>NW_004624781.1:11961001-11977082 GCF_000247695.1 Heterocephalus glaber
TCTTTTTTTTAATCTGTGTTCTCTCTAGATTTATTAATCATGTCTTGTACTATGGGCACAATTTCTGCTGTTATCTGAGAAATTATTTTTGATTTTATTTTTTCCAGATCCTCTTTTGTTGCCAGTTCAGTGGGTCCAGGTGGTTGAGTATCAGAGTGTTTCATCTTGTTTCCCTTTGGGGTTGCTGTAGGTGATCTGGAAGTCTGTTTTTGAGGCTCGTATATGTGTCTTCTCAATTCAATGGGGGTGGGGGGTTGGTGGGATGCTGCTGGTGCCCATGTGGCTCACCTCCTCTGTTTTGGGAGTGGTGGTAGGTTGGTCTGGAAGCTGCCTCCTCTGTGCTGGGCGGGGAGGTACATCGACCTGGATGCCTCTTTCTTTGTGCTGGGAGTGGTGGTACATTGACCCAGAAGCCTCCTCCTCTGAGCTCGAGGTTTCTTGAATGGATGAGGTAGTGTGAGTTATAGTTAGCTCAGATCTGCAAGCCTTTTCTTTTTAAAAAAAATTTAAGCTTTATTATTGTATAACTGATATTTTAAAATCTTAAATAGTTAATATGTACATTTTAATGAGTTTGGACATAGGCATACACTCCTAGTCCCACCACCACAATCAAGGTACTAAACATATTTATCATATATGTAAGTGTCCTTGTGTACTTTGAGGGGTTTGTGTGCAATGTAGTAGTAGAAGTAGTCATAATAAGAAAGCTTACCATGAGATCTAAGATCTATCCTTTTATGTTTTAAATTTCACAGTTGTACCATGTTGTTAACATGGTACATAATAGTGTATGTCAGATTTCTATAGCACACCTGTATTCACCTTGCATAACTGAAACTTTCAAATCTACTGAGCAGCAATTTCCCATTCTCTCTTCCCCAGCCCCTCACACCACCAGTCTGTTCTCTGCTTCTATAAGGTAGACTACTTGAGATATACCACATATAATGGGATCATGTGATAGTTGTCCTTCTGGGTCTGGATTATTTCGCCTTGCCTAAGGTACTCGTAAGTTCATCCCTGTCAGAAATGGTAGGATTGTTGGGAATGTATAGGGTGTGATCAAACAATATGGTGAAATTTTAAATTAAAAGCAGAAACTATTTACAGAGTAAAAGACACATTGCTATTAATGCTTCTCAAAATACACTCCCTTTGTTGAACACACTTGTCCCATGGTTCTTGGCACTTTCTGAAGCCGTTCTAGAAGTCCTCTTTCTTAAGTGTCTTTATGAGGTGTGATTAAAAAAAAATATGGGGGAATGCTTTTGCCAAATGCCTCTAACAAAAATACAGGCTTATGAAAACATTACAGTGTCTGTTCATCTACTTTATGCACTGGATCTGGCACCATTCAACTTCTGACTCTTCTCCAAAGTCAAAATGACCTTGAAAGGTAAACATTTTGAATAGATTCAAGACATCAAGGCAGCTGTGATAGACCAACTAGAAAAAGACATGAAAGAAGATTTCTACCACTGTTTCAGAAAGTGCCAAGAATGACGGGACAAGTGTGTTCACAATGAAGGGAAGGGCTTTGAGGAAGATTAATGGTAATGTGTCTTTTAGTGTCACAAATTTTAAAAAATTTAACATTCATCTTTTTAAATCATAGCTCAGTGGTAGAGCACTTCCCTAGCATGTGCAAGGGTTCTATCCTCAACACCACCAAAAGGAAAATAATGTAGAATTTTCTTTCTTTTTAAGGCTGGATAATATTCTACTGCACATATAAACCATATTTTCTTATCCATATATCTACCAGTGGACATTGTATTTCTTTCCATGTCTTACACCATATACAAAAATCAGCTCAGAGGGCATTGAAGACCTGAACATAATACCTAAAATAATAAAAGTCCTTGAAGAAAACATAGTAGAAAAGCTTTTTTAGATCAATACTGACAATGATTTCTTGAACTTGAGTTCAAATAACATAGACAACAAAACCAAAACCAAACAAGCAGGACTACATCAAACTAAAGAGCTTCACCTCCAGCTTCTTAAACCAGGGGGTCTCAATCCCTTGATGAGCTGTGGTTAGTTGTGAGATATGTCACCAAAAAAAAGTTACCATTATGGACTAGGCACTGATAGCAAGATAGCAAAGTAGAGCCCTGAGTCTGCTTCACTGTACTTGTGTATGCACATCCTGGTTTTATCTCCTGATGCAATACAGACCAGGTTTGCTCTTGTTGCTACTTGGTGGTACAAGGTGGTCAACACTTGCAGAATTAACACGCTTGGAAAGTGTTCCAAGGAGCCATGAAGTTGTCCTTTTTAGTTTACTGGGGCATAAATTTGAGATTCGAGACAGTTGGAAGAAGATGATGAAAGCCAAGGATCTGCTAGGAAGTCAACAACCTGCCACCTCCATCTTTATCATTTCCCTCTCATCTTTACACATGCGACCATTCTACTGAAATGATTAAGGAGGACATTTCTCCGTTCCTTATGAAATGTGGTCTTGAAAACCACAATTCCTGTTGTTGTTAATGAAAGAGAAGAGAAGGCAACCCCATCTTAGGAACTGATGATAACATGAGTTGTGGTAGGGTAGGCCTGCTCAAGAATTTTTAAACTGTATGCTTAATTTGATCATGGGAATATTTGTATTAACCTGGAATTACAGTTACAACCAAAGATCTTTTCTTAATGGTTAATAAGAGCAAGGAGAACTCATTATGTTAGCTTTTCTGTGATTCAAAAAATGATCTAATTGTATTAATGATTTCCTGAATTTCCATGTAATCACATCAACATTAGTTTTTGCCCCTTGCATTAAAAAATGAAGCCACTAATGCTAAAATACTCAAATATTATTGTTCTGAATCAATGGCATCTTGGTCCAATTAGTGAGCATTATTGTTGCCATATATTTATACTTACATAGTGCATCAGAGACAGCGCAAAACACTCCTGTGTACAAGCAAGCATGAAAAGGACGATATGTTCTAGAGGAGACTCATTCTTCTACAGATTGCATGACATGTTTCCTATTTCCACTTGACTGGCAGTTCTTGGCCCTAACGGCACTGCAGTGAGAAGGGCTGTTGAAGGCCTTCACTTCCTATTTTTAAGACCTTGTCACAAAGCAGGATTCTCCTGTAGCCCTGTGTGAACACCGAGCAGCTATCTTAGGGCTGCAGACGGTGGCGCTCACTCCCACTGCAGGTGCTGTAACCTGTGTGGGAAGCATATTTTAAGGAGAGATTCTGTATTTTAATGGCCAGTTAGTAGCTGGTTCCCAACTGTCTGTACTCCCTGCCTGGGGACAGGAATGCCAGCCTTATTAAATATTGAGAAGTTCTTCATTACTATGGGGATCTGTGACAACAGGCTATCTGCATATTGAGAAAACAGCAAGTTTACAGTCGTCAGGATACCTACTCCAGTTTCAGGAAGGACTAATGTTTGTCTGGCTAAAGATGCATAAAAATGCAGCTCTATCTTAGAAATTTGCTTTGTTGCTTTTTTTTCTTGAAAGTGAAATTTTCAAACACCAAACTTGCTTATGAAATGAGAATTAAAGACAGGTTTGTTTTGAAAAATCCAGTTACCTCACATTGGCTGTTTTGGAGAAGATACCAAATGTTTGAAATATTAACTTACATGTTGGAACATTATAAGAAGATGTGTCTAATTAGATTACTTCAGATTCTAAACAATTGAGAAATTTGGCATGGGATAGATAAGTTCTAAGAGATAAAAATGACAGTATACTACCTATCTCCTTGAAATTGTCTCAATAATTGGAAAATGATAATCACCAAATATTCATCAATCCAGGCTGAAAATCTGGAACCCAGGAACATGCAGTCCAGGTTGTCTTCAAAGACTGCTTTTGGAGTTGGGGGTGTAGCTTAGCTTGTACACTTAGCCTGTGTGAGTCCCTGGGTTCAATCCTTAGTACCAAAAGGGGGAGGGAGGTAGAGGAGGAGAGAAGAGGAGAGAGAGAGTCAGAGAATTTGTATACATGAATATTGTTTGTATACATGTTTCTGAGCATTGTCACTGAGTACCTACTATATGCCAAGCTCTCATGAAGAATATCACATAGGTGAGACCAGGGGTCCATCCAATGCAGTATTCAGTTTCTGGCCCTGGTACGAATCATGAGTGCTTAGAAAAGAAGTCACCTGAAAATGTCTGAGATGGAACCCTGGGGTGCGCAGCTCTCCTCCAGAATTAAGTGTGGTCACTGCACTAATGAGTGTCTGGAAACTGTGCTGACTCCTCTTACATTTTAGAAAGTGATTCAGTGGGTAAAGTGTGAGGGAGGCCCAGAGCCATCTTTTTACTGAGTGTCACTAGTATGCTCTGTGGCTACGGGCATTTACTCTGTGATTAAGCATGGTTTTTCTGGCACATACTTATATTTATAAATGAGAACAATAAGGTGCTCAACACAGGGGCAATTCCTGGTGCCTGTGCACTGTGCTCTTGCTTTCCTTCCTTCCTGCCCTCTCCTTTCTATCTTTCTCTGCCTTGACTATTCCATTCTTGAGAATTATTCTCTTAAAGACATGTTGAATCGGACAAATGGTCTTTCCAAGTGTTGAATGGTGGAAATACCTCTACAACCTCACCTTTAACTTCTAGAAGGTATTCTGTAACCTCTATAAAGTATTCACTGATCACTTCTTAGTGGTTGTTAAAATGATTATGGAGAACAAACTTCTTGGAATTTGTATCTCATGGTTCTCCGCTGATGGCCAGTGTGTTTTATCTGCTTCTCCACCTATGAAATTTGCCTTATATCTTAGCTGAGCACTCTCTTTGTCATCCCATTGTACAGCTTTTAAAGAAGATAGCAGTGAAGAAGTTGGGCTTAGACTTGACCATGATCTTTTCTTCACGATTTGTTATTTTAGAAACTTGAGTGAGTAAGTTAATTTTTTTTATTTGTACTGGGAATTGAACTTAGGACTTTGCACTTGCCAGGCAGGGACTGTGCTGCTGAGCTAAATCCCTGGCCCCATAAGCAAATTTTTATGTTTTAGTTTTTCAGTTGTGGAATGGGAACAATAATAGCGTCAGTCTTATGAGGTTGTTATGAGGATCAAATAATCCATGTCACATGCTTAGCATTATGTTTAGCAAAGGAAATAAATGCTCAACATATATTAAGCATTATTACTGTCATTATACATTCCACAACTTCATCCAGGACTAACAGCACCAACTCTGGGCACCCCTGAAGATAAACAATAAGACATAGACATTAGCTTGGAACACTGCTAGAATCTAGAAATGGCACATTTGTTGATTCTTACGCAGTTCTTGGTACAAGTACCATTTTCAGGTGAGGAATACGGAGCCAGGAAAAGTGGATTGAAGAGGCTGTAGTCACAAGGATAGGCACATGTCTTAAACCTCTTGCTTCCAGATCTCACCTCTTGCTCCATACCTCAGGTAGACCTGTCTCGTGGCAACACATTTCCATATTGTTGCTAGTAGTTCTGCATTGACACTGGGTTGTCTATTTGGCTCTTTAACTCTCCATGTGTCCCAGCCTGGGTTGATTCTATCTGGGACCATGATACCATGGGAAGGGCACTGGGCAAAGGTCGAGGTTAGCATGGATGTATTCCTGGTCTTCTATTGTGTTGCGTGAGTATTTACTTTGTGTCTCCACCTCTCTAGAGCTCCATGCCTCCAGCTGTTTAATAAAGGCTTTGATGAGTTTTCAGAAGATGGGTTCAGGGGCTGTGCCTCAGCCCCCTCTGTTTGAAGGCTCTGCTTTTATCTACATAAATATATCAGTGTTTCATGAAAGATTATGTTTGGGGAAAAAAAGGATTCTGCTCCTCCAACCATTTTGAAACCCTCTGGACAAACAATTTCTAAGATCTTAGCCTAAAATTCCATGATTTTAGTTGCCGAAAAGAACGAGAAACCTTAGAAAGAGGAAAATTTGTTCAATATTTTCTCACCCCCCCCCACCCAGGAAACGCTCAAAAGCAAAAGATAAGGATTTTGAATAGCAAAGTGGGTTAACAGTTAGGTTTCTGAAGACCCTTCTGTCTTCTGTAAGTGGGAGGAGAGTGGCTGTGTGGTTCAGTGCAGTGTGCGGTGAGTAATTTGAGGGGTGAAGGGTGTGGGATGGGTCTGGCACTGCATGTGCTGTGTGTGACAGTCCCCCTGTCACCTTCCTGCTCACAGCTCTGGGGTCCCCTGCTCAGCCTGCCTTACGGGTCTTTAAGACAGAAATAACTGAAGCGAAAGTGCTTGTAAACACAGCAGCTACAAAAACATTAATTCTCATGTTATGATTACTTTTAGCATATTGATAAGTTCCAGTGAATACTTGGGAGATTTTTCAAATCTTTTTTCTCGGCATTTCAGACATTTCCCTCCAACACACTCCCATGGCGAGGTTGTCTCTGGAGTTTCTTTGCATTGACAGGTCTTTAGTTAACAAAGAGAAGAAGAGTGCGTGCGTGCGTGCGTGAGTGTGTTGTCTTGTCTTTGCGGTCCAGGCTGACAAATGGGTTCAGGTCCAGACTTCCCCCTGCATTATTAATGAAACATTTCATATCACCTGAGGCTAACCTAGTTCCTTTCACAAGTCTGGGCGCCTGACAATCTCACCACCCTCTGAAGAGAAGTCTGCCAAGCAGACTCTCGGGCCTGTGCTTTCCCTTAAGAAACGCTTTAACATATCTAGCACACAACTGCTCCAAATTAGGTTTCAGTAAAGCACTGTGATAAATAAGTGAAGTGTCTCCCCTCACAGATTGCCACTTGTTTAGGGATTAAAGTATCAATTTTTGAATGCGGCTGAGATTTAGACATGGGTTAATTAAACATTTACATATATGTGCTGAACAATATATTGCATGGTACAATAATGTACACTTTAATCAGAAACCATGGGTGTTTGTGTTTTCCATGTTAATTGGCACCATGCTGGCTCCAGCTTAGGTATTTGGCTAGATGGAAGAAAATAGACATGGTGTTTTAAATATTTTAATTAGGACCAGCAGTTCTCTGCTCCCTCATTTCTCGTTGGATTGTTTTTCATGCATGAATAAATTAGCTAGCATGGAAGTACTCTGTAGAAAGCGGTTGCCCTCTGGCCATAAAAAGAGTCCTGTTCATTAATACTTTAATGAAATTAGCTGTGAGCAAAATATTATTCCTTTTAACTGTGTTCTAATTTCTTAATTTTAATTAGGCACATAATTGTAGGGTGCTAAAATTATCTTCATGTTCAGCAACTAAAGTTCCATCATCAGAAGCCTGTGGCTGAAACACCACACACCCTCATGTGCCAGCAGGAAATTTTCTGTCCAACTTTTTTTTTCTTTTTCTGCTTCTGCCCTCCATTTAGGACCATGATATGGTATTTCAAGGCTCCTGCTCTTGACTCCAGTCTGGGAGGGAAGTTATTGGGCTCTGGAGGGTAGACTTCAATGAGTCTGGTCTGCTGATTTTTTCCATTTTGCCTCCTTATGCTGTTCACATTGGTTTTATTTTAGAATTCTCTGGAAGTGCCTCTCTCCACTACTACTACTAATTATTTATTATTATTATTATTTTACAGTAGTGAGGGTTGAATTTGAGTCTTTCACTTGGACCTATATCTCCAGACTCCTCCTCTCACTTTTTAATAAATTTTAAGACAGGATCTTGCTAATTTGTCCAGGTAATCCTTTCATCTTGCCATCTTCCTGCCTCAGTCTCCTGTTGGCTGTTTCTGATTGGAGCTCTGAGTTGTTTGGGAGCAAAGGCTCTTTCTCTACTTTCAATCATCAATTTGTAACACATAGTTGCTACTTTATACACACATAGGTGTTGAATGGGTGAAACTTAAAGGTTCTCTTTATTTCATAATGCTGAAAATTCCTGATCAAATGGTGGCATGTTATAATGCTTTAGACAAATAAAATAATTCACAGATAAATACCATAATGGAACTTCTGAGTGTGATGGGGCAGTAATATGAATTTGCTGAGTTCTGGTTTTAGAAGAAATAGTATGGGATTTAGATTAAAATTTAAGTGAGAAACTGAAAGCTTGTATACAATACTTCATATTAGTCCCAAAAATTCAAACTGAGATTTATCATGATAGATGTTGAGTGTATATAATTCAATAACTACAGGACAGCTGAAAATGTATTAGTTAATTATTTATGGAATTCTAAACCCCTGCCCCAACATGACATTGTGTACCTGGACTGATGATATTTCAATGAACTGAAAGGTGTGACACACTCAGTGAAATGTACTACAAATATTAAATACGTATAGGTAAATATTTTATGAGTCCATGAAAAAGTTACATATTTGATCTGATATGTTAAATGATAATAGTAATACCTCTGTCATGGGTTGATGGGGACTATTAAATGAAATGAATAAAGATAAAGCACATAGAAGAACATCTGGCATATGTTGACCATTTATAGATGTTAGATAATATTATTGGCATTCTTATTAGTGGTATTTCAATATACGTAGATTGCCATTTTATGGACTATATAGCATTTTACATTATCATATAGTGTACCAAGCTCTCCTACCTATGATCTCAGCTAGTTTAACTTTCTCTAGTTTGTAGAAACAGAGGTACACAGTGGCACACGGCTATAATCCTAGCATTCTTGGAGACTGAGGCAGGAGGATTGCAAGTCTGAGGTCAGCCTCAGCAATTTAGCAGCTTAGCAAGACTTCATCTCACAATAAAAGAACAACAACCACCCAGGCTATGGGCTGGGGATTTAGCTCAGTGGTTCCGTCGCCTGCCTCGCAAGCACAAGGACCCAAGTTCGATCTCCAGTGCCAAAAAAACACCAAAATCCCCCAAAACAGGCTAAGGGTGGAGCTCAGTGTGAAGTCCCTGGGTTCAATGCCTAATACTGAAAAAATAATTTTAAAAAAAGAGACCGCATCTCAGATTTAGCTTCATGCCCCCACCCCAGATCTCAGCGCTTCTAGCACTGAGTGTGAGACTCAGAGATGAAGAAGGAGCACCAACTGCTGCCACAGCTTTCCCCCATCCCAGGGTGAACAGAATCCCAAGGCTGCTGCACGTTCCTCTCCTCCAGGTTTTTACCAACTATTCCACACCAATCACAAGAGAATGTGTGCATCTGCTGATCAGGGGCACGTTCCAGTGTTGCACACTAGAAGCTTATAAAATGTAGGCACTACTGTAAAGTAAATATTTATAAAGAGAAAAGAAATTATAATGAATCATAAATGTGCAAAATCTATGAATAAATATTTAGAAAAATAATAGTTTTTGTTAGTTAACTGACAGCACTTCTGTTATACCCTTTCTTTTATGTCTGGCCGCAAATTTTTAATTTCATATAAAATGATTTGGTAATATTTGCTCATATTTTTCTAATATAATAGGTGCCACTTCCTGAACTTTTACAGAAATGTCATTCCCTAAGTAATAATCTGAATACAGAAGATAATTTTTCCTTTATCATGGTTAATCAAAAACATTTTTCTGCTATGGTAAAATTTGTAAGGCATGAAACTTTGGACAGAAAAATACTCATGTTTTTGTAATATTGCTATAGATTCTTGCTGTACAAAAACAGGTGTTGTGACAGATTTTCAGGTGTAAGGTTTTCTCCAAAGGAAAACAAAGCAAAGCGTTTATAATTACTCTGATCCATGGTGAGCCTATTCCCAACAAGAGAGCTATGTTTTCGTTAGGGATCAATGAAAATCAAATTTCTCCTGTGCAATTGTACTTGAGTGGCCACTGGAAGAAGTTTTCAAAGACTAGGTTCTGATCCCATACACCTCACTCCTTGTTTCCTTTTGAGGAGCTGCACATTTCCAGTGCCTGGTGCTGTGGAACAGGATCAAGGTGCTGTCCCCCTCTGACCTCCTGCATGGATGGGTAGGGAAGCACACAGACAGCTCTCACAAAACCTAAACTAAATGTACCCGAGTTACCTTCCCATCGCTGGGACATAATACCCGACACCCACAGCTTAAAACAGGAGAGGTTTATCTCGGCTCACGGTTGTTAGAGGACTCAGTTTCCAAGGCAGAAGGGCAAGGGTGGAAGGTGTGGCAGAGGCAAGCTGCTCCCTCAGGCGGTCAGGAAGCGGAGAGAAAGGAGGAGTTGGAGACCAAACTACACTTTTCCAGTGCCTCCCCCGGTGACTCCTCCCCAACCAGACCCCGCCTCCTAACGTCACAGGCAGCCGCTGAACTCGGCAGTGGATCCATCCACTGAGGAGCGTAGCGTCCCATGGTCGAGGCCACTTCCCAAAGCTCCACCTCTGAACACGTCAGGCCTTGGCGGGGACACTTTTGATGTAACCCACAACCAAATGTGTCCCCAACTTAACTTCTAAATCAGATTCAAAAGCTGCCCGTGGACACTCCAGTTCTACCTGATATGAAGAAAGGGTGCCAGTTGGTGACCTTGATGCGGAAAGACACAGTTGTCTTAAGCAAGTGTAGTTCAAATACGTGTACAAATTTTACAAAACATGAGGTCATACGAACACATTGACAGCTCCTCCAGCTCTGGAGTAGACCCAGATTGGTAAGGGCAGAAGCATACCCTTTGCTAGATTTGGGGTACTTCTGCCTCGGGTAGGGTCACGCTGCGAATCGACAAATCCCAGGTCAGTGTTAAAGTACTGCTGCTATCTTTCTGTAGTATTCACTTAACACTGAGGTTTTTAGATTTCTCTTCAGAGACACACGTATGTCTTGTTTATTCATTTTAACATTTGTGCATTATTCCATTTAATGAAAATGCCACATTTTATTTGCATTTTACCCTTTGTTGCATTTAGGTTATATCTATTTTCCACTGGTATGAATGATACTGACTAAATCTCCTCATAGCTATCTTCTTATGCACATAGGCAAAAAGACTTAGAGGTAGTTTGCATAATCAATAAACATGAACGCTGATCCCAACTTGCTGGGTTTTAATCTAAGTTGTGCCATTAACTATTTATGTGGGTTTGGGGAAATCACTTTATTTCCTCTGTGCCATAAGTACCTTCTTCAAGAAGCTGTTTTAAAGATTAAATGAGTTAATATGCAAAACATTTAGAGCAGGGTTTGAAATACGATAAACCTATATGAGGTTTTTTTGGCATTGTTGGTTTTTAAAATATACAGCTTTATTGGAAATTGCCAAATTAATCTCTGGAATTGGTAATGTGGTTAGGGTCCTATTCATAATAAATGAGAGTTCCTCTCAGCTTGCCTTGTCTTCTACATTTGGTATTGCTAGATATATAAGGAATTTTTCAAAGATGAAAAAAGGCTAATTATATTGGAAAAGAGTTTTAAAATTTTGAACATTTTGATAGTGTAAATTGATATCCTATTGTTGTTTTAATTTGCATTTTCCTGATCATTGCTGTGGCTGAAGATCTTTTCTTAGTTTTTGGCCATTCAAGATACCTCTTTTGTGAATTACTTGTTTCTGTCCTTTGCTTAATTTTCATTTTGTTTTGTTTTGCCTTTTGATTTATAAAAGTTTTGATATATTCTGAGTATTTGTTATTGGTTCTATGCAATGTACAATTTTTTTCTTTTAGTCTGTGGTTTGCCTTTCAATTTTGTTTATGGTGGTTTTTTTGTTAGAACTTTTAATATACCCCAATTATTATATTCCAGTATAATTACCCCTTTTTTCTGTTGGAAAAATTGCTTCTATATTTTTAATCCTAAAATATTTCTTCCACACATTTTTCCTAAATGTTTTAGAAGTTAGTTTTCTCATGGTTAGTTTTTAGTGTATTTCAAATTTATTTTTGTGTATAATATTGGATTATGATATAAATAAATATTTCTTTCCTATGTGGATAGCTGGTTAGTCAGCACCATTGGGTGACTTGTTCTTCCTTTCCTCCCTGCATGGTGACATCTCAAAGTTCCTATCTACGTAGGCATGGGAGGCTGTGTCAATTTCTAGGCTGTCTGTCTTGTTCTGTCACTCTGTTTATTTGTTCCTGAGCCAAAGCACATTTCTTAATTGCTATGAAATTAGAGTAAGTCTTTAAAACCCCCTGGCTTTCTCTCACAGTACTGAGGATTGAACCCAGGGCCTTCATACTGAGCTACATCCTCAGCCCTTCTATATTTTGAGACAGGTCTAAGTTGCTGAGACTGGTCTCAAACTTGAAATCTTCCTGCCTCAGCTTCCAAGAGAGCTGGGATTACAGTTATTCACCACTGCACCTGGTTTAAAGCCTTAATTTCTAATAAGTCTTTAAAGCTGATAAGGGTCTTACTATTGTTCTTATTATTCTGAATTGTATCAGCTACACTATAGTGTCTTACTTCCGTATGGATTTTGTAGTCAGCTTGTCAGAACACACACGCACGCACACACACACACACACACATGCACACACACACACACACACACCCTGTGAAGGATTTGATTGGAATTGGACTGTTTAGAGATAAATTTGATGGGAAATGATGTATGTATGACATTGAGTCTTCCCTCCATAATCATTCTCTTTTCACTCATTTAGTTATTTCTGTTTTGTAATATTTTTATAATTTTATCCATAAAATTCTTGTTCATAGTATTTTGAAGCTTTTATCTATCTTTGGTTTTTAACATGTACTTCCGCCTGGTTATATTTTTTGTCAACAATTTTCCATTTTCCCAGTCTTCTCTTTAGCTATATCTCATCTGCTGTTAAACCAATTCACTGAATTTTTTATTTCATTAATTCATTTTTGGCTCTGTAATTTCTATATGTATTTTTAAAGATATATATCTTTAAAAATACTTTGCAATTCTTTGGTGAAATTCTTTAAATGCTATCTACTTTCTTAAGCATATTAGTTCTTTTAAAGGACTATGTCCTGTGTATATGAGAGTATGTATAGAAAAGGAGCCTGTTATTAGACAGATATTCCTGGAGGTATCCATTTCATGTATTAGGATAATAAAAAAGAATATCATTTAAAAAAATTCATTGAGTTTGTATATTAAAATTCAAATGATCATTGAAAAATTTAAAGTAATCAAAGCATATAATTTTCAGTATATTTTTATTAGTGCAGATGAATTTCATAAAATATTGGGTTATAATGTGGAATTTTCATACACACATGTAACATGTTTTGATCATATCCAGCCCCCTGCTAGCCTCCCTTACAGCCTCCTCCCCCTCTTTCATTTATTTCTTTCCTTTTGTTTAATAATAATCTCCCTCTGTTTTCATGTTTGTTTGTTTGTTTTTTACGTTCCACATATTAGGGAAAACATGCAGTCCTTGTCTTTCTGAGTCTAATTTATTTCACTTAATGTGATGATCTCCAGTTCCACGCGTTTTCCTGCAAATGACATAATTTTATTCTTTATGGCTTTATGATTGATAAATCTATATACTTATATATAGATTTTCTTTATCCATTCATCTGTTGATAGGTACCTGGGCTGGTTCTATATCTTGCCTATTGTGAAGTGTGCCAGAATAAACATGGGTAGACATGTATCTCTGTAGTATGCTAACTTTTATTTCTTTTGGATCCATATCAGGGAGCAGTATAGCAGGGTCATATGTAGTTCAATTTTTTTAGTTTTTTTGAGGAATCTCCAAACTGATTTCCATAGTGGGCATACTAATTTACATTCCCACCAGTAATGTGGGAGCGTTCCTTTTCCACACACTCTTGACAGCATTTACTGTTTTTTGTATTCTTGATGATAGCCATTCTGTCTGGAATGAGGTGGAATCTCAGTGTAGTTTTGATTTGCATTTCCTTCATGGCTAAAGATGGTGAACATATTTTCAAATACTTGTAGCTATTTTTACTTCTTCTTCTGAGAACTATCTGTCCAATTCATTTGCCAACTTATCACCTGGGCTATTTGTATTTTTTCAGTTCTTTATACATTGTAAATGTCAGTCTTCTCTCAGAAGAGTAGCTGGTAAAGGTATTCTCCCATTCTATAGGATGTCTCTTTGTTGATTCTTTCCTTTGCTGTGAAGAGGCTTTTTAATTTGGTGTAGTCCCATTTGTTGATTTTTGTTATTACTTCCTGTACTATGGGAGTCCTATTTAATCTTGTCATGCACAATCACCACTAACCATCTCAAGAACTTTTTCATCATCCCGACTAATTCCCTTCCCATTAAATGTCAGCTCCTCCATTTCTTCTTCTCCCCTCCCTTCATCAACCACCATTCTACTTTCTATGAATTTAACTACTCTAGGTAAATCTTATAAGTGGAATATCATATTCATATCAAAGAAGTCTTTGTCTGTGCATATAACTTCAAGGCTTCACCTGTGTTTTCTCCTAGCAGTTTCAAAGTTTCAGGGGTATTTGATCTACTTTGAATTGATTTTTGTACAGGACAAGAGACAGGGACCTTGTTTCAGGCTTCAATATATAGATGCCCAGCTTTCCAGAACTCTTTGTTGAAGAGGCTGCCTTTTCTCCAACATATATTTTTGGCCCTTTTGTCAAGAATCAGATAACTATACTTGTGCAGGTTGATTTCTGTGCCTTCTACTCTATTCTTCTGGTCTATGAGTCTGTTTTGTGCCAGGAGAATGCTGTTTTTGTTACTGGGGATTTGTGGTATAATTTTAAGTCAAGTATTGGCAGTGCCTCCAGCCTTGTTCTTTTCGCTTAGGATTGCTTTGGCTATTCTGGGTCTCCTGTGCTTCATACAGATTTAAAGATTCTTTTTCTGGTTCTATGAAGAATGTCATTGGAACTTTGTTGGGGATTGCATTAAAAATCTAGATTGCTTTTGGTAACATTGTCATTTCAACAATATTCTGCTCATCGATGAACATGGGTGATCTTTCCATCTTCTAGAGTCTTATATCTTCTTCACTTTCTTCAGTGTCCTGTCATTTTCACTGTAGAGATCTTTCATCTGTTTGTTTAGTAGATTGATTGCTATTTTTTTAAGCCTTGTGGATGCAATTGTTTTCCTAATTTTTTTCTCAGCTACTTCATTATTGGTGTATAGAAAAGCCACTGGTTTTTTTTTTATTCTTTAAACTTCATTTCTCTTTAATTAAGACATGGGGTGGGGATCAGGCTTAACACAAAGTAACACTTATTTTGGCAAAATAACAACCAAAATATAAAATGACTAAGCTATGTATTCAGAAATAAAAGGCATTAAGGAAGAAAAAAACACTCAACACAGGATACAATATATCTAAACATTTTGAAATTATAATTTAAATCTTAAGGATAAAAGCTGAAAAACTATGCTTAGCTTTTGCTAGATTAACTGTACCTTTTTCCCCCAAACAAAAATCATAAGATTTAATCACACCTAAAGTGTGAATTTTTTCAGCACAACCACTACGTAAATACAGAACACTTGTGTGCAAATTTGTAATTTCCCTGGCTCATCCTAACGTGCAATCCACACTGAAGACTACAATTGGGGCAAGTGTACTGAACTGAAAAATCGCATTTCCAAGTTTCAAAATTTGCTCTTAGAAATTATTTATAGGACACTCAGGTCATTTTTACTTCTTAGTTAAGATGTTGAACCGTCATCTGATTATCGGTCTACCCCAGAATTACTATATGCCTGTTTGAGGAACTAGAGATCAAACATTGAAAGTTCTGTCTTTCTAAAAGGCTGAACAAAGTAATTCCAAGTTAGTCTGTGTTTACGTCTTAGCACTTAGTAGAACCTACCAGGCTCCAAGGACCCAATAGAATAAATGATGGTGCAAGATTTTAAATAGGAGCCAACTTACTTAGTGGCATTCAGAGCCCAAAATCTGATGAATGACTAAAATCAAATCTTTATTTTTTTTAACTGTATAAATGTGATCCAAATATGTCCACCACTAGTTTTTCCAAAAGAAACATGCTGTAAGTAAGCAAACTACATCTGGTCACTGATGTGTATGGACTCCCTAGATGTCTCACTGTGCTTAATTACAGACCACACACAGCAATAGATTTTTAGTATAAAGTATAGCACAATGTTAAGCCATTTTGGCTTCTGCACATACATGTTGCACTTTTGGCTGATAATGAAGAACAATTTGCAGCATTACACTGTTAGCTAGGTCCCATCCTTCCTCTTATTTTTTTTAAATTTTATTTTATTGGTACATTTTAG
>NW_004624781.1:11988712-12005259 GCF_000247695.1 Heterocephalus glaber
AGATGCATTATGTAAAGGTACAATTCCCAATGAGAAATGTAATTGTGTTGTATACCTACAATGTACCAATAAAAGAATTTAATTTAAAAAAAAAAGAGGTCCTCTTTCAAGCTGCTGATGGCAGAGCATATTTGTGGGTACAGCCACTTTAGAAAGGATCTATTATGGCTATAGCTCTATTAGAATTTGAAGAATTTGAAGAAAATATGATAAAATAATATTTGTTGAGTATGTATTTTGGTGCATGAGAACCATTATCTTTCTTTACAAAAGTTGGAAGCGTGAAAGTAATTAAGGATGCATTTGTAATTTTAAAATAAAATCTGCTGGGCACAGTGGCACATGCCTATAATCCCAGTGCTCTGAGAGGCTGAGACAGGAGGATTGAAAGTTCAAACCCAGCTTGGGCAATTTAGTGACACAATGAGATTCTGTCTCAAAATTGGAAAAAAAAATTAAAATAAATAAAAATGGCTGGATGTGAAGCCCCTGGGTTTAATCCCCAGTACTGCCAAATAAATAAAATATTTTTTTTAAAAAAGAAAATAGGGTGGAGAAGAGGGAATAAATAAGGAAAAGAAAAGAACTTCAGGGACAAATCTTGGGGCTCAGGTAAGTTATACAATGTAGCCATCCTATGCAGAGTTGATTTCCAATGTTTGCTTTTTGGTAGGGGAGGAGACAATGAATTAGGTTGGGGCACTCAAGGGGCCCCAACTCTATCTGAAGTGTTTTATTTCCTTAAGAAAAAAGATCCAAGGCAAAAATGGCAAAATGCTAAGCTGTGACAAAAATGGTGAATTAATTATATGTGTGAATGTTAATGATTTTCTCTTTGTTTCCATTAAATATTTCATTATGAAAATCTTTGAGAGTTACTAGGAAACTTCTAATAAGGGAGGTACAAATATGAATTTGCCAACACACACCATATTTCTTACCTGTGTTGTCTTTAGCCTAGATGAAATGTAATATGTTATTTTTAGTAGAAAGGTGGAAGGTAGACATTTACCTGGTTGCCTGGAACAGGTCAGCACGTGGCTTGACATGCTTCCTCTCCCCTAGATGCAGAGAGGGCATCCAAATCTCTTTGTCTTTCAATGTTACCATCTTTTAGTTACATGAAGTTTTGGGAAGTATTCTCATTTATTCCTTGAATAGGCTGAAAATATGATTAAAATAAAATGAATTTGAAAAAGAAGCATTATTTTGTGTAGCATATTTTCCTAAAGTTATACCAAAGAGACTTTTAGTCCTTGATAGGACACTTTACATTGGACTTGAAGATGAAGAGATAGAATTAGAGGTTAATTCACATCGCCCAAGCTTGTAGTCTGTCTCAGTGTCAGTGATCCTGAACACAGAGCTGTCAAGTGTAGAAGCTTCCAAGAGCTTCTCTCCGGTCACGTCTCCAACTCTCAGTTCCCATTCTACTCTGATGGTCTGATTGCTGGCTTTATAAATAACACTACCAAGCCACCAAAGCTAACATCCTTGATGCTTAGGAGAGATTTGGGCATTAAAACAAACATCATCAATTTTTTGGATTGTCCCCCTTTGCATTTAATTTCTTGTCACACCCGACGAATTCATTCTGCTGTGTTTCCTGGGGTTGTGATCCTCATTATCTTTTCCTAGAATATTGCCTAAAATTCTTTCGACTGCTGGTTTGGTATTCATGAAGTGCCTGAGGTGTTCTTTGTCATGAAAGTATCTTATTTCTCCATCAATTTTGAAAGATAATTTTGCAGGGTACATCAATCTGGGTTGGAGGCTGTTTTCGTTTAGGGCTTGGAGTACATCACTCCAAGCTCTTCTTGCCTTGAGGGTTTATGTTGAGAAGTCTGCTGTGATTCTGATGGGCTTTCCTTTGTATGTGATTTGTTTCTTTTCTCTAATGTAGAACTTTATTCTTCTGTTGGGTTTCTGGAATGTTAACAATTATATGTCTATGTGTAGATTTTTCTTTTGATCAAGGCTAGTTGGAGTCCTATATGCCTCACTTCTCTGTATGTCGAGTTCTTTTCCCCTGCTTGGGAAGTTTTCTGCCATCGCTCCTGTGAACAGTTTTTTTTTATGTCATCTGCACTCTTTCCTGTTTCTTCATTGACTCCGATCAGTCTTATGTTATTCTTCTTTGCATTGTCTAGCAGCTGCTGGATTGATTTCTCATGGTCCTTACAATTTTGAAGCAATTTTTCTTTTCCTGTTCACTAATTGCAATCTTATCTTCTATATCTGAAATTCTGTCCTCACATTGGCTCATTCTGCTGTGTAGACTTTCGATGGAGTTTTTAATCTACTGGAAATCTATTTGCATCTGTTTTATGGATTCCATTTGTTTCCTATGTTGGGATTTCATCATGTTCCTCAGCTCCTCTCTAGATTTATTAATCATGTCTTAAACTATGGGCCCAATCTCTGCTGTTATCTGAGAAATTATTTCTGATTTCATTTTTTCCAGATCCTCTTTTGTTGCCAATTCAGGGAGTCCAGGTGGTTGAGTATCAGAGTGTTCCATTTCGTTTCCCTTTGGGATTGCTGTAGGTGATCTGGAAGTCAGATTTTGAGACTTGTTCACATGTCTTCTAATTTCGATGGGTGTGTGTGTATGTGGGGGTGCTGCTGGCACCCAAGTGGCTCACCTCCTCTGCGCTAGGAACAGTGGTACGGTGTCCTGGAAGCCTCCTCTGCACTGGGAGTGGCCCATCAATTTTTTAAGAAAGGAACTGAGTTATGGATGTAAAGAAGGGTTCGTGTGAGCTTCAGTCTGTCTGAAACCAGGGACATTTTAAAAGACAATCAACTTAAAAATAAAGTTCTCTGGGGGGAGAGGAAGACTTTTTTTTTTTTTGCTTAAATTCTTTTATTGGTACATTTTGGGTATACAACATGTTTACATTTATCATTGGCTGTTTGTACCTGTACATGATGTATCTTGGTTCTCATTTTTTCCCCATTGCCTGTGCGCCCTTCCCCCCCTCCACCCTTCCCTATTTAAAAGACTTTGTTTCCATTTTTTTCTTTTCTCAGAATTTTTCCTTTCCCTTCTTACCTTTCCCCTTCCCCTCCCTCTTCCCTTACCCCTTTGGACCTTTTCTTGGGAGAGGAAGACTTAATGAGAACATTCTCCCTTTCCCTAACTTCACCCCCACTACACATACAACCTATTGGTAGGAAAACAGGATGAAGTTCATCAATGGTATGACAAGCAGTGGCTAATTAAAGAGAATCCAAAGTTCTTGGATAAGAATTTAATTTATCTATTGAAACAGAAGCCAGTATTCACTTCTCTTCTACTATAGGCAACTTTGAAAAATTCATTTGATTCATGGCAGATTGAACACTTACAATAAAACATCTCTCTCCCTTTTTTCCTTTCCTCAGCAATATTTAAATGAGAGCTCTGAAAGAAAAAAATAACCATAATTTTCTTAAATTTCCATTTGACAGTTGACAGAATCCCTATTTTGCAATTTTATTTTTTTTTTAAAGGAAGACCACACATCCCTGTACTATAAATTCTACATATAGAGTCTCAAAGAGCAACTTTGGGGTTTATTTTTTCAGCTCTCAATGTTGTTTCAACATATTAATATAATAAGTTAAATTATTTTCTGTCTAAACCGCACTTCATGGTAGATGATTTTTCTAACAGAATAAGATTCTCATTTTAAACAGATAGAGCTGGATTTGTGTAACAAGTCCTCAGAAATAGGCAAGAGTGTGTTTTGATGCCATTAATTACTTTTGATTATCAAACTGCTGTATCCATGCTAATTGCTAAATCTCGTGGGATCTCACTAAGATGAGATACCGCCAAGAACAAATAGGAAAGCCCCAAATCAGCAAAGGTGGCAGTTTTAACACCTTGAAGACCATATTTAAAGGTATGTTGTAGTTATGTTGTCAAGTTAGTAGAGGCTAAAACCATTCATTAATAAACAACTGAGTCAGGGGAGGGGCAGTCCTGTGCAGATGAAGGAAATAGTTTGTTTCCCCTTGAAGTCACTTACAACTCCAGATTATCACAGATTCTACTTGTAGACTGCTACAGGCAAAATCAAGTTGAAAATTCGGTAAGATTTACAATTGCATTTTCTTTCAATTCACCTACATAGTGGAAACCAACCATTTGTTTTTGCCCTCCCCACCTTCCTTACCTGGACTGGTGGCTTGGGCTGCCCTTGTTTGCTGGTCTTGTAAATGGAGAAGCTTCTGCTAGGAGAACTGTTTTTGTTCCTGTTGTGCTTTGAAGATGCTGAGTTTAGCCCCTGAAGTCAGGCAAACTTTGGCCTTTCACACTGCTTCTCCTGACTTTTTAAAACGTTTACTTTTAAGTGATACATAAAAATACATGTTCATAGACTAACGTGATGTTTTGATACATGTCTACATTGTATGAAGTTTTACATCAGATTCAACACATCAACCTCTCATTTACCATTTTCTATCATGAAAACATTCAGAATCCTTTCTTCTGGTCTTTTTGAGGTATATAGTACATTGCTATTGTCTGTAGTCATCTTACTGTGCAATAGCACCTCATATCTTCTTACTCCTGTGTAACTGTAACTTAGTGCCTATGGTCACTCTCTTCTATCTCTCCCTGCTCTTACCCTCCCCAGCCTCTGGTAAACACCATACAACTCTCATCTCCTATGAAATCAACTTTTCGGGTTCCACATATGAGTGAGTTCATGAGGCACTTGTCTTTCTGCTTGGTTTATATCACTGAACACAATGACCTCTAGTTCCATTCATGTTGTCATAAATGGTGAGATTTCATACTTTTTATGGATGAATAGTATTCCATTGTACATTGTGCCACATTTACTTTTTTCATTAGTTAATGGACACTTAGGTTGTTGCCATTTCTTAATCATTGGAAATAGTGCTTCAATAAACAAGGGATATCTCTTCAACATACAGATTTCATTTTCTTTGGATATATACCCAGTAGTAGGATTGCTGGATCATATGATATTTCCATTTTTTATTTTATTTTACCTTTTTTTGAGATGAGGGTGTTTCTCTCTGTTCCCCAGGCTGGCCTTAAACTAACAATTCTTACACCTTAGCCTTCTGATTAGCTGGGATTACACATGTGCACCACCATGCCCAGCCCATATTTGATTTCTTGAGGAATCTCCACACTGTTTTGCACAGCAACTGTGCTAACTTCCATTCCCACCAGCAGTGTGCTTGGGTTCCTTTTCTCTCCATATCTTCACCCTTTTCCTGATTAAATCTAGATTTTGGTTACATTCAGGATGAAGAATATCTCTGCAGTGTTTACTCACTTAACACTGGTTCCTGTTTTCTTTCCTTATGGCACACACTGCTTTTTCTAAATGTTATTATGTTTCATGGTTTGGTTTTAAATGGCATATTTAGTTGAAAAGCTATTGAGACCTTCGCAAAATGTTTTTTCTGTTTTATTTAATGAGTGGGTGGAAAGTTCCCTCAGCTCTCTTCCATCAAATATCTTTCAAACAAATTAGTAAAACCTTCAGCTACTTCCTCCACTGAGGAAATACCTTCCTCCATTGAGGAATTACCAATGGGAAGTATCCACTGGGTAGCTAATGAACTTTACTGCTCTAAGTCCTGAGAAACAAATGTTTCAAGACAGAATGACAAACAGACAAGCATAAAGAAAAGCAGAAAGTGAGAAAGAAAAGGAACAGGGAGAGAAGACTAAAGAGATAGCAAAAGAGAAAAGGGGCAAAGAGGGACAAACAGAAGAAGAAGAGGAGGAGGAGAAGGAGGAGGAGGAGAGGTGATAGGAAAGAGAGAGTAAGAGACTATATTTTCCTGAAAATAAGACCTAACCAGAAATAAGCCCCAGCTGATCATTACCATGGTGACGGGCAGTGTTATACAGCAGATTATGCTTCAGTATTCTCTTGCTCAGTAGCTACTCTGTAACAGCAGGTAAGGCTACGTAATCGAGGCTGGCGTTTTTGATCTCTAGTTTTCAAGGCTGATTATTTTCTGCTTAGGTCTTATTTCCAGGGAAACAGGGAAGCATAAGGGGGAAGACTGAGCAAGAAAGAAAGAGATGACAAAATGGCCACGATCATCTTTTCAAACAGAAACATAAAGTATTTGAGAACCATCAAATAATCTACATCTTTTAACAAGGGCCAAAACAGACAAATGTCTTATGTCTTCTGAAAGAAGGTGGCAGAAAGTGAGCTGGAGATTTCTATATGACAGGTCAAATTTCTCTGCTTGACATGAGAGAAAAAACTTAGCTCAGGTTTGTAGTCAGTAGATGATCGAAACAAATTCTTTGAAATCACCTGCAAAGGTACCTAATCCCTATTGTAGTGATACTTCCTCTAAAATATAACCTAAGAAACTTGCCCAAGTGTGTCATTTTAGAAAGCATGTTAATGAAATGGAGTGTAATGGAATGGAAGCTATTCTCTTGTTTGATTTTATTCAAATGAGTCTGTCTTGTGACATGGATCCATTTCCCATTTCTCAACATCTTATCAGAGGATGCCATTGCAGTAGGGACCAAGTGCTGCCTTTTCAATTTAATGGGAAATCAAAAGTGAAGAGCCATCTGTGCAGACAAAAACCAACAATTCTGAAGGATGACCCTTCAATGGAAATGCATTATGGGGCAGGCATGTGCTTTCCTGGAACTCACAGTTTAACCCTAGCCTTGTTTTCTGTCCTTTGGCTCTGGAAGATTCCACCAGCTTTTGTTATTCTAGCCCAATGTTGGCAGTGGGCAAACAACAATTGTCAGAGCTCAGGTTTCTCTAAGACCTTATCTTCTCAAAGTGTATATTATAGGTGTAAAGACCAGTGAAGTTGATAATGAAACTGCAAGTATTCCTTTAGGATTTCGGTGTCAGAGAAAAGAACTCATCGTCTCTATTGCCAAGAGGCTGTCAAATCTGCCTTAATTATGATTAATAACATACACATACCTGAGAAGGTTTTTTCTCTTGTGCTGACTTTCTTAAAATGCCTCTTTGCTAAATATTATTTCGGAAAACAGTGCAGCTGTAGCTTGAGGGACAGGCTAGAATAGTGTCTCTGTGTGCAGTGGTTTTTATAAAACATTTGAGCTTGACTACATAATCAGATTCCAACATTTCCACGTATATTTCTTTTCTTTATACTTGCTGATTTTACAGTGAAAAAAGTGGTGTTTGTGGTGGGCATTTTAAGCCTTTCAGAATCGAGGTGACTGATTTTAAAGCAAATCTGTAAATATTTTTTATAATTTGCCCTCTAAAAGGATAGCAATAACCATATTTCTGTAGTGAGCAGTTTTATTGTTTTTGAAGAAAAGAAAATAGGGAATAATTATGATACTGAGGTGAGAATGGAGGAAGAAGTACATAGTAATTGTGAATTGTAGCTGAGCTAGTGTAATAGAATTGTCTTGGTAGTTGTAGTGTACAGAACAGTCAATAATAATCAGCAAAAGAAAAGTAAAAATGGAGACCATTTATGGTAAAGTCTTATGTAATTGTGAAAATTTAGTTTTGGGTTATTTAGGCAGGAACTGATATTCAGAAATATGTATTTGAGAGGGGATATTATAAAGAAGGTTATGTATGAATTTTGTACGCCTTTTGACTTTTGAAAAAACTCTGGACTTATCTTTTAGTTGTTAACATTCCCAAAGTGTTTTATGTTTGCAAAGTGCTTTCCTTTGGTTTTCCTAGTTATTCCCAAGGCTGATACACACCTGACCTCATTCTATTGTTTAGGTAAAGCTAACAGGCTTCGAAATTTCGTGAGTTGATGGCTCCATCTCTGGCTTAATTAGTTTAAGCTCTAATTGGCTGGTGTTAAGTCAATCAATCAGTGGGAGAGCTGCACATTTATTCACTGGGAATTGTGAGGCAGTTGATCTACTGAGCACCCGGTACTTGAGCAGAAATTGTGTATTCTGAGCATTTCAGAGCCCCTGGCAGCAGGTATCCACGAATTTCCAGTCAAGTACAGTAGGCATCTCAACACTTTCCAAGTGCAGAAATTTGAAGAAGAGCAGATTGCCCCATCCTTTGTGCTGCAGAAGGAAAACATGTTAGGATTAAGCATGTTTGCTCCCCAAGATGGAGACAAAGGTAACATTCAGCTGGAACAAAAGCTGTCTTGGAAAGGAAGATGAGGGCAAATTAAGACACCCAGGTATGGCAACAAGACTCCTGTGTGATTGCTTATACTGGAGATGCAGCTGTCAGAACTATTATAAACCCACAACTTCTGAATCTACTGAGTTGTACATTCCTTGAAGAAAGGACTGAATCTTAGCATCTTTGAGTTTATTACAGTGTCTACCTCTGTGCCTCAAGGACTGTATTTACTGAATAAGTATGTAAAACATTTATTCCCATAGTGGATAAAGGAATGCTCAAAACATATATTTATTTAATGTTCAATATTTGTCACATGAATGGTCATTTATCTTGTTCCCTAACTGGTTCTAAACCATGCCTCTGGATCAGCCCACTCCTGCTGGGAATGTGCACAAGAATGGAGGGATTCTAAGGATGCCCATGTTGAAGGGACTGTGGCTATTTAGTTGTATAAGTGGTGATGTATGCCTAAAAAACCAGCCATTGACATGATGCAGATAAATTCCAAAGATGAATGATAGCTACATCGAGCTTCACAATGTATTCTCTCCATTTCTGTGCATGTTTAGAAATGTACCCATCAAATATTAAATAAAATAATCAGCCACATAACTTACATTCTCATCTTGTAAAATTTGATTTATAGACTTGTAGGGGTACCAAACACTCAAACCGCTACCTAGCCCTCTCCTTTTACTTTGCTGAAGAGAGAACTGAAGTTGTCATGATGGTAAAAGATTCCAAAGTTAATTTTAACAGGGCTGATTCAAGAAGCCAACAAGGGACTTAGTTTTCATGGCTTCAGCTCTTTCAAAAACAGCACCTTTTGGGACTGGGGATTTAGCTCAGTGGTTCTGCTGCCTGCCTTGCAAGCACAAGGTCCCGAATTTGATCCCCGGTACAAAAAAAAATTTTTTTTTACAAAAACAGCCCCTTTGGTGTTACCTTGAACTTGCGAGAAACTTTTCTAATCAACCCTGCATTTTGTGGGGTACAACTCTTGTAGTTGTACCCCACAAAATGAAGCAGGTCGTAGGATAAACAAGTCCAGAAGTTAACATGAATATAAACATCCAGAAAACAAAGGGAAGTAGTTTTTAATGTAATCTTGAGTTTTCTTCTAGTATATTTTGTGATATTAGATTGATTTAAATTATGCTAAGAGTCCCTACATCAGAGTCCATCCTCAACAACCTAGTTAAAATAGCAATTTCTCCAGACCCCAGTCAGTTTGTATCACTTGTCTTCTTTAATTTTTTTAGAGCACTTACAGATACCTGAGATTATCATATCAGTTTGGCTGTTTGTTTAAACCTCTGTCCTTTCTAAGATCTCCAAATGGAATTTCTTGCTCACTGCTCCCCGCCTAGCTCCTAGGGTAGTGTCTGGTTTATGATGAGTCCTGAGCAAATATTTGTGGAATATTTCTTCAGTGTGCCAGGGACTATTCTGGTGATACAAACATGAGCCAGATGCCACCTCTTCCCTAAAGGAGCTTATAGTTTAGAAGGAGAGAGTTAGTTTTACAATATGATCTGGCAAATGGCATGATAAAACATGTTGCTAAGGAAATTACTAAGGACTAGGGAATCAAGGAAGCTTTCCCAGAGAAAACAGCACCCACGTAAGACTTGAAAAGTAGGGAGGAGAGCTGGGAGTGGTTGCTGCCAGTGCTCCAACCATGTCACCTTGGCTTTCACCATTAAGATGCCTTACCTACACTTCCTGACATCAGCTCCAAAATCTGTTTCAGGTCCTGGTTCTGGGAGAATCCAACTTAGGATATCTGGCAAATTAAAAAAGAACAAGGACATTCTGGGCAAAGAACAGCATCAGCAAGAGCCCAGACTTGTTTAGAGAAAAATAAGAAATTGACTGTGGGTTAATTATGATGTTAGGAAGTAATAGAAAGTGAAGCTGGAAGGATCTGAGACTGGCTTGTTTGCCTCCTATATGGGTTTTCCTAGGAACAGTGTTGGTGATTTACACCAGTCCTCCTGTAGTTCTCTCTATCTGAATAGGAATGTGTTTATGTATTGATGTACCATGAGTTTTTGTAAGTGCTGAAATCTACAATTTCAGGATGCAACAGAAGTCCCTGGCTTATGCTAGGAATTATACCCATAATCTTGCTCCCTTTTGGACTCACCGTCTCCTCGAATGCACTAATTAGACACAGAGCAGTAATACAGGCAAATCACACTTTTGTATGTGAAGTCAGTACATGGAGAATATCAGGCAACATGTGATGTGAGCAGCACCTTGAGCTGGAGTTTGTGAATACAGACCTGAGTGGCCTGTCAGTAATACAATGGGTGGTGGCTTGGCTTTCCCCTGCTGCCCGGCAGATTGGATGGGAATAAACTATCTGTGTCTTCCAAAGTGTGTTTGGTCCCCAGGTCCCTGACCTCGAAGGGGAATCTTTATAGAAACCCATGCTACATTTAACTTTGGGAGCTCTCTTGTGGGCTTGTGTCTCACCAGACACAGCCAATCTGAATATTTCCTGCATGCTAAGCAGACCATTGTCAGCCGCTTCCTCTAGGCTAGATTGTTATAAATGCTGTTTATGATCCTGCTATGACAACTGTGAAGGACATGGCAAAGAATTTATCACAGGATTATTCATCCACCAGCAGAATACCTAATAAGATTCTAAATGACCCAAGATGATAATAAGATCTAGCTTGTAGCAATAAGGTATTAATAAACTGCTTTTTTCAATAAGGGAGAGTCCTGGCTTCATTACCCTGACATATTTGTTTTGCTTATATTTTGCGAACAAAGTAGGGCTGCTGGATTGAATAGTAAATTTATAAAAACCCCTGATGTATGAAGAATACAACCCACATGAAGTGGAACCCATAGGTTAAAGTCAAGAGCACAGTGTTTGCTTATGACATCCGAGTGCCAGACTCCCAAGCCATCGATTCTAATTGTTCCATGCCATTTGCCTTTGTATTTAAAAATTATATAAGAATAATATATCGCCCGCTGTTGGCTACAAGGCCATAATTCAAATGAAGGAATTTAGTAAAATCATAAAGCAGGAATGTGTAGGGTGGGTGAATAATGGATGAAGAGAGGACACTGAATTCAAAATGAATTCATTCTGCTGTAGATCTTTTTAAAAAATAAAACTGTTTACTATTAAATTAATAAAAAACTAGATTCCCGTTTACTTAACTATTCCTAGCGAGGATAAGTGGCAGAGATTCGAGAATCTGCTGTTAGAAATTTTTTTAAAAGTACAACCAGGAAAAGTTAGCTCCTTCCTCATAAATGTAGCTCCATGTACCCTGACTCAGTTTTCCCTTTCTGCCTTGTAGCTTCTTTCTGCAACAACACCATCCAAGGACAAGGGCTCAGAATCTCAAAGCACTTCTACTTTGTTTCTAGGAAAGTAGCCCTGAAAGATGTTTTCTATGGAGTTAAATTTATCAGATCAAATGGCAGCATTGAAATCAGAAATGCTTCTTTTTTATTGAGGTATAATGCCTGTACACACAAAAATGCACATTTCCTACGTGTATAGAGTTTGAAGAGTTTTAACAAGGCATGGAACATTTCCTTCTACGAAGTTCCTTCATGCTCTGTACCAGTTGCCAGCCCCCATTCTTCAGTCTTGGCAACCATTCTTCGGACATCTGTCACTGGGTTTGCTTGCTGAACTTCAGAAAAATGGGAGCATACAGTGTACACTTTTGTATCTGCCTTTTCACACTGAAGACTATGCTTCTGAGATTCATTTGTGATGGCCTGCCCATCTCTCGTTCATTCCTTTTTTGCCACTATACAAATATAGTACATTGCATTTATCCATTCTCTTGGTGGGTTTTGCACATTTGTTTGTTCCCAGTTTGAGGCCATAATGGATAAAGCTGCTATGAACATTTATGTACCAATCTTTCTGTTAACTTTAAATGGATCTTGGCCTAGATATAAAAGCTAAAACCATGAAAGTGGGAGAAGAAAATAGAGAAAAATCTTTGTAACTGTAAGGATTAACAAAATTTCCTATGTAAGACATCAAAAGCAGAAACAATAAGATAACCAATCAATCTTTACTTCATCAAAATTTAAAACTTCTGTTCTTAATGTACCAATGTTTTGTGGACTCTTTGCATTTATCTTAAATAAGTAACCATGGAATGGGCTTAGATCCTAGGGTTAATGTTTAGGAACCATTAGATGGTCTCCAATATGTTTCTCATTTTACACTTCCACCAGCAATTTGTGAGAATACCAGACACTCCACACCCTTGCCAGCACTCAGTGTTGTACTCAGTTTTCTTTTATTAACCCCCATTCTGGTGGGTTTGGACAAGGAACTCATTATAGTTTTAATTATTAGCAATGTTTAAAATAGTACAACCATTATGGAAATCTGCATGGCAATTCCTCAAAAAAGTAACAATAGAAATTCCATTGACCTAGGGAATCCTCTAGGTATCTTTCTGAAAGAGTTAAAGACATCATATTACAGTGAAACATGCACACTCAGGTTTGTAACAGCACAGTTCATAATAACTAAATCTTGGAAACAGCCTGTATGTCCATCAACAGATGAAAGGTTAAAGAAAGTGTGGCATTCATACACAATGGAGTACTACTCTGCTATAAAGAAAGATAAACGTGTCATTTGTAGGAAAATGGATACATCTTAGGACCAAAATGTTAAATGAAATAAATCAGACACACAAACTTAAATGTCACATAGTTTCTCTTATATGAGAAACCCAAAATATAAATAAAGAGCAAAATAAATGATAATAGGAAACAGGGAGACAGAGCTTTTGCAAAGGGAAAGGGAACCAGGAGATGGGGGAGATGAAGAAAGAATTTAGATGTGTTATGTACATGTTACATGTACATGTTACATGTTACATGTTACTGCTTAGTTACAACTGTTGTAAAAGAAGATACCATATTTAATTAAGCATTTTACCTGATTGGCCAAAAACTCACATAATAAAATGACCCAGAGTTTAGGGGAAATGACCTAAGTTACAAAGGGTATCATTTCACACATACGACAGGCCACACATGGATTCCAAAACTGTCTGTAGATTATCCAAAGCCCACACTGGGGCACTGAATTTGGATAGCAGCCTAGTGAAAATTACATATAGGCCTTCACCGCAGAATCAATTTGGGACTCACTGGGCTTGAACTTGCGATCTTCCTACCTCAGCCTCCCAGAATGCTGGAATTATAGACGTGTGTCATTACTCCTAGCTTGGGAGCCACATTTTGAAAGTAAAAAACAGTCACATCGCTGCCTACTACCTGTAGATTATGGCATTTACTGTAAGAGAATCTCTTGACAAATAAAATTGAGACTTTCCCTTCTTTTTAACATGGATTTATACACTTTCAACCCACTGTGTGGGACACAGTTACACATGGGATGTGACTTACTGAATTGTGGCTGAACCCCTGTGTTCCTTCTTTCAGCTACGTGTGGGCCATATGAGAGTAGCTTTCTATTCCAGGATGAATATCCTCAGGGCTCTTTGGGAAAGAACTTCAGGTTACTACTTCAGAGAGCTGCCTCTCCATGATGTACTAGAAAGGCCGGCTGCCTCCAAATGCCTGATAGTTACACTGTCCCCTTACACTCAGCAAAGGCTGCTCCCTGAATGAAGATTGCCCTCTTTATATGATACATATCACTTTGCAGCCCTGGGAATTGCTACCTGTCAAAAAGGCACTTAGCTATAGGCTGAGAATGATACAAAATGATGATAATGGTGACAATAACAACAGCAGACATTGATTGAACACTTGTCACCATCAATACTTTGGAGAGGAAAACAGCCTGTAGGATATAACTCTCCACTTCTTGTTTGGGTTGCTGTGCTCTGCCACTAGGGGGTAGCAACATTGCTATTGTCTTGGTCCAACTAATGCAAATTCTGTTTATAGTTCTTAATCTTTCTAGTGCATCTTTCCCCATTTAAAATGAATATGTGATCTTCCAATTAATATATATAGTAATTCAATAATTTAAGAAATGAACCTGTTGTATCATAAATGCTGCAAAAGTTGAGATGTAATTTCCCTTTTCTCTTTTCAATCCATTATTTTGTCTTCATTAATTATTCTGTCATTGTTTTGCTTGCTAAAAGAAGTGTCTAAATTATTAGTAAATGCTTTCTGTGCTTTGCACTTGCCCATAGTTCTTAGTCTTCCATCTATTTTTAGGGAGCAGAACGTGTATGTTATATACTGGGGAACAGGGCAGAAGACACCCACTGTGACCCCAAAGATCTCCCAGCTTGGTTGCGGAGATGAAGTATGTATGCATTAATTGGACTTACAGGTCCAAAGCAGGAGTGTTAAAAATCTCCCAGCATTGTGGAGAATTTATCAATTTCTCCTTATAATTTGGTTAAATTTTTTGCTCCATATAGTTTAAAGCAATGTTTTTTGGTTCATTCCATCTCATGATTGTTATATCTTCCTGGAGAATTGGTCCTTTTCTTTCTCATAAACTAATGACCCTTCTTAACTCCTAGTAAGGGTTTTTTTCTTTATACTTTTTTTCTTATTATATTTAACTCTGTTGGTTAACGTTTGACTGATGTATCTTTTTCCTATCATTTCCTTTTTACCTTTTGTGTCATAATATTTCATGCATGCCCCTTTCAATCGGCATAGAACACATCATAAAAAAATAAGAATATTTGTCTTTAATTGACCAATTTAGTCTAAGTTTGTGATTCAAAACACAATTTCACTTAACTTTTTTCAACAATCTTGTTTGTTGTTTCAGTATAGCTGCCATTCCTTGGCTTATTTTTGCTTCTCTTGGAGAAACTGAATTTTCCTTATTCCCTTCCCACTCCCTACTTGTTTGAAAGTTAGACATCTGATTTCTTATCGTTTAGTGATGTCTAAATTTTTAACATGCATTCTCGGAGTAAAAATTTAATATTTTTCCCTTCTCTCAAATAATTCAAGACCCTTTTAACCCAAAGATCCCTCTTACCATCCATGATGATTTGCCCCCTAGAATTTTGATTTCTCAATAGTTAAAAACTAGTCATTTTACTGTTGGCTTTTTATGAGTGTTTTAGATCTACCTCTCATATTTATCAATTTCTTGTCTCATTATTGCTCCTTGCAACACTGTTTCTTCTTTCTAGGTTTAGTTTTGTTCCTACTACAATACATCCTTTAGTAGTTCTTTCAGCATAGTCAGGGAATAGGAATGTGTCACAATCTTCATCTGATTGTAAATGTCTTTATTTTGTCATTCTACTGGAGTGATAATTTTTGCTGACCTCTCAGCACTTTGAAGATACTATATTCCTTTGCCTTCTGATCTCTCTTTTTAAAAATTTTTATCAAAGCATTACTTACATATGGAAAAGTATACACATCATGAACATAGCCCAATTCATTCATGTAATCAAAACTTAGATCAAAAACCCAGCACAGCTAGCACCTCAGGAGCCACCACTTGCTAGCAACCACCCTCTGCGCCCCCTGTAGTTAAACACTATCCCACTCCAGCCAGAATGAACTTTTAAAATTTTAAATTAAAGATAACATAAGTTTTTAAGACTTAACACATAATTGTACATATTTATGGAGCACAGTGTGATATTTTGATACATGTGTACAATGCATAAAGATCAATTCAGAGTTATTAGCATTTCCATCATTTTCTGTGTAGGTAGCCTTCAAACTCTTGTCTTCTAGTTCTTTATAAAGTGCATATTGTTATAAACTATAATCAAACTGTAGACTAGAACCTATTCCATTATTTCGACATCTATTACCCAGCCTCATTCAATCCACCCCTGCCAAGTAATCTAACCTCTAGTGATCACTATTCTGCTCCCTGTCATGAAATTAACTTTCTTTAGTTTCTGTAAAGAAACTAAAGTACTTGTCTTTATCAGTACTTGTCTTTCTGTATTTAATTTATATCACTTAGCGTAATTCTCCAGTTCCATCCAAGTTGCTGCAAATGACAAGATTTCATTCTTTTTTTTCCCATTAAGTTTATTGGTACATTTTAGGTATAAAATAGTTACATTCATCATTAGGATCTTGTACCTTTAGATGATGTATCTTGGTTCTTATTTTTTTCCCCTTCCCCTGCCCTCCCTTCACCTCCTCTGCCCTTCCCTATTTGCGAAGACTTTGTTTCCATTTTTTTCCTTTTCTCGTATTTTTTCTTTTCCCTTCTTTCCTTTCTCCTACCCTTCCCACTTCTCCTACTCCTTTAGACCTTTTCGTCCTATTACACAATATCAATTATACATTTTAAATTGCAGTATCAAAATTTAGAGGACATTACCACAGATTTTACAGAACTTGAAAGGATATAGAAAGCATATTACAAAAATCTTTTTTGAAATAAATTTGACACCTTCTATGAAGTACCTTGGAAGACAAATTAATGAAACTGACTCTGGA
>NW_004624781.1:12008268-12075483 GCF_000247695.1 Heterocephalus glaber
TTTTATTGGTACATTTTAGGTAAACAATACATTTACATTTATCATTGGGTGCTTGTACCTGTACATGATGTATCTTGGTTCTTATTTTTTTCCCCATTACCTGTGCACTCTTCACCCCCTCCACCCTTCCCTATTTACATGAGAAATTATTTCTGATTTCATTTTTTCCAGTTCAGGGAGTCCAGGTGGTTGAGTATCAGATTGTTCCATCTCATTTCCCTTTGGGGGTTTTTCAGGTGATCTGGAAGTCTGGTTTTGAGACTTGTTTACCTGTCTTCTCATTTCAACAGGGGAGGGGGGTGCTGCTGGTGCCCGCATGGCTCACCTCCTCTGTGCTGGGGGCAGTGGTACGGCAGCCAGGAAGCCTTCTCATGGGCGCTGGGAGAGGCTCACCTCCTCTGCACTAGGGGTGGTGGTACAGTGGCCCGCCTAGATTTCATTCCTTTTTGTAGCCAAATAATATTTCATTGTGTATATAAACCATATTTTTTATAGTATAGATCACATTTGTTTTGATTTTCATTGGTAATGAGAAATCTATAAATCTAAACTTTACTTACAGTTAATCTGTCTTTTTTCCTCATGTCTTGTAAGATTTTGTGATGATGTATAGTTTCATTGGGACATGTATAGCTGTGGGGTTTTTTTATTTGACCTATTCTTAATATGTTTCCTTAGTCTAAAGGTATGATTTTATGAATTCTAGAAAAATATCACATTGGACATTATTTGTCTTTCATCCTTTTTTTACTGTATCTTTTTAGAACTCATAAGAGGTATGCGTCAGATCTTCTTGTTCTGCCCTGCATAACCTTTAAATTTTGTATCTTTTATATTTAATTTTTCTGTTGCATTTTGGATAATTCCCTGATTTATCCTTCTTTTTATTGATTCTCTTCTGTATATGCCCTCCTGTTAAATCCATTTGTTATGGGTTGAATTGTGTCCTCCAAAAGATATGTTTAAATCCTTACCCTCAGTCCCCCAGGATGTGGCCTTACTTGGAAATGGGGTCTTTATAGAGGTAATCATGTTAAAATGAGTTTGTTCATGCAGGCCCTAATCCTTTATGACTGGAGTCTTTATAATGGACACAGAGATATGCCCAGAGGGAGGACTCGGGAGAATAGGGAAGTAAGGGGAATGCCAGAAGGCCAGAGTTACACTGCTATATGCCAAGGAACATTCTGGGTTATCAGAAGGGCACAGACAAGGAAGGATCCTTTCCCTACAGGTTTCAGAGGGAGTGCTGCCTGCCAACAACTGGATTCAGACTTGTAAACTCTACCATTGTGAGACAATGTATTTCTATTGTTCTAAAGCACTCAGTTTGTGGCCTTTTATTATGGCAGCCACAAGAAACTAAATGTGTCATTTACTTTTATATTTCACTGATTCTGGATTTTTTTTAATTTCTAGAAGCATACTATAATTCTGTTTCAAACCTATATTTTTTTTATTATATGTGGTCTTGTTCTTGCACCATGGCTTCTTATCTCTGTAATCAGTTTAAATATGCATTTATTGCCTCCTTCAGATCATTCTAGCTTCTTAAATTCTTAGCATTATTACTTTCCTCTGCTGGTTCTGTCTGCTTACTCTTATGGAGGATCATTTCCTCTTGTTGCATGTAATTGTTTTTCTTTTAATTGTGAACTTCTTTTCAGCAGGAGTTTTCCCATATCTTAAGGATTACCATTCTTCTTGGGTTGTGAAAATGTTTATACAGAATAGTTTTACCTTTTTTTTACAGTGGCCATCTCAATGAATTTATTGATCTCCAGCCAGTTTTAGTATATTCACAAGTCACAGGTGGCAGCTCTTGCTATCCTAGTACCCGAGGATTTCTTTATTTTTTGCTCTCTCTTTCTCATTCTTCCTCCCCTCCCCAATCTGGTTCTGTCTTTAAAAGTCTTTGGTGCATCTTGGAAGAGGAAGATGGGGCCACACCTGTGCAGTTTGCCTTTTCACCAGAACTGGAAGCAGGGACTGGTGTCTGATACTGTGAAGAAGAGGTACCGTGTATTCATAGAGGTTTTGTGGAGGGAAGATTCATCAAGGAGTGGAAACACCCAAGCACTGAAGAATGCCAGACAAAATTCAGGTAAGGCAAGGGTTAAAATGATTTTTAAACTACTTCCTCATATCAATTGGATTTAGGGCTATATGGAAGGACAAAGCGATGTGCCTGATGTTCAGGATGATCACATGCACATGCATCATTATTCTCCATGGATTGACAATTCTTCTCTTCTTCCTGCTATTCCCTCTGTCTTTTCCTTTGAAGAAGCAAAACTGTGCTCTGTGAGCTGCAGGAAACCAGGTCTCTGCAGGAAATGCCATGTGGCTTCAAAACCTTGCCATGACTTAGTCCTCAAGGCAGTGGATGGTGGAAAAGAAAAGAATCAGAGTTGTTCGCAGGGAGTCCCAACCCATAGATAATAGAGGCGTGAGGCTCAAGTCAGAATTTTTGTTTTTTAATTTTTAATTTCATCAATGGTGACTTTATTGTCTGAGGAAGATGTAGAAAGAAAATCTCTTGCTCCACCTTGAAAATGCCCTCAACACCTACTAAGGTGAAGATATCTACCTAATCCAACTCCTGGGAGGTGATTACAAGATTAAATGAAACAGCATAAATGGACATGCTTTAAAATAAAATATGTTATATTGGGCAGGCAACATCAGGTAGTAGTTCTGAGTACAGATGCCAGAGCCACACTGGGTTTGGAGTCCCAGCTCTGCCACCAGTAGCTGTTGGGGTGTGTTGTTCCAATTGTCTATGTTTCCCTTTCCTCACCCATAAGGTGTCAATAAAAGCAGATGAACACCTTAATGTTGTAGAGGTTAAGTGAGATGGAAGAGAGCCTGACACATAGTAAGTTCTCAATGAGTGTGATACTGTGTTATATCACTTGGTACCATAATCTGTATAAAAGAGGTAATTTTAGATCAAGGGACCCCAAGTAAGTCTAGAAATAGGTGAGAATGTTTGAGAACTGTCTGAAATTGCACCCCAAATTGTGTGTGTACATTACAGAGGAGAGAGACATTTTCCTTGGCAGAAAGCCCATTTTATGATTTTTTTAAAAGATTCTTAATCATAAAAGGGAAAGAACCACTTCTGTTTGAATCAGTGTTTTGCTGGACATGAAGGAATATGGAGGTAAATACTTTTATGTGTTCTAGGTAGGCTCCATGGCCCTTGTTTAGCTCATTAAATATTGGTCAGGAGCTGGGCACTGATCGGCGGCCACCACTCAGTCTCACCCTCACCACTCTCTGAGTTCCTGAGTAGGAAATGGGGCCTGGGGAGGGACCCAAATGCACCCCCAGAAAATCATTTGAATGATTGCTCCTCAAGTTGATTAATGTCGTGTCCTCCTTAAGATGGGGTGTGGAAGTCTAAAGATTCAATTCAAGCTTTTATTTGAGAGCAGTGTGAGATTCCCCTCTTCCCATGAAATGCCATGAGCCTTCTGTCTTTCCAGTGAGAGCTGAAGGCCATGCGTTTAGGCCTTGGTGAAGTATCCCAAAGTATATGTATCCCACACTCGAAGGATTGTAAGAACCACGAGGCAGTCTCTTTCTCTCCTGTGTGCCTCTCTTGCTTTGAATTAGCCCAGGTGTTTAAAATATTTGGAAAGATTTGCAAACATGTAAATGTCAAAGCTTATTTCTTTTTAATGATGTATGTCATCTAAATAGTGATGCCATCAACAGAGAATGCTATATTTTGTTATTTTATTACCTTCTGCTCTCAGATGCCTTTTAACGTGTGTAAAAATATTTATATAGTGTTTCAAGTCCACAGCATTCAGTACAGAAATGCTCTTTTGAGTTCTCCCTTTTGTAATATCATATTTAACTCAAAAGAAGTCACAGGCATATTGGGGGCAGACAGTAGGTACAAATCTGACAAAAAGCTAATGAGCTCTCCTGTGATTACCAGGGAGGATGGTGACTCATTAAATCTCATTTCCTGGGCAAGTCCACACAGAAAGAAGAAATTAGCTGAAATAAAGGCCTGAGAGCCTAATGCAGTCAGATTTATGAGCGTCTGTATAAGCAGCCACATGGTAATCAGTGCAAATAGTAAAATGTTTTAATGAGGTTCTCTGAAATATTTAATTAGTTACACTATTAACTTTTTTAAAAAAGTTTTGTTACTTTCTGTTGGGAATTGACCCCATAGTAGGGAGGGTCCTGAAACCAAATGGGGTTGTCCTTTGGTGGGATTCAACCCAAACTGTATCCCCTGTATAGAATCTCTTTATTGTTATTGTCATTGATATTCACAGCAATGCTAAAAAGTGGGTCAGAAAAGTTAGAATCTGTAAAGACTTCTCCTTTTGGTTCAGCGTATGTAAGTATCTGCTTAGAATTAATCCTCTTGTAGTTTCCTTACAGTGAATCATTTTACATTCTAAAGGTTTTCCACGGCTAGGAAAAGTTTTCCCAAAAAGGGCAAAGTGTAAGTGAGACGAAGAAGAGATTTCAGCACTGGGATCAAGCCCAGGGCCTCGCACATGCTAGGCAAGCACTCTAACACCCCAGCCTAAATGTCCATTTTTTTGCTTTCGTGGTGTTTTCCTCACATCTTGTTCCTCAACCTCAGGCCCTGGTAGCTTTCTAAGCATGTATTAATTAAATAACCATATCTCAAGATGTTGCTCTTCCTAGAGACTCAACAGGGACGTATAAATGTAAATAAGTTAATTTGTAGCGGTAGAATTTTAGATGTCTAATAATTTGGGTGGGGTGGAAATATTTGGTACATCTGAAATAACTCCCATTTTTCAGGCCAGCCTTGTGGCTTGATCATCTCATGCATGTTGGCAGTTCTGATTCTGTTTGCTAGAGGACCTGTTGGCTGACTGGGAGAGGAGACCAATGTGTGGGGTGTGTGGTGCCTGTTGCCATGTGCTGGGTTCCTACCTAATCACATGATCTCATTTGGGTCTTCATCTTGCCCAGGAGAAATCACTCTCATTTTCTTTCTCTTACCTCTGTATCTCTAGATCCTGGGCTTGGGACTAAAACCCGAGCTTCTACCATAACTCGAAAGGTATGATTTATTTTTAAAGGGCCTTGGGCAGGGTTCCTAATGGAGAAATCATCCCAGACAACTTTTTCATAGCAAAGATGAGTGTGCCAGTGCAGAATGTCAAGATGATTTAAACAAATTCAGGCTCCAACTCATATTCATGGTAAACATCCAATACTTGAAACTACTCGTCTTTTATGGTCATACTTATCTAACATATTAGGGCAGATGGTGCCAGAAGAAGAGGATAAGGTATGTGGGGCTTGTAGTTCACAAAGTGAAAGGTGAGTGAAACTACTGTATTTTCTTGATTCAAAAATGCATATTCAGAAAACCATGTCAATGTTTTAATCAGGCATAAAATCATATTTGAGTTCATTAATATGCTTACTATCATATTTTGACACTTCCTCTCAAAATATCTGTTATTAAATCTTGTAATCAACATTTTCTGGGAACTTTGAAAACTTTGTTCATTCCCTGTAGGCTAGATGGTTTTATTCGCAACTGGTTTGCAATTTGGCCAATGAAGAAATATAGCAAAAACTCTCCTTTTGCTGATGAGAAGGCCAGGAAATTCTTTTAAAACAAATAAAAGGTGCTCAAGCTGCAAAAAACCATAGCTTAAACATGATAAACAGCTGAACTGGTCTAGGGCTGGGGCAAGTTGCCAATGCCGAGCTGCTATGGTGGGAACTGGACCCAAGGCCTGCGGGGAGAGATGAAGTTAAGGTGTATCCGAGGTGGGAGACCGAGAGAACAAAAGGAAATTGTTATATATGGAGGGACATGGGTTTCAGAGGCAGAATCTAGAGAGACTGCTGGGAACAAAAACCTATGATAGCCATGGGTATCTGTGCTTAGACCAGCCGTGGAAGCGTGTGCCAAGACTACCAAGGGTGTTGAGGAATAGAATGATGGGGGGAGAGACCTAAGCATCCTTATTATAATTTGTACACTTACACTGCTAAAATACTTTCTAACGAGATTATAATTTTTAAAGAAAGTATAAAAATAATGACAGAGGCTGAATATACCCCAGAGGTATAAAACAGTTTGTAGGTACCGAGGTACAAGCTGGGCAAGTCCAGAATCATTTATTTAGACAAGTTTTGGCACCTGCTTTGTATCCATAGCCTCAGGGTACAACCCTGTGTCTCTTGGGCCTGTCCTTGACCCATCTGGGACCCTGGACTGGCTACCATCCCAGCAGGACTCCTCCTCCAGTGGTTTCCCACGGTGATGAGTAGGTGGCCTGTACAGACAGGCTGCAGAGGCTGCTGGTCAAGGTTCCCGATCTGTGAACCTGGAAGGAAGGGTATGTGACTTGCTGTGTGCCAATCACAGAAGAGAGAACCAAATGTCCTGTTTTATGAAAGCAAACATGGAGTTCCATTACTATGGGCCTGAATGTGTACAGGCACCCTCCTCCCCATGCATCTGTTGAAACTTAATTGGCAATGCAGTAGTACTAAGAGTCAGAGCATTTGGGAGGTGATTAAGTCTGGACAGTAGAGCCCTCATGAATGGGATTAGTGACCTTATAAAAGAAATTAAAAGGAGCTGTTCACTTTTTTTTTTTTTTGGAACTGGGGATCAAACTCGGGTCCTTGCGCTTGCGCAGCAGGTGGCGAAACCACTGAGCTAAATCCCCAGCCCCTAACTGTTCACTTTTTCTACCAAGTGAGGATGTAACAACAAAGTTCCACCCATGGAGCAGACAGCTGCCCTCACCAGACACTGAGTCTGCCAGTGCCTTGATCTTGGCCTTCCCAGCTTCTGGAGCTCTGAGAAATAAATTTCTATTACTTACACATTACCCAATCTAAAGTATTTTGATCTAGCCAGCCGATGACTAGGATTCCCATGCTTTAGGGCCTTCGGTCATTGATTTCCGAGAAGGTGTCTTACTTTCCCCCAGAGGCCGAGAGCTGGGAAAGCTCCACCTCATTCCCTGATGTTCAGCAGCCCATCTGTGACTGTGAGTGGCTGAAGCATCTCATGAATCTTCGTTCCAGTCAAGACAAAAGGGAGCAGGGGGTGCCGCTGAAACTACCAACACCATTTCTTTTCCCAGAAGATGCTGGCCTACGAGTTATACCTCAGCCCACTTGAGCTCTTGATTTTCAGAGCTGCCTCCATCCATGGCATCCGTATTGCCTTTCCCTTCTTTTATTGTCAGCTACTGACTACTCCTCTGCATCTTTATTCTTTCTTGAAATATGTCTACAACTTTAAAAGTTCTGGAAGTGAGTGAGGCCAGCTGGGTGTGTGTACATTTTGAAAAGTAACCCCTGTTTTTGAGTTGAAAATGGTCTCAAGTGAGTAAAGAATGCATTGGCTTTAAAGGGAGCTGGTGATTTTGCCTGGATGTCCCTGGTCAGAATTTTGAAAGGTTCTGTCCTTGTCAGAATAGCGAGAAATGTTTTCCCTTCGACCCACGTCCCTGTCTTAGGGGGAATTAGATCCAAGTGGGCACAAGGTAACAGGTGGATCCTAAGGAAACATGATGAACCGATGGCTGCAAGTGGCAGAATCAGAGTTGCTTTTCTATCTGCTGTTGTTCACCTGCTTTTTTCTCTCTGAACTTCATTTTGCATTGCCCCCTTTTGAAAAAGATTGATGTGACTGGTAGTGGCAAGGGGATTCACATGAATAACAAATTATTCTTACACGTTTGAAGTTATACACCTGTTATACTTGCCCTTTAGGGAAACACTGGGCTTTATCGAGCTATTGTTATCCTCAACAAATTCCAGTAATTATTAGTGCTAGCATTGGTTTCCTTGGTTTAAGTTCAACTTATAAATCATCTTTTCCTTTTGGAGGCTCCTCTGGCTATCTGATTCACAGTAAAGGAGACTGTGTCGGGTAGGGCATGATTTCCCAACTCCAAAATGTGCCACAAACTTTAAACTATATATTTAGCATCTTGCATCTCAGACATGACAAGATGAAGTGGATAAAGAGAACCTGGAGAAAATATTTTAGTTCAGGAGGTTGTGGAAGAGAGAGTGTGGGCATGAGGTGAGGACAGTTTACCTTCCAAACCCACAGAATGAGGCTAGGAAATAGATACAAAATAGGAATAGCAGGGCCGGGGATTTAGCTCAGTGGTTCCGGCGCCTGCCTCACAAGCGCAAGGTCCTGAGTTCGATCCCCGGTACCAAAAAACAAAACAAAACAACAACAAAATAGGAATAGCATTGCAGTTAAGGGGGAGGTTCAACTATCCTATCAAGTCCAAGTCAATTGGTGACGATGTTAACCACACAGCTTCTTAGGGCCATTCTCTCCTCAGTTTCTCTGTCTGTAAACCAATGGTTTCTATTTCACAAGAGTTCTGTGAGGATTAAAGGAGGTGGCTATCTGTGAAGCTTACTGTGACATTATTATCTTACCATAATAGTTCTAACAGGTCTAGCACCATAACATGGTACTAAAAAGAGAAAGCAGGGCCGGGGATTTAGCTCAGTGGTTGCACCGCCTGCCTTGTAAGCGCAAGGTCCCGAGTTGGAGCCCCGGTACCAAAAAAAGAAAGAAAGAAAGAAAGAGAAAACAAATGTTTTCCCTTTCTTAGAAGGCACTATTCTTCCCAGGGGAGGGTCCACTTCCCTCTCAGGAGCATGCATGCCTCTGTCCTGTGGGAATTATATTGGCATTTTCAAAATGATTGAGTTGGTCCATTTCTGGGGGGACATTTATGTGCCCTAGTTCACTATGAGCCCTTCTCTCAGGAGGGTTACTATGGTGGATTAGCTGCCTGAGCTACAACAAACTTCTAGATTCTGTTAATAACTTTGAGATCCCCAAATCCATCCTCATAGCCATATCTCTTCCATGGAAAAAGAATAGAATCTGCTTCCTCTCCTCATTACCAGGCAGGACTGTCCCATGTGAGTGAAATTTCTGGTGGAAGGGAAGTGAGTGGATGAAAACATGCTAGGATTAAGATCAGATATTAAGTTATTCAGGCAGGGGATTAAATGAAGTAATACCCCCTTACACCTATCACTTAGCATGATGTTCTCTCGTTCTATCTGTACTGTCATAATGACAGAATTCCTTTTTTTCAAAGCCAAATGGTCTCTCTCTCTCTCTCTCTCCTTTCTCTCTCTCCTTTCTCTCTCTCCTCTCTCTCTCTGTATGTAATTTTAAAATTGATTTATCTGTTGATGGATGGACACTTAGGTTGATTATCTAATTTGGCTATTGTGAACGGTGCTACCATTAAACATGAGAACATAGAAATCTCTTTGACACACTGATTTCAGATCTTTGGGGTAAATATAAATAAGATTTCTGGATCTTACAATAATTCTATTTTTAGTTTTTGAGGAACTGCTATACAGTTCTCTATAATGGCTGTACTAATTTACATTTCCATCAGCAGAGTACAAGAGTCTCCTTTCTACCACACAAACATCTTGTGATCCCATGAATGTGCTCAGCATTGATGTATATCACTTTGTTTGAGAATGACTCAGAAGTGTAACTTTTTAGGCTCTAATGGGTGGGAGGCTCAGACACCAGGACCCCCAGGTCTGCCTGTGACAGGTAGGTGCTTGGTGACAAGTGCAACCTCAAGTTGGCTGAAAAGCCACAAACCTGCCCTCTCTCTAGCTCCCAGTCCTCCCCTGTTAATGCCCCCATACTAACATTTGGGCAAGTGGCATTCTCCTTCTTGTGCCTCCTTCTTCTTCTCTCCACTGCTGCAGAAGCAAACCATGGCTCAGTTAGGCCCAAGCAGTGCTTCCGTGTGTGGTGCCAGGGCCAGAGCTGCTCTGTGCAGCCTGTGCCCTTTGAGAGATGAGCTAAGTACCAACGTGCGAGTCAGCCCCGACCTTGCATATACACTGCACATGGCTACCACATCCAAGTGCAGTAATTGAAGTGCAATTTCATGCGAGTTAATTTTTTAAAATTTGGGACTTGCTTTTTAAATTTTTATACTTTCTTTTTTGGGAGGCAGCTCATTGCTCTTGACAAAGATATTGGCCTGTGACTGATGAGAAATAAAATTGGGATTTCATCACAGATAATTAAATAATTTGGGAAGAACCAACTAGTGCTCAAGTGCTTTGACTCTGAGATAATAATACCTAGATATGTGACTTTCTTCTGTGTGTGGCACACAGCTATCTTTGTATGACTTTGGGGAACACAGTTTCTTCCACCTTAATTACCTTTCTGTAAATGGGAGTGGTGTCTGTCTTACCGGGCGAGGAGAACTAGAGAGGTAATACTTGCAAGGCTTTTACAAAAGCACCTCCTGCAGAGTAAGGGCTCACTATGTTTTAGGTATTGTTCACCTGCACTACACCTGACTCACCTGTAACTTACATAAGCCAGGCCACATTATGATCTTTGAGAGCCACAAATACTTTTGCCTTCAAAGCCCCTCCCTGTCTATTAAAAAGGTATCAAACGTATTTTATAACTGTGTTGTATAAAATGAGTGTAACCAGGCTAGATTCATTATTAGATACAGTTATATGTTGCTCAATGATGGTGGGGGCACATTCTGAGAACCATCTCATCAGGTGAATTGGTCACTGTGTGACTTTCAGAGTGTACTTGGATTAACATGCTGTGTCACCAAGTGATACAGTGTCATGGGCTACCATCACATAGGGAGCTAGTTGTTGACTACGATGTTGTTAAGTGGCATGTGACTGTATTTATTATCATTATATTCATTTCTTTTCTTCTAACTTTAATGAAAACTACAACATTTTGTGGTCCCTTGAAAAAAATCACAGGTCCTGGGCATGATGCCAACTATGGGAAGCTTAGACAAGTTAGAGCCTTTTGAGTAATTGGCCCTGGTAAGAACCTTCCTTCCCTTGTGGATGGTTTTTCTCTTGGAGTTCAGGTTTCCTTCTCTCTCCCCTCAAGCAGCTCTTCCACATCATCTGAGACTCCACCAGGCCCTCCTATGGGCGCTGCAGTGCTGCAGTTTCCTCCTTCCTGGTCTATTTCCAGGCTAACTCCATTCTTCAAGCTCAAGAAACTCCTCTGTCACTGAAGCTAAGAACATTATGGCAGAGCTCCTTCATCTGGGTAAAGGTATCCCAGTGGGAAAAGCAGCATGGGTAGGCCAAGCACAGCTTGAAAATTGTATTCAGAACATGAGAGATGTTTAAAGGCAGCCTTTTTACTCCCATGTCCTACTGGCATCTCAACACTGGTGGACTTCAAGCCACAGAAAGAAGAGCAGCTGAAGATAATGTGAGAGTCAAGTAGCAAGAGCTTCATAAGATGTGCCTGAGTGGTGGGAACTCCTCACTGCTCAAAATGAACAGGGGCTCAACTCATACATCACGTGGAGAAGAGACCTCTCAAAGCTAATCTGCTGCCTTATTAGAAGCCAATCAGGTGTGTTCCATGCTGAGTTATTCATTGGCTGGACAGGGAGCAGAGAAGCAATGAGGTTCTGCACTAGTATTGGGTGTTGTGGGAAGGCTGGCACAAGGGCAGTCTTGGCAAGAAGAGCCCTGTGGCTGGACAAGAGGGTGAAATTCTATGAGAGGATTGTCAGATCTGATGAGGTGTGCTGCTGCTGCTGCATTTTTTATACTAGGCAAAAACATACCTTTTTCACAGTGTTGACCATCTCACCAGCCACTGGCTTGTATAGTGCCTCAGTTGTAAGTGCCTAAGAAACACCAAGGTCTCTAAACAAGGAAGCAGAGCCTGAGCCCACGCCTGGAGCTTCTGAGGCATTGGGTATCCTAGAACTTACAGGTTTAACAGGAAGCCTAGGTAAATCATGCTGCAGATGCTAGTACACACCTATAATTCCAGCTACCCAAGAGGCTGAGGCAAGAGGACAAGTTTGAAGGTAGTCTTGGGGGCTTTAAAGGAAGGAGATAGAGTATAGTGGTAGAATGCTTGCCTAGCGTTTATGAGGGCCTGGCTCCATCCTCAGTACCACCAAACAAAAAATGGTATACATAGTTTGCATCATACAGATGGTTTAAAGACATTGCTGAATAAGCTTTGAACAAGGAAAAATTCTTTCATCCATGTTCTGGCCCTAGGAATCTATACCATAGGTATGGTCTCACTTCTTGGATGTCTGGAGCATGGTATAATTCTTAAGCAAGAAGGAAGGCAGAAATATTCACTTTATATGCCAATCGATCTCCCTTGCAGATCCCAGAAGCCCTTATTTTTGGCTCTGATGGTTTTAGGGTTAGCATGTGAACACCTGCCTCTTTCTCTCAACTCAGAACTGAGTCCTGTGCTGTGACGACAGCTCGCTGGAACTCTGCACTGGGGTTCCATTTGCTATTAAGTGCTCTAATGAGGAGGGACAGGCAATTATTATTATTTATTTCACTAATTAGCCAGATAATCATTCATTTTGAAACTATGCAGAGTTGGAATCTGTTCAGTTGTGCCCTTTGTCTGATGCGGATTCACTTTAGATTTTCCTTTTTTCCTTTATAAAAATGGCTGCTTTGTTAAATGAGGGGCAAAGGCGGGGGTTGAGGAGGGGAAATTAAAAAAAGAGCAAGAGATCAATTCTGAGCTGGGAAGATAATGCAACAAGGAGCCAGAGTCCATAAAAACATCACCTTTCAGTCTCGGAAGACATAATGCTTGATGATAACCATAAAACATGTTAGTGCGAAATAAATTGCTGTTCTATTCAAATCCTTAAACGTACTACTGTGGATGTCACTGGAGATATGCAACTCTTTTTTCCAATCCTGAGATATATTTTATCATAATTTGTGGGGTGGGTGACAGCCTTGTACACATGATTGCCTTTTCCTGCTCAGTTAGCTTGTCAAGGTCAGAGTCCTTTGGCCTTTTATGAATGTAGGACTATTAAGAAATGAGCAGGATAACTGAACACCACGGAGGGAAACTTTATTTTTCTTTTCTAACAAATGCATTTTTTTTCTTGGTGTTTGCTTTTAGAAAGCTACCCTTTTATATTCCACGCTGTTTGGGGGGATAGGAGGGGACTGTATTGCCACTGGTTTGATGTTCTACACCTTATTTTTATTGTGAGACAGAAAAAACTTCTGGGAGTAGGGATTCATCTTCATTGTCACAAAATGTTCAGGAGACTTTTCACCTTAAGGTTGAATTTTTTAAAGGTGGGTAATTACAATGGAAAATGTGTTCTTAATAATAGTCACTTCTGTAGGATAAACACTCAGTATATTGTTGTTTTTGTAACCAAAATCTCCCAAATAAAATGAGTCTGGTAGATTAAGTTGAAAGGTTTTTTTATTATTAAGATTATTTTGAGAGCTGCAACTAGATCCCCAGTTGGAGAATGCTAGAAGCTGTAACCAAGGATCTCAGTACAAGGAAATGGAAGATAGTGGCCATTGTTGTGAAAATGCAAGTCTTTGGTTAGCAGGAGGTAGGGGTAGGGGTAGATACTGACTAAAGGAAGAGGAGGCTTTGCCTGCTGTCTTGGTTACTTCTTTCATTGCTTGGACAAAACATCCAACACTCACAAGTTAGAGGAGGAAAGGCTTGCTTTGGCTTACAGTGTGTAGAGGTTTCACTCTACAGTCAGCTGGCTCCAAGGCAGGGCAGTATGACAGAAGGGTATGGCAGAGGAGAAACAGCTCATGGCATGGCAGACAGGAAGCAGAGAGACATAAAGGGCAGAGGGAGCGAGATAGATCCTTCCAGGCCACACCTCCAGTGAGCCACCTTCTCAACCAGGCTTCACCTCTCAACATCACATTTGGCTATAACCTCATCTTTGGACCTATCCACCAATGACTATCACACCCCATGACCAGATCCCCTCCAAAAGGCCCTGCCTGTAAGCACATGAGGCTTTGGGGGGACATCTAAATATAAACCCTAACACCTGCTTAGAGATGACTTAGTGTGTTTGCTTTCCATCACTATAACAAAAACACCTGAGACAATCACTTTATAATAAGGAAAGGAGCATGTTGGCTCACAGGTTTGGTGGTTCCAGCCTGTGATTGGTTGGCATTTCATTTGGTATCATGGTGGGAGTGGGTGGTAGAGCAGAACCACTTGCCTAATGGCTAGGTAGAAAAGTGAGGAGGGGGCCAGGGTCCCATGAGCCACATCCCCAGTGACCTTCAGCCCTCTCAGTAGGCCCCACTTCTTAAAGTGTCCATAGCCTCCCAATAGAGCAACCTAGGACCAATCCTTTAACACTGGGTGCTTAGAAGCCATTCGAGCTTAACAGTATGCTTTCTGCTTTTTCATACTTCCTGGTAGGTTAGAAAGGGTTCAGTGTGGGGAACTTCGAACTTGAATCATTCTGTCCCTTTGGTCGGCTCTTGCATCGCCAGTAGCACAGAAGTTGCTCAGAAGTCTTGATGAAAGCAGTCAAAAAGGGATAGACAAATCCTTGGGCAGAAAGCTCAAGGAACCATCGTTCCCACGTCTTCAACTACTCCTACTAATCTTGCAGAAACACTACCACAGGGAATGCTTTTTGCCTCAGTGTCCTGCGGTATCAAGACTAACTCTGGAAGGAGCAGCAGCAGGAACAATGTTTTAGGATCTGTCCTTCCCACAACCACAGGGATGAAATATTTATTGAGAGAAATAATAAGAACTTTAGAAATAAGAAGCCCTTTGCAGGTTCGAATGTATAGATATTAGCACATTCATTTATGGTAGTTGATCTTCACATAGAAGAAAATAATGTAAATGACATATTTACCCTACTTAAGAGCAAGGTACAATTACCAAATTCAAGAGCCACTTTCATACAGTGCTGGTAATTAGCAGTGAGTTTAAAAATAATTCTGCTCTATTCTTGAAAGCATTTTCAGGGCCTCTATGGGAAAGGAAATTTGAAAGGACTACAAACCTAGTCAAGCTGCATCTAGAAAAGACTTTTAAGTAGCCTACGCCTCTCCTAAAGGGCATCTTACCAAGTGACAAGCACTGCCTGATGACAAGAAACAGGTGATGCACAAATGCCAGAGGTTGAGTTCTGTACTGGCCACCTGAAGGGATGGAGTTTTGTAATAACAATTTAATACCACAAAGTTATTAAATTAATATTTAATTTAATTAATATTAAATTAATAGCACAAAGGCTCTTAGCCTTTACCAAAAAAAAAAAAAAGACTGAACAGAAGCAAAAATGTGCCTAGAAAAATGTGAGCTGCTGTGCCCATTTCGAGGTCCTGCCCTTAGTCCCCATGTGCAGGTGGCTGTTCAGTGTCACCTGCTGGTGTGGGCAGGGCTGGATACAGGCAGCAGCTGCAGTGAAGAGAGTTTGCTCCCTCTGTGCATAGGCTCTAACGGGTCATCACAGGAAGCTTTGCAAGCAGGAACTGTAGTGGGGCTGAAGATGAGAGGTTGGGATCAGCACGAAGGCAACATTTCCAGGTGAACTGACCTGTATAAAGCAAACCAGGGTCTCCTGATGAGTCTCAGCATGATGATGCGCACTCACTTCCTCCTCTCCAGATGTTCTTCCCTCTTTTGATTCTGACTTTCCTCATCAACACCACCTTCCTTCCTAGACTGCTGGCACTAACTCCCTTTCCTCTCCACTCCCACTTTCCCTTTCTGCCTTTCATAACTTCTGCTCCACCATTACAAAGCAAGTTCAGTGTGAATGGAGTCTGTGCCTTGCAGAGCTTCCAGCAGTGGACGTTGTCTAGTGCCGTAGTCCCAGACCCTTGGACAGCACCTGTCGTAGTGCGGGACCTCAGGAAGTGCTGCTTGAAAGAATGAGCGAACAGTGATAACGCCTCCCTGCTTTAGGCCCCTTCTCTGTCCCCAGCCCCGCACTGTGTCCCACTCACTTCACAGCTCTCTTGATGGCCCTCAGGGGTGGCCATCATTTCCCAGCCATTTCACAGCTAAGCGTGTCCTTTAGCAGCCCCACAGGCTCAGAACGCTCCTCTAAGGAATATGCAGCTGCCCCAAATTAGCACCGTGCACCTTTGCTTAAGTAAAACTTGCTACCAAACAAATGTTAAAATGAAATGAAATTAATAAGACATTAAAAATTTAGGAGAAAATGAACATGATAGGAGAACTTGTTTGCGAAGGCTCTTTGGCTTAGGGTTGCTATATTTAGGGGAAAACACACTGCATACTCAGTTATATTTGAATTTCAGATAAGCATGAGTGATTTTTTCGTATAAAGAACTCACTCTCTTTCCCTCTCTTCCCCTCTTCCTCTCCCTACATTTGGCCCATGTATCGTGTGGGACATCTTTAGGCTAAGAAATGATTCACTGTTTAATTTAATCATACAATATATGGGACACAGTTATACTAATAAAACCTATTCATTGTTTGTCTGAAATTCAAATGTAATTGGATGTCCTGTACTTTATCTGGGAACTCTATCTTTGCTGATTTTCATTTCTAATGAGATAGAGAAGGAAAATCATAATGAAAACAAGAGCAATAAAAGCAATTATGGTCACCACTTTGGCTCCCCAGGAACCATGGCCTTTGCATAATTTATCGTTAGTCCTCAGGTGAACCCTGTGAGGCAAGTGTTGTCTCCCATTCTTCAAGTAAGGAAACTGAAACTCAGAGGAGATGAGTAATTGGCCCGAAGTCACACAACCAATTTTCCTTCCTTAGTACTTCTAGTCATAAAATGTTTTTTATTTTTTGTCTCCTTGACTTCAAAATAAGTTCTAGGACCAAGGAACCTCCTGATGTCTGGTTCTCCCATGACCCCAATCTGTTTCTGAGGGGTTCAGTCAGAGCTGAACCCCAAGCGGAAAGACCTGTTCCGACCTGAACCCAGGTGGAGCTGTTAGGAGTCTGAAGTCCCATCTTGATATTTCAGGGCTGCTGAGATGCAGGACTTTCTTATTTCTACTGTTTTTCTTTTATGTTCACTTGCAAATAACTAAGGATAAACAGAAAACAGCAACAGCTTATGCAATTTCAGTTCCAGAATCCATGCATTTTATTCTAAATGACAATGTTTAACAACAAAATTGCTTCATTTCAACCTCATTGCATTTCTTCAAGTGGGAGTACTATAATTTAAAAATAATAAATGCAACAGAGTGAATATATGGCTTTCATTAATCCCCAATACTGCTTATTTTCAGCACTTTTAAATTATTTGGGTGTGCTCAATAGATTTACTTGAAGTGGAAAAAGAATCATTCAAACTTGAGACCATTTGTAATTATCAATTTATCTGCTGTTTTCCAGCCAAGTAACTGAACTTCAGTAGCATTTAGTTTGAATGATTTCTTTCCCCACCCCTTGCCTGGAATAAAACAGTGAATTAGTCAAGTAAAAATGTCTCTGGAATTGAAGGTGCTATAAACAAGGGCATCATAGCCGCTGAATTATCAGCTAGCACAGGTGATGTTGATTACATGTCATGGCGTCCCAAGGACACCTAGAGTGACAGTGGAAACTTTCTGTCTCTATGCCAAAAGCAAAGGGAAAAATTAAGACAATAATCTAAAAATTTCCCTTCTAGTCTTCCCTTTGCCTGATTTCCAGTGGATTAGAAAAAAGACATGAAATCTTAAGGTCCATAAGTACCAGAATTTAAGCACTAAGTTGCCAGCTAATAGTACAGGATCCTCTGTTAAATTTGAATTTCAAATAAAACCTGAGTAATTTTAAAAGTGCAAATATGCCCCCAAATATTCCATCCTGTAGTTTTGTTTGCTAAATCTGAAGACTGTATTGATGACCAAGACCTTGCATCTTACTACTGTGCCGGGTGCTATTCTACAGACATGCAAGGTGGTGTCTAATGATAATGCCTAGAATTATCGAGTGATTACTATGTATTAAGCATTATTCTAGATGCTTTACATTTATGATCATCCAGTCATCACAGTAGCCCTGCCAATTAAGTGTGTGATCTCATTTTACAAAGATGGAAAAATGAGGCTTAGCAAGGACTTTACCATGAGCTCAGCAAACATCAGCAAACATGAGACTTTGCTGATTTCACTACACCATTGTGCTTCCTCAGCACGATGTAGATGTGTCTCCTTACTTTAAGATTGTAAAGATAAACATAGTCTTCTAATCGTATGGCCATCCATATTCAAGGTTGAGTTTTGCAGTATGTTAAGCCGTACTTGCAGAACTCATCAGATAGGCAAATGAATCAGCTCATTCCATTATTATTAAAAGGAACCTCCGACTGAGAAAGATAGCATTTCAAGATGTGAAATGTAGTGGCAGTAATTGGACAACACTTCCAATGAGTGAAAGCAGTTCCTAAACAATTAGTTGCTTTGAATTCAGTAAATTTGCTATTTCATTTAATTTAAAATTCACAGTGAGTTGCCCTGAGGTTTTGAAATTTAATTTTGGGGTTTTTGAATTGTGGATTTGCTTAAACGTAGGCTCCATTTCCTAATTGGATATAAGCGAGTTCATTTGCAAATAGGCCAGGTTCCATGCTGAGGGTTTCAACATAAACATTTCTTCTCAAATATCTGTTGCATCTAATTATCGAAAAGATGATAAAGCAACATTTTGAGAAAATTCAAAAGAAGAAAACAAGGCCCACAACACAGCACATCCGTTTTCATTCTTGCACATGACTTTCCTGTTACTGATTTCTGAAGTGGTTGGAACTGACAGATTCCACAGTGCTTGTTAGAAATGAATTCATGGTTTCTGTCAAGAAGAAACTGCCTACCTAGAAAAAAAGGCAGATGAGGAAAACCCATCTTGCAGTTCAAAGCAATTCTATTTTTTGTCCTTTTTTACAAAAATTTGATAAACAGGACACATGATGATGTGATGAGGTGTTAAGTAGCTTCTTTTTCTTTCCCGTAATTGTTCCCTTTCATTTCAAGCGTATCAAGATCTGAAAACTGATTTCTGGATCCTGAATCAGGAGATCTAAGCACCTGCCATAGAATTAAACTGAAACAGACCAACATTCAGGTGGGACACTCAAGTCCATCCAGAGCTCACTGGATCAAGACTCACCAGGCGCCTGGCCCTGGGTTAATATAGAAACGAGCAAAACATATTCCAAACTTGAGCTGGCCATTCTGTGACAAAGATCTGAATTATTGTGGACAGATGTCTCTGGACTTATGGACTGAAATGACATGACAGGAAGCAAGATAAAAGTGTCACGTTGCTCCCAGAAGAGTCCGTGCTGAATCAGGGCAGTTGTCACATGTGTGGGGAAGGGGTGTGGATATTGTCCTTGGTTGGTTCACAGTTTCGCTCAAGATAAGAAGGGTAAAAAACCTAAAGAAGTAATGATTTGCCAGAGAAAAGAAGGAATACAACAGGAGCTCCCCTGGAACTGCCTTGTTATGTAATGCTACAAATTATTCACCCTTAGGACCAAGGCAGGGGCTGTGGGGAGCTAGCAATACTAGTGAAAAGTGAAACGACTTAACGATTTACATTTCAAAGCCACAGCTGGTAAGAAAATAAACATTGAATCAGTTTCTTCCTCTAAGTCCATGTTCCATTAGAATAACTATGGTAGGTGACATTTTTCACATTTTAATTGGTGTTTTGCTGATTTTATCAGAATTTTTGCTGATCAAAGCAGATTGGCTATTTATTTATTTTGCAATGAAGCTAACTATTCACTGCAAGTTTAATGTACTGTAATGAATTTTAAATATCCTCCTAGTCAGATTACAAAGTGTTTGAATCAAGATGTCCTTGTTACACTTAAATTATTAATTACTCAAATGGGCGAAAGGTAACTTTCAGATAAAATGTCACATTTTAAATGGATCTGAATTAGATGAAAATGTTGGCTCTACATTAGAAGATAGGAAGAAAATAACTGCTTCCCTTTGCAGTCTGCTTAACCCACTCATACCAGCTTGGTTTTTAGACATATGATAAATACTTTCGTTATTAGTTTATTTTCAGTAGCTTACAAAACAATAAGTTTTTATGTTATTTACACTCCAGTGACTTTGGTTTAATTTGCTTCTTTTATGTTATTTATATAAATATAAATCATACTGAGTTTTAAAGTATTAATGATGCATTTTATGTTGTAATGCTGTTTTCATCCAGACTAGCACTCCATAAATTCGCATCATCCGTGGGTAACAGCTGAGGAACTTTACAAAATCTTCTTCCAAAGTTGAACCAAAGGCACTCTGAACCTCTGCAGAACTCATGCAGGGGATAGAGTCACTGTATTACATCTCATTTGCAATGGGATTAGCAAATTAATTTATTCAAATATTTCTGGAGGGCAATTCTCAGGTCTGCATATGCGGGAAACAGCATAGATTTCTCTTTCAAGGCACTTTCACGAAGCAATCCAAAAAAAAACATTCAAAGAAAACTGAATTTTGGGTCCTGCTCCTACCAGTTGTAGCTCCTACCAGGTATTCCTACAGCTCCCAGGGATTGTATCTGTCACATGAAGAAGTTGGTTGGAAAGTCTTCTGGTCCATGTAAATTTCTACATTTCTAGGCTCATATACATTCATTTAGTGATCTTTGGACATTTTTCTCTCAATCCCTAAGATGGTGTAATGAACAAATAGACTTCTCTTATGTAGCTCATATTTTTAAATAAACTTTAAGATTAGCTATAAATATGTTGACTTGTCCAAGTGGTTCTCTATCTACATTCTGGCTTCTTTCAGTGATGAAAACATAAAAAGGACTGAGGATGTAGCTCAGTGGTAGAGCACTTCCCTAGCGCATGCAAGACTCAAGATTCAATCCCGAGTGCTGCAAATAGTAATAATAATAATTATTTTATTTTTTCATAGAAGTAAGATTATTTTCAAAAATATTTTCTTTATTAACATCTACTTGTATTACATTGAAATAAAAACTTAAAAAGTAAAGGAAATAAAAATGTTTTTGAATGAGGGACTGATATTTCAATTTTTGGTTAAAAAGCAATGTGCCTTGATATGTAAGGGGCAGGGGAGTAAATTTAAACAGCAAAGGAATTACAGACACTCCTCATTTAACAATAGGGTCCCATTCCTGCAGCTAGGTCATTAGATGAATTGGTAGCTACATGAGAAATTATACATCGTATGTACATTACAATATTCAGAACAAAGAAATGGTCAAAGGAAACTCCAACTTGATTACTTTCCTTTGTTTGCATAACTCTTACATGGAGTACTGTAATGTATAACAACATAAAACTATAATCCTATACTGTACAGCACAATCAGCAAAAATTATAGTGCTGTATAAACAGGAGGTACTGTACAAAAGACATTGAGGCTCTATAAACAAGATGTACAGAACTGTACCAAAAAAAATTTAAAAAGACAGGTCATAAGTCAGAGTGGCGGGTTGTATGTCCAAACAGTGCACCTTGGTCGTAAGTCCAAACAGTTGTTAAATAGGTAGGGGCTGAAATGCAGAACAGCTGTAGTCTGTAATGTGATGGGAGTGGTAGTTTGATTTGGGCTTAATTAGAACGTCAGGTGCCCACCCAAAGCACCACCTTGATCTTATTGGTGACAAAGGTCGCACAAGGGAAGTACAAATTGTGTCTTCCAGTATTTACTTCCTAATACCACCAGCACCCTGCTCAAGCATAGGCTTCCCTCTCGAGGGATGCATGACACAAGCCAGTCACTTGTTTTTGTCCCCATCTTGGTGTGTTCTGTTTTCAAAGCACCAAGCATGGCAGGACAGGATGGTTTTCTTCTGTAGTGTGTATCCATTGGAGGAATTCTTGGAACCAAAGAGATCTTCCATCCTGGGAAACTGTGATCAAGTTCCTTAATGTCTCAGCCCCGGCTTCCTTATTTAGAGATACAATAGTTCGAGTTTTGCTTTGTGGGATTGTCCTGAGAAATGGATGGAGTTTGTGGAGCCTTAGCACAGGAACTTCATGCTATAGTTACTTAATAAATGGTTATTATTTTTAACACCTCTTTCCCATAGCCACTCTAAAGTCTGGAAGGATATCAACAAGTAAGCCATGCTACTAACTGTGGCGTTATCTTCAACTCAATTGGAAACTACTGGGGGGGGGGGAATAACAAGTGTTTATTTAGTGAGAATGATGTTATTGAAGAGAGAGAATGTCTGATATTGAAAGAAATACTACACAAGACACTAAAAATATAACTGGCAGACAGTGGCAGCTGCTTTCGATATGAATTGAGCACTCCCCAAAGAGGAGATGGGAAAATCAGCTAGGGGAAAGAAACTGAAAGAGCTGGCTCTGGCTGCCCTGCAGCTAATGAAGGAAGCTCACGTAGCTGGACTCAGAGTGTGGGTGTGTTAGCTACCTTGTCACGACAGCTCTGTCATTTTAGAAAGGACTTACACATTGTCTCATTTTGTCCCCTTGCCATATCAGTGGTGCAAGTGGTTCAGCTGTAACTGTCCATTTTACAGATGATGTTATTGAGACTCAGGTAGGTACAGGGATTTGCCCAAGGTAGAGCTTCCACTAAGACGAGCTGCCTCAAAGAATGGGTTAACTTAATGAAAATAGCTAATAGTTATTAAAATAATTGATTTAATCCTCATAACCACACCCACCAGTGGTTCACACCATATACAGCCATGAACCTCATTTTACGGAGTTTGAATTTGAAGTTCGAAGACTTTCCAACTTTGAATTCCTTGGCCTGTGAGAGAGGCTGGTAAATATCTGACCTGGGTGGGGGAATCAAACCCAAAGGCCTGAGTAGAGAAGGTTCCTAAGGGGACCTCTAGGAGCCAAAAAAACACAAAGCAAAGCCCTTTGCTTAGATGCTCAAAAGGACTCTTCTAGAACAGCCATGGCTCTGTATAGCTATAGCCGCTTCCTGGATTGGGGGTGGGGGAGGGACACGTCCCAATGGCTTCATATGTGCAGTCAGTCAGAATGCTTATCACAGAAGTCTGGAAGTGGACAAAGCAGAAGAGGTGGATGGGACTGTGGAAGCATCATCCCTTTGCTTTCATGAAAGGGCTTGGGAGAGCTTTGGTAGGATTGTATGTATTCAGATCTCCAGAACTATGACTATTTTGCTGGAATTTTTAGCAGTATTATTACTTTAATGACCAAGGTAGCAGTTTGGGTACATCTGCTTAAAAATGCCTAGCCTGGAGTGAGCTTGTTTATTCATTTGCTTATGTGTTGCAATGAAAAATAACATAGCAATAAAGAACATTATAATGATTTTGTACTATTATGCTCTCCCATTTAATATTTAATAGTCTACACACCTCTGTTGTTTTATACATCTATTAAACTTTATACAAAACCCCACTAATCTGTTGGTTATGATTGATTAAATTGTTCATTCAAAAATGAAAGGAAGTTTAAAGGTCATGATGTGACTCTGTATAGACTCCGTGTCTTACCACCTGCAGGCCTGGAAGTGAAGTAAGGGAATGCTTATAGTCAAGCCCTGCAGGGCTCCACAGTCTTTTTGAGGAGGGCATCTGCTCTGTGTCAGCTTAGCTGGATATTCAAGTTCCTGAACCTACCTGAATATGTAATCACTGGGCAGGAAATAGAACTTTGAAGGCAGAGCTGTTGCTTATCACATGCTCAGTGGGAAGAAACACATCTGTGTAGGATTTCCTGAAGGAGAGGATGCTCTTGCCCTCATCCAGCATGGTACACTCCATCCCATGAGCTACACAAACGCCGGACTCAGGTACTTCGTGGTATCATTTTGATGAACTCCTAGCATTACTCAGTTGTTTGCCATGAATTGCTTTTCTTTTAGTCATTTACCATTTGCTTCCATGGAGTGGTGTTAAAAAGAAAAACAGCTGGAAGGCCTTGTGTTTACTTTAAGGATGTTGAAATTTATTGCTCATTATATATGTAAATTATGTATTTATGGAAATGTTTAAACATACAGAAAATTACAGATTTCAAAGTAGTCATAAAAAGTTGACTTTTGCCCTATCTGCCTTTTTTTTTTGGTACCGGGAATCGAACTCAGGACCTTGTGCTTGCAAGGCAGACAGTGGAACCACTGAGCTAAATCCCTGGCCCTATCTGCTTTATTTTTTAAAAAACAAAATAAAATCTTACATATACAGTTTGTGTCCCTCCCCAATCCATTACCACTCCCTAAAAATGCCTGCTATCCCAGATTGATACAGTTCTTTCCTGTTTACACTTTCTTTGAGGTTGTGGCATGTCCAAGTGTCTACAAATAATACCCAATAATTCTTTGAAGTTGGTCAAAAGTTTACATATGTATCATAAAATGTATCATCTTATACAAAGGGGGTTCTATACAAAGACTTGCTAGGCATCCAACTTGTTTTCCTCATGGACATCATGGACATAGGGTTTTCCTGTCTGTGCAGTTGCTGTTAGGGAAATGGACTCTGGTGTTTCCCTGTGTCATCAATTGCAGGAACTTGCAGGTACATTTTGTTTATTCACCTCATTAAAATAGTTCCTTAGCTTATTTCCCCCTTTGCATAGATTCCATTTAATTTCTGGAAGCTTGTTGCTTTATTGTCTTGTAATGAGATCCTTTTTCTCTTAGTTTTATTTTTTTTAGTTCTGTGTCTTTCCTTCCCTTCAGTGCCTTGTAAGTTACATACTAATTAATAGCAAGCATCACCTGCCACTCCCATCCATTGCCAAACTTTGAACCCAGGACAATTGGCTGGCTTTACTATATGCTAGGCATGATGCTGTGTTTAGCAAGACAAATCTGATGAGTCTAAAATCCGGATGTATTATTGTTCAGTATCCAAAAAAGGATGCAAAATGTGCCGTGAATTTTCATGTTAAAGTACTTCCTGCCCAGAAGTAGACCTCTGTAGTTTATTATTCCATCCAAGAGTTGTTTTCAGTAGTAGAAAGTGCCTTGGGATTGTAGGCTGTTGTGCATGGATCACAATATTTTCCTATTTCAGAGTCAAAATGATTGCATGGTAGAAAATCAGAAGCCTAGGGGAAGTTATTAGTAATTTAAGAATTTACCATGTATCTTTTGCACTAGTATAAAAATATTAATTCCATTTACAAAGAAGCATAAAAATAATGTTTTATTAGTGAGGTCTCAAAGCTACAAATACGACTCTTAGAGACATATTTTGTATAGTATGTTATTAAAATAAAAGAATTTGGTGTTTTACCCTTTGAGCCTCTGCTCAGTTGCCCTCCAACTTACAGTTAAACACAATTCTGCAACTTTTCCCACAGGCAGCTGTTCCCAGTGCATTTTAATCAGTCTTCTTGGGGTTATAATGATCAACTTAACCGACTGTGTTAGCCTAAAGGTAGCCAATTGGTCTCCCAACTTCAGACGGTAGTCAGAGGAGGGACATATTAGTTTTGGTATAAAAAAGTATTTTCAGATTGTATTAGTGATCAAGGAAATGTTTGATTGAATGAGGTAAATGTTTCTACAAAAATAAAACCTGAAAACCAAGTACAGTCAAATCTTGGATTACGAGTAACTTGGTTGACGACTGTTCCACAGAATATTTCTAAGAAAATTTAACTTGATACATGAGCGATGTCTTGCAATATGAGTAATACATTACACCAAATGTCACATGATCACAACAGGTTCTTCTCTCTCTTTGGCTCTCGCTGGTTTGATATACGAGTGCTTTAGATTATGAGCAGAACAAATTAGTCTCACAAATCAAAGGTTTACTGTATTTATAATTTATTTAAAATGAATAACAGCCGGGAATTTAGCTCAGTGGTTTCCCTGCCTGCTGTGCAAGTGCAAGGACCTGAGTTTGATCCCTGGTACCAAAAAAAAGAATAACATATATGAATCATAATACTTTATTGATACTCATCTATGGGTTTAAGACTTTTTCATTCTTTCCATGTAATAATCCAATATCCATTCAAATTATTGTGCTAATAAATGATACAGTTATATTAATATACCAGTCTTAATAATATCATACGTTTCCTCATTCATCCATCCAATTAGGTATGCACATATATTAAAAATATTCACTGAGACCTCATATTGTGACTTAGATACTAGTGGGTACTGGAAATACTGTATCATGCTTTGAAGAAACACATAACTCAGATGGAGAAAGAGAATTATAAAGAAATAATGGCACTAAATATAAAAATTGATATGGCTGAAGAATATATAAAGTGTAATGGAAACCACTAATAAAGAAGTAATTAATCCTGCCTGAAGCCATCAAAGAAAGTAAGAAATAGTAAGTTACATTTGAATAAGTATAGCTTAAGAAAACATTTTTTAACTCTCCCAGGCAGATTAAATTTAATATTCCTTCATTTCTCTCCCCAGAATAATATATACTTCTCTCTATTGTATTTATTACCATATTTCATTATAGTTACTGTTTCCCTACTCTACTAGAGAGTGTTCTTCAAAGGCAAATGTGTGTTTTATGTAACCTTGTATTTTTAGCACTAGCACAGAGTGGGAATTCAAAATAAGTTTATCAAATGAATAAAGACTAATACTATTTCGATGATCTTTTTGCAGATTTGAAGAGTATTGAATTTAAAAAATAAGCCTATGTGGGAGGGCTCACATATTTCATTTTCATATATACATATAATATATTTTGATCCTATTCATTCCCCTGATTAGTCTTACTGAATTTTAAATATGTAAAATCATATGCAGATTTTGTTAACTAAACTGTGATTTGAGCTGATCTTTGGAAACTTGTCACATCACAGAAATTAATATCCAATCTAGGAATCTGGAATATATGCTATCCTAGACAGTCGGTATTCTCTTCTTTACACAGTTATTTACTGAGGGAGGAAAAGCTGTAAAATATCTAAAATGTATTTGAAACAGGATGAAAACTACTCTCAATCCTAAATAAAGCTATGCTTGCTAGTTCAGTCATGGTCCCTGGAAGATCATGGATGCCTCTGAGACCTAGATTAAGTCCTGGTCTTGAAAAAAAATGCCAGTTCTCTGGCACCAACTCTCTAACCTTCTGTTGTCTCCTGATCTTAAAAACTGAGTAGCAGCTCTAACCTGTAGCACACCCTAGTCCTACCAAGATCAAAGAGATCTCTCCATTCCCTTAGTCTGTTTTCTTCACTTTTTACTTTTAAACAAGGACTAGTCCCACAGTAACCTCAGAAGGCCATCAGGAAACTGTTCAGAGAAGTGTTCCGTTATAAAACTCACTTCACACTTGCTCTAGTCCCTCTTTATACATGTTTGTAAAAGTTATATACAAGTCTATATGTGTAGTGCTTGCTTCAGCAGCACATATACTAAAATTGGAACATGTCTATATGTGTAAATATATGCACATATGTATATATATATACAGCCATGTGTTTGCATATATGTGTATATATGTATATATTATTTCCATTTAACTAATGGAAAACAATCTTTTATCCACTTTCATAAAGATTTTCTGTATTGCTGAAATGAGTTTTAGATGGGAACAAATTAGAACTGGTTTCTGCTTCTGAAATCAACTAAATACATTGCGGGAAGGTAACTCTTATATCCCTAACATTTATAAAAATGACAAAGCATAAAAGGAAGTTATAAAGGTAATGAATTATGGTGCCTGTACTTTGGGAGTTCCTTTCTTTTAAAAGGCATTTGTGCTGTCTAGAGGAGACAGCTCGGAAGAAAGAAACTGGGCAAAGTCTTTAGCAATCTCAGGGTCCACAGGACAAGACCTGGATTTAGAATCTGAAAAAGAAGGGGACAGACCTTTCAAAACCTCCAGACATTGGGCTGAGATCCTAAGGACTGTACTCTAGGAATAACAGTGAATGAAAAACCAGGTCAAGGACAAGGATTTAAACCCTGCTTTGAAACATCTCAATCCTTAACTGAATTACTGTGGTCTCAAATTGCAAGGACCCTTAGCCTAAGTGCCAGCCAAAAGTAAATTAAAATTCTCTCTCAGAAAAGATGTCTCTCAAAATTTCAAGTTACTTCTAAATTTTAAATATATAATGTTTAACACTTGATCTAAGAAACCACATACATAAGGAAGCAAAATAACAGACCGAAAATCAAGGGATATATTACACAATAGAAACTCAGAAGCTATAGGTGATGGAATATGAAATATTGATTTTAAAATAATTGTGTTAAAAATATTCAAGAAAAAGTTTGGAAAATTTAGCAAAAACTAGAAATTATATATAAAAGGAGAAAAAACAAAATTTAGAATTGAAAAATATAAATTTTTTTTTTGGTACTGGGGATCAAACTCAGGACCTTGCACTTGCGAGGCAGGGAGTGGATCCACTGAGGTAAATCCCTGGCCCTAAAAAATATGAAAAACTCTTAAGAAACCAGTGGATGGGTTTAACAGCAACTTAGCCGTATCTGAATAGAGGATTACTAGAAGATAAAGGAAAACATTCAGACTAAACTAGAAATACATAAAAGCAGGCAAAATACAGGAAAGGATGTGAAAAGCATATAGACTACAACATAAAAGTCTAATATATGTGTAATTGGAATCACTGAAAGAGAAAAGAGAATGGGAGCAGAAAAAAATACTTGGAAATTTATTGTTGAAAGATTTCAAAATTAATGAAAAACCAGATTATAAAAACATTACAAACACTAATCAAGACAAACATAAAGAGAAAATAATCTCTGTTCAAATAAAGAGAAAGATTGACATCAATAAGAAAAAGAAAAGATAGATTATCTTGATTATTATTTTCTGACTGAACATATTTTTATTTCACCTTTCTTTTGAAGGGTCTTTTTGCTGAGTTTAATAAGTGAAGTCTTGGGCTGGGGATTTAGCTCAGTGGGTCCACTGCCTGCCTCGCAAGCGCAAGGTCCCGAGTTCAATCCCTGGTACCAAAAAAACAAAAAAAACAGTAAGTGAAGTCTTTGTCTAGTGCAAGATGGGATAAAATGTCAAGAAAGCATTTTATAGTCTCCAGGGAATGAACTGAAAGAACAGTGAAAGAATTTGTAACTATTATGTAAGCTAACTAAGGTGGAAATGGGATTCATAATAATAAAATTAATCCAATAGAAAATGAAGAGAGAGAAAAAGCAACATACCTAGGTGAAATAAGTATAAAAAGTTAGTGTATGTAAATAAAAAGATAACAGAAATTACATTATAGAAAAATTATCCCAATTAAAATGGAAACATTTTCAGACTAGATATTAACACCAATCCTAAATATGTGCTGAAAAACAAAAACAAACAAAACCTCCAGTGTAAGGTGGGTTAGTCAGGTTTTTGTCCCTGACGAAACACTGAGATAATTTAGGAAAGGTTTATTTTGGCTCACAGTTTCAGTCCATACCAGTTGGTTCCATTGCTGTGGTCCTGAAAGGAAGTGGAACATCATGGTGAGTGGAACATCATGGTGAGTGGAACATCATGGTGGATCAGAGCTCCTCACCTCCGGGAAGCCAGGAGGCAGAGAGAAAGGGAAAAAGGACAAGCTGGAGGCCTTCCTTCTCCTTTGGCTTTTGTTCCATCCCAGCCCACAGCCTACTGGATAATGCCACCCACATTCAGAGCAAGTGTCGCTCTGGATTTGCTGTCCCACGTGCCAGTTTTCCCTGGGAACACACACGCGCGCGCGCGCACACACACACACACACACACACACACAGAAGTGTCCTTTAAAGACTTTCTTACAAAAAAGAAAATTAACTTATAGATTTTTGTTTTTTCATAGAAGAGTGCTTTTTTTTCTTTATTAATATTTACTCATATTAAAAATTTTTTGAAAAGTATGTTTTACTAATTCCCTAGTCATTTCTCAACTCAATCAAATTAACAATCAAGATGAATTGTCACACAAAGATACAAAAACGTCAATAAAAGCCTAGGAGAAAGAAATATCTTGCAATTATAAACTACAGAGGAATGTTTCATGATGATAAAAGCTTTCATTTACGTGGAATGTGTAACAATACAAGATCTGTGAACGCATTGACAAAAGTAAAAGAAGATTAGACAAACCCACAATCATAGTGGAAAATCTTAACACCTCTCAGTAACTGAAAGATCAAGCAACAGGGAAAAAAAGTATTAAAATTGTAGACTTTTAGAACAACAAGATTAACAAAGTTAACTGAATTGAAATATACAATATATTAAAAACAAGGTGAAAGACCACACATTCTTTTTAATTATAATTGAGCATTTTCCAAAATTATATGCTTAGCCATAAAGCAAAGATGAACGTATTTCAAAGCATTAACATAATATAGAATATATTCTCTGACTGCAGTAATAACAATAGAAGGCAGTAACAATGAAAGCATGCTTATTAGCTTAGTCCTTTGGGAGTTAAACAGTACATTTCTAAATAATACATGGATTAAAGAAGAAATCATGATGGAAATTAGAGAATATTCTGAACTGAATTATAATAGACACATCAACTCATTGTGAGATGCAGCTAAAGCCTTTAGAGAGAAAAGTATAGTCTTCAAAACTATTGTTAAAAAAGAAGGAAGGAAAAAAATCAGTGATCTAAACATCATCTATCTCCAGAATTCACATTGTCACAAATTTAAGTGAAATACTGTAAAAGGGAGGGAATAAGAACAAAAACTCCTAAGCAGGAATAAAATGCACCAAAGAAAACACAACTAAAATTTCCTTTTAAGAAAGCTATTAAATGGGCAAATCCACGCTAAGTCTGATCAAGGTAAAAAAGTGAAGGCTTAAATAACCAATAGTAGGAATTAAAAATAGGGATTAAAAAAATCCTAGAGACCATTAAAATATTATAAGGGGATACTAAGGACAACTTCATGGTAAATAGAAAATTTAGATAAAGTGAAAAAATTCCTAGAAAAACAAAACATTCCAAAATGAGCACATGAAGTAGAAAAGCTATATGTATTGTAGTAGCAAACATTTAAATAAATTGAATATATAATTAAAAACCTTTCTACATACAAAACTCCAGGCCCAATTGTCTCCAATAGTGGGTTCTATCAAACACATAGGGGGCTGAGGATTTAGCTCAGTGGCACCATGCCTGCCTTGCAAGTGCAGGGTCCTGAATTCAATTCCCATTATGGAAAAAAAAACCTTAGAAAAGAAATAAAATCAATCTTTGATAAACTGTTCCAGAGAATAGAAAAAGAATAATTTCCAATTATTTTTATAAAGCCAGAGTAACGTTATGCCAAAACCTGGAAAATGTTAAAACATTGTGAGACAGGAAAATGACAGCAAAATCTTTTTCATGAATGAAGTTCTAAAAATTCTGAACAAAAATATTTGCAAACCAAATTAAAGTTTGAAATAACAAATATAATACATAATGACCAAGTACAGCAATTACACTGTGCTAGGTAAGTGGAGAACTTAGACTCCATAAGGTGCACGTACAGCGCATAAAGCTTTAATAAGGGCGGAGGATATGACACAGCAGGAAAAGGTGTGCAGGAAGACATGAGAGAGGTCTCAGATTTCTAGGTGCATCTTCCAGAATCTTTTTCAGTCTTGTGGGATCTACATCCTGTTATGTCCATCTGTAAAAGCTTGTTCCCCAAGGTGTGGTATTGGGAGTTGCCATGGCTCTTTAAGGGGTGGGGCCTACTGTGAAGTCATTAGGTCATTGGAGGTGTGCTCTCAAAGGGGATTGTGGGATACCAGTTTCTTCTTTCCTCTCTATGCTTCCTGGCTTATGATGTGAACATTGACTCTGACTTGTGCTTTGCCATTTTCATCTGACAACTTCATTAGAGACCAAACCAATGGGCTACTGAATCTTCAATTTGGATTTCTAAATTGTGAGCTAACCTTTTCTCTTCATAAATTAATCACCTTGGGTATTGCATTGTAGTAACATGAAGCTGACTACTACAGTCCCCTTTGATCAACAACCAATATATGAGGTGAACCTTGGCCTCAGAAATGCCAAAGCACAAATTGACTGAGGGATTCTCTCATCCCACTGGTCACATACCTAAAATCAGTCTATGTAACTAGGTAAGCAAACCATCAATAGACATATTTAGAAAAAATAATATAGGTGAGAGAGTATAGGGTGCTTCCAGGGAGTTTTGGACTTTAAACAGCGTGTTGCAAAACACAAGTGAGTACATTTCTTCCATAGTTCCTCTGTTCCCTGAGATAAACATAAAGCTAGCATTGACTACTTGCAACTTAACTCTGTCCTCATGTATCACCTTGTTATTCCAAGAGTGCAAGGTTGGTTTAGCAGTCAAATATTAATCATTACCCTAAGGAGGAAAATCACATTATCTTAACACAGGCAACAAAACACATGATAAAATCAAACACATTAATATATTAAAACCCTTGTCAATCTGGAAAGGGAAGAATATTTTGTTAATTTAATAAAAGCTATCTGTGAAAAATCTATGGAGAACATTGCTCTAAAATATGGACAGTTCCCTCTGTGACTGCAGGAGCATGCCTTGGTGTGCTATTGACACTTCTTCTCAAGCATTTGTGTTGGATTATCTAGCTGAGGTAAGGAAGCAAAGGAAAACAATGTGTAGAGCTGGAAAAGAAGAAACAAAACTCTAATTACTTGAAGATGGTATGATTATGTATGTAGAAAATCACTGTGAAATACCCATGTTCATGAGTTTTTGGTTTATCTTTGTGTAAGGGATATTAATAATGAACAGGAATAGAAGCAGGATTTTTCTGAATATCCATTAATATAAATTAGTTTTTATTTCAGAGTCATGTTTTATATATTCTAAAACCAAATACAGAAGAAGGAAGCAATGGTTAGAAATTATAAACCATTAGACAATAAAAAAAGTAATTCTAATATCAATTTTATGACAGAACCCCATAGAGAACATAATAAATTCAAGTGATGTCACAGCTTAATGTTTTGGCTGTGCATTCTTTGTGGAATATATTCTGAAGATAAAAAGACTTCAAAAATTCTAGATTTTACTCAGTAATCGTGTCATTAATAGAAATGTATATGTTTTTATTTTGATACATATAGCTTCATCTATATAGATGATAAGATAATGAATAATTATGTTAATGTTAGGAACCAAAATTTTTAGTATGAGATAAAAAGTACAGAACCTAAAAAACATTATGTAAAAATCTTGTGATAAATTTGATTTAGAAATGGCACAAACTCATTATTTTGTTTACTTTTTTAAAAAATAAATTTTCTAGCTTTGTACATTGAAAAGTCTGTAAAGTCTGATGACAGCAAGTATATTTAGTGCCCACATTGTGGTCTCTAAACACCAAAAGGAATCAAAACTCCTTAGATACTGAGGTCTGGGACAAGAAATTTACAACTATGGGATATCTTGTGCCTGAAAGCAAAGGAGATGTGAAAGACTCACTGAGAACCAGTGTATGTCCCTCGACACCATGTGGTTACAAAGAAAACGGTATTTTCTGTACACACAGTGGAGTACTACTCTGCCGTAAAGAAGTATAAACTTAAGCCATGTGTACTAAAATGGATGCACCTTGAGACTGAAATGTTAAATGAAATAAATCAGACACACAAACTTAAGCATTGCATAATTTCTCTTAGAAGCCTAAAGTATAAATAAATTATGGAGCAAAATAAAAGATAATAGGAAACAGGGAGATAGATCTTTTGCGAAAGGGAAGGGGACCAAGAGGTGGAGGGGAGAGGGGATTAAAAAAAGATTCAAGATGCGTCATATGCATTTACCATTTCCTCACAGTGAATGTAATCATGTGTTACAAACGTGCTAATAAAATGAAAAATGAAAAAATTGCTATAATTGAATATTGGATACAAAGACGATGTTGATTCTCTTGGTTGATTTTCTTAGTGGTAATATATCTGAATCATGATTTCTTCAGTTTTTATAAAAATAATTGAAATCATTGATATGTTTGCAATATTGAACCTGTCTACAAAGTATATAGTCTCTACTATCTGATCTTCTTTTATGTCTGTGAATGGGTCTTTTTCAATATCATACATTTTTTTCTGTGAATGGGCTTTTTTTTATATACTGGGGATTGAACTCCAACTCAGGACCTTGCACTTGTGAGGCAGGCGGCAGAACCACTGAGCTAAATCCCTGGACCCTGTATGGGGAATTTTTAATTTCCGTATGTCATTCTTCTCTGGCCACCTTGAAAATTTTACAATTGTACATAATCCAAATATTCATCAGTGGATGTTATGGCTGTGTCTAGATGTCCCCCAAAGCCTCGTGCAGTCATAGGTGAGGCTTTTTCAGAGGTGGCTGGATCTAGAGTGTGTGACACTGGAATTGATTCATGGTGCAATGCTAGGCTCAGGGGCACTAGGATTAAGGCTGTGAGTGCTGCCTGCCCTAAGTAGCCTGGATAAGATATAAGAGATAGAAAGAGCTGTGGTTGTCCCTTGCTTGTTTTGCTGCCTTCTGCCCACCATGAACTGTTTCTCCTTGCAATACCTGTGTGCCATCCACCCTGCTTTGGAGCCAGCCAATTATGGACTGAAACCTCTACAAACTATGAGCTAAATAAACCTTTCTGCCTTTAACTTTGGATGTTGGGTATTGTCTCAACAATGAGAAAAGTAACTAAGACATTAGGGGAATGATTGGGGAAGCAAGAGAGCTTCACAAAATCAAGTTGCAAAATAGTATTATATAATGAGCATGTAAAATCACTACTATGTGCTGATGTGTGTATGTATACTTAATTCATAAAATAAGCTCCAGAAAAGTGCACCTTAATATGGACAGTGATTATTGTGTGGGTAGGGAGTAAGGGGATTTTCACTTTCTTGTTATATATATTTAATTTGAATTTTTCTAAAATGCAAGTTTATGCATTGCTTTTATAATTTAAAACCATTTTTAATGTGAAAATAAATGCTGGGAAATAGACAAGTTGGTACAGATTGACCTGGAGGAGGCTCCAGGGAGATGAGATAAAAGTCCCTAGGAAATTCTCATGGGTCATTAATTTCTACAATATCTTTAAGTCACTTCCATTTGGCTTTGGAAGATCTGTAACTCTACACAACCCATCAAGGGGTATTACCAGCACCTATTAGAGCAGAAAATGAAGATAAAATATAACACACTTCCAATGAAATCAGAGGGATACCCCATCCCCAGGGTTTTTGTGGCTCATGTGATTTCTATGCAAGGGACATAGAGTAGTGAAAGATCTAAATAAATTAGTCAGCTAAATGAATTGGATTATTTTCTTCTAACCCTCTCTCATTGCCAGATGGAAACCAGATGAGACCAGGACTTATTTCCTAGGTCTCTCCCTGCCCAGAAAGAGTTGCCCTGTGGATTCTGAAAGGGAATCCCTGTTCATTTTGCTACGCCAGGTGAGTCGGACACCTTATTTGCCTTGAAGCTGGGCCCTTCCTTGGCTTGGCACAGGAGGTGTTTATGGAAAAAGCTTCTGATTACCTAATGTCCCTGTAATTGCCTAGGCAGTGTCCCTTGCAAAGAGTTAGAATTGTATATGAAGTTTTGGCCTGGACTTTTATTTTTACAACATACTAGATGGAGAACATTAGTAAGTACCCAACAGTGTCTGGCAGCTCTTCTTGAACTGTAATGCAGGAATTGCCTTGGGGTGCTGATTCAGGGGTTCGGGGTAGATCCTTGAACTTGCATTTTGAAGACATTCCTGGGTCATTTGAATGTGGTTGGTTTGGGAACTCCACAAGAGTATGCATATAACACATGCTTGGTAGTCCTCTTCTTTCCCCATTCCCTAAATTTGAAGCCTCCTGTAATGTCACATCTTCCTCTTTGTTTTTCTATGGGCAAAACTACATGGAAGTTTTACTATCTTGTAAAAATTGTGTATGTACTTTCTAGCTTTCTAGAAAGCTATTTCAAGAGATTGTGTTTTGCAGAATTCTACCCCGTTCTAATCCTGCCTCCCATGGAGGCCAGACCCCCAGAGCTGTTTTTTTTTCTGTTTTGCATGGTGTACACCCTTTCCCACATTTGTGATTAGCAGAGGTGCCCACGGAGGCTGCCAGTCAGTGCCCAGGGTAAGGCACCAGGGAAATGGTGACCCCCTCAGCAAGTCGGGCTTCCCCCAGGGCCACTGGCCTCTTCCCTTCTTTGAGTTAGTGCCTTGCTCAAGCCCTAAATTGGTTCACAAAACTTAACAAACGACAAAATAAAAATCAAGCAGTTCATAGACTCCAACATAGAGGTGTCTTAAACTGAACAACAGTTGAAAGCTAACAGACCTGGTGTCTTGAGAATTGTGTTGCCTAGTTTTCCCTTCCACTGGAGGGGAAAACAAAATAAAACAAACAACAACAACAAAACAGTGTTTATTATTGAGCTATATTGAAAATGCTTAAGTTAAAATCTCAACCCTAGACTATTTGGGTGGACGTTTTCCTTAGAAGAGGAACAAAAACCAAGTCAGAAAAATGATTGAAGTGTGTGTTGAAATATTCCTTTGCTATGAAAAGGAGTGTCTTAGAGAGATGGAAGTGTTTGTTTTATTCTGTAAAATCATGTTTAAATTTTTAAGACTTATTCACGATCACTGAATTATGTGGACAGAAAAATTCTGTTGTCTTATCAATTTAACAGTTATTCTTGCTTATTGGCTGCACAGCTTGGAGCTCTGGGCGGTATAATGTTAACAGAATTCACATGGGGGTTGTAGCATGTGCACATTAGCAGAATAGATTGGGCTGTGATTTGTAGCATGAGCCTGGCTTTAGAGGGAGCATTTTCTACCCACCCACAGCTTCATGGTGATGTTGGAATCTATCTAGTCTGTGGAGGATCAGTAGCTTAAGGAGCTAATGAATATTCATTCCTTTTCCCTGGGTACAAAGTGAAATAACCAGTAATTAGTATAATATTTAATACTCCTATTCAAAATAAATAAATCTTTTGTAAAAAAAAAAAAAGCCTGATTATTATAATGTAGCAAATTCCACATGTGTAACTGGAGTTAGATGTGGTGTTTTGAAAATGCTTCTAAGCCCTAATTTACATGTTTTGAGATTAATTATTCCCCTTGTATGCATAAAACAAAACTCTAAATTTCTACCTGCATTTATTTATTATTCATTTTCCTATCTTCCAGGTTTGGCTGATTCTAATATTTAAATTTTGAATTTTATTAAATATCAAAGAGTATTTTGAAGTAATGTTCTGGATATGTATTTGTTCTTGTCTTCCCTTTCCCTTGGTCCACAGATACAGAAGATGAATATGGCTCATGGAGAGTCCCAGGTGGTTTTCTTGCCTGATCCAAAGTTTATGTGTCAAGGTTTTGCTCTCCCAATTTTTAAAAATATATGCTTTTGAGCACTTAATATATGGCAGGCACTATGCAGGATGCTTTCATATATCATCCCATTTCTATTCTACAGCAATCTTGTGAGATTTGTTTTTCTATCACCATCTATAGATAACAAAACTGAGCTCAGAGAGGGTCAATCCTCTGAAGCTAAGTATGAGATTCTAAGTTATTCATCTGTCTGAGTCCAAATCCAGTTTATATCAAAACTATACGATTCTAATGCCTGCTATCTCCAGTGGTGGAAGAGAGGAATGTTTGGAGGAGGTGATAAGATGCTGGGTTTTAATCTTCAATGTCCCCCAAAGGCCCAAGCCAAAAACCTGGCTGTCAGCCTGTGCCACTACAGGGAGATTGTGGAATCTGTAGGGGGTGGTGCCTAATGGAAGGAAGTTAGGTTATTAGGGCCATGCCCTTGAAGGGGACACTGGGACCCTGGCTTCTCCCCTGAACTTCTGCTTCCCAGCCACCATATGGTAAGCAGCTTTGCTCCACTATGCTCTTCCTCCATGATGTTCTGCCTTGAGAAAGGCCCACAAACAATAGAGCCAGTGGACCATGGGCTATAATCTCTGAAACTGTGAGCCAAAATGAATCTTTCCTCCTGTTAATGATTTATCTCAGGGATCTTGTCAAAAGGACAAAAAACTAACGTAACACTCTGGGGTATAGATCAGAATTTGTAGTGTGTTTTCATGGCTTGTGAACTGGCAGGCACCAACCCCTGTTGAGGGGAGGGACCAGCCTGGGGTAAGTGGCCTCATAAGCAAATACCTTCGGGGCCTGCGGTAAACAAGGACCCTTCTGATCTACAGCCTGGTGGTTTTGTGAGGATGCTGGCTAGTGCCTTCTAGAGGAGTTCACATTCTTGCCCAAATGCAAATAGATAATGGTTGGCTGCAGTCATGAACTGTGAAAACTTAGGTAATTCATCCTGCTGCAATTCCTTAATTCTGTTAAAAAATGCAAATGCTGATATGAAGGGAATTTGTCTGAATCACCCAGTGTGGGGAGCAAAGACAAGAGTTGCTGCTTTAGATTCTTCTGAGGGATTGCCAGAACAACCAGAATCAAACATGGACTTTTTTGGGAGGTAGTACTGGTGATTGAAACATTTCTAGCTCTTTTTATTTATTTATTATTTATTTATTTTTCTGGTACTGAGGATCAAACTCAGGACCTTTTGCTTGCAAGGTAGGTGTGGCACCACTGAGCTAAATCCCTGGCCCCACCCTTTTTATTTTTTATTTTGAGACAGAGACTTGCTAAATTGCCCAGGTAGGACTTGAACTTGCAATCTTCCTGCCTCTGCACTTCTCAGTGCTGGAATCGTGAGTGTGTGCTCAGACTTCTGCTTAACAAGGCTTGCAGGCCCCACGTGGCTCAGGTGCTCCCTACGTCCCTTGCTCTTCTGGCGTCTCCTCTCCCCTAGACTCAGCCGACTGGGGTCATAGCAGGCTCCCTTCTGTTCCTCTAAGTGGCAAGTTGTTCCTGTCTGGGACTCTTCCCATTTACTGTTTCCTCTGCTCAGAGAGCTCTCCCCTCCTGTGTCCACACAGCTGACTATCTCATCACTAGGCCCTGGTCCCGACACACTTTCAAACAGAACTTACCTGACCCCTATGTAGGGAGCCTCTCTCCCCATCCCAAAGACCCCCAGGACACCACTGGCTTGGAACCCTGTTCCCTGGACTTCAGAGCAGTTTTGCTTCCCGAAATTACTTTCTTTCTTATTGGCTGCTGTGCTTACCGTGCTGTCATCTAAAGCAGCTCAGGCACAGAGTAGGTACTCAATAAGCAAGTGTTAAAGTAAAGATTGGGTGAGTGAATGAAAATAAGATTTAAAGGTTTACAGTTACAGTTAGATTTTCTACGAACAACTCCAATGAGAAGTCTGGTGTCTAATCATAGTTCTAGAGTTTGAGGGTACGTGGCTGATCTGTCACAACTTTATACCTAGTAGTCTGGATTGGATTATTTCCAGTGAGAGAAAGCTCATTATTGTACCAAAACAGTATCTTTTATACTGTGAGGCAGGGTGGAACTGCAGAAATCCAGGGCATCTCATTAATTCAAATCCAAATCTGTTCCAAACTAACCAAGGACCTTGGTTAAGTCAGTTAACCTTGCGATGTCCTGTTGTTTCCTCTTCTGTAAAGGGGGTGACAGTGGGTACCTGGACAAACAATTGTGAGAAATAAATGAAACAATGTGTCTAAAGTGTCCGCATATTTACATATGCATAATATAGAGAAGGTGAGTATGTTAAGGGGCTCAAATGAATGTTAGTTCTCTTCTTGCCCTTCTGGCCTGTCAGTTCATCCTGTATTGTGCAGCTCACACTCGCCTACCCGGGGCATATGCGCGCCACATGAATTCTCCTATTTTACGGATGAGGGGATGAGGATAGCACAGTTAGGTAATTTGCTCAAAGTGTCTCACTTGGGAAATAGCCCAGCCAATGGCTTGATCAAGTTCTCTTTCTATCCCTTCGAAGTAGCTCTTTCTGCTGCCCACTAGACTGGGTGTAATAGAAGGTGATGAATCTGCCAGGTAATCTAACTCTCAGAAAAGCAAAGGCACTGTCTCAGGAAAGGGCCCCCATCTGCTAGGGCTAGAGGGCTTGTGCCCAGGAGATGCATGACTTATTAGGATCCCAGCACTCCGTTCCCTCACCCCAGTTGGGGCACAGCTACAGCCTCCCCATCCATGACTTTGGGCTTTGACTTTGAAAGGAATATAGTGACATACCTATCCTTGTATTTACTCCTAGTATTGCATACCAAGGAGCTCTGACAGATTCCTTCTGGGCATTATGATGCTCCAGTGTAATTGCTGGCTTTACTTGAACTAATTAGCACACACAGAAGTGATCATTTGGATTTGGAGTTTGGAGTCAGACTTCAACTTAGACTTTTTTTTTTTTTTTTGAGACAGGGTCTTGCTATGTACTTCAGGCTGGGCTTGAACTCACTATGTAGCCCAAGCTGTCCTGAAACTCATGGTGAGCCTCCTGCCTCAGCCTCCCAAGTGCTGGGATGACAGATGTGTGCCACCACACCCAGCTCAATTGAACTCAGACTCTTACTCTATTATACATCTGCTGTGTGATTTGGGGCAAGTTAATTTCTGGATTTCCTGTTTGTTCCTTCTGTGTAATAGGAATAATTCTAACTACTTCACAGACTGACTTAGAGAATTATATATGCCAAACACATGTTGGCTCATAATATGTGATGCTGTTTCTGTCCCCCTTTCCTTCAAATAGGATTATCCTCTTGATAGGAAGTCAACAGAAATGGCTGGATTCCTCCTTTTTTTTTTTGGTACTGGGGATCGAATTCAGGACCTTGCGCCTGCAAGGCAGGAGCAGTGCCACTGAGCTAAATCCCCAGTGGATTCCTCCTTTTCAATGAAGGATTCCTCCAACGACCCCATGACAACAGGGCAAAAGCATGGGAACTGTCCTTGTTCCCAAACTGTGTTTTATTTTCCAAGTGTGATAAGGGAATTCTGGGGGGGATTTGACAGTTTGCTTCTGAGCATTTCTTAAGGTGGATGTAATGTGAGCAATAAATTATCCTCCCTTCACTGAGATCTTCCTGGTCATTATTCTCTGATATAATGAGAATGCCATCCTCATCAGGAAGCCATGGCAAACTGGGGGAAATGCTTACTGCAGAGGAGCATCAGTGTAAGGAAGAGTAGATTTTCCTTGGAATGGCCAAGATTCCATCTTAAGGACTTGAGCTGGCATCCACAATCAGAGGTGAGGGCTTCATTGTACTTGCTTCTCAGGTATGGGTGTTTAGGTCTTTGCCTTCCTTTTAAAAGATATCCCAATGTATGTCAGAAGCCTTCCTAGGGTTTCAGAATACACTGACGTTTATGTGGATTCCCTCCCTCCTGTCCTATGGATGGGAAAGCATCCAGACCTCCTCGGATACCCTCCCACCACATCTCTGAGTTTCTAAGTTATGAGGGTCACCTGTGGTCTTTCCACAACATCTTAGGCTTTGTGGGATTTGTGTGTCTAGTGCATCTAGACTATATCATCAAAATATCTATCAAATGGACCTAGATATTGCTAAAGACAGTCACTGATGGAAAGATCTATTTCTATTGAAACCTTAAAAAAAAAAGAGGGCAAATCAAATGGTCTATATTGGTTTTGTCCATAGGAAGTAGAAAGTATAGTCAGGTAGTAGTATTTGAGGACACATTAGAGACTATCCAGCTCAAAAATTTTCTCCCTTACCCCTAATATATTCATTAAAATTCTCCTCCCCTCTCTTCTTCCTTCCATCCTTTCCTGGTTCATTTGTTCATCTGCCTGCTCCTTTCTATGAATGGCTATCCCTTGAGGAGCAAAGAAGACCTTGCTATCTTGATCACCATGGTCTCTCTAGCACTTGGGAAATATGGTAGGAGCTTAACACATGTTTGCTAAATAAAGGGGTGAATGGGCATTCACTGAGTACCTATCATGTTCGTGTCTCTTCAGTTCTTAGTGTGTTTCCCAAATTTAAGCAATTTACGGTACCTACAGTACAGAGATTTCTCACACAACCCAATGTTCATAATGACACCCCAGTAACAAAGACAGACTAGCAGGAGAAAGCACATAAAAATTTAAAATGTAGGTTTTACATGACATGGGAGTCTTCAGAAGCCAAGAAATAGGGAAATTTGTGTATTTTGGTGGACTATCAAGCACAAGCGTGATTGGAGAACAAGGGTACAATCAATGGTCAGAAACTGTAAAGGCCTTACCAAGGTCTGTTCGTTCAGACTTTTCTTGGCACCCCTGGGTGACACTCCTCCCCTGAAGGTATAGGCAGGACACTGGTCACATGATAGTCTTCAGGAGAGAAGAGAGGGCAAAGTTTGGAGGGTGATCTCCCTAGGTTCTGTGGCCTGCTTTGAGGTCAGTGATACATGGAGGGCAGAGAGACCTTCCTGCTTCCTACGCCCCTCATCACATGCTGCCTTCTCAATATCTGCCAGGTCAGTGATCTACTTTTTCTTCTATTTCTCTGACATTTTTCTTTAAATTGACTTTTTTTATACACGTTTCATCCAAAGCAGTATTTGTGAAAGTATTCAGTGTCTATTTATAATTATTTTCTAAATTACATTAAAGCAAACTTGTACCTACTGAAAAAGTCCTGGTATCATCTAAAATCATCCTAAGGGCTTCTATTAAAATGTAAATTATATCTGGGATGAGTTTAAAATATTATTGTTTATACCCATGAGCTATGGACTTCTATAATAAGGGAGGCCCAGGAATACAAGTTCTGCAGAGGAAAGACTTCAAGGTGGGGGCGCTTTTCAAGGGAGGAGATAGATGTGCATTCCTGAGGGTCATTGTATATTGTGAAAGTGTCTGTAGTTTGTAGCTCTAGTTCTTTATGACTTTGGCTGGGTAAATTATTTGCTAACCAAAAACCACGATAATCATACCACCTCAGGGTTTAAAAAGTACTCAAAAAGTGTAAAGAACCATTTATAACCAATAATAGCTCTAAGGTAGTTGCACATGAAATATTTTTATTTATTCATTATGAGGTCCATAAATAGTGACTATGAAGTTGAGTTTCAAAAAGTAGTGCTATAATTTGAATCTTAAATGTTCCCCAACAGCCCATGTGTTAAGACTGGGTCCCCCATCTTAGTGCTTTTGGGATGTGGTGGAAGTCTTAAGACATGGAACCTATGTGAGGCTTTAAATCATTAGGGATGTGCTTTGAAGGAGATAATGGGACCCAGCTCCACCTTCTTTCTCTTCTTTGGACCCAGCCATGAAATGAGCCATGCACACCTCCTCTGTGCTACTTTGCCACAAGTCCAAAGCAATTGGCACTAACCAATTTGTGCCAAAACCTTCAAAACTATGAGAGAAAATGAATTGTTCCTGTTATATTGATTTATCTCAGGCTATTTGTTTTAGTAATGGAAAGGTGACCAGCACAAATATCTGAGTTCCAGAAAAGGGCTAGAGAAATATTTTATTTACTCATTCTTTCAGTTGTTCAAGAACTGTGTATTTGTATCCAAACTCTACAAGAATATGACAGGAAAAATACAAACATAGTCTTTCCCTCCATAGTCAAATGGAGGTAATAAAGAGTTACACACACACACACACACACACACACACAAACCCCACAAATAATCATTAGAGCAGTGATCCATGTCACAGTGAAAATACTAAGTGCATGAGTACACCAAGAGAACCTACTGATCCGAGGAATTAGGGAGGGGTGTTCCTGCAGAAGAGGTCTGAAACATTAGTACAAGTTAAGTATATATAAACGAGCATTGAAAGCTTACTTTTCACATTTTTTATGAGATCTGGTGTCTCTCTCTGAGAACAGGAAAAGATGTGTAGCTTCCTGTATTTTTGGTGGTTATAGTTTAGATCTAAAATATCCCCCAAAAGTATCATGTTCCAAGGGGGGAATTTTAGAAGGCAACTGCATCATGAGGGCTGCAACCCCATTTGTGGGTTAATGAACTGATGAGAACATAATTTGATGGCATTATTGGAAGATGATGGAAACTTGGAAGGTAAAGCCTAGTTGAAGGGAGTGGGTCATAGGTCATGACCTTGGAGACTATATCTTGTTCCTGACTCTTTCCTGTCTGGGTCTTTCACTCTGGTTCCCATCTACCATGAGGTGAACAGCCTTCCTCTACCACACCCTTCTGCCATGATACTTCCGCCTTGCCAGCTAAAATGGAGCCAGCTGACCATGGACTGAAACCTCTGAAATCATAAGCCAAAGTAAGCCTTTCCTCCTTTAAGCTGACGTCTGCAGATATTTTGTCATAGGGACAGAAAACTGACCAACACACTGGGAAACCAACTAAATTTTGAAGGAACTTTGGCTCCCGCTGCCTGAAAAATCTTAAGGTGTGGCTAAAGGAAAGACCAGAGAACCCAGAGAATTTCACCTAGCAAAGCACTAAGGAGAATGTACCTATATTCCCAACTGAGAAGAGGCAGCTTGAAAGGTAGCACTCTTATCTCTTGTGGGAGTTCCCTTTACCAAGGAAGAGAGAAAACATGGGAGGTCTAGATTCAGAATGTATAAGTGTAGGGAGATCAGATCATGAAGTTATCACTACCCAGCATCTGGGGGCTCCACATCCTGAAAGGCCAGCTAGGAGCAGTGACTGTTGTCCTCCACCAGGGGAAAAAGCAGACATTCTGGTCACAGAAGAGCAGCCTTCCTCATGTTTCTAATCCTTAGGATACTTCAACTAGTTGATTTTTTCTTCAGTTGATTTTTTAATCAGGGAATATATATATATATGACAAACTGATTGGTAAAAACAAAGTTAGGTAACAACCACTACCAAGAAAACTTTAACAGCCATATACATTTTCCATTATATCCATATATAGATATGCATACTAACATCAAATGAACTTGAAATCACACTGGTAATATGCTGTTCATGATCAGTCTTTTACTATTGTTTACTTTTTAACTTTCAAGAATGATTTTCTTTTTAGAATAAACCTTAGGCCTTCTAAGAAGGCAAGTTTTCTAAAAATCAGTTAAGAAGATTGCTCACCCTAATTAGCCACAATTCATAACCCTTTTCATTGAAATTTGCTAGCTCTAGGGATTAGCAATGGGCCTGTCTCTGTGCCATGCAAGGAGCGGGTCATACAGAGGCTTAGGGACTGCTGAGGCAGAGCTATATTTTTGCAAATTTGCACAAGAAAATGTCACTTGGGCTTTTCCTCTTAGTTCCTCTTCCAAAATCAGAGAAATATCAATGCCTCAAGCAGAAAAACGACTTCACGTCTAGTTGTAGGAGCTCAGTATTTGGGAGGATGGTATATTATTAGCTTTCCTATTGCTGAGGCAAAATGCCTGATATACACATAGTAAAGGAGGAAAGGCTTATTTGGCTCATGGTTTCAAAGGTTTCAGTCCATGGTTGGCTGGTTCCATTGCTATGGATCTGAGGTGAGGCAGAACATCATGAAAGAAGGGCATGGTGGAGCAAAGCTCCCTTTATGGCAGCCAGAAGGCAGAGCAGCACAGGGGAAGAATGACAGAGAGGAAAGGGCTAGGAACAAGGTAGAGTCTGCAAGGCTGTGCCCCATGACCCACCTAGACACACCCAGAGCAAACTTTACTAATTTGCTTGATGTCTCTTAATCCAGCCAAGCTGCCAATCATAATTAATGGTCACCAAGAGCAAGAAAAAACTCATTCTACAATGAGGAGGCAGGGTGACTGCTGAAGTTAAAGCTAAACTTTGAACAGCAGTCATTTCTCCTGTTTTGTGTTTCCAAGGTGGCTCATAATACTCCCATACTATGTGTGCTTCCATTAGATAGGTGTGCTCTACTGTCCCACCACAAATGCTTCCAAACTCATTACATTCTCCTTGTCTTTGGACAACTCCAGCATTCAGAGATCCATCAGGTTCTTCCAGCCCCTGTGGCCGGTCGGATGGAAGAGCTGGCTATATACAAGGGCCTGTCTGCAACTCTGCAGGGCTCATGATGGTGAAGGATGAATTTGTCATGAAAATGATGTGGTTAGTATACCTGCGGGGAACGAGGCAATCACAATATTGTTCTCATGGTGCTCAGTGTTGGCTGATTAGAAAAGGACTACACTATGGATAATGCACATCCACTATGACACACTACGGGGAGAACAGAGGAATATCCCCTGGAGGAACCAACTAGAATGAATCCTATCTAGAAGGCCTCTGCATTGTGATCTTTGCCCAGAACTTGTACTGGAACTTTAAAACATCAAGAACTTGTGGATAAGAATTATGTTTCTCTGGTCTCTCCAAAACCAACACAACTGAACATAATTCAGGTATATAATGTACTTCTTCACCTACTATAAGTATAGTAACTACTATGTTTTGTGTATTTTCTGTGTCTGGGCATTATCTCATCTAATTCCAACACAGACAGTATGAAATAGTTTCTGTAGTTGGCCCAGGGTTACAGAAGAGGAAACAGTCATAGAAAAGGTGCCCCCAGGTCTGGTTTGACCCTGAAGTCCCGTCCTTTGTCTTATCCTTGTGCCACTCCTGCACAAATATGTCCTCTCTGGGACAGGAGGGAGATGAGCTTGAAGCTCTGAAGTGCTTCTTAGCAGACTGGAGAAACTCTGCAGAGTATGTTGTCGATGAGCCTACTCTTGGGGGCTCATTTTTCTGGGCTTCCAAAGCCAGGACAGAATGAGAAATTTCACTTTAGATAATCAACTTGTCCAGAGTTGTGCTCGGAGATGATAAAAACCACACTTTAATAGAAGTTGCAGTTACACTTTCACTGGAGCATCTTAAAGGAGAGAAAAAGCAGTAGCGCAGAGCTGGGAGACCTGGGTTGGGGCTCTTCTGCTTGCTGTCTGACTTGGGTCAAGCTCTTTACTTCTCTGAAGTTTGATTTCTCCATATGTGAAATAAATAAAACTCCTGAGCCAGATTATCCCCAGTTTATCTGGACTGTAACAGTGTGAAACTCTGTATCCCTGCTATAGCTGGGAAGTTACTGAAAGCGGGCATCCTCTCCTTCCCTTCCACTTCTCCCTTTCCCCAGCCCCTTGTATTAGCAAACAACTTCTTTTGAGATCCATTGTAAGGATAAACTTGTCCTTTAGTTTAGAGGATGGCATCCCAAACCCAATGGCTACAGAAGTCAGATTAAAGCCATGCAAAAGCCACAAAAAGAACAAAAACAGAGGACAACCCCACTGCATACTCAGTGCCACTTTTCTGAAAGTATCCATTGCTCTTACTCCTGCTCTAATTTCCCAGTTCGATAGGCAGTAGTATAAGAAATATCTCAAGCAGCTGTAGCGAGATGGGCCATGAGCCACCCATTTGCTGTCTGTGGACTGCAAGCTTGCATCCCAGGTCCAGCTGATAACAAGGTCAGTTTTTAAATCTTCAGAGAACTGTTGGATTGTTTTTATGCTGATCATTGATATTCAGCCAGTAGTTTCCTAGTGACTTAGCTGAGACCTAGCCTTCTCAAAAGTGCCTGTAGTCATTCTCAATTAATTGTGCACAAGGAGGAGAAGCAGGGAGTGAGCCTGATGAAAACAATCCAACAGCAACATGCACTGCTTTGGAAAGTCAGTCATTTTTCTGGAAGCAGATTTGTCTTCTTAGTGGAGCACAGTACCTGGCATCTACTGATCCTGAAGAGCATTCAGGAAATGAAAGCATGAATGCATGGATGAGTGGGTGGTGGGAAGGGAGAGAAGAGGAGGGGGAGTTTTTCACTGATTTTAGTGAACCAGATCAAAGAGCTTTGGGAGGCCAAGTCCTGTGTTGATGCTAGATAGGCGGTTAGAGACAAAACCGGAACTAAATCCCAGGTCTGCCCATTCCAGAGACAGGGCTCAATCCACAGTCTTCTCCCTGTTTTGCTTTGTTTTTTCATGTACACTTCAGTTCCTTTAATGAATGCAACTAGAAGCCAGTGGTTCCCCAGGTGCCCCTCCTGTTCATAGGTGTGATATCTCGCATTTGAGGGAGGTACCAGCATTATGCATGGTACCGCACAGATCCTTGCTTCCCCTTCTGTTGTCAACGTGGAGATATACCCAGGATGGACAAGATAGGAAGGAAGAAAGTGCTGTCTCTCCATCCCTCAAGCTGTCCGATATCTGACTTCATCTAGCTCCACAAAGTATCAAGCAGAAGCCAAGTCACCCTGTCAACCTCTCTGGTATCTGCTTAGAATTACCGTATGAATGTGTTGCAGAATACTTTCACTGTTGTGTTGCTGGCTTGTAATCCCAGCACTCAGGAGGCTGAGGCTGGAGGATCATGACTTGGAGGCTAGCCTGGGCTACATAGTGAGACCCTGTCCCAAAAACCAACCAACCAACCAAACAAATGTTTTAATTGAGAGCCACAGCTTCTCAGATTTTCCAACAGCAGAAAGCTACAGGCTACTTTAGCCTGGGATTCACTAGATTCACTCATCCTTTGCATGCTCCTCCTCCAGGTTTTCATGGGTCCTCGGGAGGAGAGGTATTTCCTGCACACTATATGAGAAATGCATCCTAAATGATGTTGTGTACGTCAGTGGTGTGCAAATGCATGCAGTCTGAACATGTTTAAGGATGAAGTTACCTATACTACTAAGTCACCATTGACGTTACATATTTTAGAAAATAGCTGTTTCAAAATTTTTTCTTTGATATTCAAATCCTAATTATGCAAAATTGCTTATTTCATTGAGAAATGAAAGAATTCAAGGTTTTTGCTGGCTGGGTCTCTCTCTCTCTCTCTCTCTCTCTCTCTCTCTTTCTCCCTCTCTATCTTATTATTATGAATATTTTCAGAAAAAGAATAACCTAATAAATACCCATATATTTGTTTCCTACATTCAGTAGTATTAACCTCTTACTTTAAGTGGTTCACCAAATTCCTCATGCTGGAGTATGAAAATTACCAGTGTCAAGACTTTTCTTTCTAAAAACTGGAGTATGCATCTCTAGAAAACAAGAACAAACTGCTTCCCATGTAAACAAAATACCATCATCATCATCTCATAAGTGGTCAGCTTCTGACTTCTCCTCAAAATGTCTTTTACAGCTGTTTTAATGAGACCAGGATCCAACGAAGAACCATACATGATGTTTAGTGTTGTTTCTTCAGACTTAAAATATAGAATTAAATTATACATGAAAAAAGCAAAAATAGAGAAAGATGATGAAAGAAGCCCAGGAACTGATAGATCAAGGTTTACTCCTGGCTCTGCCATCCACCAGCTGCTACCCATAGCACAGCACCTGTCCCAAGAGCACTGTGATCTTTTTTATCTTATTCTCTCCTTTACACATCCACTCTTACATTTAGTAAGTATGTGTTGTCTGTCCAGTCTGGCCTGGTTCTCCCACTGGCCACTGTTCTAGAAAGAAGATGGCTTTCCAAAATGATAGAATTCCATAATTATAATTCTTGTGGATCATCTATGCCAGGGTCCATCTCTCTGTTCCTTCTCCATTTTCATGATTTAGTGATGGTATGAGGCCAGTTGTCCTATAGAAGGTAGCTCAGTTCTTGAACTAGCTGGGGTTGTTTTCTTCTTCTTTGGATGCCATTTATTCTTGTAACTCTTGTATTTCATGTAATGTTGAGTAGATCTGGCTGAAATGAGAATGTTTGAAAGTGGTGCTGTCTACTTTGTACAGCATCTCATCAAGAAGTACATCACGTCTGGCAGTCCAGCTTCTGTATGCTAAGACTGAGTAAGGGTGTAGATGTCCCAGCCTGATGCCCACGGTAGACAGTAACTTATGTTTAGTGAGAAATCCGGGGGAAGTGAAAGGGCTGGGACATTGGTACCACATGAATCTAATTCCCGGTCTTTTCCCTATTGTGTATAGATGATCCTTGCTTGACTCTCTTAGTTCTTTAGGGACTAAAATAGGTAATTCTAATTTCAGTCATCTGTAGGGGAGAGAAATACTATCTTTTCCTTACACAGCACCAAAGTTCATAGCTGATACCCTATAACAAAAGACAAATGAACAAGCGAAATGCGTAAGTCATTGTTTAACTAATTTTACATGATGGCCCCCAAAGACCCAGAAGAATCTGTGCATTATTATGCCTAGGTTTGACGGTTGAACCTGACTCATGTTCACTTGGTGACAAGGGTGTGGCCTAATGGTAATGAATCGGGGGTACTTACCACAGCCTATCTGTTCAGGTCCTTCCGGCCATTTCTCTATCTTCATTCTTTCTCCAAGTAACAGGGCAGGACACAGAGATTCTCAGGTAAGAATCTCATGACCTACTTTCAGTGGAGGCAGATCAGAGTTCTTTTATGGCCAGTTCTCACATGGCCAGGCAGGAGAAAGTCAGAAAATGACCTTTCTGCTTCTACAGTTTTCTCAGTTTCCAAGATGCCATATTTTGGGGTAGCATTGTTGAGGCTTGACAAATGCCTTCTACATTAAATACCCACTGTTCATCCATAAAGGAGGCTTTACCTCATCAACAGGGCTTAGTGGTTACCCTAAAATAGGGCTTCAACTGGAAAAGAACGTAGTCCTTTCCTTTTCTCAATTTCCAGACTGAGGAGTTGGTGCAATGGCCTACTTAATGAAAACAAGTGAGGATTTGCTTGCTAGTTTGCTTTCGTGGACATTAGGGTTTTTAGATATTCAATGAGCTTCAAGCTTCATCAATCAGTTATTCATTTTGATGCTTATATCGTCCCAACCTTGTGTGTGTCCTGTCAAGTTGGATCAATATTTAAAGATGAAAATGATGGAAAGGTATCCTCAGCAGAAAACACACCCCAAATACCAAGCAAGGAAGGCCACTTTCACAGACTTTGGGTTCTTCCATTAACACTTAGAAGTCCTGAAAGTCTCAGTGAATAACCAAGAGCCAGCTGTTGAGTAAACAGAGTTGCCTTTCAATGTGTGCCCTCCTTCATGATGCAAATGGGGCAAATTGAGTCAGCTGTGGCTTCCCAGGAACTCAGTTGGTAGCCAGTGACTCAAATCTACAAAAGCTAAGTCAGCACCAAGATCTCGGGTGAGTTTCAGTTTGTCTGTGTTTATTCTATTCCAGCTGCTCTCCTAGCTGCAGTTACAAAAGCCAAATCAAAAGTGATCTCAGTGCTTGAGACCCAGTAGTTAAGGGGCAGAGGTGGCAGTGAAGGGAGTTGAGAGAAGCAGGGGTTGGGGACAGAACTCTGGGCTCTTCCCTCCCTCAGTACTTCCTGGTTCTGTGACCCAGGCTTGGCAGGTGGCTGTCATCAGTGGGCACAGCACCAGCTTCTCATCCACAAAGTAGGCCTCTGCATAGCCAGGGCTGTGACCATTGACCACCTGGCATACGTAGGAGCATGGGACTAACTGGAAGGCTCTTATGGTTGGATAATCACTAACAGGAGATTATTAGTCAGTTGTTCTATGGAGTTCGCCACAAGTCTGGAAATAGCTACTGTTTTCCCTTATAGTATATATTTTTTAATGTTCTTCTCCATTTTGAATGATCTGAAATCTTTAAGTAGAAGCAAAAGCCTGACTAAATTCTGATGAAATCTTTTTGACAAGAATATTTTATGAGCCTACCTTTCAACTGGAAATACTAACAGTATATTGTGTTTATTCAGTATTTGACTTAGGTAATGGTTTCAACTATCTGTTGAAATAAGTGCTGGCATAGTTTCCATTTTACAGATGAGGAAACTGAGGCTAAGCTAAGTAACTTTCTCGAGATCACACATCTAATAAACAAAGATGCAGGATTTGAACTTGAGTTACATTCCAAAGGTATTGTTTTAACCATTCTGCTACAAATGAACAAAGACGAAATATAAATAAATATACACATTTAAGTATATATAAATATTTATAAATATAAATATAGACTAAAGTCTATTGTAGATGTCTGTATCATTTAATTTCCATACCATACATATGAATTTTTAATTTGTGCTTCTAGGAAGCAGAAGGATATTGATGATGTTTAGACAACAAGAGTACTAAAATGAAATTTTCCATCTAAGATAGAGCCTGTCCATACCTTCTCTAGGAGATACTATCTACTACCTTCTTGCCATCCTGGGAAATAGTAGATGCTCTCTGTCACTTGCTATGGCTTGTAAAACCCAAATATGCACTTCAGGTGGCCTGGTCCACCTGTCCCAGAGCAGAGTGGCTCACTTGCTGCAGTATGGCCCAGTGATCGCCCAGACTCTCCACAGAAGGCAGTGAGCTAAATGGGATTCTGCAGCTTTACTTTCATTTCCTGCAAGGAGACTGTGTCTAGGGGAGTGTTAAGTGTGTGAGCTGAAGGGTGAGGCTGCCTGTATTTTCAGGTGACAGAGAGCTTGGTGCATGATAATGACTCAGTCAAGACCATTTGTGGTTATTGGGGTAAATAGTTTTCTTAATGTGGGTTATTAAGAGACTTTTTTCTAGAGACTAATAAAACCAGGAAACACTGGGCCAGTGATTCTCCACTTAGGGTTCTACTATCACTCGCTGGGTACAATACATTCATAACAATGGCTAGGAATTCCCCTCCCACAGCCCCCCTCCTCCACGCCTTACACCTGTCCTGGGACAAACTGGTGTTAATCCCCCACTCCCCCTGCCAAACAGGCAGTGCCTTTGAAATACCACTTCCTGTGGATCCTTCCTGCTGTGCAGCTCAGCATCTTGAAAAGCTCTTTGAAGTCTCCCTGACCCGCCTTGGATCCAGTTCTCCCCACGGAGGGGCTGTGTGACTTTGGGCAAGTTACCCAGCTTCCCTGAGCTTCATCTTCTCATCTGTAACAGAGAAAAGACCTTAAAGCTGACAGTGTATGAAACACAGAGCCTGGACCACCAGAGACTCCCTCCTGCGGCCACCTGCCAAGAGCCGGGCCCCCACCCCAGATGTACCCAGAGCAAGTGCTATTTTTTTTATCAGGCAGAGTTAAGAGCTTCAAACAGTGAATGTTTTGAATCTACTTTTTACAAAACCTCCTAAGCATTCTTCCCACCCAAGCAGAAATTACTAAGATAACAGGAGGATTGTGAATTACTGAACTAGATGATTCCACTGAAGGCAGAATTTATTTTTTAAAAATGGCATGTTTATCATTTCCTAAAAAATGTCAGGTTAAGTAGTTTTCTTTTAAATGCTCTGTCTAGAATAGTCGAATTCTCAGGAACAGCAAGTGGGAGGGGTGTGGGGAGCTAAGGAGAGGGAGAAATAGGCAGTTACTGTTTCGTTGTGATTTTGTTTTGGTTTTGTAAAATGAAAAGCATTTGTTCAGTGGATGGACAGCGGCGTTGGCTGCCCAGCAGCGTGACTGCGTTTGAGGCCATGAACTGGGTATGTTGGTAAGGTTTTGGTTACCTGTATTTTGCCATGATCTTAAAATTTTTTTAAAAAATTAAATATTCACAACACAAGTGAGTGCAGTCTTGGTTTCCTTAAGCTCTGAGTCCCACGAGGAGGCTGGGACAGAGGAGCATCTGTCACTGTTCTAGATTCTAGAAAATAACTGACCAACCCGTGTGTGTAGGGTCCCAGATTCCCAGGACCTGGACCCTTCTCATCATTTCTAAACCTGTCTGAACTGTCCAAGAGGAAGGAACCTTTTTGCTGAGGACTCTGTTAAAATCAGGTTGGGGGAGAATTTTCAGGGAAATAGCTCCATAAATTGTGTGTAGATACAAAACTAACAGGCACATGAAGGATTTGTATTTTGAAAACAAAACCCCAGTGGGATTCTCTCAGCAGAAAATGAAAAGGTCTTCTTAACATTCATTTGAACTATGAGAGCCAGTTTTGCTGTTGCAAGCACTAATGCAGGTACAGCCATGGCCACAGCCTCGATTGTGGTGCAGCAAATTAGCAAGGTTTTAACTGGGCTGCAAATATCAAGTGAGCTGCTTGTCATTATGCAAAAAGGGACGGAGGCGGGAGGGGGACTGGCACCTAGCGGCAAAGCACATTATAATTGTTTAAGCAGGCCCCACAAGTCATGCATTTCAATTATTTGTTCAAACCAGCCTGCAATTAGGAGTCGCAAACAAGGCTTTTGAATGCAAAGTCAGACAATTAAAATGTTTCATGAGTGCATTAGAGAAAGAAGTTCTGAATTAGCACTTTGAATACACAAGACCTCTTTTCTAATCTCTAGTCCCTTTCACGCTTTCAGAAAACCAGAGAAAGAAAGTGAAAGGGGAGACATTTTGGGACGTAGTGGAAGTGATTTGGGTGTTTACTTATTTATATCAAATGCTCGGCTAATCCATGGAAGATTGAACCATCCTAATCGGCCCCTCTTACATTTCAATGTCTCTTGTTACTTGCCAGATAGTCCTTGTCCCAGCATAATGGCCCAGGTGCCAAAACCCCTCTCCTAGGGGGGTCTTAAATCACTTTAAGCATCTCTCCTCCCTCTCCCTTCACCACTCCCCCTTCTCTTTGAAGAAGCGGGTCTATTTGAACCAGTGATTTGTGACTTTCCAGGATTTAGGGCACAACCCTGAGCTGGTTATGCTAACACACAGGGTGGAGGGAGCCCTGGACAGGGTTCAGATCAGGGAAGAGAGATTCCTTGTGTTCTGGGGATGTTGGGGAGTAGGCCCTGGCTGCTTTAAGAAGCGTGAAAAAGACACTCATCAGCCTTATTTCTTTGAAAGATCAGCAGTTGAACTCCTTCCCCTCCCCCACCCAAGAATTCCCTTCTCTAACCACAGATACCCTACTGATATGCAAATTCAATTTTATGATTGATTGTATTTTAGGATGCCTTTAAACTTTTTATCAGAGAGGAAACTTTTAGGAAAGAAGGGTGTATTAAATGTAGACCAAAAGTGCATGTTCATCCTTTGACTAAGAAGGCTTCCTAGAAAGCATTATTTGTGCAAGGGATCCACCAAGTAAGTGACCTCAACCCAAAGCACTTTACATTACTGTTCAGTGTGTGAGATTGACCAGAAAAATTCATACAATTTTAAGGTGACAGTCACCAACATATCAGTTAAATGTGTGCATATGTGCATGTGTGTGCTTAATTTGAGAGTGGCCAGAAGCCTTAATTGATCATTTTCTGACTGTAGCTGATTTACGAAACATCATTTAAAGAATCCTATTTACCCTCTTTTATAAAGAAAATATTTTTAAAATATTTTATCTAGTTCAAGTAGGAGGAAGTTTGTTAAAAAAAATAAACACCTTCTACGTGATATTTTGAACATCACTTATGCTATTCTTTTTAAATTACTTTACCTGCAAACAATTATTGAAGATTCAGAGCACTATTAAAATGCCAAGGATCTGATAGGACTGATGAGTCTTTATATGATCAATACATCCCATTAGATTGAAATTTTTAATGTTTTTCCACTGGATGTATTTCCATAGACCAGCATAAAGATAAGTTGTCTTTTCAATTTGGCCACGCATAACTAAGGATGTAACAAGACAGCATTAACATCATGTTATTGTAACACCTGGGACCTGTGAGGACAATGACAAAATAGATGCTTTCTCTTTTTAGTGGGCAGTTTTGAATCTCTGCTTTTTTTTTAAACAACTCTAACATTTTAAATTACCTTCTAAAATACCAGAAGTGCTAACTGAATCATGCTTGATTGCTTGGCTTTTGGTAACTCACTACATTAGTTTTGACGATCTGTATTTGAAAGTAGTAAGTGGCATTAAAAAAAAACTTTTAAAATCAAAATAGGAACACATTCTTAGCCATAGCCTTGTCCAAGGTAATTTACAACAGAAAGAGGAGGGCAGCTGTGGGAAGCCTTGCATAATATCTCACTTTGGTGCAATAGGATTCTCCTTCCCATAACACCCTTTAAAATCATTGGTCCTGAATATGGGACACTGAAACCTAGGGGCAAAACCCACCAAAGTAAATGATAGCCAGGGCTGAAGTTAAGCCATGGGAAAAATGGCCAGAGGTTATCTTTGGTGGTCTGTCTATTACAGATAAATAAGTGAGCTAGGTAGAAATATTATAGGCAGTCAGATAGGGCTAGGTCCTCGAGAGAGAGGATCAGGACAAAGGTGAAACACACCACAGCTGCACCAGAGACACATCGGGTGAAAACTAGGCCTCAAGATAAAGACAAGATGACCAGATCTACATATTTTTTCAAGGGACAAACCCTAGATAGACATCAACCAATCCAATCATCTCTGGGTAACCAGAGACCTCTGAACCCACCACTTCCTAAGAGAATCTTTGTTCTTTCCATCCGTGCTTGTTATGTGACCAGTTTCCCAATTGGACTACCATTCCCTAGGTGATTATACTTGTAACCTCATTGGATGCTCATGGCTGTGACCCATATTGCACTCACATGGGTTTCACCCCTATAAAACTTCTCTGTAAAGTGGGGTTCCCCAAGCTACCCACTCGGGTCCCCCTCCTGCCCCGCAGGAGCTTTCCTATCAATAAATATCTTCCTACTCTTACCCTCCTTTGTTCCTAGGACTCATTCTTTGATTTCTAGAGAGTAAGAACTCAGCGTATCATACAGTTAACAGGTTGGGAGATATAATATTTCATATTTCATCTACGGTATTATTTCCTATAACATGTGGAGGCTTGCTAGTTCTGGCCTGCTTACATATTTACTCAAAGAACTGTGAGTGGTAGTTCTGTAGTTGGTGTCTTTTTCTTAAAAGAGAAAAAAACTTGCTGTCCATGGGTTGTGCCAATATGGCTAGAGTTCAACTCTAAACAGCCTAAAAATTAGTTCAGTGGACTTCTGAAGGTATCTCAGGGAGAAAAAACAGAATAGAAATTCTGCGCCAAAAGTTTCCCTCTCCGGTGGTTGTCACAAGTGGATGTCACTCCTGAAAGTGACTAAAAGAAAGGAGAGAAAAGGCTTCCCAAGTCTGCTTTTCTGGATGGAACCTGGGCTTTGGAGCTCTGTGGTGACCCAGAGGACCCCATAGGGAAGCACCCCAGCCATCTGACATTCCCATTTACACTGAACATCCCATTCCGATTCATTTCACCATCGAGAGGTAGTGGGAATCTTGCCACTGAAATGCCACCATTTCTGGAACAGAGGGCTGGAAGCCAACTAGCCCTTTGGATATCTCAGTAGGAGGCAGAGAGAAGTTTCTGCTGAAGGACACCAGCACAAATGCCTTTTATGCAAGGGGACATGGGAATACTTCAAATTATCTACCTTCAAAAGCTGAGTGTTTGAGTCTGTGAAATGGAAAAACAAAGATGTTCAAGGGCTGAGTAGCAAGAGGAAGGCTTTTCCCAGCTGTAGAATTCGAGGATGGTGAAAGGGAGACACAACAGAATGTAAAACAAATTGTGCAGTGGAGGGTGGAAAATACAGATTTGAAAGTTAAGTGTCTGGAACAAGAGAGAGATGAGTTACTGGAATTTACAAGTTACTAGAGAAACAAAGATAAAGAGATCAGGAGTAGCAACACCCTTAGCAAAGTGGTGTTTCAGTTAACTGCAAAGCTAGGAGGTGGCAGGAACTGTTCATCAACCCAGGAAAGGGATAGTAATTATGGGAGACAACAGCAGATAATAACATTTACGCAGGGACCTACGGGGACCGAATCGGATGTTTGGCAATTATGTCAAATGGTAGCACAGATTTTTCTTCCCTTTCAACATGGTAAATCAGAGAAAATTAGGTCTGGATGGTGCTGGGAATCTAGTAGGAAGACAGAGAAGTGTGTTTGGCCGGAGGGACTGGTGTCCCAGCCAGAGGGAAATTGGGCTCTCTGTGCAACACAGCACAGCCCTCTTAGGTGAAGGTGGAAAGCACATTTGGATTTTTGAACTTCTGTGTGTGTACCTGGAAAATAAGTGTGAAGAAAAGCTCAAAAGCACCCAGATAACTGCTATTCAAAGGCCAGAACTGGCAGCTGAGAGCCCCTGACATAGGCTTCCCACCCAACTTCCCCGCTTCCCTGAAGGCCATTGAACTTATCCCAAGTGCTATTACAACAATTCCTTTGTTTCTGTTACAGCATTTCCCTAAACAGCATAGTTCTGCTTTGGCTATTTTTTTTTTTTTACTGTACACAAATTATATAGACATAGAAATGAAACCACAGTCTAAGTATTCTTTTGGGTCTGTCTTCTTCTGCTCAATATTATTTTTGTTGGATGCATCTGTGGTAGCATGTGCAGTTATGGTCTGCTCATTTCCATGTGCCGGATCACGCCAATTGTATGAATGAATCACCATGCATAAGAGACATGAATTGTACATTATAAACAATGCCTGTCATTTATAGATATTTTGGCTTGTGGCAGGGATTAATAGCAAACTACCACCCACCTGTTCCTGGGTAGGTCTGGATGGCATTTCCCAGCCTCTTTTCCAGTAAGGGAAAGAACCTATGCAGACCTCTTGTACATGATCTTCCATGACCTTCCCCCTCCATGTGGACTGGAGGTGACCTCTAGATGACCGTGAAAGCCATATATGGAAGATGGTGGGGCCACAATGTAGAAGAAAACTGTTCTTGGATCACTGCTAGAATGAGAGCTGCCCAGGAGAGCTCCCTATTAGGAGACTCTGTACTGGGCTAATATGGAAGGAAAAAGTGAACTTTCATTCACAACATCTAGCTAATATGGAGGTGTTTCCAATTTTGACAGTTACAAACTGTGCCACTATGAAGTTTTGGACATATATCTTTTAGAGGGGAGTCCATTTTTAAAAGATTTTATTCTCGGGTATTTTGCTTTTACAAAATTATAAGTAGTATAAACTATCCACCATCTAAAATCTGTAACTCTGTATTTTGTTGATTACCATGGAACTGTAACCTAATGTAATATGAGAATAAATCCATAAAATAAAAAGTAATAAAAAATAACATAACTGAGGAATAATCTACTTATTTGTATTCAGTTATGTGAACATATTGACATATATCTTGATATGTATAAGTCTGTATTCTGTATTATATAGACAGAAGTGGAACTGCTGGGTCAAAGACCATGTGTGTCCCTAATATTATGAGATAATGCTAAATACCTTCCAAAATTTGCTATTTCTAGCTTATATTTTCACCAGTCCTAAATCCTGAATTTCTGCTCTGGTAAGAATTGTTAACTTTTGGCAATAGGAAAGGAGTAGAGTAGTATAAAATTTGCATTTCCTTGGTAACTGAGATTTTTTTGTGTTTATTGGCTATTTAGATTTCCTCTTATGTGAGGTCTCTGAGTCTTCGTCAGATTTTCTCTTGAGCTGTTTGTCTTCCTATGGATATATAGCATCCACAAAAATGTATACATCAAGAAAAGAAAAATGAATAGATATTTTAATACTAAATTTATAAAGACATCATGAGATTAATACAAGTTACCTTTGTCTCCACTATTGTAAGAGGTGTTCATAGTGGTGGCCATTATCTCCTAGATAATTATTAGTGTATTATAGTATGTACACTATATTAGCATATAATATATAATGTACTCTCATTAATTATATGTGTTGGCAGTTAGCATCATTCATTCTATAACAAAAATTCTCTGTTCATTTTTTAATGCTGTCTTTGGTAAATATAGTTTTCCTTTATGGTTAGTATTTTTTTATGTCTTGATTAAGAAATTATATTCTACCCTGAAGTTATAAATATATTTTTCCTATAACATCTTTAAAGCTTTGTCTTCCGTATGTAGTTTTTGGGGTTTTTTTTGTTACTGGGCATTGACCTTGGGACCTTGCACTTGCGAGGCAGGCGTCGGAACCACTGAGCTAAATCCCTGGCCCTTCTGTATATAGTTTTTTAATACAGTCACAATTATGATTTGAATAGTATATAAGATGGGGTCCAATTTCAGTTTTCCTCAAATGATATCCAATTGTCCCAGGATTATTATCGGACAATTTGGCCTTTCACCACTGCCCTGCTTTGCTACCTCAGTCATATATCAAGTGTTTATATGTGTATGTTTTAGTTATTTTTCTCATTGCTGAGACAAAATACCCTACACCTACCAGTTAAGGGAGGAAAGGTTTATTTTGGCTCACAGTTTGTAGAGGTTTCCTTCCATAGTCAGCTGGCTCCATCTAAGGCAGGGTGTCATGGCAGAGGGGCATCATAGAGGAGAAACAGTCCATGGCAGGGTAGGAAGAGGCAGCAAGCCTGACTTCCACTTTTCTTTTTTTTTCCCCCCATTCCTAGCCCTCCCTTCACCCCCTCCACCCTTCCCTATTTACAAAGACTTTATTTCCATTTTTTCCATTTCTCAGCAGTTTTCCTTTCCCTTCTTTCCTTTCCCCTGCCCCTCCCACTACCCCTACCCCTTTGGACCTCTTCTTCCTATTTTGCATTATCAATTATTCATTCTAATCATTGGTACATTTTAGGTATACAATATAATGACATTCATCATTGGAAATTTGCACCTTTCCATAATCTCTCTTGGTTCTTATTTTTCACCCTTTCCCAGCCCTCCCTTCAACCCCGAAATTCCTCCCTATTTACAAAGATTTTTTCCTATTTTTCCATTTTCTCATATTAATCCCATTCCCTTCTATCCTTTCCCCTAGTCCTCCCACTTCCTTCCCCTTTGCCCCTTTTCTTCCTATTTCACATTACCTATTATACTTTTAGTCCTTATTTACACTTGCAGTTTCTCACACCAGAGAAACTATTCAGTATTTATACATGTGTGTCCTATTTATTTCACTTAAGAATATTGCCTCAATGTGCATCCACTTAGCTATAAATGTCTCTAATTTCTCATTTTTTATGGCTGAGTAGTACTCCATTTTATAAACAAAACCCCACATTTTCTTTATCCAGTCTCCAGTTCATAGGCATTTGGGCTGTTTCCAAGTTTTAGCTATCACAAACTGTGCTGCTATGAACATGGGCGCACATATATCACTGTGGTATGATTCTTTTAATTCTTTGGGGAAGATCCCCAGCAGTGGAATAGTGGGGTCAAATGGGACTTCCAGAGTTCTTTGAGGTATCTCCATACTGATTTCCACAGTGGTTGGACCAGTCTACACTCCCACCAGCAGTGGAGCAGTGTTCTTCTTTCCCCACAGCCCCGCCAGCATTTGTTATTGGTTGATTTCATGATAGCAGCCATTCTTTCTGGAGTGAGGTGGAATCTCAGTGTTGTTTTCATTTGCATCTCTTGAATGACTAGTGATGAATCCCATCAAGGCTGCAAACCTATTGGTTGGTGCCACCCACACCCAGGGTGGAGCTTCCCATCATCCACATGCAGAATTATGGTAAACCAACCAGGGACTAATTTAGCTACCACACACCCTTTATCTATATTCACACACCCTGGATCCAGCCACCTCTGAAAGCCCCACCTATGAGTGCATGAGGCTTTGGGGAACATATAGGTATAAGCCATAATAGTTAAGAATCTGTTTTAGGGCTTTATATTTTGTTCTATTGGTATTTTTGTTTATCTCTGTACAGTTCTGTAATATCTTGATTATTATAAGTTTTAATGTCTTGGAGTCTTACATATAAGACTTTCCAAGAATTCTTTTTCAAAAATGTCTAGGTTTTTGAAGGCCTGTCCATTTCCATGTGAGTTTATGGTCATCTTCAATTATTCCAAAAGAACCTGTTATAATTTGAGTTGGGTTATCATTAGATCTCTAAAAATACTTGGGGAAGGTTGACAATTGAGTCTTCCAGCTTGTTTATATGGCATATCCTTTTAAGTATGTAGCTCTTTCAGAATGTCTTTCAAATGATTTTTATACATTGATTTTAGATCTAAAATTCAAATTTATTAATTATAATCTATTTGCAAAATTTTTAAAAATGTTCAACTTGCATCATCAATATCCATGAATAATGAGAACATCATTTCTTTATTCCTAATCTTTGGATAACATTTATTTCTTTTTCATGCTCTTATTGTCTGAAACTTCCAGTATAAGATTGGGTGGAGCCAGGAATTTAGTTCAGTGGTGCCTTACCTGCCTCACAAGCTCAATGTCCTGAGTTGGATCCCCCCTACCAGAAAGAAAAAAAAAGATTGGATGGAAACAGCCATAGCGAGCAGTCTTGTTTAATTCTCAATCTCAGAGGGAAAGGTTTTGATATTTTATTATTAAATTTGATGTTTGCTTTAGGATTCTTATAGTTTTTAAAAAATCAGATTAAGGAATTTCCTTCCTGATTCTTGTTTGCTAAAAATTATTTTAATGATCAGATATTAAGCTTGCATACTGGTATAAACCCCTGCTGTGGTTTGGGTAAGTGTCCCCCCAAAGGCTTGTGTATTAAAGGTTTGGTCCCCAATTTGTGGTGTTATTTGGAGTGGGTTCTTTAGAAGTGGGGTCTAATAGAAGAAAATAAGGGCTACAGAGGGCATGTACCTGATGGGGTTGTCGGAAGTCTTGGCCTCCTTCTTCTTTTCTCTGTTCTTCCTGACTACCATGACATGAGCATGTGCTTTGTGATATACTCCCCACCATGATGAACTGTGTGCTGCTACAGTCCCAAAGGCAACAGGGCCAAGAGACCATGGACTGAAACCTCTGAAACCATGAACCAAAATAAACATTTCCTCCTTAGAAGTTGATTATCAGATATTTTGTCACAGCGACAGAACATTGACTAAAACAACAACAATTGATCACACTATTATCCTCTTTCAATATTATAAGATTTGCTTATAAATAAACTCAAAAGGACTTGTTTACATCAATGTTCATGAATGAGATTAGTCTACAGTTTACCTTTCTCACCTATGGTCCTTCTAATTTTGGAATCAAAGTTATACCAGCTTCATGATAGCTGGGGATGTGTTCTCTTTTTCTGGTCTCTGGAGACTTGTGGAAAAGTATAATTGATCTTAACTTTATATGTTACAGAATTTCTGCAGAAGCCATCAAAATTTAACATTTTCTTTATTGGAAGATTTTTTTTTTTAAACCATTAAATCTGCTTAAGTTTTCCATTTCTTCTTGATTTAGTCAAAATTTTTCAGGAATGTCTCCTTTTAATATAAATCATCAAGTATGAAGGCATAAAATGGCTCATAATTTCATTCTCTATTAATTGAAGAATATGTAATGATGTTCCTTTTTACATTCCCTGTATACTTATTTATATCTTTTTTTGTATCAATTTCAGCTGTGGTTGATCAATTGTATTAACTTTTTCAAATAACCAACACTTGTCTGTTGACCTTTTCTGTTGTATATTTCTTTTACATTTCATAAACTGTCCCTTTTCGTTATTAATTCCTTCCTGTTGCTTTCTTTGAATTTAATTTGTTTTTGTGGCTGTTATCTTTTTAATGCTCACTTGGTAACAGGAAATAATTATGACATTGTCTGCTCTCTTGTGGGCTGAAGAGAGGTAAAAATCTTGCCTAGTATGAACTCTCATTAGAAGTTGTACTAATGGAAGAACACTGGATAATTCAGCTGTCATTTATTTTTAGGTTTAGAAAGGATTGCAAGAGTCTCTACAGTTTAGGTGTTTGGTTTCTGGTAATTACTATTATAAGAAAAATTTGAAATTAAGAAACTTAGAATTTAAGAGAAAAACCATGATTAGGGAGCCAAGAGAAGAAATAATTTATTCAAGCCCACTAACTCATCATGAATTCACTGAACTCTTTCACACAGACAACACTGTCAACAGAGACCATCTCAATGATGTCTTACCAGCTCATCTAGTAATAATGAAAGTGCATCATTGGTTTCGGTGATCGTGTTTTGTTCTATGGGAATTTTTATTTCAGTTTCAGTAGAGGACTTGTAAATTCATGGTGTGTATGTGTCCACATGTGTTTCCAAATATGCATACTAAGTACTCTTTTTTTTTCTTGAGTCTCACATTTCTTTTAATATCCAATTTATTGGTCAGGAATTATTGAATTCGTTCTTCAATAACTGTTCCTATATCTATTCTCCACTGACAATATTGGAGTACTTTATTAGCCTGTCTGCCTTCCTTTCCTCTCTCCCTCCCTCTTTTCCTTCCTTCCTTCCTTCCTCAAACACCTACTGAATGCTAAGTACTTATCTTCCAGGTGTTGTTCAAGGACTAGAGCAATGAACTAAAGCAGAGAAAACTTTCTTCTTTTATATAGCTTAAAACCTACTGAGGGTAGAGAGATAATAAGATAAATAAATAAAATATAAGTGTCAGATAGGGTAACAAAGTCAGATGGAGAAACAAAAATCAGATAAAGGGGATGGGAGTGCCAGGGAATGGGAAATGAGATTGAGGAAAGTTTGCAATTTAGATAGTGTAACCGGGAAAGACCTCACCGGGAAGGTGAAATTCAACTAAAGACTGGGTGGAGAATGAAGGAGAGTCATGTGGATATGGGGAGTCCAGGTAGGAGAGCATCCAGAAGTGGGACTGTGGAGTACAGGTGCCAGGCCATGGCAAGGCTCAGTCTGAAGAAGCCACGGAAAAGCTGTGACAAATGTGCTGAGTCAGCCAGTGGAGTGCAGAATGAAGCAGGAGGCCACGGAGGCCAGAGAGAGGCTGCTGGGGTTCAGTCTCTTCTAGACCCATGTTTTGAAGCCATAGGTGACAGGATTTGTAGATGGATCAGATGAGTACTGTGAAACAAAGTGTGCCATATTGGATCACTACACATTTTTTTTGGCCTGAACAACTAGAAGGAGGAAGTACAATTTTTAGAAAAGGGGGACAGCTGCAGATGTAGTAGCTTTGGAAAAGTAGATCAGGAACTGAGACTTCAATATTCTGAATTGAGGAGTGTGTGAGGCAACTACGGGAAACAGTTGAGAAGCTGAGTCCTCAATAAGGGCCAAAGTAAGCTATAGCTATGAATTCGGGAATTGTAAGCATACAGAAATTCTGTAAAGCTTTCTGACAAAAATGTATTTTCCTTCTCTATCACTGATTTTATCTCACCACTTTTTCCCCTTAAATGCTCACCTCCCTTCTTTTTCTAACTGTCCCAAACAGGAATTACTTTGCTGTCCTGGAAATGAAAGCCTTGTACTTTGGCTATTAGATAAGAAATAGTTCAGAAGAAGCCCACATGGGCCAGAGCAGCATGGTTTTGGGCAGGTCCTAGACAGGGCCCTGCCCTGACCACAACAGCTTGGACTCACAGGCCCACCCAAAGGCCCACCTAGAAAAGAGCTGCAGGGGCTCACAAGCAACAGCCAGAGGCCCACGCTGATACCATTGGTAACTGTGTGCAGATCCCAACCAGAGGCCTGCTCAGACACCAGTGACTGGGGGACAGCCCCTAGGCAAAGGCCCTCCCAGACAACAGTTATGTAGGGGGCCAGGCCCAGGCCAGAGGCACACCCAGATACCATCCTAAGTGTGCACAGGCCCTAGCAAGAACCGCCCTGGACAACCAGACAGCACAGGGATCCAGAAGGCCACGATTCTGACCCTGGAAGTGCTGCAGGGGTGAGCAGCAGAGAAAAGGCCTCTCAGTGGCTTGCTGAGAAATGAAGACAACTGGGTGAGCAAAAAGTCACCTCAAGAAAGGCACAACAGGCTGCATCTGTTGAAATGAGAAGACATGTAAACAAGTCTCAGAACCATACTTTCAGATTACCTAAGACAACCCCAAAGGGAAACAAGATGGAACAATCTGATACTCAACCACCTGGATTTCCTGAACTGGCAAGGAAAGAGTATCTGGAAAAAATGAAATCAGAAATAATTTTTCAGATAAAAACAGAGATTGTGTCCATAGTGCAAGACATGATTAATAAATCTAGAGCAGACATGGAAAAAAAAGAGGAGCTGAGGAACATGATGGAATCCCAACATAGGAAACAAATGGAATCCATAAAAAAGATGCAAAAAGATTTCCAGGAGATTAAAAACTCCATTGAAAGTTTATGCAGCAAAATGAGCCAATGTGAGGACAAAATTTAAGATATAGAAGACAGGATTGTAATTAGTGACCAGGAAAAGAAAAATTCCTTAAAAATAGTAAGGGACCATGAGAAATCAATCCAGCAGCTGCTAGATGATACAAAGAAGAAAAACATAAGACTGATTGGAGTCAATGAAGAAAAAGGAGAGAGTGCAAACAACAACAAAAACTGTCAACAGAAGTGATGGCAGAAAACTTCCCAAGCAGGGGAAAAGAACTTGACATACAGATAAGCAAGGCATATAGGCCTCCAACTAGCCTTGATCAAAAAAATCTATACCTAGACATATAATAGTTAAGATTCCAGAAACCTAACAGAAGAACAAAATTCTACAAGCAGTTAGAGAAAAGAAACAAATCACATACAAAGGAAAGCCCATCAAAATCACAGCAGACTTCTCATTGGAAACCCTCAAGGCAAGAAGAGCTTGAAGTGATGTATACCAAGCCCTGAAGAAAAACCACCTCCAGCCCAGATTGATGTACCCTGCAAAGCTGTCTTTCAAAATGGATGGAGAAATAAGATACTTTCATGACAAAGTGCACCTTAGGAACTTCATGAATACCAAACCAGCACTCCAGAAAATTTTAAACAATATCCTAGGAAAAGACAACAAGGATCACAACACCAGGAAGCCCAGCAGAATGAATCCATCAGGCACAACAAGATATTTAATGCAAAGGGGGAGAATCCAACAAAAAGGAAAAGTCATGACAAGGATAAGTCAATATATATCAATTATAACAATCAGTGTTAATGGTCTCAATTCAGCAATAAAAGAAATAGACTGGCAGAATGTGTCAAGAAGCAAGATCCAACAATAGGCTGCATACAATGAACACAATTAATTCAAAAGAAACTCATAGACTGAAAGTTAAAGGGTGGAAAACAATACTCCATGTGACAGAAACCTAAAAAAAAAAAAAAGCAGGAATGGCTATCCTTTTTGCAGATCAAATGGATTTCAAACCAATACTGATTAAGAAGGACAAAGAAGGACACTACATCCGTGTAAAGGGAAAAATCCAAGAGGAAAAGATAACAATCATAAATATATATGCGCCAAAGACTCGTGCACTCAACTATATAAAACAAATACTAACAGACATTAAAAATCAAATACACACTAATACAATAGTAGTGGGGGACCTCAGTACCCCACTGTCACAAATGGATAAATCCAATAGACAGAAAATAATAAATACAAGAACTCAAAGTCTTGAACAAATGAACTTAACAGATGATTGCAGACTGTTCCACCCCACAAAATCAGAATACACATTCTCCAAAATAGATCACATACTTGCTCACAGAACATGTTTAAGTAAGTGAAAAGGAATTGAAGTTATCCGCTGTATATTATCAGACCATAGTGAGATGAAATTGGAGATCAATAGCAAAAGAAACTGCAAGAATTTCATAAACACATGGAAATTGAACAACACACTCCTGAATAACCAATGAGTCACAGAACAAATTAAAGAAGAAATCAGACCATTTCTACAATTAAAAGACAATGACAATACAACATATCAGAATCTATGGGACACAATGAAAGCAGTCCTACGAGGGAAATTCATAGCAATGAATACTCATATTAGGAAAACTGAGCAAGCTCAAATAACCTCATGTTGAACCTCAAACTTCTAGAAAAAGAAGACCAGGACAAACCCAAAGCTCATA
>NW_004624781.1:12077759-12103805 GCF_000247695.1 Heterocephalus glaber
GGGCTGTGGGGAAAGAGGAACCCTGCTCCACTGCTGGTGGAGTTTAGACTGGTGCAACCTCTGTGGAAATCAGTATGGGCATACCTCCAAGAACTAGGACTAGAGGTCGCATTTGACCCAGCTATTCTCCTGCTGGATATCTTCCCAAAAGAATTAAAAGAATCATACAACAGCAATATATTGCACCCATGTTCATACCAGCACAGTTTATAGTGGCTAAAACATGGAAACAGCCCAATTGCCCATCAACTGGAGACTGGATAAAGAAAATGTGGGTTTTTTTATAAAATGGAGTACTACTCAATCATAAAGAATGAGAAATTAGAGGCATTTATAGCTAAATGGATGCATATAGAGCCCATACTCTAAAGTGAAATAAATAGGACACGTATGTAAATACCAAATAGTTTCTCTGGTGTGAGAAACTGAAAGTGTAAATAAGGACCAAAAGGTATAATAGGTAATGTGAAATAGGAAAAAAAGGGCAAAGGGGAAGGGTAGAGGAAAGGAAAGAAGGGAATGGAATTAATATGAGAAAATTAAAAAATGGAAACAAAGTCTTTGTAAATAGGGAGGGGTAGAAGGGTTGAAGGGAGGGCAGGGGCATGGGGAAAAAATAAGAACCAAGATAAAGGTACAAATTTCCAATGATGAATGTCATTATATCGTGTACCTAAAATGTACCAATGTAATTAATTTTGAAAAAGAAATAGTTCAGATATTCACAGTGAAATATGATTTTATTCTCCAAAACATATATGAATTCCCCATTCTCAATAAAAAGTAAAACAGTGGGATAAATATGTATTAGTTATTTACAGATCCATTTTTAGCTTAAGTCAGTAACGAAGGGAGCAAGAATTTAGAAATTATAAACCCTGAGGCTCATTTGATGCTATGTCTTTAATTTCAGCGAAGTTATCTGTTCCCGCTAACTGGAATGGTGATTTTTGGTTTTGTTTGAAGAAGTACCATTACATTCTTTCACGGGTGTAACTCACAGAGTTTGTTCCAACTTTCCCTTTCCATGGCTCTAAAAGCTAAGCCTAACTCATTCAACTATAAAGGAAAGCTTTTGGTTCTTCTCCCTATTTTTACTCTGGAAAGTGTTCATTATGTGTATCTCTTATTCTTAGTTCTCACTAAGCAAACTCTTCAAGAGAAATCTCTCCTTACCATTCTTTAGTTCTTTCCTGATGTTGACTGCATCAGAAAGTCAGAGGAAAGACCCAAATACTGTATTTTCTCCTCATCTACCCAATAATATAACACTGATAATCTTCCCATCATGAGTCATATTTGAAATATTTCAATATGAGATCATTTTATACTTTCTTCTCCAGGTATTCTATTTGCCTTTCCAACCATCTGTCCTTTTATTTATCCATCCAAGCATTTACCTACCCATTCATCTATTTAAGAAGAATGCAAAGTTCTTTATAGTTTCCCAATTGCTTTTATCATGGTCTTCTTATAGCAATGTATGAGATGAAGGAAGAAAAACATTCCATGTAACCTCGGACCAATGGACATGAACACAAAACTTATTATGTACTTCTAGTTTAGTTTTCAGATGCCCTTAGTCCTTAGACTATCCCGTCATGTTCTTTTTCCCTAGGATATTGCTATCTGTTCTTTTTTCCGTGTAAAATAGTATGTTCTAGCATTCTAGTCATGGCTTCTGGAAGCTTCTTAGAATTTACAAATTTATCTCATCATTCAGTATAACACCAAACATTCCCCACAACTCATGGCTAAGGACTTGAAATGCTGTAGATACTAAGTCTCTCATGCAATCTGTAGTAAAGACATCCTGTTTTAATACTGGGGATCCTGGTTTCTTCTGATCGCGAATCCTCTCTGTGGCAGTTCTCCTCTGTCCCCATTCACTGGGGAAGAGTCATTCATCACACCAAGGCTAGTCCCTCCCCCATGCCTTTGAGTCTACCCCACATGGGTCTTTGAGATCTCACCTCTCCCCTCTTCTGAGATTCCCTGATCTTTCTCATATCTTGAGTCTGCTACGTCCTTCTGTCTAGTCTGCATGTTCAGATGCCTTAAATTCTAACAGAGAGCTTTTCTGTTGCCTTCTACTAAGATCCCAGCGCTGGCACACACTACACCTGCTACTTCACCTGCCCACTATCTTCTCATTTATGGTCCTTTGCAGTAATTCCTACCCTGGCCTCCCTTCTAAGTGCCCTTCCCCAGACCATCAGAGACCTACACGAACACCTTTTCTTTTGCCTGTTCTTATTCTGTGCTCTTCTCTGGAGCATTGAATGTCTGGTGAAATTTGTCAGATGCTGTTGGCAGTTGGAGCAGGCTTTTGGTAGAGAGCAGGTGCCATTTGAAGATTTGGTGTATTTACCTTGATCTTGCCCTCAGGAATACAGGTCCAGAACCTGGATTCTTTCCCTAGAACCATAGATTAAAATACCTGTGGGTACAGGGTGACTCTCACTGAACTCCCAAATGGTATGCAGGACCCCATTTTTTGTATGATGACAGGCAGAATTTCTTTGTTCCCTGGAGTTTGGCATCCAGAGCTTGATATTGGTCATTTTGTACTCTGTGAGTATTAGCAGCTGTGTGCCACAGTACAATGGAAAGGCTGCAAAATTAAATAGATCTGGAGTTGAATCTTACTCCATCTGGTCATTCAACTTTGAAGATTTGTTCAGCCTTTCTAGCCTTTAGTTTTCTCTCTAAAAATGAGTATATTGCCTATTTAGGGTTCTTACTATAAACTTTAAAATGTTTAAAATGTTCTTACTATAAACTTTTAAAATCGCCTAAAATGTCATTGCCATCATCACCAACAAACATTTGAGCAGTCAGATGTGCCATTCATCACAGGTGATGAGAGTTCATGAGGATGGAGAGATAGGCAGCCCAAGGCAAAGCAGGATATGCGTGGAAGGGCAGCAAGGCCATGACACATGCAGAAGAAGCACAGCTTAGCTGCCCGGGGTTGTCCTCTCATCTTTGCTGGCCAATTCGTACCAGCCTCCATTTCTCTGGTTCATTCCTGTGCTTTCCCCGACCAAATTTCTCTGCCATGTGCCTTGCACTTACCATTTTGTAGATTCATCAAGCAGCTAATTATTTTCTGGATGTTCATTTCAGACTCTTTTTTCCCTCCCCCCCCCTCCTTCTTTTTTCTGGTATTGATCAAACCCAGGGCCTTGTTCATGCTAAGCGTGCGCTCTCTCACTCAGCTATAGCACCGCACCACTTTCAGACTCTTACTGCTGTGAGGAGGCCATGGACCATCTCTGCCTTGTTCATACAGTATCCCCACAGCCCAGTGCATTGTGTACCACATAGCAAGAGCTCAAGAAATACGTGTTTAGTTGAATTGAGACCATAGTCGTTTGGTGAGGTTGCATGAGGGAATGATTAGGAGAGTAAAAATCCTGTATGGAAATGAAGAGTTTTGTTTATCTTGCTATAAGGAGTTTGGATTTTATATAGTAAACCATTAAATATTTTAAGCAAAGAATATGATCAAATGGGAGTTTCGGAAGTCTGTTTAGGCCACAGTGCAGTATGTGTATATGGGGTGGGGGCAGACAGGTTTCTGAGTGCTCAGTTAGATGAGGTAGAAATCACCAGGACCCAAGCTAAAGTAGTAGCAATGGGGAGAGAGTAAGGTATTTGAAAGCCAAAATTAATGGATTAGTGAACAGTAGATGTGAGAAGTCAGGAGAAAGAAAAGGTCGAGTTTGACTTCCACTCTTCTAGCTTGTGTGGTGGATGGAGAGAACCTTGTAAGCAAAAGATGGATTTCAGCATTGGAAAGTGAAGATGCGATGTCCGGTGCCATATCCATAATTAATGTGTCTTTCTTAGGAGTTGGTGTTGCATGAAAGATCTGCCGCTGAGCAAAGGCAGCACATTGGTTATTCCAGCCCTCCCGTAACGAGTCCTTGACTAAAAGAATAAAAGTAGATTCAGTGAAGACAGAATGTGGTTTTGCAGACTTGAAGTTCCAGACATCTTGTAGCGGTGATGTTTCATATACAGAATAAAAATTCTTAAAACCCAAAGTAGGATTTAAAATATTGTAAGCTTCCACTGTTCTTGTAAGAGGGGAATTTCTAATTCATATGATTCCTCACTAAAGAATGGAGCTAATGCCTCTGAGCATAGTGGCACATGCCTGTAAACCCACCTACTCAGGAGGCAGAGGCAGGATTGCAAGTTAGAAGCTACTCTGGGAAACATACCAAAACCCTGTGTCTAAATAATAGATAGGCAGACAGACAGAATGGGAGATGTAGCTCAGCATGCCTGGGTTCAAGCCCCATTATCTGGGTAGGGGAGTGGCTGGTTGTTCTCATTTGGGGTGGTATGTGAATAAAATACCTCACAGTGGAATACCTACCTGTGTGCTTGGACACATAGTCCTGTGCATTTCCCCCCTCACTCCTAAATCACAGTGTAATATTTTAAAAAATTAATCACAGTGTAATATTTTTAAAAATTAGGAATTAGATTCCCATAGGCTGACCAGCAGTCCTTATATACACTTTTACCCAAATCTCTACTTACTGCAACTACACTAGTCAACCAAGATCGAAATTACATGTTGACCAAAGGCAATGTAAGGTATGGAATCAAAGAGTTGAAAATGCATGTTAGAATTCAAATTCAATATGAAGAGTTAAAATGGACAATGTAATTCAGTTCTCAAATATCCAAAAAATGGTTCATGATAGTTCACTGTGCATAGTTGAGATTAGAGGGCAAATTGACACCAATCTGCTTTGGAGCCTTTTTTTGTTTTGTAATATCAGCCTTATCAGTGGCACACAACTCTGCAGAAGTCACACTTTTCTAGTAGTATAAGAAGAGAATCATGGGCCAGGGATTTAGCCCAGTGGTTTAGCCGCCTGATGCGAAAGTGCAAGGACCTGAGTTCGATCCCTGGTACCAAAAAGAAGAGAATCAAAGACATTCTATACCCTCAGTCCTTTAGAAAGTTGTGAGCCATCACTCATAGTTAATCTTCAATCACTGCTTTTTGTTTTAATTCATAATAACATTGGCTATTTGTATATAAATTGTTTACACACTTAAATTATTTTCAAAATTAATTTTATTGGTACATTTTAGATACGCAAAATGATAACATTCATGATAGGGAATTTGTACCTGTACATGATAGATTGTGATTCTTCCTTTTTAAAAAAATTCTCCTCCTTTCCCTTCAACCCTTTCCCCCTCATGATTTACAAAATCTGTTTCCATTTTTGCCTTTGTTCTCTCTCTTTCTTCTTTTCCCTTCCTTTTTCCCTCCTCTCTTCCTAGTTCCACTTCCCATTTGAACATTTTTTCCTATTTTATAATATCTGTTATGTATTTTAGTGCTTATTTACCCTTTTGGTTTCTCACACCAGAGAAACAGTGTGTGCCCGATTTATTTCATTAAGAGTATGGTCTCAAAGTGCATCCATTTACCTAGAAATGTCCCAAGTTTATCCTTCTTTCTGGCAGAAAAGTACTCCACGGTATGAAAAACCCACATCTTCTTTATCCATTATTGGTTGTACATTTGGGCTGTTTCCAAGATTTAGCTATTATAAACTGTGCTACTATGAACATGGGTGTGCCCATATCGCTGTGGTATGATGCTTTTAATTCTTTCAGGAAGATACTGAGAAGGGGAATAGCTGGGTCAAATGGTAACTCTAGCCCTAGTTCTTTGAGGTATTTCCATACTGATTTCCACAGTGGTTGCACCAGTTTACACTCCCACCAACAGTGAAGAAGGGTTCCTTTTCCCCGACAGCTCAGCCAGCACTTGTTATTAGCTGATTTGTTAATAATAGCCATTCTTTCTGGAGTGAGATGGAATCACAGCATTCTAATATGCATCTGTCAAATAACCAGTAATGTTGAACAATTTTTCATATATTTATTTGCCAGTTCAAATTCTTCATCTCACAAGTGTCTATTCTATTCAGACGCCCATTTTTGGATTGGATCTTTAAATTTGGGGAGTCTGTTTTTGAGTTCTTTGTATTTTCTAAATATTAGTCCTTTTTCTGAGGAACACCTAGAAAATTATTTTTTCCCACTCTGTGAATTGTCTCTTCACTCTATTGGTTTCTTTTTTTTTTTTTTTTTTTTTTTGGTACCAGGGATCAAACTCGGGACTTTGCGCTTGCAAGGCAGGCGCTGGAACCACTGAGCTAAATCCCTGGCCCCTGGTTTCTTTTGCTTTGCAAAATCTTTTTAATAAGATGAGATCCCAGTTGTTGATTCTTTTTGAGATTTCATGTGCAGTCACAGTTTTTTTCATAAAGTCTTTGCCTACACATATGTCTTCTACCTATTCTATCTTCCAGTAGACTTAGTGTTTCTGTTTTAATATTTAGATCTTTGACCAATTTTGATTTTAGTTTAGTGCTAAACTAAACTGGAACCTCTAGTCCTATTTCTTTGAGGTATCTCCATACTGATTTCCACAGTGGTTACACCAGTCTACACTCCCACCAACAATGGAGAAGGGTTCCTTTTTCCCCACAACCCTGCCAGCATATGTTATTGGTTAATTTCTTGATAGCAGCTATTCCTTCTGGGGTAAGGTGGAATCTCAGTGTTGTTTTCATCTGTATCTCTTGAATGACCAGTGATGTTGAACATTTTTTCATATGTGTATTTGCTGCTTTTACTTCGTTGTCTTAGAAATGTCTGTTCATTTCAGATGCCCATTTTTGAATTGGGTCTTTAAATTTGGGAGGTCTGATTTTTTTCAGTTCTTTACGTATTCTAGATAGAGTCCTTTGTCAGGTACAGCTGCTAACAATTTTTTCCCACATTGTAGGTTGTCAGCTCTGTTGGTGGTTTCTCTTGCAGTGTGGAAACTTTTTAATAAGATGAGATCCCAGTTGTTGATTCTTTGTGCTAGTTCCTGTGCTACTGAGGATTTGTTCATAAACTCTTTTCCTATGCCAGTGTCTTCAAGAGTTCTACCTAACTTATCTTCCTCCAAGTTTAGTGTTTCTGTTTTAATATTTAGATTTTTAATCCACTTCGATCTTAGTTTAGTGCATGGTGATAGATATGGGTCTAGTTTTAATCGTTGGCAGGTTGTAATCCAGTTTTTCCAACACTGTTTATTAAAGAGGCTATCTTTCTTCCAGTGAGGATGGTTGGCTTCTTTGTCAAAGATGAGGTGGCTGAATATGTCTGGAGTTGTTTCTGCATCTTCTAATCTATTCCACTGATCCTTTTTCTTTGGTCTTTCACTGGTCTTTTTCTTTGCCAGTACCATGCTGTTGTGTGTGTGTGTGTGTGTGTGTGTGTGTGTGTGTGTGTGTTTAATCACAGTGGCTTTATAGTATAGTTTCAAGTTGGCGATTGTGATACCCCCAGCCATGTCTCTGTTGCCTAGAATTGCTTTTGCTATTCTATGTCTCTTCTGGTTCCAAATGAATTTTTGGATTGTTTTCTCTAGTTCTGTGAAATATATTGTTGGAATTTCTATCAGGATTGCATTAAATCTATATAGCAGTTTTGGAAGTATGGCCATTTTCACTATGTTGGTTCTTCCTACCCAGGAACAAGGTATGTCTTTCCATTTTCTTTGTTATTGACTTCTGCATGTTGACTTTATATCCAGCTATGCTACTGAATTTTGTTATTAAATCTAGAAGTCTTTTGGTGGAGTTTTTGGGGTCTTCTATATAGAGTATCATGTCACCCTCAAATAATGATAATTTAACTTCTTCCTTTCCTATCCTATTCCTTTTGTTTCTTTCTCTTTTCTAATTGCTCTGGCTGTTTCCATAACTATATTGAGTAAGGATGGTGGTAGTGGACATCCTTGTCTTGTTCCGGATTTTAGACTGAAAGCACTTGGTTTTTGATCATTTTGTATGATGGCTGTATGCTGGAGAGTTTTTGAAAGCTGTGTAGAGGAGCCTGAGCCTTCAATTGACCAACTTGAGTTACAACCAGACCTCACGAATGAATTCAGCTTGTAAGTCAAGGGTCCATTGTACTTTCAGTGGAATTTTTAATCTCCTAGGTATCTGTTTGAATCTGTTTCATGGATTCCATTTCTTTCCTATACTGGGTGTTCATGGTTTCCATCATTTTCCTAAGAGCTTCTACTTTTTTATCTGTATTTTCTCTAGAGTCACTAACCATGTTGTTTATTATGGTCACCATCTCTGTAGGTATCTGAGAAATTATTTCTGACTTGATTTTTTTCTAAAGCCTCATTCACCTGCTTTGTTACTTCTACTGTTACCACTTCAGAGTGTCCAGGTATGTGGCTTTTGAAGTGTTCCACCTCATTACCCTCTGGGTTTGCCTTTTTTGAGCTGGAAGTCCATGGTTGCATCTTGCTTCTGTGTCTTCTCATTTTCTTTTTAGTTTAATTCCTGCATTGTTGCTTATAAATTGTTTATGATAAGTAGCTTTATTCCTAGTATTGAGGACCCTTAGGAAATCACTACTCAGAAGTGTCTTCCAAGTGTAGCTGGTTTTTGGGTTTTGAGGTGTTGCAAGATCCTCTCTTCAATTTATTAGGGAAGAGGAGTTTCTACCTTTTTTGCCTAGTCCCTAGTTCTTTGACTCTAGCTTATACTATTTTTTATGACCCTCAGACAATCTCAGTCTTGGCATACAAGGAAGAACAAATTACTAGAACAATATGTCAACCTTGGCTAAAGTAGTACAATCAGTAATAACAATAGCATCAAGCACAGCCTATAAAATGACAAAGTGTGGTAACTATTAATTTACCACCTTCAACTGTATGAACAAGATTGTAGTTATATAGTAAAAGCTAAGACAGACCAGAAAATTATAGACAATAAATATCATCTCAATACGGCGATTTTACCCTCAGGGGTGAAAATTTAAAAGGGATAAGAGGGAAAAATAGAGAAATAGAAGAAGAGCAAGAGATTAGAAGCAAGGCTGGAGGACAAAGGAAGATTATGCAAGCTTTGGGAAACTAGTGAAGAAGACAGGCACAAAAGAAAGAACAGAAACAAGAACAGAACAAAACAATAACAAACAAAAACTAGATACAGTGTTCACACTCATATAAAACAAGAACAAACAATCAAGAAAAAGAGGGAAAGATAAACAAAGGAAACAACACAAAGGAGGAAAAGAAAAAGAAAAAAACATACACTTCAGGTTATGTCTCTGCTGTACACCAAGAGGGCAGACTGAGCCCAGATCACTGTTGATTGATCCCAGCAAGCCAATGGTAAATTATGGTGGGATGGTGGAAAATCCACTGAAGCTCAGTCTGCTTCTGGTTTCTGACTGTGAGCCTGGGACCCATGGTTTTCAGCCCACCACACTCTGGGTGCCTATTGCTGGCTTGAACTCAGCTCCCTGACCTCCTACTGGCTTGAACTCAGCTGCTGTTCACCCTGACACTATGAGCTGCTAGATGGAGCTAACCCAGAGCTGCTTTGAGTTCTGAGTTCAGTTGGCCCCTTTCCAAGATGGCGACAGGCCTATTGCCCTCTCCTGGGGGACATCTGAACTGGTTAACTCACCAGCCACTGCAGTCTGCAGCATCTACTGCTCCATTCCATTTGTGGTTTTGTCCATGGAGGCCTCTGATAGTCACTGTGAGTGTGCAGGTTCAAGCCACCTCTCCTATGCTGTGAGCCAGAGCTCAAGGAGAAAGCTCCACTTACTACCTCCCTCTTCTGTATTGAAGTCCCTCTCTTTGCTTTCTCCATGGGCTGTGTCACATTGTTGTATTCCAGTGTCTGGACACTAAATCTCAGAGAGGCTCTCTACTGTTTACCATTCTGCCATGTTCCTAGAAGCTCCCCTACAAGCTTAAATTCTTGTAACAGGTCAAATGAAATAATAGATGCTATTTGATGTGCCATTGTTTAAAAAAAGAGACAAAGATAAAAGATACATTATAGTGATAACATTATCACTGGAACCTGATCTAAACAAATATTTTGTAACATGTCACCAATAATTTATGTTGTGATGAGAATTACAGTTCTATTCTTTTTTGTTTGTTTGTTTGTTTTTGGTACTGGGGATCGAACTTGGGTCCTTGCACTTGCGCAGCAGGCAGCGAAACCACTGAGCTAAATCCCCGGTCCTACAGTTCTATTCTTTAGAGAGGAATTTCAGAAGTAAGCATTCCATTTGTCAAATTAGTCTGATTCCAAAGAATATCTGATATGTATTTCTAATATATCACAGGTTAAGTCTATTTAAATACCTACTCTTCAAAAAAGTGTTCAAAAGTGTGTGTGTGTGTTTGCGTGTAAAATGAGGTGCCAGATCCCAGTCAAATAGGGAACATTAGTTACCCTGTTTATAGCCACATAAAAGTGATCAATGCATCCTCAAAACATTTAGAATGTTACCCCAAAACTCTTTTTTTTTTTTCGGTACTGGGGATCGAACTTGGGTCCTTGTGCTTGCGCAGCAGGCGGCAAAACCACTGAGCTAAATCCCCGGCCCCCAAAACTCTTTTTGAAAAGGAGAGAATGATGTGCAATGTTTGGGAGAGGGGCAGTAAAATATTTGTCATTTGAATTGGGCAGTTTATATCAAAATAGTGACCTTTTTTTCAAGTCAGTATTTCTGATTTTGAATCAAGGCATCACTGTGTATCCAGCCCCTAGAATCTCCTTCTCACCACCCCCATTCTTTTTAGATCTCATCTTCCCAGGAGGTCTGGCTCCAGGATATAAACGTACACTCACCAAGAGCAATCTAACCCTCTAAAATCCTTTCTCCATCTCTTTATGCCTATGGCTGCTTAAGTAGCAAGTACTCTCGGTACTGGAGGTGCTGCTTCAATTCCACAATGAACTGACCAAGTCACCTTTGCTGGTGAATTCCAGTTTCTCAAATTACTCTTCTCCCTTCACATCTTTCCCTTGAGTTCCAGAAGCAATTCCCTTTCCCACTGCAGGTTATTTTGTGAGAGTCCCTGGCAGGACTCTATTCAAAGCAGCTGTGGGTTGGGAGCTACAGAGAGGTTTATGGTCCAGCATTGCTGGTTTGCCCAGTTCTTCCCAGCTGTTGAAGCAGTGCTAAGGGGCAAAAGGTGACTAGGTTACTTCGACTACACCTGTTTCTGTTGTTGTTTCTTTTAAATCCTCTTAAATGGACTTTCTTAAGTGTGAACTTTTTGACCACATCCTGGCCAAAGAACAACTTCGGAAGCAGCTGCAGCCTGTTCAAAGAGAGGCGCTGGGTGGGAAGCCCAGACTCCTGATGTCTGTTCACGAGCTCTCACTAATCTAGCAGCCAGGTGGCCAGTGCCAGTGTTAACTGCAGGGACTTGCAAGCCTATTCCCTTCGCCCAAAGGCTGCAGGAGGTTGGCAGCTGGAACCACTGAAGGCTGAATTTCTCACATCCAGGCTTAAGTTGGGAAGTCAGACATTTCTCTTTGCCTGCCATTTAAAATGTTTCAACTAGGATGGACTTTAGAGACCAGCTAGCTAGAATCACAGAAGTTACCTCTTTGCACTAGTGGCCCTTTACTCCCTCACAGCAAACACCAGGACATAGCAGTGGTTGTTAGCAAAGACAGTGGAGCCAGTCTGCTTGATTCAATTCCTTGGTCACCCTCTTGTCAGCTGTGTGACCTTGGATAAGGCAGGTAAGCACTCTTAGAGTCTCAGTTTTTCTATCTGGAAAATAGAGATGATAAAGTTATTCTGAAGACTAAGTAGTTATTCTGAGGACTAAATGAGTCAACATGTGTAGAGTACTTAGACTAGCTTCTCATATAAAATAAGACCTATATTTCTCAGTTAAATTAGTAATATTAATTAATATTACTAATAGTAAGGTTACTATTGCTAGACTGACAAATCTCACAATCCATCAAACAACCTGGTATGGGCCTTCATTCTTTGAAGCATCAACTGTAGGTTTGCCATGGGGGGCTGGGGGTTACCAGGGATTGAACTCAGGACCTTGCACTTGCGAGACAGGTGCTGGAACCACTGAGCTAAATCCCTGGCCCAGGTTTGCCATTACTGATCATCATTGCTAATGTTTCTGGTCTGCTTACTATGAGCCTAGTGCTAAATAAGCATTTTACAGATATTCTCTAATTTAAACTTTATAAAACCCAATGAAATTGATGATAGTGTGATCCCTAGTCTATGTAGAAGGGAACTGAAACTTGCCTTGTCTGAATATGTCTGGGATCACCAGCTGGTACAGGATGAAGAGCTGGAAGTCACACCCACATGTCTCTGACTCCAGAGTCCACAGATTCCATCCCTCCACCATCTGACTTGCATCAAGCCAGCTTCCTCTCATCTAGGAGACAGTTGTTGCCTCAAATTACACCTGAAAGCCAATTAGCTGATCTTGAGCGTCCGTTAGTTTGGGTCCTGTTGCCCAAAGGACTCCCAAGTTGTGCAAGCCCTCCCTACATTTGCACTTTGGACATTTTTCATTGACCAGCACACACTTCCTTGGGAAGGGGATGACTGGACATGCTTATGCTGCAGTAAGGGCCAACATGACCACCTCCTTCTCTCTCAAGCCCCCCAAATTTGGGACAGGAATCCAAGCTACTTCCAAGAGCACCTGAGTGGCTGACAATGCTTTCCAAGGAGCTTTGCTGTTCAGAGGCAGTGGGTCACAGGGAGAAGAGTGAGGTCAGAGCCTGAGAGAGCTTAGTTCAGATCCCAGCTCCTAGTAGTTGAGGGACCTACTGTTTTCAGTCTATCCTCAAAGCCTTAGTTTTCCCCTTTGTAAAGTGGGACTCAATCTATTTTGAGAGGTCATGTGAGCATTAAATGAGTCCATCTAGAGCCTTGATGTTGGGATCCAAATTCTGGCTCTCCCCTACCAGTGTGATCGTGGGCAAACTCTAGAAGCTGTTTTGTGTCAGTGGTCTCACTGGGTTAATGAACACTAACCCCATCAGTTCCTCTAGCAACGTCCTTTCACTCTCTTGTCTTAACTCAGGGTTACATGTAAGCTACAATGGAGGACTCAGATAATATTTTATGCCTTTATATAAGAGAAGGTAGTTCTTTAAGAGGAAAGATCTTAGTGTATTTTAAATGTGAATAAAATTAGTTTGCTCTAGTGAGAAGTTTATAACCTGCAATATTATACAAGCCAATACTATACATGTCACAAATTCACTGTGTGATTATGTATAAATAACTTAACACCCCAGGTTGTCATTATTTGGAATTGCTTACAGAATTGAATGTGGCTTTGGGAACTGTGATACTCAGCTCTTTGCTTCATGAATGAATGATGTGTCCATGAATAATCAGGCCTTGACTTAGACATAGACAGAATAATAATTATGTATAGTGGCATATAAGGTTGAATTATGCCACCCCCCCAAAGATATCCACATCCCGATGCATGTAGCTGATGAGATTTCCAAGAGATTGTTGAAGGTGCAGTCTAGTTTCTTCTAGGTGCAGTTCTAGTTTCTTCTTGCTCCATCCAAGAAGTTGGAAGCCTTAGAACAAGAGAGACAATTGATGCAGTCCCACTCTCAAGCTGAAGGTCTGAGTACTTCCTGGAAAGTCACTGCTATGAGTCTGTGTTCAGAGCCTGAAGAATCTGGAATCTGACATCAACAGGAGATGGCAGCAGCCAAAATAGGCACCCATTCAAGAATGGAGTGTGTGTTTTCATGTCTGTAGACACCTCCTCCTTCTTCAGCTTTCTGTTCATCTGGACCCCCAGCCTATAGGACAGTGCTGCCCACCCTCAGGGCAGGTCAGTCCCTCCTTAGTGTGCTGACCCATATGCCAACTGTCTCTGGAAACAGCCTTACGGACACTCCAAAAGTGTCCTGTACCAATTTTCTAGGTGTCTTTCAATCCAGTCAGTTGACAATCAAGATCAACCATCATGGATAGCAAATAGGCTGGTAAAACCACTCAGCTAAAACTATGTGCTTCCTTTCGAGAAAGAGGAAAACTGACCTTAAGGGTAGAGTCTTAGGCCCAAGGGGTAGACCCAAGAGCCCGGAAGATGAAGCCTTGAGCCTCAGACAGTTATTTCCAGTTCTTAAAATCTGATATAATTTTCTGTTGGGTTTTTAAATTGCTCGAGAGCAGTGAGTGACTCCTCTTTTCTGTCCATTTTCTGCCTTTAGAATGGAACATCTAACTGTCACCCTGTTCAGGTCTCATCATTGTATTCTGGAAGCAGGTAATTTAGTGGAGAAGAATTTTGCCCCCAGGATAGAGCATACTTAGTATATCACTTATAATTAATTTACTTAGATGATTTAGATGATGAATTTGGAACTTTTGAGCTCATGATATTTAGATGGGATTTGGACTTAAGCTGATGCTGTAATGTAGATGAATTTGTTTTGCACATGAGATCAACCTGAAATTTAAAGGGTGACTGTAGTAAATTGAGTAAGACTCTTCCAGAGATAGATATTAGGTCTTAATCCCTGGGACCTGTGATTGTTACTTTTTGTGGCAAGAAAAACCGCTGTACCTGTGCTTCAGTGAAAGCCCTTGGTATGGAGAGATAGTCTGGAACTATCCAGGGTGCCCTAAATGCAATCATCTGTATCCTTGTAAGACGGAGTAGCAGGAGAATCACACAGGGATAAGGAGGAGAAAGCAGTATGATGGTGGAGGCAGAGGGTACAGGGATGTGATGACAGAAACCAAGGGATGCTGGTGGCCACCAGACCCTGAAGGGCAGTGACTGGTTCTCTTCCAAACTTCCAGAAGGAGAATGAGTTTATCACCACCTCAATTTCAACCCAATTTCTGCCTTCCACAACTAAGAGAAAATACACTTCTGTGTTTTTAGGTCACCAAGTTTATGTAATTTCTTACTGAAACCATAGGGAGCTCGCATTAATATCAATTGAATGTGTCGGAAATTGAGTTCACTCCTTTCTCCCAGAAACTAGTTCCCACATTGGTTCACCCCAAGTCAGTAACGGTCCCACCAGTTTCTCTGTCACCTTGGCGTCAGTGATCTCTGTTTCCCACTCCACCTCCACCCCAGACACACACACTCCCTACCTTCTGCTAACCATGGTGCCCCAAAGAAGGGACTTTGAAGGCTTGGGGTGGGGTGGGGGGTTCCTAGGGTAGATGGAGAGTAGTAAGTGAAACCTTTCCCACCTTTGTACAGAGCTGATATTTCTAGAAAGTTGTATGATTAATATACTAAGGGTCTAAAAATGATTTTACTTGAAAAATGTCTACTCAAACAGGGGAGCTGCCAGAAAGAAGTGCTTCCTCACTTCCGTTCTGCACAAAATGGCGGCTCAGAAGCTGAGGGCAGAAGAGCGCAAATGCACATTCACACAGCCACGCACACACACAGAGCCTGAAAAAGCCTGAAAGGGCAAGCAGGCCACATCTGAAAAGGCAGAAGTTACTTATAACTCCAAAACCAGTAGATATTTCTTTCTTTTCATACCTGAGAAAATAGGTTTGGAAAGGTTAAGCCACTTGCCCAAGGGCACACAACTGATAAATGGTGGCTCTCCCATTTGACTGTGGATCTTGGTCATCACAAAGTGTTCAAGCTTAAAGGTCTAGTTTTGTCTTTCTATTTTCATCCTTCCCAGTGTTTCTCAAACTTGGTGTGGGTTGGAATCATCTGGATTGTTTGTTAAAGATTACAGTCCCTAGGCCTCTCTCCTAAAAGTTGATGCAGCAGGTATGCAGATGAATGCTGTTCTGGTGTTTTTGTTTTATGAAGTGAACATTTTAGGTGACTCTTAGGCAAGCAGGTTATGGACTGTTCTCTAGAACACCTGGTCTAGGTTTTAGGCAAGATTTGTGTGTGGGGAAGATGCCCTTGGCCCCAGGACTGTTGAAATGATTGGAGACACTGAGGAGCTTACCTCTCACCTCCAGAGAGGGAGTTTTGGGCTTAGCTGGTTGCAGGGCTGGGAAAGTGGGCTTCTATTGGCATCCCAGCAAGACCCTACCAGGGGCAGAAGCAACTGACCTTCCCATGAGGAACAGTCCCCAAAGTCTACAGATCCTAATTTCTGTACAGAGTGGATGAAATGGTTTTAACATTGTGAAAAGGCCCCACTTTTAGGGTTGAATTTTTGCAGTCAGAATGGCCATATGTTGTAGTGGCCATCAGCTTTGTCCCCTTTGCAGTCTGCCTGAAAGAGATCATTAAAAACTCACTTATCTGTTGATCTAGCTCTCAGTTGCAGGATGCCTTCTGCTACTGAGGCTCATAATGGCAGCTTTGAAGTCCAGTGCAAGTGTGAATTTACTATTTTGTAAAGACCAAATTCCTGAACAGGTCATAAATTACCTTGTTAGACAAAGGCTTCTGGGGAAATGTAATGTTTTGAAATCCTTCAGTGGGTGATTATCCTAACACATTGCTGGCAGAGCAAGTAACTGGCACACAGACACCAAAATCCAACAGCTGCCAGACTCTAGAGAACTGCAGAGAGGCTAAGCTTTGAAATCCCAGTTAAACCTTACTAGGCAAGAAAGAGAGAGGGAAGAATAACATTTCTTTACAAAAAGTTGGCCTCTAATTCCTGGTCTTGTTTAGGAGAAGTCTGGTTTTGGGATCCATTGAAATATAGTTCATTACCCTATAGTGCATTACCCTTAAATGGATTTTGGTGGCAAAATTCTCCTGGATTGCGGAGGATTTAGCTCAGTGGTTCCGGTACCTGCCGCGCAAGTGCAAGGTCCTGAGTTCGATCCCTGGTACAAAAAACAAAAAACGAACAAACAGAATTCTCCTGGATTGCAAGAAAAGCCCTTTTAACTGTAGCTCTCGCATTCTTCCTCCTTCTCTAGGTGGCCTTCTCAGAGTTATAACTCTCCCCATTAGCTCTTAGACACTGATCACTGGCTGGTCATGAGTTGGTGTACCTGCAGCCGCCACTCTTCTCTCATGCTGTGAAATAACCGCCCCAGTTAGAAAGCTTGCCATCCTCTCTTTTCTCCCACAAGGGTTTGTGTTATTGGCAGCTAAATAGAGGGGCTTACAATAGAATCAAAATGCAAGCTGAAACTAGAATCAGATCAAAACGAGGTATAATCTTTCTTTTAGACTAACGTTGAAATATGTGGTTAGAAAAACAATATATGCTCCTTGTTGAGAATTTAGAAAACAGAGAAAGAAAAAAGAAACAGAAAAGAAGAATTACCCCAAAACTTGTCAACTAAAAAGATCTACTGTGTACATTTTTGGCCAAAAGGTAAGGGGATGCTTATACAAGAATATTGTTTTGTAACCTGCTTTTTCATGTGACTAAATATCGACCTTTGTTCAGGTCATTGGAAATTCACTCACATTGTTTCCAGTATTGTACGGCAGAGTACTCCTAAGTTTGTTGGTTAGAAGAAAGTGATGGTCATTCTGAAGCACTTGCTTGGTTAAAGGTTGTAGGAGACACTTATCTCCCTCCTTGTGGGTCAAGGGTATTGTTAATTCAGATATTTAGTGCGTGCCTTTTATGTGTTAGACCATGTTCAGGGTGCCAGGGGTACAGCCCAAACAAGATACAAAAATCCTGGTCCTCATAGAGCCTCGGGAAATTATAGCAGAGCACACATTTACTTTGTTAATTGGTGAACTACCTTTTAAAACCGAGCATATTTGTTGTATACACTAAACTATCAACAAACAAAGGCCACTGATGTCATGTCAAATTCTCAGCTATTGATATTTGTTACCTTAAAATGCTGGCCTTTTTTCTTTTCCTTTTTCTTTTTTGTACTCCATTTAGCATAGGACCTGATACACAGTAAACTCTCAGCCAATATTGGTTGAATGAATGACTGCTGGATTAGAGGTGTCAAGCATAGCTAAAGTTGGTTTTCCTACCAAATGCTAGCACTTCTTGTTGGAATTCAGGAAGAGAAATAAAACCTAAATACCATGGTATCTTTTCCCTCCTTGGACAGTTGTCCTCCTAGGAGAGGAGGAATCAGATCAGACCTCTTTGTCAAAAATCCTCTCCAAGCCTGGGTTTTCTCCAGGTGGACAGACAATGCTCTGTTCAAGTTCAAAAGACATCACTACCTTGGCACTGCAGTGTGCCCTCTGGAATGGTAGGGTTCAGGTCAGCTCTGCACTGCTCAGACATTCTGAGATGAGAAAAGTGAACTGGCTTGTTAATGTAAGCAGCAAAAGAAACAGTTCTTTGCAGAGAATTGTGGGCTTTGGGGAATACATTAAAGTATGTGCTGTCCTAGCCAAAGACATGGGCTTGATATATGTGGTATTCAGAGCCTTAGAAACTGGAAAAAGCAGAGATTGGATCAAGTTTTTTTCACCTGTTTGATTTCTGTCTGATGGCTACATTTTGACAGATAATTAGCAGGTCATATAGAGTACCTGGAAGGCACTGAAATATTACAGCTTATGGTTACCTGGCTGTAGATGGCAGACAGTATATTAAGAGCCATCCTGAATTTGGATTGCCAGATTTCTGACACTTGCACAAAGTGATCATAGAAAATGTTTGAATTTGCTTTAAGGCAGGACCTAATAACTACATGTGCATTTTGAGAACTGAAGCAGTAAATCTGTGACTTTTGCTAAGTAAACCCTTTTGGAGCAGAATGGGAAGAAAGGGAAGGTTTGCTGAATTAGAGAAGGTGCACTAAAATATGTAAATGTCATTAAAATAATGTTAATGAAGACAAGCTGGTTTCCACAGTGAGTTACTTTGGGCCTCCAGAAGGGGTGCAGAACAGCTAGTGGTTTGATGGTCCATTTCCTTTATGGAAGAGGGAGACCCAGCCAGGGTTCATTTTAAGTCAGATGGCTCCCTGATTTCTGTCCAGCATTGGGCAATAACCAGCTTCTCTGCAGGAATTTGAAAGTGTGTTAGCCACTTTCTAGACCTATTAACTTAGAAAGAATCTGGAGGTTCAGTCCATGTCCAAGGGGCCCCATTGCTTTGGGCCTGTGGCAAGGCAGCACATTATGACATGAGTGCGTAGCAGAGCAAGCCACTTGGTTCATGAGCCAGGAAGTGAAAGAGAAGGAAGAAGACTTGGGTCCCACTATCCCCTTGAGGCCACACCTCCGGACTTCTCCCAGGCCCCACTTCCTAAAGATTCTACCCTTTCTCAAGAGCGCCATTCTGAGGACCAACCTTTTACACACAGACCTTTAGGGAACTCTCACCCAAGCCATCACAGAACTTTACAGCTGGGGATCAGAGAACTGAGAGTCAGAACTAGGGTGTACACTTCAACCTTTCAGTCTTTACTCACTCCCAGGCTTACTAGACTGGCCCTTGGGCAGTTTACTTCTTACCTTTTAGGTAGGCAAGAAAAGCTTCAAGGCCAGTGTTATCTTCTGAGTAGAAACCCATAGATTTTCTTCAGATCAAATGAGTTTTTGGAGTTCTGCTCCTGTGTTAAAATCTGTGGGAACCCACATTGACTCTATTCCTTCATACTTTCCAGGGGGCTGTCTCACAGACACCTTGAATCTCCAAGTAGAAAACATGCCTCATGCACTTCATAAATGCAGCTGGGATGGTCAGAGCCACCTGCTGCTGTCCCTGTAACCCATTAGACTGTAAGCTCCCTAAGGGGCATCTGGGGAGTGGTGTCACCCATCAGCACATCCACAGAGCCTGGAAGAACACCTGGCACATTGCGGTTGCTCTGTACTTGCTTCACAAATGAAGAGTGGTCTCATCCTTCTGCCTCTACTCTCTCCCCTTTCCAGGGCTTTCACATGCTGTCATCAGAACACAGATATATCAACCTGTTATTTTACCTACTTTATTGTCTCATGTGGCCCCACTGCAGGTTGGGGAATGTGTGCAGACTGTCTGTAAACTCTGTGGCCTAACTGACCTGCTCTGCCCTCTTTGGAGGTTCAGGCATGCCATGCCTCTGCCTCTGTGTTTGCCTGAGCTCTTCCTGCAAGCTGGAGACAGGCAGGCATATTGGGGAGAACAAGGTGTCCATCTCTCCCAGCTCCCCTACAGGCTTCCCAGTGCCTGTTACCATCAAAATCATGCTACTGAAGGAAAGGCAAGTATACCATCCCAAACAGCCAGCTATAGTGTAGGGACTGTTTTGAGCTGGAAGCAATTAGCTCTCTGCCCTCTCCCTTTCTGTCTAAAATCAGAATGTGAATTTCTCTTTTTAAAGATGGAAGAAATTGCCATTTGTCCAGGAGTAGAGAGTGACTTATCTACATAATAGACCCTGTTTAATAATTTTTGGTTTCCATGGATTTCCTAGTAACTTTTCTACAACTTTCCCTTCCAAGCCCCAAGGCCCTTTTCCTTTATCTACCCACAGTTTACCACCCTTTGTTAGGATGGGATATGAGGTCCCAATTCTAACCACTCTTTTGAGGCACTCACCATTACATTCTTCCAATGTGTATTCACATTGAACACATAAATAAACTGGATGTTTTCTTCTGTTAATCTGTCCTTTGTTACTTAAATTCACAGGCCTTAGCTAGTGAACCTAAAACTATAAAGGAAGGAGGTTTTGTTCCCCACCCCAGCTATATTTTTCAGAGGTGATTATGCAGGTCAGCTCCTTGCATTCCCATATAGACAGGTTGTTGCTGGGAAACTTTTGTCTAAAGAGAAACTTCATTTTTTAACATACCTGTCAAGATCACCCTTAAATGAAGCTGGGTGTAGTGGTTCACACCAGTAACCCCAGCTACTCAGGACATTGAGGCAGGAGGATTGCAAGTTTGAGGCCAGTCTGGGCAACTTAATGTGACCCTGTTTCCAAAAATAAAATAAGAAGGACTAGAGATGTAGATCAGTAGTAGAGCACTTACCTAGCATACATGAAGCCCTAGGTTGAATCCTTGCTACTGAAAAAAAAAAAAAAAGCAGGGAGTTTTTGCTTTTAGGAAAAAACCCTATATGCAACTTACTGGCAGTAGTCCAAGGAAAGCATGTTATATGTATATATGAAAATGTCATAATGAAACCCATTATTTTGTACAGTTAATGTATGATAATAATTATATAATCTAAAAAAATAACATAAGAAAGAGTCATTTTGCTGGAATGTCCTACATATCTGTAGGAAGATCATATTTTGCTGCCTTCACTCATTGGGAACATCTGTCCCCATACTTTGCTGCCTTTACTGCTGCCTGGGTACAGAAACAGTTCTGGAACCAGATGGGTCTCTATTCCCAAAAGAGGGGTATAGGCTGAAGGGACAGGAATTTAGCTGGTGTGGCTAAGAGAAGGACTGGGATTGAGACCCCAGGAAGCTTCTGGGAGAGAGTTGGGAAATCCCTTTGGCAAGGCTGACCTCTGTTCAAACCTTCTGCCCTATGATCTATTTCAGGTGAGCTTGAGTCCGTGGACATTCTTCAGAAACACCCTAGGTTGCAGAATTTCTGTTGCTCATTGACACAGTAACATTTGCTTCGGGTTTCTGATCAGCCCTTACCCCTAACAAACAAAAATAATGACACTCCCTTCCCCATCCCCTACAGCTCCCCTCTATGCTCCCACCCCAAGAACTTCCTTCTAGGTCACCAAACCCATTTGCTGGGCTCTTGGATCCACAAAACTTGATGTCTTTCTAGTTTCTCTCCTGCAAACTAGATGTTCTGTAAACTAGATGTCTCTGCAAACTAGATGTCTCTGGCCCCTACCTCTGTACCCATTGAAACTTCATGTTATCCCCGCCTCAACTTAGGGATCCTTTGCCTAATTTCTAGGAAGTAGAGTTTTGTGGATATGTGCAGATAAGAAGAATAACCTAAGTCCCCCAAAGAAGTTAGGGTATTAACCAACATGACCAGTAGTAAATTCCAAGGGAATTTTAGACTCATCCATCATTGCAAAGCATATATTTTTCTCCAGTTCTGAGTAAAGTGGTCCTATCTATATGTTCTTATTCTTGAAAGCTAATTTTTTCGTTCATTAATTTCATTGGTACATTTTAGGTATACAATATGCTGACATGCATTATTGGGAATTTGTACCTTTACATGATGTATCTTGGTTCTTATTTTTTTTCCCATTCCCCTGCCCTCCCTTCACCCCTTCCACCCCACCCGATTTACAAAGACTTTGTTTCCATTTTTTCCTTTTCTCATATTTACTGGAAGTTAATTTTGAATTCCAGCTGCTCAGTATGGTTCATAACTCCCCCTGTGATTGGCCTTCATCTCTCCTGTTCTCCCGTGGGCCACTGTATATCAGTGAGAAAAGTCTAATGATGGCTTCTCCTTTGAGGATATGTGTCCCCATGGGGATTGAGCAGGAACAGAGAAGATCATGAAAGCTGCAGCATTTCCTTTTGAAGGTGTGGATGCCCCAGATCACCAGCCTGCCTTTGCTTGACAAACGAAGTGAAGATGCAGAGCAGAACCCCCGAGACAGCCTGGGTACATCTCCATTGCCACCTGTTTGGTGAGTCCTGTGATTCCCAGCCTTTGAAGGCCCAGCAGGGTGTGTGAACTGGGCCTGGGCCTTGAAACACCCAAGTCCTGGAGCAAAGCAAGGCTGGAAGACAGATGAAGGGAATGCTTTGAAAACATCACTTTCTCTAATTAGTGCAGATGGAGAGCCCCCAGGAGCTTGGGGCGCTTGGGGTGACCTGAGCCTCGCAGGGCTCAGGGATTTCTCAGAAGCAGCAGGGGTTGGGGACCTTATCCCTTTGCATAGTCTGATATGGGAATCTTGAAACAATCTGTTTTCTTTTGACCTGTGATGCCTCTGTGTGTGTGGTGGGTTGTAAAATTCTCTGCAACAGTCATCTTCATTGTTTTTTGAGGTCTGATATGTTCTATGGCTAGAAAAGATTGCTTTCCTAGATCTTCCTGTTGGAGATTGGCCTGGGAGGTCCAGGCTGCTCTGTGCATGTCTTCTGCTGAAGATCTCCTAAGACATACTTCTCCAGCATTCCCTCTGCATGCTGTTGGAGAGAAAAAGAACATTTACTATGGCCAAATTCTTTATTATGCCCAGGGCTTTGGAAGACAGAAATTATCACCACCATACTATGGAAGAGAAAACCTCAGTTTGCAGAGGCTTAGATGCCTTCCAAGCCTTACCTCGGGTGTCTAATAGAGGCAGGATTTTTTACCCTGGCTTTTGCCTGCATCTTGGCCACAACTGTCCCTGCCCCTTGAGAAAGGGATGGTTGATAGGAGATACATTGGCATGAAGACTCCTGGGACCAGATTGGCCTTAAAACAGAGAAGCAACAAGGGCCAAATGTTGCCCATTTTGCAGTGGCCCTTCTAAACCGCAGGACTGCCTGGCAGAGCAGAAGTTGATTAGGATCCACCAGATCGGGGTTAGCCTTGGCTCCTCCCTGACCACAAGAACACAAGAAAATCCCCTGAAATTCTGGAGCCATTTTAATCTGGATCATGGAGAAAATAGTATCTGACTTTTCCACTTCATAAGATGGCCGTGAAGGAGTTTTGTGGGCTGAAAGATACTTTGCCATGCTGAGGACCTTCTGGATGAGACATTTCCCGAATAGAACTGTGACTGTGTAGTACTCGCAGCATATTTTATTTTCTCATGGCAGGTCAAGGGTATATTCTTAGACTTTTAAAACCATCACACATTCTTATCTTAAAAATATAGGACAGTAAGATCCTAAGTTTCTTTAGGTTGAATTGTAACAACAAAATAAGCACCAATCCTTTTGTGTTTGTTAAGAAAGGCAATGACTTTGAAAGTCATTTGGTGGTGGGTATTCTCAGCTCAGATGTTTCCTAGTCTAGTTAGATAAAGAATTTAGTATGACCTTCTTTTGTGTTGTTTATTGGCCAATATGTTTCATGCCTCATTTGCCCTCAAATTCACATTTTTATTTATCAGAGTATTTGCTCTGCTTGGCATGTGTGTGTGAGTGTGTGTGTGTGTTTGTGGTATGTACATGCATGCTCCCTCCCTGCTCAATCACAGAAAACCTCTGCACTTTCGACACTGGCCACATGATAGGCTATTTATTTTTCATTTTGATCGGCTATATGACTTCTGACACTATTTTAAAAACAAGAGCACAGGAAGGACAATCAATTTTTGTTTCAGGGGGATACTGAAACCACGATGCTAATGAAATAAATCAGGCACAGACGGTTAAATATCACTGATTCCTCTTATATGAGAAACCCAAAATATAAATAATTTAAAGAGGAAAATAAAGGGAGGATGATAGGAAACGGGGAGATAAACTTTTTAAAAATGAGAAAGGCTGTGGGGAAGAAGGAAAGGGGCGGGTGGGGCAGGGAAGTAAAAACAATCAAGATGCAATATATATATGTACCAATTCCCCAAACAAATGTAATTATTATGTATTACAAATATACAGTACTAAAATTAAAAAAAAATAATTCGGCTTGAGTTGAGCATCTTCGGACATGCCTGAGATGGTGAGGGTTGGTTTCTACTTCCTGCAAACCATTTCATTCCATGCAGCCAGAATCAGAGCAGCTATCCCTGACCTGCAACCCCCTCCCTGTTTCCTGCCTGCTGGTGCATCCAGCACAGTGCCATCCTTCATGTGAGCCTGTAATTCTACCATGCCCTCCCAGCAGGCAGGCGGGCTGGAGCCGGGCTGGTTTCCTCACGATTGATGAACAGTAGCAGCTCATAATTATGGAATTTCTAAGGAGGACTCCCCTGCTATCAAGTGGAGAGTTCATCTCTTCTTCCTCTTGCCAGTTTTCACGCTGCAGTCACAACTTGTCAGGTTTGGGAATTTTATCATTTTTATTAGGAGCTCTCTTCATAGATTATTTTTGAGCAGTCATAAACTTACTTTAAAATTTTTAACTCTAGAAGTAAAGGGTGAAGTGAATCACACTTCTTCGTTTATTTATCCCTTTATTCCTTACTCTTATTCCTATGAAGAAGCCTATGCAGGTAACCATTTCAGTCTGCTCACTGTACACTGTATTTGTGTGTGTGTGTGTGTGTGTATTTTGCTATGACAAAATACCTGAGATAAACAGTTTATGAGAAGGAAAGAGTGTACTTTGTTTCAGAATTTCAGAATTTTCAGTTTATGGTCACATGGCCCTATTGCCTTTGGGGCTGTGATGAGGAAGGAAAGAGAACAAAGCAAAGGTGCCAGGTTCCCAATATCTCCCAAGGCCTGGGTCCCAATATTCCCCCAAGGCCACGCCCCTGGAAACCTCACTTCCTGTTACTGGGTCCCCCTTCCTAAAGGTCCACTACTTCCCAGTAACTCCACAGGCTGATGACCACCCCTTCAACTCATGGCCTTTGAAGGATACTTCAGATATGAACTGTAGCAGTGTGTGTGTGTGTGTGTGTGTATGTGTATGCATGCGTGTGCGTGCGTGCATCACTGTGTTCTGGTAAATGGCCAAGAATTTCATCACTTTTTCTCAGGAGATTTTGGTTCCTCTTGCTTATGTTTTTCTCTCTGGCAAGTGAACTTCTTGGGTCATGCTCAAGTGTGATATCTACCCCTGGAAAAAATGTGGGCAGAGTTTTCAGAAACTCTGTCTCAATGGATCTTTCTTTTACTCACCTCTCCTGAGGTCTCAACCACTTACTGATCATCTTGAGCTTTGATAGGGACTTCCTGTGACCATGACTTCATTGCAGAAGACGAAACTGGTGCCTTAGACACCCCTGAGATGTGGGCAGATCTGTGTGATAATAATGGGGCTAGAAACATTGACATGGAGTCAGTCCCTGGGCATGAGCCCTCTAGCTACTTACATGATCCACTTAACGCTTTGATTTTCTTGCTTATATAATGGACTTAGTATCCAAAGCATAGTTTTCAGTTGCAATTCAATGAAATAATGTACTGTAAATCAACAAGCACCAAGATCAGAGCTCAACAAAGTGGTCTTGGTTGGTGTTGGTGGGATCAGAGCCTCTTTTTCTTTTCTCCATACTATTTCCATGTTAATATTGAAAGATTTTTGTTAGGCTTTTAGAAATATCTGGAAAAGATGACTTTTTTTTTTCTTATTTTTTCCCCATTCCTAGCTCTCCCTTCACCCCCTCCACCCTTCCCTGTTTACAAAGACTTTATTTCCATTTTTTCCATTTCTCATCATTTTTCCTTTCCCTTCTTTCCTTTCCCCTGCCCCTCCCA
>NW_004624781.1:12108570-12200764 GCF_000247695.1 Heterocephalus glaber
TCCTGGAAATCTATTTGCATCTCTTTTATGGATTCCGTTTGTTTCCTATGTTGAGATTCCATCATGTTCCTGAGCTCCTCTCCTGATTTACTAATCATATCTTGCACTAGGGGCACAATTTCTCCTGTTATCTGAGAAATTATTTCTCATTTCATTTTTTCCAGATCCCCTTTTGTTGGCAGTTCAGTGGGTCCAGGTGGCTGAGTATCAGAGTGTTCCATCTCATTTCCCTTTGGGGTTGCTGTAGGTGATCTGGAAGTGTGGTTTTGAGACTTACTCACGTGTTTTCTCATTTCGACTGGGGCGGGGTCTGTTAGCGTCTGCACAGATTACCTCCTCTGAGCTGGGAGAGGTGGGACAGGGGCTGGGAGCAGCGGTAGAGATGGTGGCCCAAAAGCCCTTTCCTGTGGGCTGGGAGTAGCGGGAAGGATGGTGTCCGGGAAGCCCCTTCCTCTGGGCCAGGAGCAGCGGAACAGAAGGTGGCCCAAAAGCCCTTTCCTCTGGGCTGGAGCAGCGGGAGGGATGGTGACCTGGAAGCCCCTTCCTCTGGACCAGGAGCAGTGGGACAGCGGCTCAGAAGCCCCTACCTCTGGGCCACGAGCAGCGGGACTCTGTACCGTGGTCTGGTGGTCTGGTGTCCTCTGCATCTTTGTAATGTGGAACCAGATGGCTGCCTGTCTGCAGTGGGGTGATTCGGCGTCTTCCACGCAACTCGGGACCTCGGTAGGGCATGAACAGACCTGCCTCCAGAGCCTGTTTGTTTGCAGTGATTTGAAGTTTCCTGCTAAGTCCAAGTACTGTACTAGAAAGAGAGCCCGGCGAATGGTCAGTATTGGTTGCTGCTTGGCATTCATGATGTTTTCCCCAAGAGGAAGGCAGAGAGGCACAAGGACAGCCAGGGGCCTTTTGCAGAGCTGGATAACAGAGGAATGTTGTGCCTGAGAGACTGACATGCTATCTAATCTATTGCTTCTCTAGTTGCTCAACAGCAGAAAGGGACTATCTCTAAAAGAAGAGGTGGGCACTTTAATTCAGAACTCAAGTGTGATGGATTTCTTCACCAGGCAGAGGGGGTTTGCATTCCCCACTGGGGCTGTGTGTTTCTGCACTGCTCAGGACAGATGTGGGACTGTGGACCGACACCCCACCCTCTGTCTCCACTCCACTTCCCCCACGTCTCCAAGGTGCCCTCCAGTGCTGTTCTTTCAAGCAATATGTTGAGTTATTCAATCACACACGGAAGAAAGCACCATGGCACTGGTGGAGATAAACAGCCATTTTATTTATCTACTTCCTAATTACCGTGGGGGGTGCAGTGTAGGCTGGTATGACAGTGATGAGGGAAAAAATTATGTTCTCTCTATGAGCCCAGCTTCATTCATCTCATTTATAGATCTGACTCATAATGACATTCAATAAGGCAAAAGTATAGTACCTGACTTTTTTATGTATTTTTTTGTTTGTTTATTTTAGCAGTACTAGATATTGAGCCCTGGGAATGCTGAGTTATATTCTCAACCTTTATAGTTTTCCTTGAGACAGGAAGTTTCATGAAACTTGTGACACTTCTGCTTCAGTCTCCGGAGTAGCTTGGCTTAGTGGTATGTGCCACTGCTGAATAAAGTCTTTTAAAGGATGATTGTTTCAGTGGATAACAAAGGTCCAATACGACAACTTTCCTGGATAACAGCATGTATATCTATTGTGCAGAACTCTGTACACACATGCACACATACGTACACACACCACAGATACTACATCGCATTTCCTGTTTAACATACAGCATAGTGAATGTTAGCTCTCTGTGTGAAATTGAAAATGTCTCACCTCTTTGCCTCCCTCCCATTTTGGCCTCATATACCTTGGTGCCAAAGGGTCTTTATGGCTCATTGATATCCCCAGACTTCTCAGGGTAGACAAGAAGTTCTTAGTGTATATACTTTGCAGCAAGAAAGGAAGTGGAACAAGGCTGGGGGACTCGGGGTGCAGCTATTTAGAACTTTGATTTTCCACCTCCCAGAAAACATTGTTCATTTCTTTGCTGAACCAAATGCAAAATAAAGTTGTTCAGTGAAACTGGAAGAACTCCTCATCAATGCTGCACTGAAGTCTGTGGCACTTACCTTCCCACGGAAACAGAGGAAGGCCATGTCCCCACTGCTAATTGAGGTAGCATTGAGGGACTGCGTGCAGCAGCCTCTGACATTTAGAGAACATTTAGAGAACTAGACCAGAGGCTTTTAGCACAATAAAACCAGATTTTGGATTTGTATGTATAAGTGTAAATATTCTCTTTTTTTTCCTTCTAATTTTGTTCTTTGTATTTATATAGCTCCACTGTGTTCAGGAACACCATCACTGTGACTAGTTAGCAATATTTATTTAAAATTAGGAAATATTTATTTTGGCTGTGAGTTCATTTCTTCCCTATTTTCAGATAGGGTAAAGTCAAAGATCCTCATGGTGAAGAAGATTAAAAAGGGGATTTAACCATAGGGCTCTTGCTCATCCTAGAAGACCACACTATTTCTTTGGGTGTGCTGGGGCCCATAGGGCTAGTCCAGTGTCACCTTCTTACTGCCCACTCTTTACCCAGGGTGAGGAGGACCACACCTATGAGGCTTCATGGCCTCAGAAGCCTGGCCATGGGAGGGCTGAGCTTCCTCCTTCTTGGTCCACTCATTCTGATAGAAGCAGTTTGGGACACCGTGGGGCATCTGGACTTCCTGATCCCATTCCAAGAGCCACGGGATGCTAGATTTTTGGCCTTCTGGTTTTATCCGCAAGGGTTTGTGGGGATGTAATATTCACTTGGGCAGCTTTTAAATCACTTCTGGCTCTACATTTTAAAACACTACAAAACAAAAAGTCTCTTCAAGCTGAATGTTTACATCCTTGCTAGGTTATCATTAATTTGGCGGCTGGCGTCCAATAACAGCAGGAATGAAGTGACACAGAATCTTCACAGAGTGCCTGACTGTGACCTCAGCTTCCCCAAGGCCCTCTGCAGCCTCCTGGGACTGGGCATATGGGGGTCCCTTTTCGCTTCTTTTCTTTGGTCAGGTATGTCATTTCATCTTTGCGAGCTACTAGCCTAGGGTTGTTAAAAAGCAGGTGTTGATCAAGGGAGCAATTACTGGGGCTGCATACCCCAAATGATTTATAGCCTGAGCTCTAAAACCAAAATGAATGCTGACCTGTCACAGCCCCTTCCTCCCTCCCCTGCCCCAAATGAGCCTAGTATAATTAATCCGCCTCTGAGTGCTTCACCTGCTGGCAGTGTCTCCTTCTGCCCGTACCGGACGATGTGGCTGGAGAGCCACCTACGTGGTGCCCCCACCTACTAAATCCACACAAAGGGCCATCCTGCCGTCCCCGGCTCACATTTTATAACGCTCAGTCTGAAATGACCTTTAAAAAGCCAGATAATATTTTATTTACCTTTTTTCTCCCATTTACTCTTAAATGTTAATGAAGGTAAGAGATTCAAATTCTTGCCAATAAAACATTTTAATTGACTCAAGAGGAGCCCTGACTGTAAATTGGTGACTTTGCCTGTGTGACCTCAGTGCTTCCCTGCCCCCAACTCTGCAGGGCCAGTGCCGTTTTGGAAGTTGGCAGGAAATGCCTTCTTTGTTCTTTCTGGGCTTCCTTTGCAGCCCACAGGCCTGCAGTGAGGAACAGACAGCTAGGAAGGGCAGCTCACTTCAACTTCTCCCCTCCCACAGCTTGTGTCTCTTGGATTCCTTCAAATTCAGCGCTGTGTAAAGGGCCGCCTTCTCCAGGAAGCCTCCTAAACCTCCCCTTCCTCATCCCCTCCAGATAACAGTGGGAATTTGACACTTTCCGCGTGGCACCTCTCACTTTGTCTCCTGTTAGGGTAACTTCTGGGGCCATGTTAGCTCTTTACTCCTTAAGTACCTGCACACAGCCAGTGTTCAGTGAGTGCTGGACTGCATTAAGTGATTGGAGTGAGGGTAAGTGAAGAGACCTCTCGCTGGCCTATGCTGTGCCAGTTCTTGCAGTCATTCTTCAAAACATTTGTCAAACTCTCTTCCCCTGACTTTCTTAGGCAAAGCCACTCAGTATTCACAACCTGTCGTAACTTGCTGTGTTAAAGAATGTTTTAACAAAGAAGAAAATGACGTCATCGATGCCACTGTAATGATCTATATTCCATTATAATCTGCATGCCTTTATGATAACCTGGACCTCTACAAATGGGAACAAGCTCTGTGTAATTTTTATGTACAAAGAGACCCAGGGGTCAGCAAAAAGACAGAGCCTGAGGGTGCTGGGTCTTCTTGCTGCAGCTCGGATGGACTTGGGCTGAGCAAGCTGGGTCCAGGAGCCTCTTCCAGCAGCTGGGAGCTGCTGATTCTGGATGGCAGCGGGGCCACCAGCTTGGGAGGAGATGTGTCTGTCACTAAGGGCTGGGCTGTGGAGGAGGAGGCAGCATTGGCCAAAGACTCCCCAAAGGGAGGGAGAAGGGGGGAAGGCTGACAACTATGACCATTGCGGTGCTGTGTCATCTTGTGTAAGTCATTTCCCCTCTCTGGCCCACAGCTTCCTCCCCTGTAAAGTCAGAGTAACTGCAGTAACCTACTTCATAAAGATATTTTGAGAATTGATTTCAGTGCAAAGGATTTAAATGAAATGCTCTTGGAATCATGTCTTCCACGTGATAAATACTTAGTGTTAGCTTTTCTAACCTTTCCTATACTGTAAGCGAAGAAAAGTGTGTTAAAAAGAAAAAGGAGTGAAATATTCTTTGTCCTTTCCATTAAAAGAGCCCTGAACATTGGAAAGAGAATCCTTACTTAAACAGATCCTTTCACATCACCCACAATTGCTACCTAGAAATCTTTTGCCTCCAGGCCCATTTCAAGAAACACCTCTTCCAGGAAGCCCTCCTGGGTGCCCTTCACATTTCTCCAGCATTTTGACACTGTCACCGGGCACTTTGACTATAACCAGTACCTGTCTCCAGTTTTGGGGGTTCTCTTTCCAATCACTTAAATCAAAGTGGATTCCTGTAGAATATGTTGATTCAGGGCTAAACAAAGATGTTTTGCTACTGATGTTGAATATTGACCTTTATTCCTCCATTTACAGAAAAATAAAAACTAATGGATGGTTTCTCAAGTTTCTGTTTTCCTCCCTTGGATCCTGCCTACCTGGCAGCACCCAGTTATCAACAACTGTCACCCTCAGTGCTGGCTCCCTTGGGGAACATTAACAGACATTGCTTGGGCTCCACCCTGTCCAATTACAAGAATTCTAGGAGTGGGATCCAAGCGTCTGTCAAGTTTTTGAAGTTCCCCAGGTGATTCTAATGTAATGTACAGCCAGCATCCGGAAGGAATCCTAGCAATGATCTTGCCTGAGAGAAAGCAGATCAAACAAAGAGCAAAGAGTATGTTACAGGTTGAGCATTTGAAATGTTTGGGAACAGAAGTATTTCGGGTTTCAGATTTTAGAATATTTGCATGGTATATGGTAAGACATCTTGGGTCCAAGCTCCAAGCCTAAACATGAAATTCATTTCTATTTCATCTACACCTTATACACACAGCCTTGAAGATAATTTTGTGTAACATTTTTAGTGTGACTTTGCTTTGACTGCGGCCAGTCACAGGAGTGGAATTTGCCCTCGTCAGCATTCAAAAATTTTCAGATTTTGAACCATTTAGGATTCAAATGTTTGGATTAAAGATTCTCAACCTGTCGTGGAAATTTTTGAAAACAGCCCAGCTTAGCTTCATGGTTTAATTAAAATATGTTCATCGCTATACATCTCCATAAAATCTAACATTACTGGGTTTGTTTATGCTGTTTTGTGGCATGTTCTATCAAGTGCCTAACCTTCTAAAACTGCCCAACTTCATCAGAAGAGCCTCCTGGTCATTTCTGCTCTCCACTCTGACAGAGCTTTTGAAATCATGTGTTCCTGTAGTGCACCCTGGTTACTTTTGTTCTCCTAGTGTATCTGTAGATATCTCTGCTTACACAGGCTGTTTATCAGTGTGGCCTGTTGGCCACAAGAGGGACAGGAGAAACAGAGTGAAAGACTTAACACAAAATACTTCCCACAGGAGGGCACAGTAGAAAACACACCCTCCCTGCTAAATGGGAGAGCAGCCTCATCTTTTAGGGGTTAAACAGAAAATAATAAATACGTTTTTCTCTCAAATGATTATACAGAAAACATTTTTGCATACAAAGAATTTTGGAAGTCAGAGATGAACCCCAAGTTGGATCATTACCCAAACTACTGTATTTCCCCCAAAATAAGACCTAGCTGGGAAATAACCAGCCTTGAAAACTACAGATTAAAAATGCCAGCCCCAATCAGCCCATCCTTGACTTACCTGCCTTACAGAGAAGCCGCCGAGCAAAAGAACAGTGATGGCATTTTCTGGCTTTTAATAAATAAGTATTTGTGGCACCAAGGCTGGTTTTTATAAGTAAAATTCCTTTCCTGTCTCTCCGTTTCAGTTGTTCTTGCTCCAAGGTTGAGAGACAGATTTGAGCCGGAGCCAAAAGAGGTCATTATTCCAAACGGGTGTGACTCCGCTCACACCCACAGCCCCTGCAGAGCTTTCTTATGTGCCCACTCATACTGTGGCCCAGGCTCCAAAGCCAATTTCCCATCTTTTAAAACCACAGGAAAGTTTGCATGGGTTTCACTGCAGGCTGCTGCCAGGGAGGGATGCGTGTTGTAGGACTGTGGCAGGTGTCCGGTGTGATTATTACCCTAACTCACTGGCTGTTTCTGCTAGCTGCTCCTTCATTGCCCCATGATGTTTTCATGCCTCTCTGAGAGAAAGCCACCATCAGCGAGGCAAGGAAACAAGGCCAGGAATGCTTTTGTGTGGTTTTATCTGCCTTCAATCTCTCCCTCTCTAGCTTAAACATGACAGCAACAACCCTATAAAATTAGCTTCATGGGATGAGACAGGAAGAAAAACCTCAAGAAGTCTCCCCCCACCCCGCCCACCCTCTTCGAAATCCGTGTTAATATATCCTGTGTTAGGAGTTTTTAGCCTGTTACACAAGACGCTCCTGGGCCCTTAGTGGCTTAATAAACAGACCAAACTCTTGGGGATAAAACCTGAAAATGATGTGACTCGGGCTGTTAAAAAGCCTGTGTTTGGCTAAGCGAACAGTGCTTCCTGGACTGAGTAAATTGATTATGTCCCTTGTCACCTCCTGTCTACACAACTGTTTGAGCCTGTGCGGCCAAGTGTTTATTGTCAACAGCAGCCCAGGGGATGCAGGGTCGAGCAGCATCTTGTTAGGAAAATATTTCAGGCAACTCTCTGGACTTGGCTTTGAGGAACACCTTCTGAGGTTAATGTTTCCTGGACTTTAGGGATGCAGGGGTTTTTCAAAAGTGTTTTTGCCTTCAGATATGGAAAACAGCCTCTTTGTGGTAAGCGTGCTTTCTGTGGTACAAAGGCTGAATTTGTAAACCATCTGTTTATGAAAAAGCAGTATTTCTCAATATTGTGGCATGATCTTCTAAACCAAAACATAAATGGATCTTTAGTGCACATAGAAATCTTTTGCATTTGAATATAAAAATCCATTGAGGGGGGGAGAAGGGAAAGAAAGAAATGGGTAAATAAATACAAAAACTCTTAAGAGCCTCTGGGATGGTTTCAAGAATGCCCCACAAAACAGGTTTTCATGGTTGTATGGGGTGATGTGATCCTATTCAAGTTTCTTTCCTTTCTTTAGAATTGTGAAGAAGCTGTTGAAAATGGCTTTGGGGGCTGCTCCTAAAATAGATTTTAGAGATGAAAAAATGAGAGCATGCACATGCAATCTAAGACAAACGAGCAGCTCTGATCCTGAAGCTGAGATTGTAAGATGACTGCTGTACCCTTCAAGAAATGAATATTCAGGATGCCCTGCTGGGTGCCTTTTCCTATTTGAACCAACTACTGTTTGGGCCATGATGTACTTGCTACCAAATTCAACACTCTTTGCACACAGCAGAGCAACTTTGCGGAGTCAGATTTTGAAGTACAAACATCTTTTCTGCTCTGCCCACAGAACCTGTCACAATCTTCATCGGGAACTGAATTAAGTTTAAAATATCATCAGAGGGTGTTGATCTCTCTTGGGCCTGGAGCTGTCCTCTGTACATCCGGCATTTTTCTGTTGACACTGTGTGTTGCTTAGCAACGGGCCTGAAAGGCCCTATATGCATTGATTGTACACCATTGTCTTTATGGGGTGGAAGTGTTAACTGAATAAACCCCCCCGGGTGACCAGACGGTCAGTCCTCTCTTGCTGATCATCTGTTTACATCAAAATATTGTTTATTCCATTCGCTGATTGGAATTTTTACATCTGTGGCTGAAGGAATGCAGTTAATTCCCTACATGGCAGAGAACTCCCAATTTACTCTCCCGACATGGTGCGATGAGAGCGGTTTTGTTCCTCCTGAAAAAGCATTAAATGCATTTGACAGTTAACTGCAGATGATAAGGCCCAAGTTCCTGCTATGGTTTCCACAGGATAGAGAAGTCACAAGCCTGCAATTGTCCCGCGAAGAGAAACGATTCCCTTTGGTTATGCATACTGTTGAAATAAGTGGCAGGATATGTTCTATGGTTGAGAGAGGTTAGGGCTTTAGAATGGATGGCAGGCTCTGACATCATGTGAATGAAAAGATAATATGGCCTAACCATGGAGTGTTCCCAGAATGAATGAAATTTCCAAGTGCAGATGAGTGCTGAGAGGGAAGGGTGGCCCTGCTTTCTGCATCAGTGGGCCTGGCTGAAGCAATAGACCAGACTAGTGGGTCAAACCAGCACTTACCTCAGGCCTCACCCGCACAATGATCTGTTTCAGAGGCCATCACCAAGGGAGCTTTTTCACAAACAGCTCCGACAACGAGGGCATTTCAGCTAAGGGACTTCAACGTGTACGTAAAATCGCCGTGGTGGGTTCATGCCCACTTTGAACAAATGGGAAAAAAAAACCACAAAACATACTGGAGACAAATCAGAAATTTTGTAGCTAACTGCCCTATAACTGGTAGTTTTGAAAAAAATCAGTTTCACTCCTTTGTGAGTTTATATCACATTTTATCCAGCCAAGAACAGAACAGTCTATTAATGTGTCCTGAGAAATATGTACTAGCTGACTAGGCCCGCTACTTCAAAATCAACTAACTACATTGTCTTGCCTTAGCTTTGTCTGGTGTAAGGGAGTTGGGATGAAAATAATGGTGCCAAAAAGTTGTATGGTGACTTTTAAAATCTTGTCTCTCCACAGTCCTCTTCATCAAAAAGGGAATCTAGGGCCGGGGATTTAGCTCAGTGGTTCCGCCGCCCGACTCGCAAGCACAAGGTCGCAAGTTCAATCCCTGGTACCAAAAAAAAAGGGAATCTACTTAAAAGAATCAAATTCTATTAATCTTTCTCCCCTGATAAAGGATCTGGGTCTTTAGGGTTTCTATGAAGAAAAATGAAAATCTGAGTTGTGGGCATAGATACGTGGGTGGTGAGAAGAAAACAGGGACTCTTCCACAGTGCAGGGACTTCAGATGGGACGGTCACCTGTAACCGGGAGGAAATGCAAGAGTATCTTCAGGGTGAGGGATTATTTTCAGCTAACAGGCAGGTTTGGAAGTGATGTCCATCTCTTCCACACCCCTTCCTCCCCAACACCTCTTACTAATCCCTCTGGGCATTAATCCCATGGCCAATTGTCCTGGCCTGGTTGCTGCTTCTATAAACATTTCACTGCTACAAGTTGGATTTTTCACAGCATTAACTTTAACTACATGGATGTTTGTAATGGAATAAAGCTTCAAACTGATATTTTGCTGTATTGCTAGTTTCCCAAAAAGGGAGCCTCAAATGCAGATAGATGTGTGTCTCATGTCATGGGAAAAGTATTCCCTTGTGGGCCAAGTTTAAGTTGTTCTACTGAGAAAGTCTTAAAGAAAAACTACACAGCAACAAAGCCCTCACTTCTTATGAGAAATTCCTTGACAAATTGCCAGCCACATGTAGATTTGAAATTGCTTTTAAATCTGAACAGGCATAAATTAATTGAGTAGAAAAAAACAGATTTAAACTCAAACCTCAAACTCAACTCCCGTAAAATTTCTTTGTGAGAAGCCCAAGAAATAAGTTGGGAGAATTTGTTCACTATCTCCTTTAAAGCATTTGCCACTTTCTTTACTCTGCAGTGCATTTAAGAACAAAGTTCCGAGCTTCTGCCCCACAAGTGGCTTTCTCTGTAGACACAGGTTATTTAATTGTAATTTAGATTACCCCACAAATGGCACGACCATCCACTTTGAACTCCATTGAGTGGGTGGCAATTGTAAAAACCAATATCACTATCACCTAACTGCTAGATTTCAACGTCAGGGTTAGAAGTAAACATTGCTTCATTGCAATGTGTCCTGTCCCGAAGAACCCATGCTTCCACATAAAGCATGTTCCTCTTTCTCAAAATTTTATCTCATCTATGTCTAGCAATGCTGATATTAAACTAATAAAAGAGAGAAGGCTAGAAGAATGGGCCCCTCTTTAGAGTTAAATGTTATCTGCTTAGACTAATATTGCAATTGCCACCCACTGACATAATTTGTTTCACAGTCACAGCTTGGCAGCATGAATCAAATGTTGACATTCTAATTTCATGCACACATGGGCGTTTGGCTGAGCAAGCCTGCAGCCTCCAGACCATTCTCTCTATACCTGTGTAAATCAGGCAGACAAGGCATGCTCTCAACCGCCTGTGAGCCAACCCATGTGCTTCTGTGCAGAAGACTTGTGAGCCTGGCTTCTTCCCCTCTGTGTGTGTGTGTTTGTGCCTTCCACCTTGCAGAGTGTGACACAAATACTCTTGCTCCTGCCAGCAAGGTGATCTTTTCTTTTCACGCCCTCCTCCCTTTCCACAATTTAAGAGGTCAACTAGTGGGTGATTTTTTCTCATTCCTTTCCAAATCAATAGCAGGTATTTTTCTGAAAAGAAGACCAACAAAAATGAAGTAAGAAGAGACACTCTGATAATTGGAAAGGGGTGAGGCTGGTTTCCCTTTATTATAGACTGGACAAGGAGGTCGTTAAGAAGGTAATTAAGGATAAATGAGATAATAGATTGGGGCCAAGTCCAACAGGGCTGGTGTCCTTATAAGAAGTGGAAAAGACACCAGAGAATAAAGGTCATGCGAGGACACAGAGAAGTGCCCGACTGCAGGCCCAGGAGAGAAACCTAGTAGAAGTCAAATCTGTTGACCTCTTGATCTTGGATGTCCAGCCTCCAGAATCATAAGAAAATGCATTTCTGGAGGTGAAGCCTTCTAGCTGGTGGGATTTTGTTATGGTAGCAAAAGCAAACTAAAACACCTTCCAACTGGACGGTCCAGTTTCCTGTGAGTGCTCTGCCATTGACCAAGTGGCTTCTAGAACCACCTTAGCCGTGGCTCCTCCACTAGACACTGGGAAGCGTGAAGAGAGTTTTAGGGTCACAACCATCAAGAACTTGAATGAAACCAGTGGAGCGTTTCTGGGCAGCCTCTGTTTGACCTTACACTCAGGAAGGATTAATGACCAGTCCTTTGTGTTAGGAAGGATGCTCTAGCCACATTCAGCCAGACATCAGAGGGTGTTGTTTCCCACTTCCAGTGATGGGCTGGCCTTCGGTGGTCCTGTGCTGATGGCTCGGTTCTCCTAGATCATGAGTTAGCGGGGTAGGCAGGGGGTCTGGGTAGGACTGTTATTGTTGATTAAGGGGCAGAACCACAGAGCAATGGATTTGGATAGTGATCTAACTCTGTGTCCCAAATTATCTTACCTTTTTACAGCTTTAATATCATTGCTTCTCTCAGCATCAATTTTTCCTACTAATGGGATGTTTTCAAAATGAACCCAAATCCATATTTGCCATTTATTCATTTGGCCAGTAAAGACTTTTATCATTCTACTCACTGGCCATAAGTTTCATATAGAAGCACAAAGACATGTTCTAGATTTTTGTACCCCTTAAAGAGTCGATATTCTATAATCTGTCCTAACAACTGAGAACTCTAATACTTTTTGCCAACAAACAAATTATATAATCTGGAGGAAAGGATCTGAGAGCCAGCTTGAGTTCCAGTGTCATCTTTAGGGTCCTTAATTTTCTTTCCCTGGACTTCAGCATCCTTACTTGTAGAGCAAGGGTTAACCTCTATTGTCCCCAACAGTTAAGGATCTGATGATTCTTCTATTTTACAAAATGCAATATATCACAAAAGTCCCTGGGAATAAGGCAATGAATGTCAGTGAATCAAATTCAGCTCAACTTTTTAAAAAATGTATTGAGTAACTGATATATGCTGGGCAAGATGCTAAGTGCTGAGTATCCAGAAATAAACAAGATGTAACTTTAACCTCTAAGTAAAAGAGAAACATTGAGCTCAAACATCAGGGCAGGAAGAAAGTTTGCAAAAACAGTGTTACTGTGTTATGGTTTCAAGGCAAATATTATTTACTAAATCTAACTCAGTTTATAGAAGAGTACGGCATGACTGTTACCCTGGCCTGCAGGAATAAAACTTAATGGCTACTAATTAACTGTGTGACCTTGTAGCAGCACGGTAACCTGCCTCGGTCAGGGTCATCTCCCTTTTAAACACAGGGATTGGACTGAGGCTTTCTAAGCTCTGTTCCTTTGCTCACATTGTACAATTGTGAGACTGTGAACTAGCAATCTAAACAATACTCCCAAGGATCAGAGACTGAAGTAATTGACTGAATTGCTTGGAAAGCTGTTTTCTCTTCTGTTTCTGATAGAGGATTTGAAACTGTCTTCATGTTGCCAAGACGTGTGTGAGTTGATTAAAAATATTCAAAGGGCTAACCCAGGTGAGGGGCAGTAACTAAAGTTCTCTGAAGAAATTTGTCGTTGATGGATTCCCCCCTTGCGACACCCCCCAACTTTGTATTCCTTTCTCTCTCATGTATGAAGACCCCTATTTTGAATTCCCTTTTGGAATAGTAGAGCCATAGGCATTTCCCAGAGTTCATCCACTCCTCCACTGAGAAGGCACAAGGACTTGTCAGGTTGAACCCCATATATCTGGCTCTGAGGTTCTAGGCTCCTGGCAAAGTTTTCCCTTTCTGATTTACAATTGTGCCCCGCAGCCAAAGAATCTGACTTCTGCAAACAAGACCTCTCTGCCCCCTCACAAATCCACTCAAACTTTTTCCAGCTGCAACATCCTGTTCTTTCCATGTTTCTTCCCAAGGCCCCAACTCCTTTCTGAACACTTCTTCCATACTTAACCCCACAAAAGTTTCTGCCTGTCTTTTCCTCACCCACACCCCTTTACATAGTCTAGCATTTCTTTTCTATGCTCTGGTGGATGAACAAATGGTCAATTTGGTGCACCCAGCTGAACTGAGTCAGTGTGGTTCTGGCCATGGAAGTCCCACCTGAGGATTGTTACCAACAGTATAAAATGAGAACTCCAGGGGAAGATTGTATGATGTTGATTTTCCTGGAGAAGCATGATGTGGCTGGTTTTCTTGATACAAACTCAGCTGTTATCGTCAGAGGAGCTCGAGTCCTTGCTGTCACTGGGAATGGCTGCTGTTTTCTTCAGGGGAGCTCTGGTCTTCGCCTTGAACATCACTTCTGGCTCCAGTGCAGATCCCTCAGCCTGGCGGCACAGACCCTTCACCTGCCAGTGCAGGTTTTCTGGCTTCCATCACTGGCCTTTGGGCCTTCGGGGTCCAAATCCTCAATACAGAACAAGCAGGAGACATTGCTGTGGGCTCTGGGCCTTTAGCTGGACTTGTGGGGGACATTGATGTGGTTTCCACGCCCTTGGCTGGATTCTTCGAGTCTCTAGGGTATGGACAGATCTCTTGTACTCCTCTGCATTTGACTTTTTGGGTGAATATTATAAAATAATCCTATAAATTATGTGTCCTGTATTAAATCTATTCCCCTGCAAACCCTGATTATAACATATGCTTTTGACTCTTGTGTGAATTGTCTACATTTTTCCCCCATCACCTTCTATGGTGTCTGTATTAGACATGAGGTGAGGCATACTGCTAAATACAGAGTGATGCTCAATAAATATTTATAAACTCTAATAGAGAAAATCAGAAAATATTTTAAAAATTTATAGTTTAGCTGGATTTCAACCATGTTTTCTCGCTGTTGTTATAGATGTACAAGAGGTATGGTGAATGATGACAACCTGAGTGCTGAAGTCGAGTAGATCCAGGTCTAACTCCCAACTCTGCCAGTCTACTCTAGCATGAAATATTTATGCAGGGACCACTGTGTGGGAGACACGGTGTTAAATGATGAGCACATAGGGTGTTGTGTAGGATATTGCCCTAACCATTGAGGAGTTTGGGTTCCAGGAACTAGGATATTTCATACATGTATTCAGCGTGCATTGATAATATGCATTCATCCGTCTGCTCTCACTACCCCAGTGCCTTTCTCAGTCTCCAGTATTTACTCTTCAAGTTTCAGCTCACCTATTCTTTTTCTTTCCTTCTCCTCTTCCTCTCTCCCCCCTCTTCCCCTTCCCCTCCTTCTCTTCTTTACTTCCTCCCTCGATTTTTTTCTTCCCTCCCTTCCTCTTCCTTTTCTTCTTTCTCCTCCTCCTCCTCCTCCTCTTTATCTCTTGAAGGTACAATACTTGTCTTCTGTGTCTGGCTTATGTCACTTAACATGTTGTCCTCCTTTTCTAGCCATTTTGCTGCGAATGCCAAGGTTTCATTAATTATGGCTGCATAATATTCCATTGTCCACATATCCGTATTGTTTTTATCCATCTGTTGATGGACACCTAGGCTGGTTCCATACCTTAGCTATTGTGAACAGTGAGGGCCACAATGAACATGAGTATGCAGGTCTCTCATTAGATGCCAACTTCATTTCCTGTGGATGTATGCCTAGGACTGGGATAGCTGGCTCATTTGGTGATTCTACTTTTAGCTTTTTTGAAGGAAAAAGTGGCTATACTAATTTACATTGCCACTATCAGTGTATAAGGGTTTCTTTTTATCCATATCTTCACCAGTATCTGTTTTTGTTGCTGTTTTCTTTTTTTACAGCAGTCATTCTAACTGGTGAGATGACACCTCACTCTAGTTTTGATTGGCATTTCCTTGATGACTAATGATAGTGAGCATTTTTTTCATATATTCATTAGTCATTTGTATTTCTTCTTTTGAGAAGTGTCTATTCATATCATTTGCCCGTTTTTAAATTGGATTACTTACTTTTCTTTCTTTTTTTTCCAGTTTTTTAATGTATAGTGGATATTAGGACTCTGTCAGAAAAACAGCTGGCAAAGACTTTGTCCCATTCTGTAAGAAGAGATTTTGTTTCTTCATTGGTTTTTTCCTTTACTATGAAGAAGCTTATAGTTTGATGGAATCCCATTGGTCAATTCTTGCTTTCATTTTCTGTGGTTTTAAGAGTCCTATCTACAAAATCACTACTGTACTAGTATCTTGAAGGGTTCTATTTTCTTTCCACTAGTACTTTCAGAGTTTCAGATCTTATATTGAGATCTCTCATCCATTTTGAGTGTGTGTGTGGGGGTGAGGGGATCTGGGGACTAAAACCAAGGGCCTTAACACTAAGCTATATCCCTTTCCCTTTTTAATTAATTAATTTTTTGAGACAGGGTCTCACTAAATTGCCAAGGCTGGGCTCAAATTTATAGTCCTCAGCTTCTAAAAGTGCTGCGATTACAGCCAGTAGCCAACATGCTGGGCTTTGAGTTGATTTTTGTACAGGATGAAAGATGAGATTCAAGCTTCAGCTTTTGGGAGTGGGTATCCTGTCTTCCCAGCACCATTTGTTGAAGAGTCTAAGGATCCTTTCTAAGCCAAACCATCCTGTTTTTGTTACTGCAGCTCTGTAGTGTGTCTTGAAATCAGGTATTGTGACGCCTCTAGCTTTTCTCATTTTTCTCAAGATTGCTTTGGCATGAGGGATCTTTTGTGCTTCCATGTGAGTTTTAGGATTGTATTTTTTTCTAGTTCTATGAAGAATGTGATTGGTGTTTTGATGGAGATGGTAGCGAATCTGTAGATTGCTTTGCATAGTATGTACATGTTAATGTTTACTCTTTCAATCCATCAATATGGGAGGTCTTTCCACCTTCCAATGTTTTTTTCAATTTCTTCAGTGTTTTGTAATTTTCACTGTAGAAGGCTTTCGCTTCTTCGGTTAAGTTTATTCTTGGGTATTGTTTTTCATTTCATCTTATTTTATTGTGTTTATCATGAATGGGATTGATTTTTTTTCTCAGCATATTCAATATTGATATATAGAAAAGCTACTGAATTTTTATGTTGATTTTATATATTGCTGAATCCATTTATCAGTTCTGTAGTCTTTTGTGGAGTCTTTAGATGTTTCTGTGTATAGAATCATATCATCTACAAATGGAGATAATTTTATTTTCTCCCTTCCTATTCATGTGCCTTGTATTATTTTTTTATCTTGCCTAGTTGCTCCACCTAAAATCTCTAGTATCATATTGAATAAAAGATGTGAGAGTAGATACTTTAGCTTATTCCTGATCTTAGAGTAAATGCTTTCAATTTTTCCCCATTCACTATGCTGTTTGTTGTAGGGTTGCCATATACACCCTTTATTATGCTGAGATATGATTCATTCCTAAATTGTTCAAGATTTTATCATAAAAACATGATGAATTTTATGTTTTTTCTGCATCTACTGAGATGAGCATATGATTTTTATCCTTCATTCTATTTATGTAGTGTATAATGTTTATTGATTTGTGTATATTAAACCATCCTTGCATCCTCGGGATGAAATCAGCTTGATCATGGTGCATGTATTAACTTGGGTTCTCAAGAGAAACAAATGAAATATAAAATAAATGTTTAGTTATTTGAGTAATTTACTAATAAGCTTATGGGATCAGAATTGGAAGAATCTCAGTGGCCATCTACCAAGTCAGAGGTAGAAGAATCTAAAATGGCAGCCTGGACAACTGGAGAATCCAGTGGCAGTCAAAAGTCGAAGGCCTGAAAACTCACTGTAGAGTCACCAGGTGAATCTGTGCTATAGAATTTGATTTACTAGTTTTGATAGAGAATTTTTGCATCTATGCTCATTGGGGATACTGGGCTGTAGTTTTCTTTTTTCGTAGTGTCCTTATCAAGTTTTACTTTCAGAGTAATATTGGCTTCATACAACGAGTTTAGAGAGGTTTCCTTTCTTTCAATTCCATGAAATAGTTTGAGAATCATTGGTCTTAGTTCTTCTTTAAAAGTTTGGTAAGCCAGGCATTGCAGTGCATGCTTGTAACTCAGGGAGGCTCAGGCAGGAGGATTGCGTGAGTTTGAGGCCAGCCTGGGTTACATGGTGAGTTCAGGGCCATCCTGCACTACAAAGCAAGACCCTGTCTCAAAAAACCAAAACTTTGGTTAAACCATCAGTGATATCATTTATTCTGGTCTTTTCTTTGTTGGAAGATTTTTTTTTGGTCAATCTCATTATTTGTATATTCATTTTTTAAAAATCTTCTTGGTTGAGTTTTGAACCAATCATATGTGCCCAGAAATGTGTCCATTTCTTTTAAATTTTCCAATTTATTAGCTTATAATTTTTCAAAATAATCCTTAATGACCAGAGATTTAGCTCAGTGGTGCCACCACCTGCCTCACAAGGTCCTGAGTTCAATCCCCGGTACAAAAACAAACAAAATAATCCTTAGTGATACTTTGTATTTCTGTGGTATTTTTATTTCTGTAATGTCTCCTTTTTCATCTGTAATTCTCTCCCTCTCTCTCTCTCTCTCTCTCTCTCTCTCTCTCTCTCCCCCCATCTCTCATTAGTCTAGTTGAATATTTGTCAATTTTGTTTCTTTTCCAAGAATCAACTCTTTGTTACACTGATTATTTTACATTGTTGTTTGAGGCTCTGTTTCATTTATTTCTGCTTTGGTCTTTATTATTTCTCTCCTTCTAATTTTTGGTTTAGTGTTACTTTTTCTAAGTCCTTGAGATACATCCTTAGGTAGTTTATTGAAGTCTTGTGTATGTGTGTGTGTGCATGCACATGTGTATGTGCTTATGGATGTGTGTGTGTGTAGACACTCATTGCTATAAACTTCCCTCTTAGTACTAGTTTTGCTGCATCCATGTGTTTTAGTATATTGTGTTTTCATTTTCATTTGTTTCAAGAAATTTTTAAATTCCTTTCTAACTTCTTCTGTGACCCACTGTTCACTCAAGAATGTGCTGTTCAGTCTTCACTCTTCACATATTTATATAATTTCTAAAGTTTCTCTTGTTTAATTTTAGTTTTAGTTCATTGTGATCAGAAAAGACACAGTGTATGATTTCAATTTCCTTGACTTTGTTAAGACTTATTCTGTGGCTAATATATGGTCTATTTTAGAGAACATTCCATGTGCTGATAAAAAAAATTGGTATTCTGCAACAGTTCAATGGCATGTTCTTTTAATGTCTGTTAAGTCCATTTGACCTATAGTATAGTTTTAACTCTAAGGTTTCTTTTTTATTTTTTCTCTGAATGATATACCCATTGGTGAGATTGGGGTGTCAAAACCCCCACTATTATTATATTAGATTCTAGCTTTCCCTTTAGGTCTAATCATGTTTATTTTATAAAATTGAGTGCTGACATTAGGTGCATATAGATTTATTATCATTATATCTTCTTGATTAATTGGTCCTTGGGTCATTATATAGTGACCTTCTTTGTCTTATCTTCTCTATTTTTGTCTTAAAGTTTATTTTGTTAGAAATGAATATAGATACTCCTGCTCACCTTAGGGTTTCATTTCTCAGAATATCATTTTCCACTCTTTCATTTTCAGTCTATGTGTCTTTTCTGGTGAGGTGAGTTTCTCATAGGTAGCGTATTATTGGGTCTTGTTTTGTAATCCATTCAGCTAGTCTATATCTGTTAATTGGAAAATAAAGTCCATTTGCACTCAGAGTTTCAGTGGACCCTCAAGTTACAAACAGCCTCACATACAAACAACTTGGATCATGACCAGTATTTTAGTTGTAACTTATGACCAAAGTCTTGAGTTACGACCTGAATGCCAGCCACTTGTGCTTCCAGATGATCTTAGATATATATTTAACCCTTAAAGAGTTGTGGAAAGAACATTACAACATCCTTGCTTGTATGGGGTTAATTGAGAAATCCTGGGCCAATGTCTCTGTAAGGACACTGAGATCTGCCTGTATATAGAAGAGAGACTTTGAAGGTTGTGTAGAGGAGCCTGAGCCTTCAGTTGACAACTTGAGTTACAACCAGCCCTCAGGAATGATTAAGTTCGTAAGTCAAAGGTCCTCAGTTTTACTGAACGGCATGAACTTATGCTTGTCATTTCATTAATTTACTTCTCATTGTTTTGAATATCCTTTATTATTTTCTTCTTCTCTTACTCATCCTTGTCATTTGATGGTTTATTGAGTTGATAGTATTTGATTTTTTTCTATTTCTTATTTTGTGTATCTATCTTCTAGTGGAATTTATACATTCACATGTTATGATAATAGTAATTATCTTTCTTTCACCTCTAGGTATAGGACTTCTTTAAACATCTTTTGTAAGGCTAGTCTTTTGATCATGAATTCTGTCAGTTTTTGCTTATCTTGGTAAGTCTTTCTTTCTCTGTTGTTTCTGAAAAATAGCCTTGTTGCATATGGTAATCTTGATTTGAAGACATTTTCTTTCAGGACATGAAATATTTCATTTCACACCCCTTTCCCTGAAAGGTTTCTACTGAAATATCTGCCCTTATTGGATGGCCACTAAATGTAGCTTGAAGTTTTTCTTTTTGCAGATTTTAGAATTCTTTCTTTGCCCTATATTTTTAATAGTGTCACTATACTGTGTCATGATGAGGATCTTTTCTAGTTGTGCCTATTTGTGGTTCTACATGCCTCCTGTACCTGTGTGTCCATGTCTTTCTCAAGATTAGGGGATTTTTCTATAGTGTTGTTGAATAGGTATTCTATGACTTTGACCCTTATGTTTTCCCCTTTAGATAGGCCAATCATGTGGACATTTGATTGATCATTGTGGATATTTGGTGTGCCAAAGATCTTGAGTGCTTTTTTCATTCTTCTTTTTTTTTTTTTTTTGCATTAAATTCTTTTATTTTTTGGTACCAGGGATCGAACTCAGGTCCTTGCTCTTGCACAGCAGGCGGCCAAATCACTGAGCTAAATCCCGGGCCCTTTTTCATTCTTTCTTATTTTTTGTCTGAATGTAATACTTCAAAAGACCTGTCTTCAAGTCTGACATTCTTTCTTCATCTTTATTGAGGCTGTCAACTGAATATTTGACTTATTGACTTCTTCATTTCCAAGATTTTTGTTTTGGTCTTTTTCAAAATCTCTCTTTTCTGAATTCCTCATTCATATCCTATATCGTCTTCCCAATTTCATTTAACTGTTTCTCTGTATTCTTTTGGATATCATTGTGCTTTTTTTAAAAAAATCATTCGTTTCAATTCTTTATCAGGCATTCCACCCATTTTTTTTTTATGTTTTGAATAGATTTTTGAGTTTTATTGAAATCTTACATAAACAAGAAATTGGAAATACAATCACATCAAAGAACAAATTGTCATGGCTTTGACGTTTAAGCCAAACAGATTTGTAGGGGAGATTTCAAAAAGGTGTGAAGTCATAACAATTTAAAAACACAGTTAACCTACTTCTAGGAATGCAAAACATTCAGTCATAGGTTATTTTCAATACAAGAAAACTTAAGTTTGTTTGCTTTAATTTCTTAAAACTACTAAGACAAAGGACTAGCTTGTATTTTTATTTATAGCATACTTCATACTCCTATGTAGTCTATCCCAAATCAAAAAAAATGAAACTGTCCAAACCAAAGGCTCTGCAAAATCATGATTTAACAACTTGTTCTGAAGCTAAAATGAAGCCTGAAATGATAAAAGCATTGTAACCCCCAGAATAAGGGAACTCTGCAAGCCCAATAATGTCCAAGAGCATTTATGAAAAGAAGAAAAATAAAAAGACTTGAGTATATACACAATAGTGATTTCTTCAGCCCAATACAAATGGCAGCAAACTGCTACTTAAAGATGAAACAGTTAAGCCAATTTTTTTTTTGAAGAATGTAGATCTAGAACCAATCGTATCTTCAGAGTATCATTTTCAAGCCCTCACTTGTCTATTTCCACTGTTGCCCATAAGTATCCTGATAAAATTCCTGGTTGTCATTATTGTAACCATAGTTACCAGAATAGTCACCACCTTGCTGAAGCGACTGCTGAGCGATGGGTTGGGAACCCCAGTTCTGTTGGTTGTTGGTCTGACGACGCTTGGAATCAGGTTGGTTGTACCCATCTGCCTTTCTCTTGCCTCCTACATTGCCCCCACGATTGCCCCGAGCTCCACGGGAACCACGGCCTCTCTGCTGTTGTGCAGGGCCCCCTCTGCCACCCCTAGAGCCCCTTGGCGGTCCCAAAGGTGCCCCCCTCTGTGAATAGCCAGTTCTGCCTCTTGGAGGTGGTGCTCCCCGCCCCCTTGGTGGTGGTGGAGCACCTCACCCTCCCCTTCCTCCGCCTCTGCCTCTTCCTGCATAGCCATCATCATAGCCGTGGTAGGGATCTTCATAGCCTCCATGATAGTCATGATAATCATAACCATAGTGATCATCATAGTAATCTTCATAGCCATAGTAATCTGGAGGGTAGCCATATCCACCTCTACCTCCACCACGACCTCGACCTCTAATTGGAGGTGGCATGCGAGGAGGAGGGTAATAGTAATAATCTTCACACGCAGTACTTCTGGAGGCCTGTCTAGCAGCTTGGCGCTCTTTCCTTTTCTTGTCTGGTGGTTTAGCTAAGACTATTTCAATTTCTTCTCCTTCTATTTCTTTTCCATTCATTTCATCCATAGCCTTAACAGCAGCTCCTCTGTCTTCAAAATGAACAAATGCATAATCTTTCAACTTCTTTACTCTTTCAAGTTTTCCAAATTCAGAAAATGACTTTTCCAATATTTCTTCTCTAACTGTAGTAGCCAAGTTTCTCACAAATAAAACTTTCACCTTAGCCATGACTTCTGGATCAGGTTCTTCCACAGGGTCAGCCCATTCAACTGTAACTACATTTCCCCATACTTTTACTTTTCCACTCATCAGCCGACGTCTGGCTTGTGCTGCTGACTTGTGATCCTCATATTCAAGGAAGCGGAACCCCCGATTCTTCTTTTTGTCATCGGGTTGATGATAGAGAATAACATCCACCAAACCCTCTGTGACTTTACTGAATTCTTCCAGAATGTTTTCTTTAGTCTTATTCTTCGGGATGGATCCAACAAAAAGTCTGTTGTTTGCCACAGAAATACACACTCCAAGGTGTTTACCAGGGCAAATTTCATAGCTGTCACACAGTTTAACAGCTTCTTGTGCAGCTTCCTTTCCACAGGTATGATAAACGCATACCCTCGGTTCTGACCAGACAGAGGATCCATCATAAGACATAGGTCCCAAATGGGACCAGCCTTCTCAAAAAGGGGCACCAACTCATCCTCATACAGATCTCTTGGTATTTTACCTACAAAGACCTCTGTTCCAATTCCAGGCTACACACCCGAGTACACACTGTCTGGTGGAGGGCCACCATACTTCCTTTGTCCTGTTGTTATATCCAGAGCATAACCAGTCCTCTCAAGCAAGGCCTTGATCTTTGCTTCATCAGGTCCCTTTGTGGACTCTTGGACTTCGCTGCCCTGTTTCTCTCTTTGCCTGTAGGTCTTCATAACTCCACATAAAAATGCACTTTTGTTCTGAACATGTGATAAGTCACTTTCCTTGAACTGTTGCAGTACAGACAGAGCTCCTTCTTCATTAAATTCCCTGAGAGCATCAATTGCTCTTTCATCAAGATCGACATAAGCTACCAATCCAGGGCAGAGCTGGGGCCGGCGGCCGGCCCGTGAGAATCAGCGTGAGGCGCTTTGAAAACGACTAGAAATGGCGTGCGCGCCACCCCCTCCCCCCTCATGGACAGAGACGCGATCCCGGCAGCAAGCGGGGGATCCCGGCAGCACGCGGGGTTTCCCAGAACTGCTTCCAGGGACTCCGTCCATTCCACCCATTTTGATATGTTTTAAGTCTGTTTCTAGAGCTACTATCTTCTGGATGTGTCATATTATCTTGTTTTTTGAAATTTCTTTGATTACTGTATTCAGATTTGTACATCTGGTGAAACAGTTATATCTACCTCTTTTATGGGATTACCTTCATAATAAGCAGCTTTCTTTTTATCTTGGTGCATTGGTTTGTTATACATTGTTGAAGCTATTTGTATCTGGGCACCATAGTGTAATCTTGTTTGGTTGGGATTACTGAGTTTGGCCACAATCCATACCTTATTAAGAGTTGAAAAGGTCCACTATCTCTTCCTATCACACAAAAGTGGAGACTCTAGCAGTTTAAGCAGGGATGATGCCACTAGCAGTTTAAGCAAGGACAACAGAGTGTGTGGGGTATACCCTGTGTCTCTACTCCTACAGTAAGAGTCATGGCTCCTAGTGGGTGATGGAGTTTCCTTGGGCACTGTTTTTGTTTTTGTTTTTGTTTTTGTCGTTTTGGTCCTGGGGATCAAACTCGGGACCTTGCGCTTGCGAGGCAGGCACCAGAACCACTGAGCTAAATCCCCAGCCCTCCTTGGGCACTGTTGATGTTGGTTCTAATACTTGAATCTGGCACTGGCTGCACCAGTAGTGGTGAGTAGCTGGAGCAATTGTGCTCTGACTAGATGTTGTGTGGGACCAAGAGCTTCATGGAGAGAGGAGGGACAGAAGCCTCATCACCCCTCTGTGACACTCTCACCCAGTCTGGTCAGCACTGCATGATGAGACAAGTTGCGGTGGCAGCCCACAGCAGGGCCTGTGTAGGGGTGTGGGCAGCGTGAGTCGTGTTCCTCTCTGCTGCTGCTGCTGTGGGCTTGCCTGCCCAGGTGTGGGACCTTAGACTTCTGCCTAGGTGTCCATACCTGGGAATATGGCGATGCCCCCACCCAGTTTTTTACCCTTAGTGCCCACCAGGTATAGAGTGGGGGAGGGGGTTTGTAGCTGTAACCAGGCAACATCTTCTCAGCTGAAATGCTCATGGGAGTGGCTGGTGGTGGGAAATATTTTTTTCTCTGACCCTTCTTAAGGCTATGAGCCCTGAGGGTGGGGAGAAAGCCAGGACCAGGACAATGCTCAGAACTGCCCCAGCATGCCCCTATTGGCTAGGGGTGGTATAGCCTTGAGTTCTTTCTTTGCCTTGTGTCAGGTGCCTATGGGCGATGCTGGGGGGTGGGGGTGGGGAACAACCTGAGTGACTTCCTTCAGTCCTGACACTGTCGTGAAGCCATGTGCTCCTGCTCTCAGAGAGCGAGCTGCTAGATAACTCTTTTTGAGGTGGCACACTGTCTTCCTCTCCACGTCTCAACACCAAGTCCCTACAGTACCACACTCTCTGGGTTTGTGTCAGAGTCTCTCCACTGAGCCAAGTTTGGTTTGTGAGGTACCCACCATCTATGTCTACACAGTGGAAAGTCTGTGTGTCCCAGAGGTGGAAATACGGAAGGGTTCTGACCCCAGAGCTGTCCATAGCAGACAGTAGGTTCTTCTCAAGATGGCTCCTGGGCACAGCAGCCTGGGAGTTTGCTGGGAAATGATGTGAATTCCTTTTCCCAAGTGCAAACCTCAGGTACTTATCTACTTCCACTGCAAGCCTGGAAGGACTGTGAAGCTCCCCAGAAGCTGACATTGCCACTGGCCACACTGACAAAAGTTGCTGAGACTCTCTCACCTCCAGGAGGTAGACTCCTCCTTCCCCAGCTGTGGAGCATGGTCCACAAATGCCAGGATGTTTTGTTTCTCTTACTGTGCTGTTGTCCCAGATCTTAAAGATTTCCGTTTTTTCTTTTGTTGATTTCCAGTGTTCCCCCATCACTCACCTCAATATGCAGCCATACACCTGCATCTTTGCTTTGGTGGTTCTTTGCGAAGAAGCGAGCTCTGAGTGCCCTTACTCTGGCATCTCTCTGTCCTCTGAACCTCTATTTCTTCAACCAAAAATGAGAATTATAACTATTTTATTACAATGTAGTAGGTACTTCAATAATTATTTGTTTTCTTTTCTTCCCTCTTGCTCACTTTTTAAGGGTCTTCACTTAAGAAATTAACTTTTAATGATTTTCTTCCTCCTTTAAATGACAGTTATATGTTCATTTTGCTGTACAGTTAGTCATGAGTTTGAAGCCACCTGTATTATTTTTGGTTTTAGATCGTATGTGCCCTCCCACATGAATTGGAGCACTTATTCTTAGACTGATGTTGCTCTCACTTGTCAAAAATCAGATAACTTCATGTATTATCTTTAAGCTCCTACAAGTTTGGTTTGAGGGATCAGCCTCAGGGATATAACCTTTGCAATTCAGGGAAATGAAAAGTCTGCTTCAGATACAATTGACTCCTTTTTGACTTGACTTGATTTAGGTTCCATCTCAGGCTGGCGAGTGCAGTTAGGCAGGTCCATCCAGAAGGATCTGAGAGGAAGATAGGCAATCACCTAAGGGATCCAGGTTACTTACAGTCAGAAAAATCATCCTGTCTCTCATTTCTTTGACTCTCACGTGTATTTTTCCCTTGGAATAGAGGTGTCAGGTTTATAATAGAAAAGAATCTGCCAAACAAACACTGGTTCCTTTGTGTCCCAGGGCAGTAGCCATGGAACCAGATGCTGTGTTCTGGAACCTTCTGCTGTGGTACCAGTAGTGGGTCCTTCATGCTCCTCTACAATGCTGGTTTGGTGGACAGAAGTGACATCTGCCTAATAAATCATTCATATTGTACAATTTGACCCTAAGAATTGGTTGAGGGTAATGTTTGAACTTTGGTCTGTGCTATATGCAATAAAAAGTCTTTAACTTGGACAGAGTAGGAAAGAAGGCAGATTTAGTGATAAGTCTGAATTGTAGCGTATTTTTAAAAAGATGCCATGATTTGGATTCCCTGTATGTAAGATGCAGGGGTAGGATTTTTCCAGTACTAACCTTCAACAATCTTGAATCAATAATTGGGTGAATGTTGTCCCAAAGGATCTAAAAAAGTAAGGGTAACTAGTACAGTGTTAGCCACAGTGCCACCAAGACATTTGTAGAGATGTCAAAATCGTGGTCCTTATAAACTGCTAATTACTCTCCAACTCTATGGGACACCTTACCCTTTGTTCCTTCCAGCCTTCCTCTCAAAGGAAGATCTCAATGCCAGTCCTCCTCCGACGTGATAGAAGCTGAACAAATGTGTTAAATTTTGAGGACTACATATAATCATGCACATAGACTATTTCATGGTCAGTAAATGCTATATAGTTTTACTTCATCAGCAGCAAACTTCTCTTCCTTTAGACAGTTCAGTCATCACTTCCTCAGGGAAGCCTTCTGACCCCACCTCATTATGTTCAGTCCCATTTCCCAGGGGCCGTGCCATGCCTGCCGCTTTGTAGAAACACAGCACATACTATGTTCTTTGAAGGAAGCAGGGAAAAGAAGACAGGACTAAAAATATTAAAAAATGTTCTCAGTAACTTGAGAGTGGTTGTGATAGTTAATTTTCTGTGTCAACTTGACTGGATCTTGGGATGCCCAGGTACCTGGAGAAATGTGATTCTGGGGGTGTCTGTGAGGGTATTTCTGGAGGAGATTAGCAATTAAATGTGTGACCTGATGAAAGCAGATCACCCTCCCCAGTGTGGGTGGGCCCTGTCTAATTCATAGGGTCCCTGAAGAGAACAGAAAGATGAAGGAAGGGAAGATGCGATGCGTTTTGTGCCCTCTCTGTCTGATGGCTTTGGCTGGGACGTGGCTCTCCTCTCGGTATTTCTCCAGGCTCACGGTGTGATTGGTGCCATCAGCTCCCTACCTCATACCTTTGACCTTTCTTGGGTCTCCAGCTTGCAGAGGGATTGTGAGACATTTTTAGCCTCCATGATCCAGTATCATTAGACTCTATGATCCAGTATCTCACAGTAAATCTTCATCTAACTAGCTAGCTAGCTGTGCTCTATCCATCTATCAGTCTGTCAGTCTAACTTTCTATCTGTCATCTGTAAACACATGCTATTTCTCAGGAGGACCCTGATTAACAAAGGAGCCAAACACTGCCAAGTACCATTACTTTAGGTGCCTCACCTGGGTGGGCCTAAGTGGAGAGTCTGTGGCTATCATGGAGCTACTCTCCGCGTACACAGAACCCCTGAGGAAACACTAATTTTCAAGCTCTCCTTTAGGCTGCCTTCCTAGCCCTACATTCTGATCTGCAACTTCCAGGAGTCTCACAAGCAAGAACAAACCAGTTCTGAGAGTCTCTGAAGGAAGCACTTACAGCAGGTCCCCTACCCAGCACCTGTGATGGTGACATTACAGCAGTTGGGGACTGATTTAAGATTTGTGTTTCCTGGCAGATCAGGCAAAAGGAAACATTCTTTTGCACAGCTTTCTTTTTCTAGCCAAAGAAACCATTCAAATGCACAGCTGACAAACATACTTTCTTGGTACCAAACTCAAGCAGAAATTTCTGGGCGGGCAGCTCGGTTTCTTCTACGAAGGGTCACGTAGATGGCCTGGGGATGAGGTAACACCCAAGCAAACCCTTCCACATTCTGAGTTTCACTAGAGAACACCAGTCCACTGTCTTTCCAGTGGGTTTCATGTCTTAAGTTTCCTTGGCTTCTCCTGACCTCCAGAGACTTCACAGTTTCAAGGCTAAGAGCAGAAACCCTCTTTGCAGGCCTCCCACTGCACATGAATGCTCATCTGCTGACATCTGACTATATCAATATTTTAAAAGCAAAAGCAAGTCTGTATTTCCTCTTTGTTATTTATTTATCCACTATCTGGCTAGATCAGAAGACGAAGTCTAGAAGGAAATTTTTCCTCCTTCTTTTTGCTAATGAGAATATAGCAGAGGGGTGGAACAAGCCAGAGGCTGGATGAAAACCTGGAGGGAACATGGAAGGCAATCGGCCCTTCCCCGGTGCCACAGGTACGCCAGCCCAAGATGAACTGCACAATGAACAGGCAGCTGGGATGGTCTCCTTTGAGGTGCAGGGGAGCCTGAATGGTCCAGGCCTCCTGCTGCTCCTGGAACAGTCTGTGGAAGATGGTGTCTCCGGTGCCTCCCAGAGTGGTATGGTTGAGCCTTCCGCAGGCATCTGAGCTGTCAGTGGGAGCCTGTGAGAATCAGGAGTGAGGGAAGGATAAGAACCAGCTGAGCTACCACAGCTGAGGGATACAAGAACTTCACAGTAAATCCAGTTACATTCACTCCCCCCCCTTTAAAATGATTTCTATCTCAATTTGATACCCATTATAAAATGTTATCAAATTAAGCCTACCTTCTAGATCAACAGAAGTGAACATTTTTGGGGTTTGTTTTATTTTGCAGTGCTGGGGATCAAACTTAGGGCCTCTGGTGTGTTACACAAGCCCTGGGTTGCTAAGCTATACTGCCTCAATCCTTAAAGCCACATTTCAGTAAATTAGTACACCTGACCCTCCCAATTTTTAGGCTTCCAGCTCAAAGAAAGGGAAACAGGAATCTGACCAGATGAGAAAGAAATCTGTATCACCAGAGGGAGACTTAATTAACCTTTGGTCTCTTTTCAATTATTTCTTATTGTTTAGGAGGAAAACTAATCTTTGCCCTTGCTAACATTATTTTAACTTCTCTTGCTGAAGGTCACAATACAGGGGCACCCTTGGAAAATTCTCAGTGCCATTTCTTACAGACTGGAGAGAGAAGGCATTTTTATTTCAGGTTGTTAATGTACCTTTTGGAGATGAAGCCTCAGATCATAAGAAAAATGAGCAAAGAATGTTGCTATATGGCTGATTGAGTGATACTCACCCGAAGGGACCCACCTTGATCTTGCCTAAGCAGTGTCCTCTCAGCTGGGTGTTTGAAATCAGCCACTGACTATAGAAACCAGTAGCAGCAGAATAAAAAGCTACCTTGACATGTTTTTCAACTTGGAGAGTGACCCCTGCCTTGATGTCACCTAAAAGATAAAACCCATGGTGGAGCCATTATAGGGGAAATATATCTTTAAGCGAAAAATGGATCTTTCTGTGAAGGCACAGGGTCTCAACTAGAAGCAACTAGCAACACCACTACCACCACCCTGCCCTGCCAACCTGGAGGTCATAACTGGGAAGCAAGGGCCACGAATGCTGCTAAACACACTGTAAGGTACAGGAATATCCCATCACAAAGAATTTTCCCACTCAATTCCCCCCAAAATCTCCCTTCTAGTATAAGAACAGAAGACCCTTCTGCATCCACAAAGAGCCCATTGTCACCTGAGCAGTTTCCATGACGTCTTTCCAACTAGTTCTCACTCTTTCCTGAAGGTCCCAGTGCTCCAGGGGACTTCAGGGAAATGCAAATTCCACAGTGATTGATTAAAAAAGAGATAGTCTTCCAAACCATTTGTCTTGCCCTTGTCCTTAATCTTGATTTGCCTGTAGGTTACTCTTATCATAAAGACAGCATGAATGACTGTCTCGAGCCCTTCCTCATTAATGCTGCTGGAAATTGATGAGTAGCTCTCTGGAACTGTGGGGTTTTTTGGCAAGAATTATAGTCCTTATTTATTTTGGAGGACCCGTGCAGCTTTCTAAGTAAATATGTGTAGAAAATTCCACCCAAAATAAACACTACAAGTAATTGCCTGATAGATGAAGTTGACATTTTGGCTTTGTGATTTGCTATGATATGTAAAAATCTAATTTTCTCCATGGATTGATGCCACAGCAAAATTGTGAGTAAATTAGAATCAGTGGTTTACTTAGAATGTGAGTAATAGCTTCTGTTATGATGTATCAATATTTATTTACAGTTTCTTAAATCAACCTAAATCCACTTGGCAGAATGTTAAATAGATGAATAAATATGGTAGCAGAATGATGGGGACATCAGTTTTCCTCCTTTGACCTCAGGTATGAAAATTCTCCTTGAGAAGGCACTTGATGATTGAAATTTGAACATCCTCAGTACAGTTTTGAATTGACAGAAAACAATTTCATTGAGTCTATAATAAATTCAGAGTGTGTCTAAACCAAAACTTCCACCTGCTTCACTATCTCATCAGTGAGACAAGACTAGCAGCAGCAGCCCTGAGGGGTACTTCTTTGGACTATCAGTTTCTATATCTTAATATTTTCAGTCAGTATAGAAAGAACTAGAATGTCACAGCAAACAGCCAAACCATTGGTAAAAGCTACCTCTTAGATAAACATTTGCAATGAAAGAAAAAAAAGGTTCAAATTAGACCTAACAACATTTCCAAATAAATAGTTAATGAAAACTTCCTCATTAATTGTCACCCCAAAACAGAAAGCAAGGACCTTGGCATATTTAGGTTAGTTTGCCTTAGGCTCTTGTTAACATTCCAAAATTAATTTCAAAACTCTAACTGAAGCATATTTTTTCAAAAAAATCTACTTTGAGATTTATAAAAAATAATAATTACAGAGGCTAATTGTCTGAGAATTTTATGCAGTCATTTTACAGGCTGATATATAAGTGGAATGAATTATCTTGGATCTCAGTATTTCCTTCCTTTAAATTTATTTCAAGGGCATAATGTTCATCACAGTGCTAGTCATATGATAAACAGATAATTAAATGTTCAAAATGATAGAGTTAAATCAGTTTTACTGTATCTATATGATAGAATATTATGCAGCCACTAAAAATGGTGGTGTAAACCAGTACCTACATGGAACAGCGATTCCAGGCTTGTAAGTGAACGCAACTTGTTACCTCCAGCAGTCGTGATATCACGTAATTTCTGGTAGACACATTTGTGGCAGATCTCGTCTCTTGGTATTCATGCTCCCCATGAATTGGGTGGAGTAAAGGGTAGACTGGACCCATATAACCAATTGAATGTGCACAAATGCTAGACAGTGACTTCTGAGGCACAGTATGGCTTCTCGATTGCCCTCCTTTGTCACTCTCGGTGGGGGAAGCTGGCTCCCTGGTGAGCATGACTCAGGCAGCTGTGTGGAGAGGAACCAGCAGCCGCAACAGGCCCAGGGAGACTTTAGTGACTGCATTGTGACTGCAGCTTCACAAGAAATGCTGAGAGGGAACCACCCAGCTCATCCACTGTCAAATCCCTGATGCAGGGAACTGTGAAATAATGAACACTGTTTTAAGTCCCTAAGCTTTGTAATAATTTGTTACACAACAATAGGTAACCACTGTCATAATTTTATAAAAATACGGAAAATCATACCTCAAAATTAGCAATGAATATCTCTCGTACTTTCCCCTGTATACTTTCCTATATTGTGGAGTGTTTTTTTTTTTTAATGAACATATATTCTATTGGTAGGAGAGAAATATTTTATTTTGAAAAAAAATTATTTCTTTTTTGGGAGAAAAAGGTAGAATTGGATTCCTAGAATTCCTGATCCTGGCCAAAGATTCCAAAGAGCATGAGTAAGTAAGAAAAGAAAGTGGCTGTAACTACCACCCGTTAGCAAATGTGCTCGAGAACGCAGGGCAGGAAGAAACAGTCTTGGAACAGCCGAGATTTAAAAACAAACCCAAGAAAGGTTTTCCACCAAGTTTTCAGCAGGGATAGGCTGCGTCGTTCTGCTCTAAGCTGCCCTGAGGTGACTGACTCACTACGATAGCCACAAAGACAGTGCATCTGCAGAAACCCTGAAATGGCTTCCTAACACATCAGTGCTTTGCATTACGGGGAAACAGCGAGTGCGCTTAGTGGGTGGGGTGCCAGGATCAGTGCCGTCCATCACAGCGTCTGAAATTCTACCTTCAAGGTTTCCATCCTTTGAGCCTCCGGTTGGCTTTGGTCTTCAGGGACACCTGTCGAAGGCCAAACGTTCCTGACTGCGGTGCTCCTTACAGAGCACTCTGGTGGTGTTTGGAGAGCCAGACACTGCTGAGTGAGACCAGGGAAATCCTCACAGATGAAGAAAGGGAGGGGAGAAGAGGAAGGAGAGAGGTCAGAAGGCGCTCCCTTTAAGTACTGTCAATGGAGCATCACTTCTGTTGCTAGTCAGAGTTTTTCTTCAGAGATGAGATATTTCAAAATTTCCAATTGCAAAGAGCCAAGTCTGACTTTTTAACAGTATCTCTAGATCTATCAAGTCATAAATTCTCAAATAATTATGTACATAACAGAAAGTTCCTTTGTTCTTATACAGGTAATTAAGCGTGATCCTAAAACTCCAAGACATTCCCCTCGCTTCTTTAACTCTGCCTCATTAGGGGCAAGGATTCACCCCCATATTTCTTCCTGACTATGCACTCTCCACATCTAGGAAATATCTTTCCAGTTGCATTAATGGTGTCCTGAGTTCTAGGGTGCACTCCATTCTCGTGCCTAAGATTCCCCACAATATCCCTTTGTCTGGTGGCTTCACTTCTCAGTGGAGCTGCCTCGCTCTCACCAGGACCCCCATGTGCTGTCCCATTGGTCCTCTTTCCACATCCCCGCACCAGATCCTCACCAAGGATAAGCCCCATTTAGCCTTTGGGGCAGGTGTTGAAAACACAGCCATCAAGTCCTAATGGCAAAGGCCTATGTAGAACCCAGACTCTGCTGGGAAGGTATCAGCTCACCGGGTTAAGGGATGCCCAGGTGGTTGGTAACTCATCATTTGTGGGTGTGTCTGTGAGGGCATTCCAGAAGAGATTAACATCTATGTTCACAGAAATTTCGGTCAAATAAAAACTGTACAGTGTGTCTTCATCTACCTTATTCACTGGGTCTAGCATCTTGTGAATTCTGGCTCTTCCCCAAAGTCAAAAGGACCGTGAAAGGTAAATATTTTGAATCGATTCAGGACATCAAGGCAGCCATAAGGCACAACTAAAGACACTCACAAAAGAGGACTTCCAGAAATGCTTCAGAAAGTGGTAAGAATGATGGGATAAGTGTGTTCAAAGGGAGAGGGAGTATTTTGAAGAAGATAAATGGCAATGTGTCTTTACTGTAATATATTTTCTAATTTAAACATTGTATCTTTTGATCATACCCCCTGTATATTTTTTCCTTCCTCCATAGGATTAAGTCCCAGCCCAATAGCAAATAATAAAAGGCTTTCCACAGCCCAGCCTAGCTGTACTGGTTACTCATGCCTAAAGGCGCAAACCCCTCCCTCTTTTTAAAAAAATTTAAAATTTTTTATTAGTGCATATTTGCAATACATGCAGTTTACAGTCATCTTGAGAAGGAGGTATATGTTGATAATACAATTTGTTTCTTTTTTTACTCCCCATTCCCTTCTCCTTCCCTCCCCCTCTAATTCCCTCTCCCATTTTCATTCTTGTTGATATTATTAATCTTAGCTCATATTTGTGGCATATCATGTTTGCATTCATTGGGGTTATTGGGTTCCTGTACATGGCATGTCTTTTTTCTACTTATTTTCCCTTCTATTCCCTCTCATCCCTTGTTCTTAATCTCTGGGGCTCCTTCCCATTTGCAAGAGATCCATCTCCTTGGCTCCTTCTATCCATTGATTGATTGATTGATTGATTGATTGATTGTCAGTACTGGAGATTGAACCCAGGGCCTTTGCACTGAGCAACATCCCAGCCCTATTCTATTTTTTCCCTTAGCGACAGGGCCTCAGTAAGCCACTAAATTGCCTAGACAGGGAACTGGGATTAGTGCTAGGATTATAGGTGTGCACCATCACACACAGGTACAACAACCGTTCTCGTAGCTCAAATGTCTATATGTCAGCTGGAGGCTCTCATTTGGGCTTGGCAGGGCCACCTCATGTGGGGCAGCTCTGCTTCCTTTTCCTAGGATGCACAGGTTAGCCTAGCCCCACCCCTTCCCTGCCAATGGAAAAAGCACAGTGAGACCCAAAGTTTGGACCAGACTCGTGGTTACTTCTGCTTTATTCTGCTGATCAAAACATCCCCCATCAAAGCCCAGAGTGAGAGAAGGAGGCGTTTGTCAGATTGTGTGACAAATAGATTGGGAGAGGGCAGAGAATGGAAGCCATTCATCAATCTACCACATCAACTCTCCAGACTTATACCTTACTGCTTTTACCTAGGAGATCATAAACTTTGGGTCCACTCACTCCACTCCCTCTCCTACTTTCCTCATCTCTGTGCATTGGCCCAATGTTTTCACTCCAGCTAGACAGTCCATTATACTTCTATTCACACTCCCCTCCCACCCAATTAATACTTCCTGTTTTTTAAGACTCAAGTCCAGAGTCATTTTCTCTGAAAAATCTTCCATGTTGAGAACTAGAGCATCTGTACAGGCTTACGAGACAGCTGTTAACAGTTCTCTCTACTCCTTATTCAGTGATGATGTATTGGAACCCTGAAATGCACCATGGGAAAGTATTTACACCACAGAAATTGGCAAGTGCTACAAATCAGAGCTTTTGCTCTTTTCCTGAAGACTGAGCAGTACAACAGTAAAGCTGCTGTTAATATCCCCATCTCCTCAGTCTGTACTTTATCTTCCTGAATTTCTCAATTCCTCATACCATCCTCCTCTCCTTTATTGTCTGACTTCTTCCACACCCGCACCAGACAGTGAGCCCCCAAAGTTGAGGGGTATGTCTGCTTGTTCTGTGGATCCCCAGCCCTGAGCACGTCAACTTTCAGTGGTTACCAGGCTCGGTGGTTCATGCCTGGTACCCCAGCTACTCAAGGGCTGAGGCAGGAAGAAAACTTGAGCCCAGGAGGTCAGGAGGCACCATAGTGATCCTTAAAATAATGAAGAAATAAAGAAAAACAAGCAAATACTCAGTAGATATTTTTAAAAATTGTGTTAAATAGAAGATGCAAAGGACCAGCTGGAGTTGCTTGCCTTAAGAAGATGGCCATGGACAGGAAGGGTTACAGAAAGGCTGGCCTGAAAGAAGGCTCTTCTCCCCAGCCCACCACTGTTTGAGGCAGCAAATCTTTAGCAAGCCCCAGATGTGATATTCATCCTCTACAATGTGAACTAGTGAGCCCTTCAGTAACTGTGGCCACATTGGTATGGAATCATTTATCAAAATAGTCAAAAAATATATCTTTGAAGCAATGGTTAGGGGTCCATTTCAAGGTAGCAGAAGCAATGAATGCATTTGTTGCAACCAGGCTTCCCCCAGAACAGGGGCTGGGACAGTGACAGTGTAAGTGAAGGCTGCCACTCGAGTAACCCCAAGAGTTTGAGTATATTGGGGCTGTTGCATTTAGTGTTCTGAGATCTGGGTACTTCTGCTCTGGACTTGGCCGAATGTGGGACACAGTCTGAGTTAAAACTACTTACTGTGAGGGGACAAATTCATGGTGAACTACTCTGATACACTTGATGATGTACCTTGATGTATATTTCTTTTAAAGCTGCACACAGCCTAACTGATTTTGAGGTAGGATTTCTACAGTTCGTACACTTTCAGGCTAATCCTCAATTTCTGTGGTATATTTGTGACAATTGTGACTTTTACGGTGGAACCAAATTTGATTTGTAAAAACAACCAAGCAAACTGTCTCTGTTAGCAAATGGAGCCATGGTGCTGTTGGCCCTTCTCTCCCGCTTCTATGGTACAGGTGTGTTAGTATTTGAAGTGAGGGCACTCCCAGAGGTGGAGCTAACATAGCAGTGGAGTGGGGGATTATGAGACGTTGCTGTCTACAGCAGGAACAGCAGAGTACCACACAGATAGTACTGTGTAAGTGAACCAGTGGACACTGATGTCTAAATACAGACTGTGAAGTTCAGGGAACAATGGAGGTGTGGTTACTACTAGGAGTAGAAGGGACTTTGAACATTGGTTACTTTGTGCTATTGCGCTGGTCAGAGAAGAACTTTATCTCCAGAGAAATTGCATTTGTAGGCTGAGAAGTCTAAAATAGGCCTCTCAGTGGTAACACCCCTAATCTGATCATGGCCTTTTCCAGCCCCTGTCTCTGATGTAAGTTCCTGTTACTCCAGTGCTGGACTCTGCCAGGACATTGTGAGATCTTGCCATTGCTGATGGAAAAGAGATACTCTGCTTGCTTGCAAAAGCATTTGACCATACACATTTGTCCTCAATTGCCTATAACTCCTTTATGTTTTTGTTTTTAAGTTAGAGTAAAAGAAAAGTGGGAAATACAAATTTGTTCTGTAAAGAAATCAGTTGAACTTTAAAGACAGGCATGGATTCCTCCAACTATAGGACATTTTGTTAGGGATCAAGACTTTGGTACTAAAACCCTTTAAACAGCCCTAGCAGCAATTGGCTGAATTACTTTAGAGACTTTTTTTTCTGTCGAACTACATTGCTGAGAGTTCAGGTATAGAAATATGGTTGGTCTTTTGAAATAATGTACGTCATCATTATAAATAACTATGCAAAGGTTTAATAATAACGAAAGACCTAGTAAATAGGAAGATGGCTAAATAACAATGAATTGAACATATATATATATATATATATATTTTTTTTTTTTTTTTTTTGGTACCAGGGATCAAACTTGGGACCTTGCCGCTTGTGAGGCAGGCAGTGTGAACATATATATTTAAACGTGCTTCCTCCCAGCGCTCCTTTAAAATGATAGCAAATGTATGTTTTAAAGAAAAAAAGCCCACAAGGACAGTAAGTATGGGAAAGGATGATTATAACAAAACTTTGGGGGTTAGAAAGCAGAGGATAGGGATCAATGTTTTAGGTATCTTTTTTATACCTTTCCAAATTTCCCCAGCCTTAAATGGTCAAGCGAGCTAGAAAATACCTGCCCAAGGCACCAGACTCTTTTCTGGGTCCCCAAAGAGTCTTTGCAATGCCTGGGGACAGAGTAGGGAAAGGGGAATCTCCTGAGAGTAAGAACTGGACATTAGACTGCAGAGTTAGGTGAGCTCTCTGGTAACTCAAAAGGTCAGCCGTCGGGCTGTGAGCAGCTACAGAGCTGTCATGCATCTAGGGAAACAACTGCACATCGCAGGTGACTTCACAGACAGCATGGGGGCTGGAAGGCAATGAACAGACATCATGAAAGTGTTAAAGGGGGGCGGAAATCTAGAATTATAAGGCATCAGAAATAGTTTTCAGAAACGAAAGCAAAATAAAGATATTTCAGACAGACAAAAGATGAGGCAATTCATGTTGGCCGAGTGTGGTGGCGCACACTGTCTTCCCAGCTGCTTGGGAGACTGAAGCAGGAGGATCACAAGTTCAAGGTCAGCCTGTGCAACTTATTGAAACTCTGTCTCAAAATGAAATGAAAAGGGCTGAGGATGTAGCCCAGTGAAAGAGTCCTTATCTAGTGTGCACAAGGCCTGGGTGGAATCCCCAGTACCACAAAGTAAATAAATAAAAAGAAATATCAAGAGAGTGTATTCATGTTATAGAGAAATGATACCAAATGAAATCCCTAGTGTACAAGAAGAAGTGAAGAATATTAGAAATAATAAATACATAAAAGACCTTTATTATTATATGTAAACTCAATATCTTTAATAACAATATGAGAATTTATGATATATGTAGAAATACAAATAACATCAGAGTACAAAGGGAAGGAAAGAAAAAAAATGGAATTATATTTGGGTAGGCAATTAGTGTTGCTCATGAAGTAACATACTGTTTAAAGTACACTGGCAGCCAAACTTTATTCTAGCTTATGTTGTCCTGTTTTTAAATGTTATAATAAAATATAAAAAATAAGTTGTGTTACTGTTTATATATATTAACTATATTATATATTCCATAAATGGCCCAACACAAATTCCTCTTCTCTCACCACTACCCAGTGAAGCCAAAGGGTTGGATGCCCATGAAAAGATTAATTGTACTAAGCTGCATACACATATTGCAGTCTCTATTAGATGCACTAAAAAGTTAAAACACAAAACAGAGGCATATCAAAAAATTCAAGAGAATGGATAAAATTAAATATTACAACATTATGATTTACTTAATAAAAACCTAGAGAGAAGTGGGAAGAAAGAACAAGAAAAAAGAAACAGAAGAGAAATCAAAAATAAATGACTATGGTAGGCATAACCCAACCACATTAACAATTATATTGCATTTAAATGTGATTAGTATTCTAATTTTAAAAATCAAGGTGATCAAATGGAATGAAAAAGCAAAGAACTACCTATAATTGGTTTATAAGAGAAACAAAGTGTAACTATAAAGATACAGATATAAGTATTGAAGAAGATGTCCAGTACTACACATAAGCCTATAGCTAACATCGGTGTTGTGATCGAATGTTTAACACTTCTCCTAAGACCAATGAGCAGCAAGACAAAGATATCTGCTCTCACCATTTCTAATCAACATTGTACTTTATAGCTTGGCCAGTGGAATAAGACTAAGATTGGGGAGGAGAGGAATGCAGTTGTAAAGGAAGAAAACAAACTGACATTATTCACAAACATGGCTATGCACATTGAAATCCCCACTAAATCCACAAAATAACCACTAGAACGAATAAGTGAATTTAAGCTTGGTCACTGCTTCCAAGATGGTACCTGGGATGCTCCATGCTCTGAAAGAAAGGAATACTGGTCCTCACATGGCAGAAGATCAGAAGAAAGCCAGTCCACACCTAGGAGACCTTTGTATAGTGGCATTAATCCATTCATGAGAGAGAGTCCCTGTGACCTAAATGTTGGAGACACCCCATCTCCCAATACTGTTGCATTAGGGATGAAATTTCAACATGAGTTTTGGAGGGAACAAAAATATTCAAACCAGGCCACACCTCTTGGAAATTAAAAATATAATAAATAAAACTCAAAGTTCAGAAGATACAGCTAAGGAAATCTCTAAAAACAAAGCAAGACCAAAAAAAAAAAACTACCCCAGAATGGAAATGAATAAATGAGAGAAAATACAAGAAAATTTTTTACTGGATCCTGCATTTGAATAATAGGAATGCCAGAAAGAACAGGGGAAAGTGGCATATCTTCATGTAATTTCACAATACTGAAGATAAATAAATTTATTATAAACCTTCAGAAAGAAAAATAAAACAAGTCATATGTGAATAATCAAAAACCAGACTTCACAACACCATCAGAAGCCAGAAGAAAATGGAGTGATATTTGTGAAATCTAAGTAAATACATTTTCCCACCTAAATGACTTTATCCAACCAAATGATCAGTAAGGAAAGAAGTAGACCAAAGACATTTTTGGATTTTCAGGGGCTCAAAAACTTATGTTCCATATACTCTTTCCCAGGAATCTACTGACCAATGTCTTCATAAAAATAAGGGCATAAAATATAGGATTTTTAATAAAAGGAATAAAAGGAATTCCCAAATAAAAGTTTGGGAGATGATGCTAGAAAGTGTGGGACATATCTATACCAGGGAAAGTCCATCCAAGCAGAAAAATGCAGGATATCTTTACGTGTCTGGATGTATAAACACTTGGGTTATTGAGGGAGTATTGGGCTGAATTACTAACAAATGGAAAGAAAACTAGGCCTCCTTTAGAGAAAGCAAAACATTGTGCAAGGAAAGCAAAGTATGGTTACCCTTGTATATGTCCTTGTGTCCTTGTTTGTACCCTTGTATAGGTATCCCTGTGCTATAAAGAGCAAACACTGAATATTGATCTAAGCAAAAGTATGTTATAATTACAATGAGAAGATCATAGCACAGGAAGTTTTTGTGGGTCCACAGGAGACTCACATTCCAAGATGCTTGTACATACTAGAATCTGTGGCTGCTCACATCCCTTATATAATATGGCACAGTATTTTCACATAACCTACACATATCCTGGGGCTGGGGATTTAGCTCAGTGGCCCCACACCTGCCTCGAAAGTGCAAGGTTCAATCCCTGGTAACAAAAAAACAAAAAAAGAAAACCTACACATATCCTCCTTTAAGCCATCTCTAGATTATTTATAATACCTGATGCAATGTAAACGCCATGTAAATAATTGTTAGACTGTATTGTGTAGGGAAGAACAATGAGGAAAAACATCTGCACATGGTCAATACAGGTGGAATTTTGAAACTATTTCTGATGCATGGTTGCTTGAATTTGTAATTGCAGAACTCGGGTCCACAGTGTGGAGTGACTTCATATGGGCGGCAGTGGTCATATGTGATGGGGGGGGGGGAGGTGTATGGTAAATAAGAGCTAAGTTCTTATTTTCCATACTACCTAAAATTGAAAATTCAGAAGGTAGGAAATACAGGTGTATTAATTGCATATACAGAGGTAAATAACCAAAGAAACAGCTAAAATAATTCAAAGTAATTGCTTTTGAGAAAGACATGAGCTAGGAGGAGGAGTTAAGAAGTTTTTTTAAGTCTCATAGACTTGTTGGTTTCTATAAGTTATGTGAAAAATCTAATAGATAAAAATTAAAAATTGAAAATCAATAAAATAATTATGGAATACTATTAAAAAGCAATTAGGTGAATTGGGAGTGGGGCCAAATGGAGGGGCTAGAACACGTGCATTTCACACAAGACTGCACACTCAGAATTCACACACTCAGATTTTCTAAAGAGAAATCTGGGTACTTTGCGGGTGGGGTCACATCACCCCAGGTGTGGCATAGAGATCACCGCTGTCCCATTTCAATCTAGTTCAAGTCACACATGTAAGTTAATTTATGGAAGCAAGGTTAAAATAAGTGAAAAGGAAAGAACGATTTCCATATCAATTTTATATAGCATCATTCATTTCTTTCCATTTCTTCCAACATCCCATAAACTAGTGACTTACAGCACCATGTACCAAATGATTTTAGCAGCTGTATCCATGATACTTTTCATAAGAAAACTTAGCAAGATACTTTTAATATGTACCATCCAATAGAATGAAACATCAGTCCCTTAATTTAAACTTCTGATAAATCCAGATTTCTGATCTAAGACAGCTAGCCTGTCATCTCTCTTGATAGGAACTGATTTTTTCATATCTAGCTGAAACTCCTTGATGTTTGTAAAATATTCACAACTAAATGATACTGAATTTTATTTTTAAGATCATGAATACACATTATTTCTAAGCAAATTTGAAAGTATATTGAGACAAAAATGTACCCAAACTGGGCACTATCTCTTATACACGTGACTTACCTAATGCTAAAAGCAAACAGACAGAAAGCCATACAGAGAACGAAAACACTCTGAATTTTCCACATTGTGAATCAATTCATCTTTGGGATTATTAGTCTTACGCTCTTCAGGCAATTGTTTGGTGACTTAGTTGAAATTTTCCACTTTTATAAAATGTTTTTCAGTTTTTGTCTCATAATTTTCTGAGAAAATTTCTATAATTGAAATAATTTCTTTTACCATTTCTCCACCTCAAAATATTTTTCACTTTTGAGGAAGTATTCAAGCCAACTTCATATCTGACCCAAGTTTCAAGCTCAGATCTGGGCAGAAATTAATTTAGGAAACTTTTGTTGAATATTTAATTCTGATTTCAAGTAACTAGTATCTTCAATTCTTTTTTTTAGCTCTTCAGAGGAAACTTCTTATTAAATTCAATGTGTGTTTGCTTTACTTAGTGTTACTCATTTTATTATTTCTTTTTTAAAAAATGGGTTTTTTGTTGAGCTCTACAGCAGCCAACTGCAGTTGTCCCATGTTAGGAAAGGTGGAGCCTAAATTCTTCCAGCCTCTCATTTTTTACTGTTCTGGTCGTAGTACTAGCTTCTGCATTGCCAATCAATTTTATTGTGTTCCTTTCTTTTAAAGTTCAAAATTTTTCCATACTTACTTTTTCAACTAGAAACATAATTTAAGTACATTATAATTAAAATAAGTATTTCAACTTAATTTCCAATTACAGTTTATGTAAGAGTTACTATCATTTGAACTTTCTGCTTAAAATATCCAGGTAAGTGCATTACAGTGTTATACTTGTGAATAGAAAATCTCATCTGAACAGGACAGGCTGTTTGTGGCTCTGCAGCCCTTGGCCAATATACACACTACGACAGTATAACACCGCCTGTGCAGTACAATGGTGACAGTGTAATGTCGTCTTATCCATATGACAGAGTTATGTTCCAGAGGGGAAATACTATATGCTGCTTCAGAAAAATTGAATTTAAGTGAATGAAATGCCGTTAGGACTGTAACTCATCAGTTGTCGCGGTGGCACGTCAAGGGCTCCCCGGTCCCGTGTGTCTAGTGGCTGCCATACCAGGCAGCCCAAGCATGGAGAGGAGGAGAATGACAGCGCCTTTCTTGGACACCACACATCCTTCTCGATGCTCTCACAGACAGGATCTCAGTTATTCCTCCGAACAGTGCTGAGTGCTGTTATCCACATTTTACATGAAGAGGGGAGCGTGGGGACATTTAGTGGCTTGTCCACATTTGTGCAGTCCAATAATAGAGGCTGTGGCTCATGCTAGGGTACAAAGATTACAAGTTTTTATTTATTTTAACAGTCTTGTATGAGTGAAGTTGAAACATTTGGAAATATTTATTGAATCGTAGGGGACAGGCTCTATTCTAGTGAGCAAGAAACACAGTCTCTGCCTTCATTAAGTTTACCATTTAACGTCCCCCAAGCCAGAAAATTACAATAAGGCACTGTCAGTGAGATACTTGCCTCAGAATTAAACTCTGACGTTGCTTCAAGTGAAGCTCTTAAGGTGAAGGTGCTTCCTGTGACCTTGGAGGGGGCCAAAGTCATCTCTGCCCATAGTGGTCCTGCCTAGATGGCCATACAGTAGGTGCTTAGTAGGAGCTTTTGTTACTGAGTGTGAAGTTATCAGCTCCAGTTCTGGGTGGTTATTTTCTTTCTTGTATGTCTGTTATTATCCTTGGGGGCTAGGATGTTCTTGTCCCTAAGGAGAAGGGAACAATAGGGCAAAGGGACCCATGATAGAACAAGAGGAACAATATTTTATGGATGAAGAACACTCAGTTTCTCTGGTGTGAGAAACTGAAAGTGTAAATAATGATTAAAATGAATAATTGATAATGTGAAATAGGAAGAAAAGATCCAAAGGAGTAGGGGAAGTGGGAGGGGTAGGGGAAAGGAAAGAAGGGAAAGGAAAAAATATGAGAAAAGAGGGCCAGGGATTTAGCTCAGTGGTTCCGGCGCCTGCCTCAAAAGCACAATGTCCCAAGTTTGATCCCTGGTACCAAAAAAAAAAAAAAAAATATATATATATATATATATATATATATATATGAGAAAAGGGAAAAATGGAGACAAAGTCTGTGTGAACAGGGAGGGGTGGAGGGGTTGAAGGGAGAGCAGGGGAATGGGAAAAAAATAAGAACCAAGATACATCATATAAAGGTACAAGTTCCCAATGATGAATGTAAGTGTATTGTATACCTATAATGTACCAATAAAAGAATCAAGAAAAAAAAAGATCAATCAGACTCATTAGGGGACTTTTTGTCCCACAGGGGATGCATATTCAGATCCAAACTAAGGTACTGATGCGATCGTAAAACCGGGCTTGCAATGTTGAGTGCCTATGGTTTATTTTCAGAAGACTGCAGTAGCTACCCCAGAAGCTTCCTTTGGGGTCTGCAACCTGCTCTATAAGACTGCATCACCTCGGGCCAGGGATTTAGCTCAGTGGTTTCACTGCCTGCTGCACAAGCACAAGGACCCGAGTTCGATCCCCGGTACCAAAAAAAAGACTGCATCACCTGCAGTACAAGATGCAGCTGAGGAGCACTGGAGCTGGTGATTTATGCACATGAAAAAGATTTTTCCTAAATAAGATCTTGAAAGAAATGCTATTTAATGAGTATTTTAGATGTCACCATTACACAAATAAGTTCAGAAACAAGCTGCTTAATCTAATGTCACACAGCAAATTCAGTCCAGGACTTCTATATTTTCTTTCCAACTAATGAGTTGTGCATGAGGAGAGAACTGAGGAAGATGCAGCAGAAGCTAAAGGCTGTACGTGAGGCTAGGGTGTGAAATGTGTTTCTGTCCTTTCTACTCTGATGTTAGGACAGCTTCTTAACTTTTCTGAGCTTTAGAATCTGAGCTGGGAAATGGGGATGACACAGCCCTCCTAGAGTTGTGGTGCAGATCTGCTTAGATAATGTGTGCAAATGCCCCAACCTCAGGAAGATAAGATGCTTCTTTTATTCACTGTCTGCAAAGCAGCACTTCTGTGTCTTGGTCATTGGTCCTCACATCATCCTTTTCAAACCTCAAGCTTCAATACCAAGTATTCTGGCCTCAGCCTCCGCCTGGACTCTGTCCCGTAATTCTGTGTTCATACCCTGTACCAGCCTCTTGCTTGTCCCTTCTCAAGATCTTGCCCATCCTAGCTGGAGCTCCACCTAAAGAGCCTTTGCATGGAGTTATAGGCTTCGAGGACCTGCTATAGCTTCTACAGACTTTCTTTCCTTTGAACTCACAGCAGCCCTGCAGGGGAAGCAGGCCCACCGTTACCCATATCTTATCACTAAAGAACCCCAAGCCAGAGACACTTAGTAATTTTCCCAAGACCACAAGTGGGAGAAGCAGAGGCTTTGAGGTCAGAAAGTCCCAGGTTCAAGTCTCAACTTTGCCAGCATCGTGGCCTCTGGAGAGTTACAGAGCTTTCCTGATCTCAGTTTCCCCAGCTGTAAAATGACATCTGTTGAGTGTCCTGCAAGGTTGCAGGTGTTGTACGTGCAGTAGTAAGCACGCCATACAAGGATCCAGTGCACCTCGCCACCTCTCTGCACTACCCCACCACTCCAGCTAGACAGAAGCTCCTCCACCTCTGAACTGCAAGAGCATTCATCATCTTTATCAGGAGTCTCTAATTGCATATCTCAGAGGCCAACTGTAGCTAATGAACAGCAGATAGGATTTTGCCAACACACTGTAAAGATCACAAAATGGAAGAGCTGGAAAATCACTTTCTGGGAAGGAACTGGGCCAGCCTAGGAACCTCAGCAGCCCCTGGGTGGCCATTATTGGGTGACTCTGTGACGTGCCTTTCCTCCTCATGGTACATCTCTCCACTCCCAGCCCACATGTACAGAAGGGCAGATCTAACTGTCCTGGCCAGGACCTCATGGCACTCTCTGGGCAGGTGGACAGGGTGGGAGGCAGCCTGGCAGGTCACCATGGAACAGAAGAGAGGCAGTTCCATGAGGGTAGGCACCTTCTCGTGAAACTCTAAATTCAACTGTTGCATGTGGACGTCTTCTGTCTTTACATCCGCTAGACCACAGGCCTGGGAGGACAGCATGTGCTGAGTCGAGGAGGGTGTCCTGCTCCTATGCTCAGATGCCATTTGGAACCCCATGGACTGGCCCAGGGCCTCGCATAGATTGATGCCGAGTAAAAAGCGAGCGATTTTGTCATGGATTTCATTACAGTACTCAGTCTTTGCAGTCCAAAAAAATCAAATCAATTGAGGTCTTTCCTGTCTTCTCCAAGCTCCTAATCCTCAGCACTACCTCCACACACAATCAGCAATAACAATTCACCCGATTTCCTTGGATATAGGAGCTCATAAGTTCCTGGAGCTTAGCACATCCCATCACAACCTCGGTGTGAGGTGCCAGAGGCCTTGCCAAGCAACTTGATTCATAAGTCATTATAATTGAAGCCGAATACAATTAATTGCATAATTTTGAACTCTTCAAGTTTAATGCAAAAAAATTACATCACAAAATCCAGGTATGATGAAATATTTCTAATGAAAGGAATAAAGAGAACCTGCATAAGCACTAGTTCATGTTTGTGACATGTACACGCTCCAGGCATCAATAAAAATTCGTGTAGCTCAAGTGCACAAATTTCCTAAACACGTGGCCCACCGTTGAATAAACATTTTAATACTGCCACAACATTTTGATAACATCAGTGACATCCACCTTCAACCTGCTGCAGAGTTTTTTCTTCTTGTAGGCACAAACTCTGAATCGGCTCATATCTTGGGTTTTGTGTTGATTTTTGTCTTATTTTCTCTTCCTTTGGAGTTTGAATTTGTTCTTTCAGATAGTTACCAACTTGCTAGAGGACGTGTCAGGAAATAGCTGATGAATAAAAAGAGTACCATCTGCCTTTGACAAAATTTTTATCCAATTCAGCAGACAGGATTTCCTTGAAGAAAAACCTGAGAAATTAATTAATTAACTGTAACTGAATTTCACCTCTTTAACCTTAACTCTCGAGCAAACCTGAGCTAAATAAACATCTGACCATTCAATCTCTTCCACTTAAGGTTAACTTGAGTTTATTATTCAGGCTACTGCCCTTGTGTATTAGGCAGTGCATAAATTACACATACTAATTACCCTGGATGGGGCACCACTTTAATGAATTCTTTTAATTAAACTGCAACACAGTGGTTTTGCACAGGATGGTCTATATTTCATCCTTAAACCACGTTAACCTTCATCTTTGTCTGGGAAGCTCACCACATCCAGCGAGGGTCTGAATTTAATTCATCTAAGTATTCAGCAGTCCCCCTGCACTATCCTAAGGAAATTTGAAAAATGTTTCGTTTCTGCTTGGAGGTTAAGAAATTAGATGCCTCTGTGTAAAGTTATGATTCTACTGGGGATATTGACATGGGGGAAAAAAGCAAAACTGAAATGGCAGTATTGAGTGGCATAGTCCAGCCATCGTACAATGTAAAGAAAAGAAGTCACATTAACAATGTTCCTACTAAGCAAGGAACATCTTTCACTTGGGGATCCTTCTATTCCTGACTGTATAGTAAATAATCCTTACTCTGAGTCCAGTTTTCAAAGGTACAATTAGTCCTCTATTATCTAGAACCATTAGATGATACAGAGGCAGAGAAACCTGAAACTAGTATTTTAAGGATGAATATCAGTCTTGTCTTTTTCACTGAGTCCTTGCTTCTAGATAGTAAGGTTGAGAGCTTTGTGTTTTACCTCCCTGGTATACGATGCAGGGGAGGATGAGGAGGAAAGGGGAGGAGAGAATCAAACAGCCAGAGGACTGTCTAGATTCCCGGAACCACAGTGATCTCCAGCTCAGTCAGTGAACATTAACTAAGCACCTACTGTATTCTCAGCATTTTGTCTAGCGCCGGAATGTCACAGTGATTAAGGATTGCTGTATTTGTGCTTGTTGTTTTTAAAAAAAAATACAAGGAACCTACATAGGTTTGTACTTACATAGATAAGTTTGAGAAGTTGTCCCCTCAAAACACCTCTTTGCTTCTGGGAGATATTAGAGGCCTGAGTTGGGAGAAAAAGGTGCTGATCCTATATACTCCTCCTCCTCCTCCTCATCCTCTTTCTCCTCCTGCTCCATTTCCTCTCCCTCCTTTTTCTATTATGGCACATGATAGTTTTTCATTCAAAAGATTAAAAGGAAAAATAGCTGGGGAGAGACAAACAAATCACAGTGTAGTGTGGCAAGTACTGTGACAGGGGAACTGACCTGCAAACACAGGGGCAGAAGGACCTGGCAGTGTCTGGGGAGTCAGGGAGGACTCCCGGAAGAGGTGGTGTTTACGTTGGGTCTTGAAGCATGAAGATGAGAGTGTGTCAAGTTAGGCATCACCCATTGAGTAATGGGGAGAAGAGGATAGCCTAAGATGGCTCCACCCACCCTAAGACTTTCTTCTCTAAGACAAGCTGTTAACAGACATGCTGTGCTTTCCTGATGACATGGGGAAAAAGTGTTTAAGTCATTTTGATTTCTGGTAACAAGGTGATTAAGAATGATGCATTGTAAATAGTCTGAGAAAAATTTGTTCATTCTGGAAAACAGTTGAATAGTTTGCCTTCACAGTTACTCCAGCAGGTCTCAGAATGTTCACTGAGCCCTCATTTAACCTGAAGTTGCTCAAAAGCTACTGACCTGTAGGATGCAACTGAAAACAACTGATCTCTGTTTTGATAGGGAAGACAAAGAATAGAGGGTATTTTTATCAGCAAAGCCTAGTTCTTAATTCCATATCATTATATCTAGAAATAGCACCCCCCCCCCTTTTCTGAACTCCCCCTTGCAGCCATGATAGAAGGACAGGGAAAGTGAAGACCAGGATGGTCTTAGATTCCATACTTGACCACTGATGGAGTCCTTTGGGTCCCTTACCCTGAGGACTTGGAGAGCTATTATAGGAACGAGGTAGTTCCAAACCAGGCAAAAGAATCCTGCTTTCCACCACAGAGCAACAAATCCTAGAAAGAGGGCTATGGAGAAGTTGGCAGCACTCTCCAGGCCTCTTAGAAATTCCATTTACATAATGCAGTGGGACGGGAAAGGGCAAGCTGATTAATTTCTCACCACCCCAACACTGGAGTGACCGATACCTTTCAGTTATTCACTGAGCCATAGTTATGTGCCAGATGCAGGCAGCACGAAGATGTATGTCACATGGTTCCTGCTCCCCAGTAGTTCTCAATGAAAAGAGAGTTGCAGAAAAAACAGGAATAGGTAAGAATGTGCCCTCCAGTCAGAGACCAGGAAGCAGGACTCTTCTCCACAAAGCTGAGGGCTTCATAGAGAGCCTTAAGACCCCTGAGCATGGCCCAGCACGGTGGCACATGCCTACAGTCCCAGCGCCCTGAGATGCTGAGGCAGGAATACCACAAGTTCAAGCTCAATCCAGGTATCTTAGTGACTGAGGCCCTGTCTCAAAATTTGAACAAGGGAGGGGGGCTGATGATGTAGCTCAGTGTGAAAGCCCTGGGTTCAACCCCCCGTCCCAAATCTCAAAAAAAAAAAAAAAAAAGCTAAAACAGTATGGCACAAATATGCCTTTGAAGTAGAAATATTCCTAACTACTGAATTGATCCTTTCTGTTTTAGTCCATAGCAGAATGGCTGATATGCATTGGATAGGACATGATTTAAAGACAGAGTTGCATATTTTGGGAAGTGGCTACACCCAATAGGTTCTTCTCTCCCCTAGCACCCTCACCAAATGCAGGAAGTCTGACAGCTCCTTCAACAGCCTGTGACCAACCCTAGGCTCCAGAGTAAGTTTTTATGGTGAGAGCGGTGGCTCTTGAGACAGTCAACTCAATTTCTTTTTGCCTATGCTGTGGGACCCTGGTTGTCACTTAGCATTCCTAACGCTCTCAGCTTTCTGTGCAACTTGGGTAATGATAACGGATGTCAAGCAAAGTGACAGGGATCTAGCAAGTCATCAGTGTTAGCTACGATGATTAGTGTAAGGCAAGTGTATCTGGGCCTTCTAAACGAGAGGCTTTTCTTGCTCAATTATCAAAAAGTGGCATCCAAAGCTGGTAGAATGTAGGAATGTTATTTGTTATTACAATACATTCACAAGGGCATGTGAACACACAAACACACACACACACACACACACACACACACAATTCATTTCAGTTTAGATACCAGATGACACCAGCCTATCCCTGTGAAGGAAAGGCCCAAGAGGAATTCCCAATCATGCACATGCTACTTTTGCTGCCTTACTGGAAACTCATAGCCAGGCATAGTGGTACATGCCTGTAATCCCAGCCCTCTGGGAGTCTGAGGCAAAAGGATCTTCAGTCCAAGCCCAGCATGGGCCACTGAGACCCTGAATTAAAAATTTTTAAAGGGCTAAGTATATAGCTCAGTATGAAGGCCCTGGGTTTAATCCCTACTGCTACCAAAAGAAATCCAATTTATAACAATAGTTATCTGTTTGAGGGAGGCAAGAAGACTCTGAACCATCAGGGATTGCGTGTTCATTTTTATTGTACACTTTAACTTAATTTTTAAATGTACTGTCCCTCAAAAAAATTATACAAATTTAAATGTGTTTAAAATGTTTGAAAGTGATATTATGAGATACTGACGGGCCACTGGAGATTGCACAGTAGTAGATTTATAAACACATTTTTATTAGTTTGTTTCTACATACATCTCTCCACATAAATAAGGCTATTTGATTTTCAGTGTCTTCTGTAACTGATTATCACATGATGGATTAACTTATGCACTGCATATTTTACACTGAGCATTTTATCTTAAGGAAAAGAAACAAAATAAATATAAGTTGTAGTAATTAACAAATTCAGGGTTTAAATGTGGTTATGAGCCTAATAACTAGGGATTTGTACCATTGACTCTGCTGGTTCGCCAGCCTTCAAAATCAAACCAGAACTGTACAGCCAACTATCCTGGGGCTCCGGTTTGCAAACAGCATACAGGGTATCAGGGGACTTCTCAGTCTTTTTTTGTTGTTGTTTTATTTTTTTGGTACCGGGGATCGAACTCGGGTCTTTGCGCTTGCGCAGCAGGCAGCGAAACCACTGAGCTAAATCCCCGGCCCAGACTTCTCAGTCTTAACTAGAGCAGGGGGATAGAAATCTCCTATTGGTTCTGTTGTTTGGAGAACCCTGACTACCCCAATTAATACAGACAGTGTTACATGTTAGGAAATACAGTTTTGTTGTTACTGATGTTGTTGACATTGTTGCAGCACTGGGAGTTGAAACCAGGACTCATGCATTCTAGCTAAGTGCTCTACCACTGAGCTATGTCCCCAGCCTGAAATGGAGATGTTTATAGGCATTGTGCTGATTCTAGCTCTCCTTCTTGGACACACATGTGCAAAGTAATGTCTACACCCTTCACTGTGTTATTCCAAAAATTTCCATCCCAAATTGCTAGAAAATGTTATTTTCAAATTTAAATTAATGTTGGCTATGGGAAGTGAAAGTCACCTTGTACTAGAAAATAAGAGAGCACAAAGAGAAATTTTCACTTGTGTGTATTTGTTGAAATATAGCAAAAATGTTAAGAAAGAGCAGGCCAGCTTGGGAGTGAGAAATTTCTGGAAAGTCCTGAACTAATTTGTATCTTGGGACAGAGGAATGAATATAATTAATATAACAGAGAATTTAAGAGTAGGACATTTTTTCTGATCATGTGTGCCATAGTTATCTTAACCAAATACCATATTGAGAAACAGAATTTATGGGCCAGGGATGTAGCTCAGTGGCACAGCGCCTGCCTGGCAAGCATGAGGCCCTGAGTTCGATTCTCAGTACAAAAAAAAAAAAGAAAAAAGAAAGAAACAGAATTTACTTACATTACTGGAGCCCAGCAGTCTGTTACTAAGGGGCTGACCTCTTCTAATTCCATAGAGGGCTCTTGCTTCCTTTTTGTGTCTTTACATGGCGTTTCTTGGAGTGTGTGTGTGTGTGTGTGTGTGTGTGTGTGTGTGCGTGTGTGTGTAGTAAGAATGAGCAAGCTCTTTGCTGTCGGTTTTTAATTCTTTTTTTTCTGGCCTGGGGACTGAACCCAGGCCCTCACACCTTCGAGGCACATGCTCTACCCCTGAGAACTACACCCCAGGAAGTATCTCTTCTGATAAGCACATTAATCCTACCTGATCAGAACCCCCCTTTATGACCTCATTTAACCTTAAGTACCACCAAATCCAGCCGCCTTGTGGATTCGGGCTTCCACATATGAATTTTGGTGAGACACAAATACCAGTCCATCTGTCATAAAAACAATGATCCAAATCACAGCCTGACACTCTGTCCATACTTCCTGTGGAAAGCTTGTCTAGGTAAAGATTCTACCTTGATTAAAGACCACCAGGAAACAAGAGTAATGAGGAGGTCTTGGGATTTCAGCTTTGTGCTTGAACTTCATCCATTTTGCCTTTCACATCAGCATCTCAGATCTCACCAACATGTTCAAGTTGTAACCTCTCTGATGAAGGAAATAAGACTTGCCTTACCTTAATAGGCAATTAGCTTTTACAATTAAATAGAGTCATGATTAATGACAATAACAGTTCTTCCTCAGTGTGCCCATCAATACAAGCAGGATGCTCAAAATCCCCAGGAACACTCATTGGTTGAGTTTACTGTACTCCAATTTCCATCCTTGTGCATCCAAAGCTGAGGAAGACATGAATTCTGTCCTCCAGGAGACAGAATTGAGTCTGAAGAGCTGTATGAACAGATCAAGTGCAGCAAGGGAGAGTTTTCTCCCTCATCAGTTTTTCTGATGTCTGGCACCACATTTACAAGCTACACTTCATCAAAGTGGTCACCAATATGGAAGAAAACAGTGCCATATATATCAAGAAGAAATTCTGAACCATTGGTGGTATGACAGTTTCCTACGATGTTTTCAAACAGGAGAAAATGTTCAAATTGTACAAACTAAGAAGTCAGAAGTTTACTTGAAAAAAAAGCTAGGAGAATATTCCAATTGTCCAGTTAATCATTTTCCCGTAAAGAAATCCTACCCACTTTTTAGGAGCCAACTCTACCATTAAGCCTTTTCCAATTCTGATGGCCGGAAGTAGCCGCTGGCCTTCAAAACATTGCAGAGCTCTATGCCACCCAGCTGCAACTCCACCCAAAATGCTTTCTCCTGCAACACTTGTCTCCTGTCCTTATCATCTAGGGCAGGAACGCATTCTAAAAGCCAAATGTCAGAGCCATAGGATGTCAGACTAGAAGAGATCCAAGACTCCAAGAGATCCCTTGATTCCCCTTCCTCCATTTAGAGATGGGGACACTGAGGCCCCTGTAAGGAATTCTTATTGAGTGCGTGGGCCCTCTGAAGTGGTGACAATCAGCAACAGACATAAGGAAGGTAGAAGGACTTGGTAAAATGCCCAGAAGGGACATATGTCTGCATGGCCTCCAGAGATGTCTTGCAGGCTGGAGAGCAGGAGGGAGAGGGGCAGGGAACTAGGTCACTGAAGAGATGGGTCTGATCTTGGAGGGACTCTTGGCTTACATTTGGAGGGAAATTAGAACCACTGAAAGGATATTTTTTTTTTTTTTTTTTGCTACCGAGGATGGAACTTGGACCTTGTGCTTGCAAGGCAGGTGGCAGAACCACTGAGATAAATACCCAGCCCAAGGATTTTACTTTTTAAAAATTAGCTTCATCAAAGTGCAATTTACATAGATCAAAATTCACCTATTTTAAGTGCACAATTTGGTTAAGTTTTAACATGCATTTGGTTTTCAGTGCCACATAGTCAACATCTAGAAAACCTTTATGACCACAAACAGTTCCCTTCCACCTCTTGGCATCAATCTCTGCCCACGATTTCAGCTCTTGGCAACCACTGATCTGATTTCTCTTTCTGTATTTTGCCTTTTCCAGAATGTCATATAAATGGAACCATAGCTCATGTGACCTTTGGTTTCTGGCATCTTTCACTTAGAACAATGCCTTTGAGAGTCATTGAAGTGTTGTGTATATCAGCAAGTCAGTCTTTTTATTGTTGAGGAGTATTCCTTTGTATGAATTGCCATAATATCCATTTACTGTACCAGTTAGAAGAACATTTGAGTTGTTTCCAGTTTGCAGTCATTATAAATAAAACTGCTATGAACACTTAAGTGTAGGACTTTATGCAGAGTTTTTGTCTTGGATAAATCCCTAGGAGTGGAATTTTTTGAGGTCATAAGATAATTGTACATTTAACTTTCTGAGAAACTACTCAAATACTTTGTGAAGGGGTTGTTCATTTGTATTCCCATCAACAATGTATAAAATTCCAGGGATCCTGTATCTTCATCAACACTTGGTATTGTCAGGTTTTAAGTTTTAGCCATGGTAATTAATGTCTTAATTATAAGTCTTGAAATGGGTCAATTTTAATTTGCCATTCCCTAGTGAGTAGTGTTTTTTAAGGACACCGCTTTTAAGTGCTTTTTTGCCTTCCGTATCTTTTCCTTGAAGTGTTTGTTCAAATATTTTGCCCATTACTTTTAGTAGTCTTATGATTCTTATAGAAGTCCCTTATATATATATTTGATATAAGTCCTATCAGATATATTTCTTGTGGTTTTCATTTCATTTCTCTTAATTCAACATTTTTAATGGTTTTAGCTCTTGTATCTTTTTCTTTCTTTTCTTTTTGAAATACTAGAGATTGAATCTAGGTCACTCTACTACTAAGCTACAGCCCCAGCCCACTTAAATTTTTAAAGTTTTAAAATATTTAATAGTATGTGTTTCCCATATGTAACAATTGCATGCACCATGGGGAATTGGTATATAACACATATTAATTATTTTTACTTCTTCCCCTTCTTCCACCTCTTGGTTCCATTCCCATTTACAAAAGACCTATCTCCCTATTTCCTATTATCAATTTTTGTTTTGCTCTTTAAATTATTTATAATTTGGTGTTCTCATAAAAAGATGCCATGTGTTATTTAAGCTTTTTTATTTCACTTAACATTATGGTCTCAAGACACATCAATTTCCAAAAAAATGGCTCAAATTTATCCTTCTTTATGGAAAGTAATACTCCATTGTATAAAAAATACATTTTCTTTATCCATCTTTTGATAAACATATAAGCTGCTTCCAAGATTTAGCTATTATTAGTTTAGCTGCTATGAACATGGATATGCATGTATCACTGTAATATTATTCTGTATCCTTAACTCTTTGGGGAAGATACATAGAAGGGAAAGAGTAGAATCCAATGGAATTTCTAGTTTTAGTTTTCTGAGGAATCTCCGTACTGATTTCCATAGTGGTTGTACTAGTTTGCATTCCCTCCAAAAACAGAAGGGTGCCTTTGTCTTTACAGCCTTGTGAGCATTTATTATTATTTGATTTCTTGATGGTGGGCATTCTTTCTGAAATAAGATGGGATCTTAGAGTTATTTCAATTTGCATTTCTCTGATGGACAGAGATGTTCAACATTTGTTCACATATTTACTGGACATTTGTATTTCTTTTGAAAAGAATTGATTCATTCAGTTGCTCATTTTTGATTGAGTTTTTTATTTAGGGAGATCTAATTTTTTGAGTTATTTATATATTCTAGATATTAGTTCTCCATCAAATGACTAGACAGCAAAATTTTTTCACATTCTGTAGGTTTTCTCTTCACTCTGTCAGTTATTCCCTTGGCTGTGCAGGAGTTTTTAATTTGATATAATCCCATTTGGTGGTTCTTGATGTTATTTCTTGTACAATGGGAGTTGTATTTAGAAAGTCCTTGCCTGTGCCTATGTCATTAAGGGTTTTACCTATTTTATCTTCCAGCAGATTGTTTCTGTTTTACTACTTAGGTCTTTGATCCATTTCTATTTTATTTTTGGTGCCTGGTAAGATATATGGGTCTAGACTCAATGTTTTACATGTGGATAACCAGTTTTTCGAGCACCATTTGCCAAAGAGGCTATCTGTCCTCCGGTGTAGATTTTTGGCCCCTTTGTTAAAGATTATCAGATGCCTAAATGTGTCTGAGGTTATTTTTGCACTCTCTATTCTGTTCCATTGATCCACATGTCTGTTTTTGTGCCAGTATCATGCTGTTTTTATCACTGTGGCTTTGTAATATAACTTGAAATCTGGGATTGTGATGCCTCCTGCTTTGGTCTTGTTGCCAGGCTTGCTTTTGCTATTTTTGGTCTTTCTGGTCCCATATGAATTTTAGGACTGTTTCTTCTAGTTCTGTGAGGAATGCTGTTGGTATTTTCATTGGGATTGCATTAACTCTATAGATCAGTTTTGGAAGTATGGCCACTTTGACAATATTGGTTCTACCTATCCAGGAACAAAGGGATATCTTTCCATTTTCTGATGTTTTTGCTGATCTCATTTTTCAGTGTACTATAGTTTTTGTTATAGAAGTCTTTCATGTCCTCAGTTAGGTTAATTCCTTAATATGTAATTTTTTGAAGCTATTGTGAATGGTATTGTTTTCCTAACTTCCTTCTTGGTGAGTTCATTATTGGTATACAGGAACACAATTGAATTTTTGTGTGTTGATTTTGTATCCTGCTACCTTTTTGTTATGGCTTGTGTCTAGATGTTCCCCCAAAGCCTCATGCAGTCATAAGTGGGGTTCTTTCAGAGGTGGCTGAATCTAGAGTATGTGGTTGACTCATGGTGCAATGCTAGGATTAAGGGTGCTAGGATTAAGGGTGGATGGTTACTGAATCAGTCCATTGATTGGTTTGGCACTGCCCTAATCCTGGTAGCCTGGAGAGGATATAAGGGACAGAAAGAAGCTTGTCTTGTCCTTTGCTTGTTTTTGTTATCTTTTGCCTACAATTACTTATTTCTCCTCTGCAACACTCCTCTGCTGTATGCCACCCTGCCTTGGAGCCAGCCCACTATGGACTGAAACCTCTATGAACTGTAAGCCAAGTAAACTTTTCCTCTTTTAACTTTGGGTGTGGAGTATTTTGTCTCAGCAATGAGAAAAGTCAATAGGACACTAGCTGAATGTGTTTATTAGTTCTAGGAGACTTTTGGTGGAATTTTTGGCTCTTCTAGGTAAGAATCAAGCCATCATGTCATTCTTTCCTATATATGTAGCTTTTATTTCATTCTCTTGCCTGATTTGCTCTGGCTAATGTTTCAAGTACTACATTGAACAAGAGTAGTGATGATGGACATCCTTAGTATTGTGGTTTATATATAGATGTCTCCCCCACAGCCTCATGTGCTCGTAGGTGGGGCTTGTGGGAGGTGATTGGATCGGGGTGCATGATATTCATTAGTGGGTTAGTCCACTGATGAGTTTATAGCTAAATGTGATGTTGGGAAATGAAGCCTAACTAGAGAAGGTGGGTCACTGGGAGTGTGGTTTAGAAGAGTCTGTCTCCTTCCCTCCTTCCTTGATCTCTCTCTGCTTCCTGTCACCATGCCATGAGCTGTTTCTCCCCTGCCACACCCCTGTGCCATGCTGCCCTCCCTTGGAGCCAGCTGGGGCAGCTTACTTTGTGTTAGTGGAGACAGGTCTTCCTCCCCAGGAGCTGGGCTTAGCATTCCAGCCCGCTTCCTTCTCTTCCCTATATTGTCTTCAGATTCTCCAGTTTCTCTGTGATTTCTAGTTTTCCGCCTGGTTCTTTCTTAATTACAAGAGTTTTTCTTCCTTTTCTCTTCGCTAAATTATTTTCCAGATGTTATGAGTCCAGATCCTGGAGAGACTGTGATATGCTGCCATATCCTTTCCTCCAAATTTTTTAAATTTTGAGACAGGGTCTTGATAATTTGCCCAGATGGGACTCAAATTTGTAATCTTCCTGATTTAGCCTCCCGCAGTTCTCAGATTTAGCCTCACATAATTCTTGTATGTCCCACCATGACCAGCCTTATTTTGTCTACTCTAGGTCTTCATGTAAATTTTATAACCAGCCTCATAATCCCAACAAGATCCTCCAGAGAGTTTTGTGAAAAAAAAAACAAAAAACGAATGGTTATGACTGATTGCTTAGACTTATTCAATGTCAAAGCAATTAGATGGGCCAGTCTCAACTACCTATTTTACAGCAGTATCTCAAATCTGTTGGATAAGTGAAAAATAAACAAGCATCATCCTAGTAATAAGAGTTCTCAAGTAAACTTCAATGTATTGCATCACCCAGAGAGACTTTATTACTAGAAAATGTAAGAACATTGGAAGGTTAAGTGTTTGGACCAGGCCCAGAAGATGAATTAATCCATGGCTGCCTTGACAAAGCATGTGATGCTGAAGAGACCACTGCTGAGCTCAAGGAATGCCTCCCAAAGCTGAGATGCCAAGAGCACTTTAGGGCCCCATATCCCCTTTTCTTGTCAGGCAGCATATGACTGCAAAACGAGTAAGATTTTTGAAAGCACACTGTTTGGGTTCTTCTTGCTCTTCTGCAGAAGCTTGATTTTTCTAGAGTTGTACTGGTGATTTTAAATGGGAGGAAACTTAAGTGTCTTCTAATTCATGAGTCAGAATAGGAAGAATTTGTAGCTTCCCAAATGATCTCCCTGTCCTTTGTGTTGCATTCTTGCCAAATAGGCACTCTCATATGCAAACAAAGCAACCTTTCAGCCAGCAGTGGTGGTATGTGCCTGTCATCCCAGTACTTGGGAGGCCGAAGCAGGAGGATCATCATGAGTTCAAGGCCAGCCTGGACTATTTAATGAGACCCTGTCTCAAAGCAAAAACACCTTTTGAAAAAATATTGGAACTGGATGTAGTGGCACACACCTACAATCCCAGCACTCTTCAGAGGCTAAGACAGGAGGATCAGAAATTTAAGCCCACTTTAGGCAATTTATTGACTCAGCAACATGTCTCAAAATTGTAGAAAAAAAAAATTAAAGGGCTGGGGTTGTAGCTTATTGCAGAGGCCCTGATTTCAATCCTCAAGATTGAAAAACAAAAGTTTTGGTCCTACCATCAATGTATTTTTCTCCTGATAATGCATGCTCTTCATTAACACTGGTCTTCCCTGTTTTCCCTTTTCCAAAACATAGGGCCTCTCATCTTTGTGGGCAGTGTTGCTCCAACTGTAAGTTATTTGAATGTATTGTATGATTATCACAAGAAAATATGGAAGTTGTCCTTTGATTATTAACTACGTGACTTGGGGCAAAGCATTTGACTTAAGTTTTATCTTTTTTAATTAAACAGAGCTATCACCATTAACTGCCCAGTCTACAAGACTGGTGTATATAACTACTCTCTGTGAACCCTGGACTACAGTGAGCAAACATTGGTCATCATTGAGTTCCAAATAATTGATGGTGTTGCCTCTGTGGATCTGCTTATATATTTTTTAAATGCATTGAATTAAGGCTGTGTTTATAGGGTAACTTCAACATGCTGAGCATGGTGCAATTTAGTATGGGGTAGAAAGAGGTATAGTTACAATGTTTGTCCCCCAAGAAGATTGTAATGTTAGTAAGTGACCAGGCTTGTACACGGAAATAATAGAGACACTAACAGCTCATATTTGGATGTGCTTTTGAATGTCCTGGCTTCTGTCACATGCTTTTTTTCGTCTGATTCTTACTAACAGCTCTGCAGTTTGTAGGGCAGATGTTCTTGTGTCCATTTCACATGTGACCCAGAAAGCATAGGTGACTTCTCTAAAATTATAAAGCTCGTCAATATGGAGTTGGGATCTTCAATATGGTTTGGATCTTCAATGTCCCCCAGGCCTTGTATACTGAAGGCTTGGACAACAGTGTGTGAGACTATTTGGAGGTAGCAAAACCTTTAGGGGTGGATTCTAATAAAAAGAAATTAGTCACTGGGGATTTTCTCTGCAGGGGTATTGGGATCCCTGACCCTTCCTCTCTCTGCCATGAAGTGAGCCATCTCCCTCTGCATGTGTTCCTACTGCCATGATGTACAGGGCTGCCACAGGCCCAGAGCAACAGGGTCAACCAAGTGACCATGGACTGAAACCTCTGAGACCCTAAATCAAAATCAATCATTCTTCGTTTTAAATTGAGGTCCTCAGGTAGTTTGTCACAGTAACAGAAAGCTGACTAATGCAAAACCCAAATACAGATTATCTTCTGACTTCTAAACCAGAAACTCTATTCTGGTGGCTCTTAAGCCTTCATGTGATTATGAATCATTGAAGGAGCTGGTTAAAAATGCACATTCCTGAATTTCACTGGCAATTTCTAAGTCAGTTGTGTTGGGTCTAAGAGTCTGACCTTTAACAAATATTTCCTATGATTCTTTTATCATGACCTGCAGCTTTTTCCCCCACTATTTACCCTTCTGGCATAGACTGTGAAATGTGGAAATGCAGTGGCTATGGCCTGCATAACTGGCATGGAGGGTAAGTGGTCAGGAGCGCAAATTCTGGAGACGTCCTTGCCTGCATTTAAACCCTACTTTTTCATTGTGCTAACTTGGCAAATTAGGCATCTGCTCTGTGCTTACATTTCCCTATCAGTAAAGTGGAATAATACCAGTAACAACCTCACAGCCTTGTGCTGAAGATGAAATAAGTAATGGTCAAGTAATTAGAGTAATGCCTGGCCCCGAACAAGTGTTATGTTCTTACAAAGGGGAATGTGACCCACAGAAGCACTGTTGAGTGACAGATGACACAAGACAGCCTTTTGGGAAATGCAGCAGCCTCATCCATTGCACTAAACAATCCCATTCCCTCTCTCCTCACACACACTGGTCCCAGCTTGCAGGCCCCCATTGGCACCAATTTCTGGGAAGGCCGATGAGAGTCAGTTATCCTCTCTTTGCAAAGGAAGAAGGTTCCCAGCAACTCTCCAGCCTTAAGTCGACTTTGTGGCTTTATCCCATTTAAATCCACATTCTCTGGTGAAGGAAATAAACCAACACAGTAAAGCTTGCTGATAGCCACTCCATCTGTATTATGGCACACAATGATGGCTGGAAGTTAAAGGTTTGATATATAGGTCTATTTTTTTATTGCCAGCCCCTGCCCCTGAAGAAAGTATTAAAATTTCCAGATGAGTAACCAAACAATAAATAGATGAGACAGTTGCTGTGAATATCTGATTTTTTGCATAATAATGAGATATTGCTGGATAATGCTCTCTGCCATCCCCAGTTTGTCTAAATTATCATTTTGATTGGTCAGATGCATAAGAAAGATATACCAATAAAGTCATGTCAAGTGCACCATTGTAAATTGATGCAGGACGGAGGCTTCCTTAGGTTTGAGGTAAGGTGGGGGCAGGGAGGTCTGGTTCTTCAGTAAGTAACTTTCGGTGGGTGTTTTCTTCAGCCAATTCATAATCAAAGACATCTGAAATCCTAGCTTCTCCAGGGCCACATGCATAAACATGAGGTAGTTTGTAGCTTATGAGGCCTTGTGTGTTGTTTTTGGAATTGAAAATAAGACCAAATTCAGAACAGAAGGGTTGTTCTAGGACATCTGAGGTTTGTTTTGTGCGGAACATTTTCCCCTTGATTTTGCATCCATGAGACTTTAACATCAGAGCGCTGATAGAACTTTCAAATCAGAAAGACCAATCATTAGGAAGCTGGGTGTCAGGAAATCCAAATAGCTCTTTTTCCACCTTAAAAAAAAAATGGAAGAATTCTACAAATTCCAAAGTGGGATGAAAACTAAAATTGCCTGAAGTGATTTGACTCTTGGTTATGTAACACTTGGTTTAATGCACTTGGTAATTCAGCCTGCATTTCATATTTTTTAAAAGTTTTTCTTTTGCAGTGGTGCATGATCATTTTCATCCTTTGTTGTTACTTAAGGATTTCACAGCTCTGCCTGTGAATCCCTGGAGGTTAAGTGCTATATGTTGGCATGATTTATATGCTCTATAGGTCTTCCCATAGTAGGTGCTCAGATGCATACAACTCTAGCACTCAAACAGCTTAGATGTTAAACATGTCACCAGGCTTTGAAATTGTCAGTGCAATAGCCAAGTATAGAATAGTGTCATATTTATTATAATTAAATATGGGATTCCTTTATCAAGGACCAACCACAACCCAAGCACCACGGAGATATTAACTTATTCATTATGCACATCTCATCAAAGAGGAAGCCCCAGTCTATAGGGGAAAAAACTGAAAATGCTTAGCAGAGTGAACCCTCAAGTTATGACCAGCCTCACATACAAACAACTTGGGTTATGATTGAAATTTTAGTTTTAACTTATGACCAAAGTCTTGAATTGTGACCTGAATACTGGTCTTTCCTGTGTGGTGTTAATTGAGAAATGCTGGGCCAGTGTCTCTGTAAGGACACTGAGATCTGCCTGGAAGAAAGTGTGGCCTAAAATTATACAGGAGAGAGATTTTGAAGGCTGTGTAGAGGAGCCTGAGCCTTCAATTGACCCTGTGGTTGATGACATTGTCACCATAGGCTTGCAGGTAGATAGCAGTGATATCGAGGAACTGGTGGAGGAACACTCAGAGGAACTGTCCATAGAGGAACTTCAGCAACTTCTGGCTGAACAACAGAGAATGGCAGCTGAGGAGTTTCTGAAGAGGAGGGGGAGTATCACAAATCAGTGCAGCAAAGTTCTTCTTCTGAAATGAAGTCCTGAAGAAATGGACAGAGCTACAAACATTTGTAGAGAAGACCCACACACCCAGAGAAAAATCCAATCGTTGCATTCACTTGTTTAATGAGAATGTCACGTCATACTACAGGACAGTGTTAAAGAAAAGACAGAAACAGACAATCTTAGACCAATTTGTAGTTCTAAAAAGGTTGAGACCTAGCGAGCCAGAAGCAGGTCCTAGTGAGCTCAGACTCTCCCAAGGAGAGAAAGGACATCAGAGAGCCGGATTCCTGATGTTCTTATGGAAGGGGACTCTCCTTCCCAACAATAACCACCTTCCATTTCATCTCCCTTCCTGCAAGCCAAAGATGTCAACTTGAATGGTAAGTACAGTATGAAATTGTTTCCCATAAACTACACATATTTTATAACTTTTTGGTGAATATACTAGGAAAATTATTGGTCTTTCTGGTAAATTATACATATTATACCACCCTTTTTATTATGAAAAGGTTAGTTAAGGGGTGCTTTGGGAGATTCGGAATGCATTATGGGTATTTCCATTATTTCTAATGGGAGAAATAGTCTTGATTTATAACCGACTTGAGTTACAACCATCCCTCACAAATGAATTGGGTTCATAAGTCAAGGGTCCACTGTAGTTGGGCCAAAGTGACAGAGTCAGGCAGTGAACTAGCAGCTGACAAAGACTCTGCTCTTTTCAATGACTCCCTTTGTCATTGTCATTATTAAAATTATGTCACTTCATACTCTTTTGGCTTTGACCATGGCCAGCCAACCTCTTGGCTTGCTTAAGCTGCATGAGGTGAGGAGGAATTCTCTTAACCCCCATTTAAAACTTCGAATATAGTTCATGTACATAAGTAATCAAACTTCTATTAAATATATAATAAAGTTAATGTATGTAAGTAAAAAAACTATTATTTTCTAAATTTTATTTGTATTTTCTACATTTTAGCTTATTTAATTATTTTACAAAATGGCAGAAGCTTATTTACTAATTAAATAGGGAAACTTCCATGTCTGCTTACTAACAACACCTGTCACACATACATGCAGGTAGGTTGAAATACTATTTTTGGTAATCATTGCATTTTGCTCACCAAGTCACACAAGCACATGTTTCCATGTGCAGTGTGGGGCAGGTCCAGGAGAGGGAGTTAGTGCTGGTCAGTGCCCTCACCTACACTGATGTAGTTTGTTGCCTATACAGGCCATGCACAAGCACCAAGCAATCAAGTCATGAAAATATCACTAAAAATCATAATAATGATAAAAGTTTATGATCTTCTGGGGCCCCTTATGTCCTGTGGGCAGGAAAAAGAACAAAGGGCACATGTAATATTTTATCTGTGATCATTTCCCATGCTCATTTTTTTTTTGGCTAATGTACAAACTAAAATGTTCTCGTTATGTCTTGTATCTAGATGCCACCCCCAAGCCTCACGTGGTCCTAAGTAGAGCTTTTCAGAGGTGGCTGGATCTAGAGTATGTGATGCTGGGATTGGTTCATGGTGTGATGCTAGGATTAAGGCTGCCCTACCCTGGGTGTGCATGCTACCTGCCCTAATGGCATGTAGCCTAGATAGAATATAAGAGACAGAAAGAGGGCCGCTGTTGTTGTTGCTTGTCACTTGCGGCTTGTTGCTTGCTGCTCGCTACTTCACGGCTTTGCTGCCTTCTGCCTGCCATGAACTATTTCACTTCTGCCATGCCACTCTGCCTTATAGCCAGCCAGCTATACACTAAAACCTCTACCAACTGTGAGCTATAATAAACCTCTCCTCCTTTAACTTTGGGCGTTGAGTATTTTGTCTTAGCAATGAGAAAAGTAACTAAGACAGTTAAAAGAAATTTTTAGTTGTGGGAAATTAAACAAAATGTGAACTAGAGGGCTGGGAGTGTAGCTCAGTGGTGAGATTAACGTGAGCAAGGCCCTGGGTTCCACCCCAACACTTCAAAATAAATAAATAAATAAATAAATAAAAGGTGAACTGAATCTTGACTTTGGAGTCTTAACTGTTATTTAAAATGGAATGTTTCATACCCCTGCCAAGAGAGCATGTGCTAAATTCATTTAATTCCAATATTTAATTCCAGTGTGGAAATCTCTTATAGTAATTTGAGTAGGTAAGGACAATCTAGAAAGAAGACTCTTAGCTGAGCAATGATCAAAGTTCCATTTGGACTTGGTAAACTACTCAGCCTGTAGACATATATGAGATGATCTTGTGAGCAACTAGAGAGATACAAGGATTATTGAGAGTTGCCACAACCCCCACATTTCCAATTAAATGGATTACTTGAAGAAAATCTAGACTTCCTCTTAGACTTTTGCCACATTTGTGGCTCATTCACCACCTAATAAACATAGCTATGATAGTAAAAGCCTCACATGCTAATTCATACTCCTCATTTTTAGCTCAGATATTGGCACATATTTTTCTTAAAGATCCAAATAATAGATATTTTAGGTTACTCAGTTGTGTGGTCTCTGTCAAACTCAATTCTGCTGTAGATAACACAAAAGAACTATAGACAATGTGTAAATGAATAAATGTGAATTCCAATAAAACTTATTTGTGGAAATTGAAATTTGAATGTCATATAGTTTTCATGTGTCATGGTTATCATTATTTTAATTTTCACCCCAAGGATTTAGAAATGTAAAAACCATTCTTAGCTCACAGGCTATACAAAAACAGGTGGCATCTAGATTTGGGCTATAATTTGCTAACTCCTGTTTTAGCTCAGTGCTGCAAACCCATGAGGCATAAAAAGAAGAGATGAAAATGGTATTCCCTGAAGCAGTAATCTGTGCATTCACAGGGAAAAAATTTCAGTTTACTTTGTACATAAGTTCAGGTATTTTTTTTATTTGTCCCTTTTTCTCTAATTTTGAAATCAAGGGATGACACAAAATTCCTGCTTTTATCTTTAAAATTAAAAGGATTTAAACTTTTCAAAGAAAATTGGAACCAGTGTTGGGTTACGTCACACTTTCATTGGAGCTGGTGCAAGCCCTACAGCCAGGTCCTTATCCAGACTCAACCTTCGCCTCCCAGACAAATGCTTTCCACCTCCCCAGTGCCATCAGTGATGCCTCCTTTCTACCTAACCAGGTTGCAGAGCTCTCAGGAAGGCCGCTGGCAAAGGGCTTTGGGAAATGGACTTCGCAGCACAGAGTGTAGAGGAGTGAATTTAGAGGTGAGAGAGGAAAAGTAAATAATCATCTCAACATTTCTAATATGCCTCTCTCTCTTTTTTTGATGAAGAAACTAAAGCTGAAAGAGTTTCAGCTGCTCAATTGCCTCTCTTTAGATCTTCCATTCTAGAATCTTAATCCAACTCCCCAGAACTACTGCAGCCACTTTTATTTTAGAAGATGGCACCAAACTTAATAAATTGCAAGAATCTCCCTCTACTTCTCTGTTAGGCCATTTTATGCCGATTTATGCTATGTAGTATACGCCACACAGGGCGTGGGAGAAGAAAAAAGAAAATGCGCTTGGTGGCCACACTGTTTCCTCTTGTTTCTTTTCAGCAATCTTAATAACAGGTTGTCAACGTTGTATCTTAAGGTCTGTAAAGAGGCCTACTCTGGAGAATATGCAAAAAGAAGCAACTGTTTCTCCTAACTCTTTCCCCTTGCTACCAAGTTACCTGTGTCATGCAGGCGGGAACAGGAGGGCAGTGAGTGAAAACCTGAGGGTTAAAGAATAAATGGCATCCACATGTGGTGGTGCATACTTGTGATGCCAGCTATTGAGGAGGCTGAGGCAGGAAGATCACAAGTTTGAGTCCAGGCCTGGGAAACTTTGGGAGATTGTCCCAAAATAAACAGGTAAAAAGGGCTGGGAGGTGTAGCTCAATCCCAAGTATAAATAAACAAACAAATAATATAAACATGTGCCCTCTCATGGCTAGTCTGCCACCGATCTGAGAGCTTAAGGCTAAATTCCACTCTGGCAAGAGAGTCTCTGCTAGCCATTCCTAGTGTTCTACTTCTCTGTCATAAACAGTAATAATAACCTAACTTTGCATGATCTTTTGATGCATTTTCATCGATGGTGCTCTAGTTGATCACTGAGACAAGCCTTGGAGAAGCCGTGATTTTCCCTTATAAGACGTGGGTAACTCAGTGCCACACAACCCTGCTTTGACTGACTTAGCTAACGTGACAAAGCTGAGACTCCAATTCAAGTCTTCTGACCAAGTCATTTCCTTGGAAGACCTTATTTCTGATATTTGTGGCAGATGATGCTTAGTGATATTTGTTGGGTTGGGTTGGGTTGAATCACACTGAATCATACTGACTTGAAGTGAATTAGAAGGGTGTGTGGTGAGGTGGGGGTGTGATATAAAGGACCACACTACAGAGACATTTTGTCTAGCTTCTCCTTCTCCTCTGCATCTTCCCCTTCCCTTTCCCTCTCCTCTTATATCTCTCCCCTCTGTATTAAGTGAGCCAAGGGGAAGGTAGGCATAATTTCAGGTGGTGGCCGTTGCAGTAGTTTGGACACTATGGACAAGTAGTTGAGAACAGAATACTTTGGTTTCATGATTTTTTCCCACCATTGAGAATCAATGATTCCAAGTCAAGAGGATGATTTGAATCTCTGCCGTCAATTACAGCACTTTCCTGGGATGGGCAATGTTCTTATTCAGCTTTCTAGGTCTATTCTACACTCACACATTGTGAAGCCACTATACTAAAAACAAGTAAGATCTCAAGAATCTAGAGTGGGGAACTCAGACACAAAAGTGTCATTTAAGAAAGCTCTTTAAAAAAAAAAAGAAAGAAAAGAAAGCTCTAAAAGAAATGCTACAATAAGGACTCATGGTCCCAAAGCTCAGATTCCTTTCCCCTTTTACCATCCCATCCCCAGTCTCCCATCTTGGGAATTAGCCATCTCAGAGCAGCTGGAGAAATAGAACAGTCCACACTGGCAGTGGCCTGTACTTTTCAGAATGGACGAAGTCTGTCCATTGGTTTTCAGGTTGGGGAAATGTATCAGGGACTTAAGAAATGCAAATTGCTTTTCCTGAGATGGGAGATTTAGCAATGACCCTTTTCTTCTAGTTTAGCAAACTGCCCAGGACTCTCCCTCCACTTAAAAGAGATACTGGTGCAAAGCTGCATAAACTGTCTTATGTTAGGTGCCCTTATGTTACCAGGGGAAGCCATCATTTCACAATTGCCATACTGTCCCGGTTCCTTTGATTTTAGTTGCATGCATCTGGCATCTGTGATAGTACTGCACTTTGGTTTTACTTTCAGAGCCTCAGTCTGATGTTTTGATGCACATAAAAGAATATATCAGAGGGATTCACCAAAGGGAGTGAAATAGAGGAATCAGTTCACCTGGGAACTCTCAGGATCTTTCCAACTCTAACATTCAAAGTATTAATGATTTTCGGTCAAGGCAGAAGTGCTCTGGGTCACAGGGCAGATACCAATGGAAACATAAGAGGCAAAGCTGAAACCCTAAATTAAATCACATGATTGAATTTGCGAAAAGCTGTTGGGAAACTCAATATACCAAAGTGAAGGTATTTTGTATCATCAAAAATAGAGTTTAGTTAGGTATAAAAGATATTCATTCCAATAGTCTTTGTATTAGCAAAAACAAGCAAAACCTAAAAAAAATCCTAAATGCCCCAACAAGGACAATTCCCTCACAGGTATACTATACAGCTATTAAAATCACTGATAATGGAAACTATGTAGCTGCCTAGGAAAATACTTAGGCTATAATACTGGAGCAATGCAGAAATGCAAGAAATAAAAATGCATTACATTAATAACCATGGAAATACTGGAAGGACAATGAGTTCATTTTAATTAAGCATAGGAAAAATTTTGAAAATTTTCTATAGAATTTTTAAAGTAAAAACTATATTTCTATATAAAATAGAAGAAATCCAGTTATATATTTAAAAATCAATGTAAACTTCTGCAGTGAAATTCCGAGTAATTACTTTGTATGATGATTTAGTGATTTGTTTAGTGCCCCCTTTTTTGTGGTGCTGGGCATTGAACTCAGGACCTCATGCATGCTACGCAACTGCTGTACCACTGAGCTACAGCTACAGCATCTGTCATTTTTAAGAACTAGATAACATTTCGCTACACAGTAAAGAATAATTAGCAGTATAGTTAATCAAATTGTTGTTTATATTTTGATGTCAAAGATAATCATTTTCATTTTCTTGTTTTATGGGGGGGTTCCTTTTATTAAAGCCAATAGCATCCAGAAGTCTATTTAAATACACTCATATGTTTTAATCTTACAAACTTAATCTCACAACAGAAACCTAGTTCAGTCAACATTCTCGTTCACTGGTACCTGGAACCAAAGAATAGTTTTTAGCTAAACTAAACCCATGGAACTATTTCCAGCACTCCCCCTCATTCTGTTATAAATTGTTTTTAAGTGCTAGGCACAGGAATCACTGTACAGACATGACCAGGACAATTTGAGAGACAAAAACATTTGTCCCTCCTTATTTTCCTCCCAAACTCTCCCCTGCCCCTTCCCTCTCCAACGAAACACAACACAAAAATTCAAGCTGTTACTGCCTTTCCTGGCAGACATGGCAATATTTAACTCATTCTGAGTAATCTACTGAGCTTGGGAACATTGGGTTATCGTTTGTCATTCTGTCTCCGATATGAGATCATGCCAGAAATCTTGAGACAAAACTTGATTTTTTCCAGTAGCTGACATAAACATTGTGGCATCCAGAGTGATGTGGAACTTGTCGATGATTGTTTTATCGCTGTGCATAGATCTTTGGTCTATTACATGTATGTAGTAAGTAAAATACGTGCTGTTGGCATTTCCAAGAGGTATGTAGCCCTGCTTTCCTGGCAGCAGGCAGGTCTAATAGAGAGTTCAGATGCTTGGAGTTTTCCTGTAGTGCAAAAACAGGCTTGGCTGTAATGTCTCTCCAAGGAGCTTCCCTAATTAATGCGAAACACTCTAGATACTATTGAATAAATACTAAGTTTCTTCTAAGTGGCACAAAATTAAGGTCCTGTTTTGAACTGTTTTTCTGTGTGCTACTATCTGCTAGAATCATCAGACAAATATATTATATTTTGTGAAGAAGAGAGAAATCTGTAGCCAAAGCAGAATTTGGAAACAATTATTTCTGCAAATCAACAATGTTTCTGTACTGTATACCTTGGTAAACCCAGAGGAAATACTCTGGGGAAGAAATTAACTGAGTAAATAAAAGTATACAGGCTTCAGAGCCTGAACTAAAATCACAATGTCTCCAAACAATAGATACTTAAAGAATGCTTTTTATCTGGGAGCTTAATCTGCTCTAATTAATGCTCTGACAGTTTGTTCCTTCAAAAGCCTGCAACTGATTTGACATCAGTTATTTGCAAACACGGCAGAAGGAGGCTGTCCTAAAGAAGAACATTTTGTCCAGATATTTCTGATGTTCTAGAAGGAAACTCTTCCAAGAAAGGTTTTATTTAAACAACTCCGATTTTTCATGGATAATTCCTGATTGGTTTATTATTAGTTCCGGTGACATTGCAAGCTTCTGGTTATAAAACCACCAACTATTTCTTCAACATTCTTTTTTAAAAATCTGGAAGTCTCAGCTCCCTCTCTTCCCTCTTCCCCTTCCCAGCTCCAGGGATCAACCCCAAAAATTAAATGGAGATTGTAAATATGACCTTATAAATTTTACAAATAAAATGTTAAGTGTTAAAAGTCCCAATGTTCCTGAGAAGCAGTATAAGACAAAACCTTAAAAGGCAATAGAAGAGCTCTCCAATACTTTCACATTCAGAATAGATCTCATTTATATTTCAAGTTTGAAGAAAAATTAATTCATTCCTCTCCCAATGTACTTCAGAAGCTAAGACATTTCCCTCTTTATTTTTTCCTTCTCAGTCTCTTGAAGCAACTCTACTAATTTGTTGTAAGCTCTCTGAGATGTTGACACATAAAAGTTTGTAAAGCTCACCAAGGCAAAATGCCTACAGTGGAAGACATAGGACAGAAGGTATCCCCACAAGATGGTCTCACCCTGACACATGTGGCTTGGTCTCCCTGGGGATGGAAGATGAAAATGTAGAAGAATTCATACTTGGAAATTCTAACCAATTGGTGTCCAACCTTTTAGCTTCCCTGGGCCTCATTGAGTGAAGAGGAATTGTCTTAGGCTGCATATAAAATATATAATATACCAAATAATAAGCCTTGTTTCCTTTTATAATTTTTATTGTAACATTTTCTTAAGAAGCCAAGTGGCCCATGGGCCATGGGTTGCTATCTAATAATCCAAGAGTATCTTCTCTCCTGAATTTAACATAATGTGTCTAAACATCACTCTCCTCAGACACATAGCTAGCACCCTGCAAAGATGTCCAAGAGAGAGATAGAGAAAAGTTCACACTGGTGAGAAGACAGAGACAGATAATGAGAGGCAGAGCAGGTAAGGCTGGAAGCTCAGCTTTCAAGTCTGTTGTGACACTAGTGAAAAGAAGAAAACGGGATGTCACAGTTGTGATTCTGGTCTTTGAAAACTAGCTGTGGGTGTGTAATCCAGGCCAAGCATGGAGGTAAGAGACTGGGAGATGTGTGTAATGTGATGATGTTTATATTGCTGTAGATGAAGATTTGCTTAACTCAAACCTATTATCTCAGACCTGTGTGTTCATTAATCACCGAGAGCTCCTTGGGAAACCAGAGTCCCACACTGCCTGCCCCCCACTTTCTCCCCTCCCCCTTTTTTAGAAGCCAGGGGATGCCTGCATCTTGCACTGTAGTGCAAACAGATCCCTGCAAAGAGAGAGGAAGATAAAATGAATTTAAATTCCAAAGGGGTTCCAATGCTGGTTTCCTAGTCCCCGAGCCAGCAATGTGTTTGTGAAAATTCAGCCTTTTTGTCTCCCAGTAAAAAGGAGCTAAATCTACATCGGTGGCCCAGTCTCGGGTTGCTATTCTTTGCATTTTCTATTCGAGTGAATGAGAGTGAATGAAGTGGCCGGGACCCTTCATTTGATCTACTCAATTGCATAAAGTGACAGAATTCTAATATATTTGTTTAATGCTCTTCAATGGGCTTTCATTTTTTTGCTTGCAAATGAAGCATCCATGGGCAAAGTTGCATCCCCCTCTAACACTGGGACATATTTCATAACTCAGGCCACAATGTGAAGTGATTTTGAGACGAGTTTGAGACTCAAAAAGTAGGAAATAAAGAAACAGATGTGAAGTTATTGTAAATTCCTAGAGTGGTCTCTGGGGCTATTGTGCCCCCACGGCGGGCGGTCCAGGGGCTGTCCCTTTCATGCTGTAATTGAAACATATTAATTAGATAATTTGTTGTTAGTTTAAACGAAACAAATGCAGCCCCTTTGAGGCTTCACAGCCGGTGGTTTGGGTTGTTTTTGTTTTGTTTTTGTTTGGGTGTCTCCCTGCATACGTGCCTTTGAGAAGAAAAACAAAATTAATTGAGGTTTATATTAAGAATTTAAGGACAGATCCCAAGTTTTTCAGTTTCTTAACTGGATGCCTATGACAAAAGGAGTCCTCAGTTGTAACAGTAGAAACCGTACAGCTCCTTCCACTCTGCACCACCTCTCCATCCCTAACCTTGCATAAACCTTGCAAAATCTATAGTCTGGATCTTTCTCCCTCCCTCCCCCTAATCTTACCCTACTTGAGCTCCAGGCTAGATTCATGCTTCTAGGACACTCAGCGTTCTTATCCATTTAGAGGAATTAAATTCACAGCTATAATATTTAAGTCACTCTGAGGCTCGTGTACTCCTAGCTGCGGGCTTTTGAGTCTTTAGGCTTCTCAAAGCCCTCAAATCAGCCAGGAGGGACAATGAGAACTTCTGCAGCTCCCCTCTTCAGAAAGTGCACAGAATCCACCCATTGTTTAAGCATTTCCTCAAATCACAGAGAAAACTTCTAAAATACAATTAAATACAGAACCATGTTGAAGAAAAACCAGAAGGAACAGCATAACCAACCAAGCTTCCAAATCCAAAACATATATTTAAAAAATTAGCACTGCCCACATTTACAAAATAGAAAATAATGTACCTTATCTCAGTTCCCAGGGTAAGACCAGTGTGTGCTGGTGGACACACACACACACACACACACACACACACACACACACACCCCCGCGCGCGCTCAACACACCTTCTCACTCCATGGTGTTGTCTTCTCTAGTTTTATTTTAAAGCTACGTGTGTTGACTTTGGACTTGAGCCAGGTGAAAAGAGTTAACATGACAAAGAGAACCATTGAAGGTATCATAGCTGTGAACGTCCTTGTTTGTGGGGCACTTCCGCCAAATGGGCACCAGTCTCAAAGCTGGGGGGCTCAGGTAAAGACAGGGATGCAGTAGGGTAGGGGCTCGTGTGTTTGGGCCGCCTTCGGATTTCTGATCCAGGTCAGAATATCATCAATGAGTTTGTGTTTTGTTTTGTTTTCTTTTTTCTTTTTACTTTACTCATTCAAGTTGTCTTGAGAAAAGATTCCTGCAATTGTGAAAGGCAGGCTCACAATGCCCACGTTACTTCATTCTTTGCAGTACACCATGACGAACTTACCAGCTGAAAAGAGCATTTTCAAATAATAAGCTGAAATTTCTCTGCTAAAGATCAGAAATTGGATCAGTTCCTTATTTGCCTTTATGTCTTAAATGTATGTTCATCTCACTTATCTCTGAATTCTAGCACCTATTAAAGGAGGACTAGTTTACCTATCTAAAGGGATGATTTATAAAATGTTTGAGGCCCAAGGTTACCCTTTACTCTTCCTTCACCCCCAGCTCAAATTCAGTGTTACTAAATTTGAAGAGATTAGAATATTCTAGAGAAGGTCTTAATTTTATTTTGCAGGTAACTGTGAAAAAGGCTTTACTTGTTAAAAATTTAGATTATTTCTTGTTGAGAACTAAGTTTCAAGAGTTTCCTGACCCAGGGTGGCTAAGTTTTTCAGGCTTTCTTTGGCTGATCTTGTTGATATAATTGTGAATTGGGCTTGATGAATGAGTGTATTTGTCCCCTGTCGGACGAGCTTTAGAAGCTTCATGCATTTTAATCAGTCCAATGATTCATTTATTTTCCACTTTTTTCCCCCCTTTTGGCTGTGTGTGGGATCCTTCCTTTAAAAACAAATGGTCACAATGGATTAATTACCCTTTGCATTAATCCTAAATTGTTTCCAGGTAACCCACTAAGTGCATAATAGTCCCAGGTGCTAAAGATTCTCCTTATGGAGCGAATCCATCATGCTTTCTATGTGACCCTCCTGCGTGGAGCACAAGGCTGCCTTGTTTAATCATTTTACACACTAAAGTGTTAATCCCCATCTAAGTTTCTCTTTGTCTTGTAACTTCATTAGTTGAATACACACCTCATTCTGGAAATATTGTGACCCCTTCAATAAAGTGTCACTTAGTCTCCAACCTTAAATTCTTGGCAAATTTTAATTTTCTGCAAAAATCTGAAGAGAAGCAAATACTTAGAGCCAGGCATTTAAATAAACAGCATTTGAGTCTTCAGAATAAATAAATCAAGTATTATTTTCCCACATGAAGAAGTGAAAGAAATCAATCCCAGTCAAAGTGAGCAGATTTTTTGGCATTTAAGATGAAATTTTCTCTTTAAAGAAATTACCTAACAGTTCAACAACTGCAAAAATTTAAGGGACTAAGAAAATGAATTCTCCCTCCAAATAAGATGCGTCAGAATATAAGAATTGAGTAGTAAGTCTGTTTTTACTTTTAAAATCTCCTACCTGATTTCTACACAAACCTTATAAGAGCTGCATATTTCATAATATGTATATTTTAAAATAGACAAAAATACATATAAAGTACTATATTTTTTCAGTAAGTTTGTAGCACTACACCTGTGCATCCGATTTATAATAGAAATACTCTGCTTCTTTCCCTATACACAAATATGTTCAAGAGTCCATTTGAATAAATCCTCCCACATTCCGCAAGTACCCATGAAGAGGCTGGACTCTTCACAGTATGATATAAAAAGGAAAAGTACTCATATTGCAGAAAGCGTAGGTAGGGAAGCACTCCATCCATCTTTTGCAAAGTTGTTGCTTGTAGCAACTCTTCAAAAACACACGAAACTAAAATTTGAATTTACATATTTTAATGAGAAAATATTATTTAGACTAGGTCATAATTTAATGTAGACACCTTTTTAAAATTCTTTGTCTTAAAACAGGCATGCTGGGAACAAGAACATCAATATTTAAAATGTCATGCTAATTCTGTACAGGGAGGAAGAAAATGAAGGTTAAAATTTTACAGCTTTGATGACACTACAAATTTTTTTTTTAATTTAAGCAGGTCACACCAGAACAACAGTTCGTTTTCCAGCAAATCACCTAAGAGTCTAAAGGAATATAGCAAACAAAAGTGCATTTTACACAGTGTATAATCATTCCTATTCACAACTATTTACATCTCTTTGCAGCCCTTTAGCTTCATGGAAAAGTTCTTTTAACAAACAGAAAGACTTGTCCAGGGGAAACTATCTGCTGACACCTCTTCTGATACCAGTCAGCTGGTCTAAACTCTTCAGGCTTGCCCTTGGTCCTTTCTTGGTTTGGACTTATTTTATCTTTCTTTCTCGCTTGCTTGCTTGCTTCTTTCCTTCTTTTCTTCCTTCCTTCTTTTTCTTCTTCAATAAAATAAATAGCTAAGAAAGTCTCTAAGTAACAAGAAAGTTAACATCCCAATTAACTTTCCCATCCCCCCTCCCCTCAACCTGGCCAGAAATGAAGAGTAAACATTCACATTACAACAGGTACTTGTAAAGTGGGCTTTGCCCACTCGCTCGCCTAAGGAGACAGAGTCAAGTTCACTGTTTACATTTTACCGGGCCCTCTGTAAACAATACAAGGTTACTTTTAGTTTTATTTTGCTCCTGGTGAGGACGAGGGTCCCTCTCTCAGGTTAGAAGCCTCTCTCCTAACTCGCGCTCCCGGAGCCTAAGGCAGAAAACAAAACCCCAAACAAAACAACAAAAAAGATTTCGGCCAACGGCCAACCGCCAACCCCCGGAGCTGGGCCCCAGCCCCGGGAAGCTGCGCCCGAGGGGCGGAGGCGAGCGGGGTGGGAAGATTAGTGAGTGGTTCCTCTCGCTGCAGATTCTCCGGACCTCGGGAGCTCCAGCTCGCCGGGATGTGTTCGGAAACCTCCGGGCAGTTTCTCCCGCGCCACAACTGGGCAGAGTCCGGAGCTCTGCGGATCCGGGCCGGGAAGGACGCGCCACGTTCTCTGCCTGGGCGCGCCGGATCCCCGCCCTCCGGTGGGGGTGGGGGCTGCTGGGCTCTGGTCGCCCTCGCTTTCCGGGTCGCGGGGCCAAGACCTCCCGTGCGCCTTCGGGCAAGTTTGAATTTTGTCTCCAAAGCAAAACAACAAAAGCAAAGTTCTGGAAGAGAGAAGGTCGGCCGGAGGTGGACAGGACAAGTTGGGGCGGCGGGCCGAGGTCGCAGAGAGCGGGCAGGGCGCCGGGGCAGGTGTGCGCGGGGCGGCCCGGAGGGGACGAGGGCAGGCGCGACTCCTGCGGGTCAGTGAACCGCCACGGACAGCAGGGCGGAGGCCGGGCTGGTGAGCGTCTCGCTGGGGGTGGCGGGGCTGCTTTGGCTGGTGGCTGTCTGCGAGGACGTGGGGCTGAGCGAGGGCGGCGAGTGCGAGAGCAGGGAGGGGATGGGCGCGGGCAGCGCGGGCAGCGCGGGCACCGCGGCCGGCGCGGGTTTGATGGGCACGGGGATGGCGGGCAGCGTCTGGCCCGCCGCGTGGCACAGCGGCTTCAGCGGCACCCCGTAGGCGCTGTAGTCGCCGCTCGCCATGGAGATCGGGGTGGCCGAGTCGAGCATGCCAGCAGAGCCGTACACGTGCGGCCAGCCCGTGCCCAGCGAGCTGCCCATGCTGGTCAACTGATTGGGGAGCGGGTAGGCCGCGGGCACCGGCTGCATGGCGGAGAAGGCCAGCCCTCCGGGCATCTTGTACTCCCGCGCGATGATGTTCTCGATGGCGAAGGGGTGCTTGAAGCCGGAGGGCTGCGCCACGCCGCCCAGGTTGTAGGCGGCCGCGGGCATCTGCGGCAGGTGCGTGCCAGAGGCGGCGAGCGCGCTGAGCCGCAGCTTGGCCTGCTGCTGCAGGTACTGCGCCGCGTCAGCCGGCTTGCTGGGCGCCAGGTGGTCGGATTTGAGCACCTTGAAGCGCTTGCGGCGCCGCAGGAAGCTGCCGTTCTCGAACATGTCCCCGCAGCTGGGGTGCAGCGCCCAGAAGCTGCCCTTGCCGGGCTGGTCCGGCCGCCGCGGGATCTTGATGAAGCAGTCGTTGAAGGAGAGGTTGTGGCGAAGGCTGTTCTGCCAGCGCTGCGTGTTCTCCCGGTAGTAGGGGAAGCGGTCCATGATGAACTTGTAGATCTCGCTCAGCGGCAGCATCTTCTCGGGCGAGCTCTGGATGGCCATGGCGGTCAGCGAGATGTACGAGTAGGGCGGCTTCTGGTCGCTGTAGGTGTTGCGGCCCGGCCGAGGCATCTTCGTGTTTGCCCTCTTCTCTTCTCGCTCGGGGTCCGCGCGGGCCGGCGGGCCGGTCGGATCTGGGGAGGGGGCGGCAGGGAGGGGAAGGGTGGCGCGGATGCAGAGACCGCTCAAGGTCGGCCAGGCCAGGCCGAGCACTTGATTTCGCCTGCAACTTTGCGCCCTGAGGTGGAGCCAGCCGGGGCGCGCGGGAGGGGAAGCGGGCGAGTGGCACGAAGGCAGCGGGAAAACCAGCGGGGCCGGAGCGCAGACTGGGGCGGGGACTGAACCGACAGCTGCTCACCTTAAAGTTGCTCCAAGTTGAGCGTCCGCATCCGGGATGGCCCTGCGGGTCTCCGCCGCACGGCCCCAGCGCAGCGTCCGGGTCCCGACGAACCGCGCGCGGACCTGGGCTCCGGAGCTCAGCCCCGAAGCGCCCCGCGCCGCCGGGTCCGGGCCGTGTGTCCCGCGGACGGCGGAGCTGGGCGGCAGTGTCCGGGCGCGGACGTGGGCAGCGGCGGCCTCGGGACTCGGGAGGGCGCTGCTGTGGGCTCCGCGGCTGCGCTGAGCTAGGTGGCTGCCTCCATGTCCTCCCTCGAACCATCTGATAGTTTTAAGCGGTGACAGGAGCAGAAAAGACCCCTGTAGCGGCGCTTCATTAATGTGCCACTTCTTAGCTATCATATGACAATCGCCTTGGGAGGAGGGGGGGGAAGGGGGAGGTGCAGGCTGGAGAGGGAGGGACTGAGCAGGCGGAGAGCCTGGCCGGCTCCGGTTTCTTTCATACCTATTTACTCGGACACCTTGGCCAATAGGAACCACTTCCAGCACTAGCCGGGCGCGGGGGAAGAGCCGGGGCCACTGGCAGGGAGCGGGCGCGCTGGCCAGGGCGCGCGGAGCGGAGGTGTGCGGAGGCCGGCGCGGAGCGGGGGAGCCCAGCGACCATTCACGCGCACAGACGAAGCCGCCGCGCAGATGATGCATGACACGGAAAGTGCCTGGCTGGGGTATTCTGTTTCCTCCGCGTTGTATCCGGTTTGTATTGTTAACCAGCTTCAGGCACGGCTTCGCTGGGCATTCCAGGGGTTGGCTGCTTGGGTTGCTAGGATGGAAACATCCCTTCCCCGGTCCTCTAAGAGCAGGCCCAAGTTTGATTCGACCTTCCTGAGCTGCTGCTTCAGCTCTGCACAGCTTGGGAGTGTATAGCTTAAAAAAAAGTGATGAGGTTTAAAAAACAGGACGTGCAATGGAACAGCCCCACTTAAGAGCCTGTTTTAAATGTACTGACCAAATTTTAAAAAGAACGATGGTTTATCTGGAGGAAGAGGCAAGGTCTCTGCTTTTAAAAGTCTCCCAGCAGTTTGGATGGACACAGTCCGGGCCGCTGGGGCGGACCTGGGGAGGCCAGAGCTGGACTCGCTTCCTCCTTCCCCAGGAGCTTTGAAACTTTAGGACTCAAGCGTTTCCGGGAAGTTTGTGAGTTTGCATTTTACAGCCACCCCCAACACATACACACACACACACACACACACACACACACACACACACTCCCCCCCCCCCACACATATTGAGAGTTTGTTTAGGGTTTAGAGAAGCCAGTGAAAGCTACCTGCAGTCCTATTAAAACAGCAGTACTTCTTTTTTTTGGTTGGGGTGGGGGTATGCCTCAGATCATTCTGCCAGGTGCTTCTAGCAGGCTCCTTTGGGTTCGGATTTGCCTTGGGAGGGTTAACTGAATCATTATTATCACTATCATCGTCGTCGTCATCATCATCAAATTGCTATGAAAGAAATAGTGAGTCGGCACCGACTGCGCACACGCAGTCTGGTGGTAGGCGCCAGGCGCTCCCACGCGCTTCTGCACACTCCGACCGCTGTGATTTTAAGGAGAAATTCGTTTTACCATGTTGTTTAAAGCTCCATACCTACAGCCTACAAGGAGTCGTCATCAAAGTCCGAAGTGTGAGCGCTCTCCTGCCCCGGGAGGTGCTGGCCAGGAGTTCTGGGCGTGAAGTTTCGATGCTTTAAGTGGTCTTAGAATATTATTAGCAGGGCTATTTGAGGTTAGCACCAAAAAAAGATCATTCGGAGCTCGCAGTTGCGGAGGTGGTCAATAACTCACCAAAACGTAACTTCAACACGATGAATTTAGGAGATTAAACAATTTCATTAATATTGAAATGGGTCTCGAGTCTGGGCTGCCTTGCTTGAGATGCAAGCGCACGTTTTTCAATATTAACAGAAGTGCTTGAAGAAAAGAATAATGTCACCTTCTTAGTTCGGAAAATATAACGGGGCGGAGGAGGTGGGTGCCAGGAGGTGGGGTGGGCTGTTGACCCGCCTCTGGGGCTCTGCTCCAGCGGGGCAGATCAGTGTGTAGCCCTTCTCCGAAGTGTGAGGCAGCCCGGACTCGGGCGGAACCAGAACCGCAGCGGAGCGTGGGGTGCGGTCTTCGGCCCTCGCGAGGTGGGGTTTTGAGGGGTTTCTTGGCGGCGGGCTGCATTTGGCTTGAGGGTCTCGTATAGGAGAACCTGGGGAGCCCAAAGAGGTGGGGAGGTTGAGGGTCCGAGTCTTTGTTGCTCCAGACTACGTCTGGCTTCGGAGGTGAAAAATCGAATTTTTGTGGGTGAAGGCAGCAGGGTTCCTAGAGCGAAAAGGTACTGATGGAGGCCCCCAGGGATTTTCTTGGTATTCTTTCAGCAACATGCACCCACTCTTACTGAAATGTAAAGGCGGATAAAATACTTAAGGTGGTTGGATTGGAGCTGGTGATCATAAGAATGAAAGATCTCCCAGTGACGGCCACGAAGACTCTTTCCTGCTACTGGGTCTGGGTTCAGACTGAGAATGGGGAATCGCGAGAGAACGGTGTTTTCTTATTTTAACAATTGGCATTTTGTTGCCCTCAAAAAGGACGTTTGTATGGCTGTCGAAACCATTGCTCAGTGTAAACAGGAGATTAACTAAATTCGAAGAGTGGAAACGTCTGAGTTAAACACACAAGTTGGAATAAATCTTTGTCCGTCTCCCCGGAGAAATTGTCACCAGCAGGTTGGGGGCATGCAGTGATACACGTAGGAGGATCCCTCAAAGTTAAGCTACTGTAGGACCAGGAATTGAGGCACCTTGTCCTTGCCAAGGATTAAGTAATTCTAAATCGTACTTAGTAGCCCAAGTTTGCCTTGCCAGGCAGGGAAGGGGTGAAATGCACATTTAAAACTGTGCTTTGCTACAAAGTTACATCTCGGTTTCTGTGGGAGGTCTGCAAAGCCGGGGGAGGGAGGGAGGCTTTGCATGTTATTTGCAGCATTTTAAGACTGGTATTATAAAGAGGAGGAGGGAAAGAGCACTTTCCAGAAATCTTGAGAAGTGCATCAGAGTCTATTGTACAGAACCCAAAGCAAACAGAAGATGGAGGGGGCACATCCGACCCGGAGGCTTAGAGAGTTGGGAAAACTGTATAAAATACACATAAGTCAATTATACCCATGTGCAAACCAAATGGAAATCTCTTTCGCGCAATAGCCATTCATCGCCTCCGCAGAGCTCACCACCGACCACCTTTCTGCTTGGAGAGTTCGGAATAGCTCTTTTCCCACAAGCTGGACCACACACCGCTACAGATTTCGTAATAATTTATGCTAATTTCCCTCCATAAATCCACAATTCGCTTCAGTGGCACCCGGGCTGCTGAGGGAGTAAAAAGGAGACCGAGGGGTGACAAATACAATATTGATTTTGATTCCTTCTGTTGTCAAGCAGGTGTGTGAGCCAAGAGTGGGGCTGGGGCGGGGGGGGGGGGACCGCGGTACCCACCCCACCCCCAACCCCCCCTCCACACTCCAGAAAAGAACGCGCTCGGGTTTGTTAATATTTACCAAACACGGGAGGGAGGTGGAGGGGAAGCACCCGGCAACTTCCCCAGGTTTCCTAGGCGCCAAAAACAATACCGCCGTCCCCACTTGCTAAGTGAACTCCGCGCTGCCCGGCCTGGCCCGGAGCTTCGCCGCTCAGCCTGGCCGCCGTCTGCTCCCCAGCTCCCGCGGAGCCTCGCCCTCCCTTGCCCGCTGCTTCGCCTCCCTCCAGTACCAGTCGTGCTTTTCTCCTCTTGTTCCTCCTTTCTACCACGCTGGCAGTGAAATGTGCTGGGTGGGAGGATTTGGGGGTTCGGGCCTCGCGGTGCCCTCCGCCCCACCTGCTTCCCGCGCTCGCCCGGTGCCGCGCGCCCCCTGGGAACCCGCGCGAACGCTGCGCGCCCCCGCTTTGTCCCGGCCCTCATTCTTCACCAAATCCGCACTTTCGTGGTGTGAAGCGACTTAGCTCTCCTTTCAAAAGGATTTTGTTCCGGGGTATTCAGTGCTAAAACAAACTCTCAGCCTGTCAGCGGTCAATGTAAAAAAAAAAAAAAAAAAAAAAATTGCTGTCCCGAGTGGCCAGGGGGCGATTTGTCCGAGGAGTCCTGAGTCGCCCCCTGCCCGGCCCGGCCCCGCCCCGCCCCGCCCCGCCCCGCCAGGCTTCCCCGTCCTGATCTCCAGAGGCTCCTGCCCGGGCCGCAGTGCCGCACCCTGCTGGGCGCGCTAGAGAGACCCACCGGCCGCCACCCTCCCGGGACTGCTGTGGGACTCCGCCCGCTCTCCCTGGCCAGTGGGACCAAGTCCGGCTAGAAATCAAACTGCCAAAGGGAAGGGGGGGAGACACTTCCGCTCGGTGCCCAGGCCCAGGGGCAGAGAGGACTGCACGTCCCCACCCCCGCCAGCGCCAACCCAGGCTACCTGAGTCTGAGTAGTGCGCCTTTACCAACCTGCAGGAAAACATGTCAGCGGGGAGTTTCGGAGCCATCATTTTATCAGTTGGTGACTGGGCTAGCTGGGCACTGGACCTAAACTCGGGAGGATGACAAGAAACTTATTTTTAATTTAATTTACTTATTTTGGTTTTGGGAAACAGGGTCTGGCTCTGTAGCCCAGGCAGGCCTCGAACTGGCTATCCTCAGCCTCCCTCCCTCAGAGCGCTAGGGTTACAGGGGAGCGCCAGCACGCCCCGCTGAAAAGAAATTTTTGATCAGCAGTTTCTTGCCTAAGATCAGTTCTCCGCTGGCAGATCTTGCCGGGTGCTAGGCCAGGCAAGGCTTTGCACTTCCTGCTCATTTTTGACTCCCAGACCGAGTGGGGAACTGGACTTCCGGGGTGGCCTCTCCTTGGTCCTCACCAGAATTTACCCAGGTGTAGCTCCTTGGCTGTGGTCGGGACACCTGGACTTAGATCTGTTTTGCTTGGGGGAAAGGGAACGACTGCAGCGGTCGTTTGGGAGGGTATCCCAAGGAGCCCTGCAATCCCAAGAGTACAGAGGGCCCAGTTATTCTTCCGCTTCGAGCATAAAACCAACAGTGGCCAGAGTCAGGCGCTAGTCCTGCTTGGGCCCCCATCCCCAAGAAGTGCCAACCCTCAGGGAGCAGCAATTTCAATCCTTGTGGAAACAACTCTTTCCCTGCTCAGCACAATGCCCTGTCTTTGGAAACAGTTTGCTAAATACCATTTGGTGTTTGCTTTGCTATGGTTAGCTCTGAGACACCATGGCTTTAAAAATCTTAGTTTCCAAATCCAATCCCCTCTTTGCACAGTTGCATAGCTGTAACTCGTGCATTACCAAACCCACAAGTGTGTTTGTCTAAAATGCATTTGCAAAAGGTTAGTGGAAGAATGTTTGTTGTGGTGGCTGCTAAACCCTCTCCATAAGTTTTGCTTTGCACTGAGTGAAATAGAAGTGGCAATTCAAATGTATTATTTTTTATTGGAGGAAATATTGCTAAAGCTACGTTGGTATTGAAGGGATTAACTTGCTTTTCTCCCAGCCCCTAACTCTGGGGTTAAGACAGCAGTAGATCAACTGTATAATGTGTGCACTGTTCCCTCATTTGTACAAGCAGAACAAAGGTTGGACTAAGCCAAATTGCATTGCACTTGTGAACCGAGTCCTGATGTGAAGTATCTTTTACAGCGAGGGGAATGAGAACAATTTCGTGTATGTCTAAAAGGGAATAACAAAGCCACTTTCCCCAGCATCTCAAAGTGAAGTAGCGAGGCGTGACATTCCCAGGGTGAGGGGGGACAAAAGCAGGGTCAGGGGGATGAAAAAGAGAATCAAACAGCCACTTTCACATGTCTGCCCTCAACTGCTGCACCTCTCCATAATAGGAAACAAATGTTGTAAAAGGGGAGATTGCTCCCATTCATTCAAAATAGCAAATGATAGCTAAACAACATTGTCAAAACTGAATCAACTTCTGCACAGTACCACCCAGAAAAAGGTATTGTGTTTTGTTTAATAGCGGGGTGGAGCAGAAGGTCTTTTTTTTTTTTTTTTTGAAGGAAGAGAAATCACCCTATACTTTTTCATATCAATTTTCTTTGTCAGAAGTCATTTATTTGCTCAGATTTTTTTAAAAATCAGTAACTCTGGTGGGGAACCACTCTCGAAATGTTATTTTGGGGTGGGATGGGTTTTGGAAAAGTAGCTTTTTGCTTCAGAAAGCGCTTCAGACCTTCCAATAAATGGGAAACCATTTTAATCTCGTTTGAAAGGGTCATCCGGATAAAATATAGATTGCAATAGACTATTGAAGTAAATCTTGGACACTAGGCTAAACTGTAGTTTGCTCATCAAGTTTGAATAAAATCGACTGGAAAGGGGGACTTTAGACTTTCGAAATGAAAACTTTTATATGCATAAAATTGTATTTTTGGAATCCCCCCCCCCTTTGATTTGATTTGAAACCGGATAACCTGTAGATCTCTAGCCTGAAAGCCCAGCGCTCTGCCTTGTTTATTCAGGCTGACGGGGAGGAGAGCTTGACCCGGGTGGACGAAGGCATTATGTGTTTTCTTAACGGTAGAAGCAGGTTCACTGCAGAAGCAATAACTCGCTGTATGCCTGGGAAGGTTAAAACTGATTCTCTCCACCCCCCATCCTCCTCCTCCCCCTTCTTTAGTTTTTTGTTTTTTTGTGTCCCCTGCACCCCCCGCTGAGCTGCCACCCACAAAGGGGGTTTGGAAAAGAAAGAGAATAGAAAGAAAGGGCTGATCCTTAGGCTTCCCCCGGCTGAGGCCGGCCGGGGGCGGGGCTTGGCGGCCCCTCGCCCCTCTCGCTGCAGCCCGGGAAGGCTGCGTCCTTCCGCCTCTCCGGGCTCACCTGGGACTGGGGCTCCGCTCTGCGGTCCGCACTGGGTGCGCACTCAGGGGGCCCCGGTGTGCGGACTCCCGGGTCGCAGAGAGGGAAGCCTGCGGCCCGGGAGCTTAGGACACCTCAGACATAACAGATCCACGCCTCTGCCACAGCCCATTCCCTTTGCCTTTTCCTTCTTTGCCTTCCTTTTCCTGTCAGCCTCAGTCTCTCGATGCTGGGTCTGCAAGCTAAGGCCATTCCCAGGTGCGCAGCGCGTCTGGGACCCTCAAGGGTTTTCCTAGCGAACCCAGCCAGCCTAACCGGGAGCCAAAATAAAGAAGGGAAACGGGGCAGAGGGAGCAGGAACAGAAGGGCTTCGCGTTTCACCGCCGCCCGCCGCAGGCCGCATCCCGCATCCCGCACACCTCAGCTGCGAAACGGTGGGCTTGGAGGGTGGATCGCTGCGAACAGTCGGGTGGGCACCGATCCCACTGCACACAGGTTCCCCAGGCTTTTAGGAGACTCCCGTTGTGCCTGACGTCATTTACTGCCCTACCGACGCCCCCAGTGAGCAAACAGCCCCTGCACACTTCCCCACATTTATTCTCATGTAGTATTTTTATTGGAAAAGAATTTTGGAAATATGTACAGGTATCACCCTGCACTGCCACTGTGCCCCTAAGGCGCCTCCTCGTCTCCATTGTTTTTAAAGGTGAACCTGGAACCTCCAGCCTTTAATGGTCCGGGGACGGCGGTGCAGCAGGTGCAGCAGGTGGCTGCGTCGGGAAGCGATCGCTTCTCGGAAGGCGCCCGGGCGGCCTGATTGGCGGAGCTGACTTCGGCGAGGTGGGTTCCTTTTCCTTCCTCGCCGACAGTAAGGAGAAGCCCCGTCTTCTCACTGCCCCCCGGAAAGCAGTTTGGGTTTCTTGTGTTTAACGAACACTCTCCAATACCCAGAGCTTGTCGCGGATGTCGTTCCGTCGATCCATTCTCTTTTCACCAATTTTCTCTTCCTTTCGTTGCAAAGAAAAATCAAGCTGCCCACAAGCAGGGTAAAATGGATGAGCCCTACCTCTTTCTCCGCGTCTTACACTCCTTACAAAAAACAAAAGGAAACCAGGGCGAATCACAGGCGTCCTAGGTGCCCTAGGTTTTCGGTGATCCTCAGCAGCGCAGGTTTTCCTCGGAGTCCGCCTGCCCGCGACCTGTTGATGACTCGGAGTGGCGGGGCGCCGAGCTCCGCGCCCGAAGTCGGTTATGTAAACTGCGTGTGTATTTCGCATTCTCCTAGCGCTGTCTGGAGGCAATGTAGATTTTCTAAAGATCTAATGAATAAACAACCAGCAACTGCTGGCGGTGTAATTTACATTGTTAATGCCTACATGTGTATAATAAATATGCATTTGTATGCCTTCAAATAAACTCTTTTTAGTTTTTAACCTGTGGTGATTTTTTTTTCCAAAAAGAAGGGGTGGGAGGGAGGACAGTCTTTCCAAGGAAGATGAGTTTATTTTATCTGCACGCAGCTGGTTAGTAGGAGAAAGAAAAAGGCTCTGGTGGAGCCAGGTACAGGGTTGGCAGCCTGGCTGGCCTCGCACCCTCGCCGCCGCCTGCGCGCCTGGCTGGAACGCGCACCCGAAAGGGAGAGCGCGCCCTGGAACTTGGCGCGGTTTGGGAGGCGGCCTCGCTCTCGGAGGGAGGGGAAACCTGCAGAGAGCGGCCCCCAACGCGCTCCGGACGCAGGCCTCTCTCTCCCCTGCGCTGAGCCGCCGCTTTCCCCCCAAAAGAAGCGCCCGCGACGTCCTGCAGAGCGCAGCGTAGGCTGCAGGAGTCGGGGCCACTGCGGCTTTGACGAACCCCGGAGAAAAGTTTCCCTGGGAATTTCCAGGCCGAGGAAGTTTCCCCACGTGCCTCTGTAGACTGCGTTTCGGACCAGTCCGGGACCGCAGGGAGGAAAGAGGGCTCTGGCCGGGGGCTGGGCCGCTAGGCTGCCCCATCTGCTACTTCCCGGGAGCGGGTGCACCCGAGGCTACCGCCCTCGGAGCAGCGAGTCCCAACCCAGCCCGAGGTCGCTCTCCCAGCCCAGCGCCCTCCCTGCGCGTCCCGCGCCCCTCGTTTCGGCCTGGGCGCCGACGTTTGATATCCTTCCCTTCCACCAACCAGGTGCCACTTTCTTAGCGCGCTCGAAGGCAAATGTCTCATCTTTCCCCGTCCTGGATCTGGAATACATTATTTTAATTAAGTCTATGGCGATTTACTTTCCTCTGAGATCGATTCCACGGTGCAATTAAGAACGTATTGGTGCTAGCTGATATGAATATTCAGGAGCGTGTCAATTAATTAGCAGACAGAGGAATCTCATTACGGTGCTCAAAACCCTTCTAGTGTTAAGCAGAATTAGGGGGTATTTGGCAATGCGCTGGATTAGTGAATATTTTACTGTGCACTCATTTAACTTCATTATCATAGCACTTACACTACTCTGATTTTATTAATTAAATTGCTCATTAATTTGTCCGAAAAGGATAAAAGTTTTAAAGTGCCACCCAATAACTTGGAAAGTAAACTTGCGCCCTGCTTAGTCTTCGCTCCCCGGGGAGGCCAGGCGGGGACTGTACAGCCTGAGACCTAGGTGCAGTTCCCGCCTCCCTCCGGCCTGCAGCTTCCGGAGCTCCGCGCCCGCCGGGAAAGTTTCCTGGGGTCTTGGGAGGAGGGGTCGCCGCTGCTCTGTGGCTCCTTTGCTCTCTGCGCCCTTGGACTGGCCCGGAAATCTGAGTCGTCTTTCAGGACAGGGGTGGACAAAGTCTGTCATTTGGCCGGAGAAGGAGGATGACGGGGCGAGGAGCGATGTGTCCTAGGGACGGGGAAGTGCCCGGGAAGCAGTGGTCCCCAGCCGAGCGCCCCTCTCCTCTCCCTAAAACATTTCTGCGAGGCGCGCGCAAAACGCTCAAGTTCCTGGGGTCAGCTGCGGCCACGCCCCCCACTTTCGGCCTTTGGGGTCCTCCACTCCACCCATGCCCCCACCACGGGGGCCGTGTTCACGCCTAGGAGCTGCGCACACCCACCTGCACCTCCCTCACTCGACCCCAAAAGGTTAGAAAGACAAATATTAAAATTACTTGCACAAAGGGAACTGCTAAAGAGATCCCAAATTAATATGCATGTAAAATTAATTAGCCGCATTCCGTGACATCAGAATAAGTACCTGGAAAACCGAACACCTTCGGGGCATTGGGAACATATGCTGGAATTAGAGTTAATTGACTAATTACATAAATTAGGCATTAATTTTGCAACACATCAAGTATAAAAGATATCTCAATTAATTGCGCATAAATTACCAGGTGAAACCGGGCGGTGGCCAGCCCAGGATCCGGTACTCCTACCTCCTTGCTATTTAGGGCCCCAAAGCTGGGCGACAGGCAGGAGAGACCCGGATCAGGGCTGGAGCAGCCAGGAGTTCTGCCTGGTGACGCCGTTGATGTGAAGGACCCCCCCCCCCTTAAAATCATGCAGTTAGATTGATTAGCTTTGGTCAGACAGACCCATTCCCTGGCCCACCCACCTGCCTGGTGTCTGGAGCGATGCTGGAGGCCTCGCTGGGCGCCGCAGTCAGAGCCTTGTTTCCCTCTGGGAGGACTTGGATGTGGCCCACTGACCTTGGCTCCGGGTCACTTTCGATCCACGCGGACGCCGGCCTGGCCGACCTGGAGGTGTGGTTTCTTCCTGGTGGGCTGTGTGCTCTCAGGCTTCGCTGCCACTTTGATTCATCACCCAGAAATCCAACCTCGAGGGGGTGGTGTCAGGTGATTTGAGTCTCATCGGTTTTGAAGTGAGTGTAAATTAATCTCCTGGAGGTAAAATCTAAGTAAATAACCCACACAAGCTCTTGCGTTTGTGGGAGCCCCCAGCCCTCCTCCCCTAATGGTATAGGATTTCTCTCCTTTCCCAGGGCTGAAGGAACAGAATGGATCCCACCTGGGTGTTCACTTGGGTCTCTTGGGGCTCCCTACTCTGAGCCCCAGGAAACACACTAGTAATCCACACACACACACACACACACACACACACACACACACCACACAACACACAAACCATCAGATGTAACATTTGTTTTGCCTTTAAAACGGGTATCTTGTTGGCAAAATATGAATGAACTTGGCAGCCATTTTCCCTTACGTTCTCTATACATTTTAAATGGAGAAGCTGGCCCCAAGGAAAAGGAAGTTTGGGCAGTGGCTTAAGACCTAGGGAAAAAGGAAGAAAACTTACTATGCATTCTCACACAAAATACAGTAACTGTAGTTCTGTTGACCTCATGGAATGTTACTCATGGAGACATCATGAATGGAAGGGCAGATTTCTCAGTAACTTCTGTGGTAGTTCGTAAAAGTATCTGGTCATATATTCCTCCCCATCTCCACCCCACCTCTCAGCTCCCTTCTCCAAGAGTCTCTCAAATTGGAATCTCTTCCGTCTTTTTCCTCTTCTTTCCTTCCTCCTTATTCTCCTCCTTCCTCTCTTCCTCCTCTTCCTTCTTTTCCCAAAGCAAACACATAGAGAAATAGTATCTTGAGAAACCTTTCATCAGCTGATGATATGCATCCTCACCAAAGCCTAGGTGACATTCGTTATTACATAATCCTGACAGCTGATGAGCTAAAGAACTGCCTGGAAATCCTGAGCTTCCTGAGACAAATACTCGTTTTGATGTGGAGGTTTCCTGTTGTAGCCAGATGTGAAGGCACTTGAGGGAGATGTTGCCAAGTGGGTAATTGTCAGCAGAACTAAAACAGACACTTTGTTTACAGTGGAGCATGATTAATTGAGAGTAAATAAGACAACAGCACTCTTTATGAAGTCACTGTCCAAGTTTAAAAAAAAAAAAGGCTGTATATCTCCAAGAATAAAAGAAGAGGGCTTATTGCACAAAGACTGTTTCTTCCAGACTCTTGAAGCAGCAGCTGGCAATGGGTTGGATCAGAAGTAGATATGCTTTATTGCCTTCCAGATGGTCTTTTAAAAAAAATTTTTTTTGGCCAAATTTATAGAGTTGAATTACAAACGTTTTTCTGAGCTGAGTTTTACATTTTTCTTATGAAAAGACTATTCTTCCTATCTCTCTTCATTCCTCTCTTAAAATGTAACTCATTCAATGTGAAATAATTTGAATAATTTTCAAATGAGCCAAAATGATAAACCCTAACTGGTATCAAACAAGGCTATTAAATGCCACTGTGATACCTCAGTTTGTCGGAGAACAATTCTACTCCCTGGGGCTCTAATAAATTGCAGGGGCCAGACTCTAGTAGACATCTTATGATTGTCCCACATAATGAAACAGGAAATATGTTGTTCTTTCAAGGCATGGTGTGACTTGTATACAAAAAGTGGGAGGGGTTTTTTTGGGGGGGGGAACTCTATCCCACCAGACTGGAGGGTGACTGAGCTGATACCTTTCTAACAAATCTTGCTAATCATGTTCATGTAGATTAGTGCTGCAGACATACTACCCTGGGTGGATACTTTGGATGAATTGATTTATAGCAGCCTATAAATGGACATTCTTTGCATTCAATATAATGCCCAGCAAAGTTCAAAACAGTGATTCTAAGGCAGTTAGAAACACCATTGGGTCACTAACAACTCAATTAGATTCAGACTGTTGTACTATTGTATGGAAGGGTACAGAAACACAGGGCAGGACTAGGATGTAATCAGGCCTCATTTGGGCTGTTGGAAAGGAGTTTTTCTGGGTTAGGAACTTTTTCTGCAGTTAGGAACTGTGCATAGAATCTGAGTGAAAGAAAAATAGAATCTGTTGTGAGGAGAGAGGAGAGAGAGAGAGAGAGAAAGAGAGAGAGAGAGAGAACACTCTCTCTTCATGTGAGAACTGGACTTTCCTGTGAACCAATACAATTTCTTTTGCCTTGAGCCAGTTTGAGCTAAGTTCTGAAGGTGTTACGACTAATGACACTCTTCATACTGTCATGGCAACAAAAACAACTTTCACATTGGAACTTGTGCTTTTCCCTTCTGTTTCTCTCACTGGGAAGATCAGGTTATTTTGACCCCTACAACGAAAGGCCAGTTGGGTAGCTCTTGGGCTTCAGCTCCCAAGGAGCTGAACAGCCTTTCCTGGTTGCTGCTTTAGACTGCTTTGGTGGCTGCTCCCCTGTGGGGAGGGTACATGTTGGGGAACCTTAGTCTGCAATCTTAGGAGGAAGAAACCTGGAGGATGTCCACCTACACTTTCCACAGAACCTCAGAAGCCAGGCACCTCGCTTGCTGACCCTACTTCCTTTCTGTGATCTTTCTCTTTTTTCCTCCTCCCATGAGCATTTCAGAGGACTAACTTACCTCTAGGCCATTAAATAGCAAAGAAAGACTCTGATAAATTCAGGAGTTTGATTTTCAGTTGGTGAAAAAAAATACCCAAGCATAGAAACCAATTCTCAGTGTGGGGTTTTTCATACTGTAAATTATTTGAGGATTTTTAGCCTTAAAAAATGCACACAATTGGTCCTTTGAGCCCAGTGTCTATATGAGCACATCCAACCAAGTGTGGATGGAAAATGCACAGAAAAATCTACATCTCCAATGAGCATGTGCCACCTTTTTTCTTGTCACTGTTCTCTAAACAATACAATATAGCAACTATTTATCTAGCATTTACCTTGTAGTAGATCATTGTAAATGATCTAGAGATGACTTACAGGATTCAGGAGGATTGCATGGGTTATATGCAGACACAGTGCATTTTATATAAATGACTTGAGCATCTTTGGATTTGAGTCTCCATGGAGACTTGGGTATCCAATCCCCCTCAGAGATCTGAAGGAGGGATGACCAGCACTGTGCCCTACAGGGGAACGGAACCTATGGACTAAAATGATTAGCAGTGCTTGAGTGCTTTGCATTAAACCAGAAGTTCTGCACCTACACTTCTGGCACCATGGTCTTCCGGAGCCTCACATGGGCTCCATGAGGTTAAAAGTATCTGCATATTAATATTATGACATTATTTATCTTTTCCACTTATAATCTTTTCTAGGGTACAGTGGAGTTTTCCAGAAGCTTTGTGATGTGATTTAATGCAGAAACAGATATGAAAATCCATTTGTCTTCTGTTAAACTAGACAACAAACACATTTGCAAAAATATGAGACAGTGGTACTCCTCTCATTAGTCTTTTGTTTTGTTTTGGAAAATAGAGTTGCTTTTCATTAAAGTGTGTTGTTTATATGAACATTCAATAGGTTTGTTAGTATTTTTTAAATGAATACTTTGTCAGTTTTGATTTCTAGAACATTAAATACTATAGCTATAATTCTGATAAAAGCCTCTGGAGTAGACTCTGCTATCATTCTTCCCTTGCAGATAAAGAAACAGACTTGGAGAGAGCTTAGGAGATTCTTAAGGTTCCAGAAAGATGGTGGAGACAGCATGCTAGCTCAAGATTTGACTTTATTTAAAATTTAAGTTTTCTTGTTCATTGCTGAAAATACTCAGTAGTAGGCCAGCTGGCTGAATGAATGAAACCTGGCTTCCACATTTACTGCACAAGGTTTCAAATCTTCAAATGAGCCAGGCTTAGTGGCCCACACCTGTAATCCCAGAACTCTGAGAGGCTGAAGTTTTACCAAAGATTGCCCAGCCTGAGAAATTTAGTGATTTAATGAGATCCTATCTCAAAATTTAAAAAAGAAAAATGGAAAAGGGCTGGAATGTAGCCCAGTGCAAAGGCCCATGGTTCAATCCCCAGTACCTCAAAGAAGCAAGCAAATAACCAAAAAAAAGAACTAAAACATAAAATGCAAATATGGACATTGGAAAACAATGGCAAGAGAATACTACTCATCACTGGTAGGAGTCTCACTAAGAAATAATCTGCTTTGTTGAGGCGTAATTCTTAATGCTTTTCGCAGTCTGAAGTGATGTGGTTCATTGGTGTGCTAGTTCACCTTTATCCCAAGCAGGGTGTGAGCACCATGAGGGCCAGAATGGCAGCTGCTATTTCACAACTGTGTCCTATTGAGGCATAATTATTATAATTTCAGTGCAAATCTACAGAGCAGTGAACTTTGACAAATACGAAAGTCAATTGATACATAGAACATTTCTGGCACCCCAAAATGTTTGTCTTGCTTATTCCCAGCTAATCTCCTCTTCCACTCTCTGCTCTGGACAACAACTGATCTGCTTTCTTTTTAGTCCTTTAGAGTTTCATATGAACAAAACTAGAAAGTATGAAGTCTTTTATACCTGGCTTTGTTTACTAAAAGTAATGATTTGAGTATCATCATTTGCTTCCATGGATCTGTAGATTGTTCCTTTTTATTGCTGCATAATAGTCCACTGTGTGGATATACCACATATGTTGTCCATTCTCCTACTTTTTTTTTCTTTTTTAAATTTTATGTGATTGGTACACTTTAGGTATACAATATAATGACATTCATCGTTTGAAATTTGCACTTTTACATAATCTCTCTTGGTTCTTATTTTTTCCCCATTCCCCTGCCCTCCATCCCTCCACGTTTTCAACCCCACCATCCCTCCCTGCTTACAAAGACTTTGTTTCCATTTTTAAATTTTCTCATATTAATTCCATTCCCTTCTTTCTTTTCCCCTACCCCTCCCACTTCCCCTTCACCTTTGCCCTTTTCTTACTATTTCACATTATCTATTATACCTTTTAGTCCTTATTTACACTTTCAGTTTCTCACACTAGAGAAACTATTCGGTATTTACACATGT
>NW_004624781.1:12211840-12226189 GCF_000247695.1 Heterocephalus glaber
GGGGGGGGTTGCTGCTGGCACCTGTGTGGCTCACCTCCTTGACACTGATCAGGGCTCTGCTCAGGGCTCTGCTCAGGGCTCTGGTCCTCTGTGCTTGGGGTGGTGGTCTGGCAGCCTGGAAGCCTCCTCCTCTGCACTGGGAGTGGTGGTACAGTGTCGTGGAAGCCTCCTCCTCTGCTCTGGGAGCGGTGCTACAGCGGCCCAGAAGCCTCCTCTACATTTTATTTTTTAAAGTGTTATAATTTTACATTTTACATTTAGGTGTATGATCTATTTTGAGTCAGATTTTGAGAACAGTGTAAGATCTGTGTCTTGATTAATTCTTTTTTACATGGATGTCCTGTTATTCCTGTACTATTTGTTGAAAAGAAGACTGTATTTTGCCATTGCCAATGTTTGTTTTTTGGACTTTCTTTTATGCATTCCACATGTTTGAACTGCCAGCCCTGCCTCAGCATTTGGATTGCTGTAGTTTTATAGTAAGTCATGGGATCAGAGGGCTAATCCTCACACATTGTTTCTCTTTTTCAAAATCACTTAGGTTACAGACTTGGCCTTTCTCTATTAATCTTAGTTAATAAGCCTGAAAAATTTTACAAAAATCTTCTGGAATTTTGAATGAGACTGTGCTGAAATATCAAATTTTTTTTTTTTTTTTTTTTGGTACTGGGGATCGAACTCGGGTCCTTACACTTGTGCAGCAGGCAGCGAAACCACTGGGCTAAATCCCCGGCCCTGAAATATCAATTTTGGAGAGAAGTTACATGTTAATATTGAGTCTTCTAACCTAGAAGAAATTCCCTAAATTTATCCCTAAGAAATTCATGTTTTAAAATTGTACTCTAAATGGTATTGCTTTCTAAACTTTAATTGTTTTCAAATTGTTGCTAGTATATAGGAAAAGAGTAGATTTCTATTTGATTTATCATTTCTTGCAATCATGGTAATCTTACAAATTTCTATGAGTAGCTTTTATATAGATTTCCTAGGTATTTCTGTTTATACTGTCATGATGTCATCTGTGAATAAAGCAGTTTTATTTCTTCCTTTCCAATTAGTATATCTTGTCTTTAGTTTTCTTCTCCTATTGCATTGTCTAAGACAGCTAATAAAATGTTGAATAGAATGGTGAAAGTGAATATTCTCACTTTACTCTTGATTTTATGGCCAAAACATCCAGCTTCTTTTTATGATGCTTACTGCAGGGCTTCATGGATACTCTTTATTAGGTTGAGGATGTTCCTTTCTAATTCTAGTTTTCTGAGAGTTTTTTTAATCATGAAAAGATATTAAATTTTAACAGTTTGCCTCTATAACATGGTATTCGATCTTCATGTTAATATGATGAACTTTATTGGCTTGAACATTAAGTCAAACCATTTGGTGATGTTACATTATTCTTTTATATTACTATTTATATATTCTGTTATATTGCTGGATTCAGTTTACTGTAAGATTTAGTCTACAATTTGCTTATCTTTTTCTGGATTGAGTATCAAAATGATGTTGACCTCATAAGATGATTTGGCATGTATTTCCTCCTGTTTTATATTTTGGAAGTATTTGTATAGAATTAGTATTGTTTCTTCCTTAAATGTTTCCTGGAATTCACCAGTGAAGCCCTCCAGGTCGGGAGTTTTCTTTGTGGGAGAGATCATTATCTAAAATGTCCATGTCTTTGATTGAGATCATGCTATTCAAGTTTTCTGTCTTTCTGAGAGCCTTGGTAGTTTGTGTCTTTAAAGAAATTTATCAATTTTTCTAAGATGATATATTAAATTGGTTATAATATTTCCCTTTTTTTTTGAGACAAAGTCTTGGTGTGTAGTTCAGGCTGGCCTTGAACTCACTATGTAGCCCAGGCTGGCCTCGAACTTTCAGTGATCCTCCTGCCTCAGTGCTGGGATTACAGCCATATGCCACCATGCTCAGCTTTCCTTTTTGTTATTTATTGATTTTTCTGGACCAATCTGGTTAGAAGTTTATCAATTTTATTTTTCTTTTTAAGGAACCAGATGTTGGTTTCACTGATTTCTATTACTTTTCTGTCTCCTAGCTCATTAATTTCAGCTCTAGTTTAGTTTTTCCTTCCTCTAGTTTTCTTTTGAATTTAATTTCCTTTTGATTTTGTAAATGAAGACAGAGGTTTACATTATCGAACAAACTGGGGATGGTGGCACATGCCTGTAATCCCAGCACTTGGGATGCCGAGCCAGGAGGATTACCATGAGTTTGAGGCCAGCCTGGACTACAAAGTGAGTTCAGGGGCAGTCTGGAGTATATAGCTAGACCCTGTCTCAAAAGACCAAAATAAATAAATAAATAAATAAATAAAATTAATTTAAAAAATAAATTATTGAACAAGAAGTTTTTACTTTCTTATACAGGCATTTATTGCCATCTGGCTTTCTTTAGCTTCATGCCCAGTGGTGTAGTACAGCCACAGGGCTACACCCTCGCCTCTCCCGTTTTCATGTTGAATTTTCATTTGGACCCAGTTCATAATATCCTTTTAACTGTCCTTGCAATTTCTTCTTTGACTTATTTTTTGTGTAGAAGTGAGTTGTTTCACTTTTTTTTTTGGTACCGGGGATCGAACTTGGATCCTTGCACTTGCGAGGCAGGAGGCAGAACCACTGAGCTAAATCCCCGGTCCCTGTTTCACTTTTAATTGGTTGAGATTTCAGATTATTTTGTAATTAATTTCCAGTTTAAATCCATTCTGGTCAGAGACCATACTTCGTAAGATTTTAATCCTGTTGTATTTACTGAGGTTTTTTAACAAATTGTTTTTTACTTTTAATAGTAATACACACACAAAGACACATATACATATATATTTCTTTTTTTTGACAAATGTTCCAAGAACACTTGGAAAAAGGTTTTATTCCATTATTACTGAGAGAGGAATGCTGAGGTCTCTGATTAGAATTGTGTTTGTCAATTTTTTTAAAATACCATCATTATTTTTTCCCTGTATCTTGAATTTGTTTTTGCTTACATATACATTTAAGATCATTATACTTTGTGGTTGAATTGATCTCTTTACTTTTGAAAAGTCCATCTGTGTATCTTTATCGTTTGTTTATTCCTTGTTTTGAGATCTATGTTATCTAACGTTATTATAGACAGACACTTGCACTTTATTTTGATTAGGGTTTGAGTTTTATCTTCTACTATTTCTTCCCCCTTCGGTGTTAGGAACAGAAACCAGGGCGTTTGCATGCCCGGTAGGCCTGAGCTCTGCCACTGAGCTACACACCCAGCTCCTGTAATCCTTTTATTTTTAGAGCTATGTGTATTTATCTATTTCAAATAGGATTCTGTAATAGAAATAGACTATTTCTGGGTTTGGGGCTTTTATCTAATATTCATTGCCATTTGGACTGCTTAGATCATTGCATTTAAAATAATATGGTTGGATAGAAAACTACTATCTTAATATTTGTTCTCGATTTGTCTCATCTGTTTAGGACTTTCTTTGTCTCCTCTTATTGCCTTTATTTTTTGTGTTTTGGTCCTGGGGATGGAACCTAAGGCCTTGTACATGCTGAGCATATACTCTACCACCAAGAATGCCTCAGCCCCTGAGTGTTTCTTACATTTCATTTTATCTCTCTTTTCAGCCTATTAGCTATTAGGGCTGCCTGTCTCTCTCTCTCTCTCTCTCTCTCTCTCTCTCTCTCTCTCTCTCTCTCTCTCCCTTCCTTCCTTCCTCCCTTCCTTCCTTTTTTCCCTTTCTCCTTCCCTCTCTTCCTCCCTCCATCCCTTCCTTCCTTTCTTTTATGGAACTTAGAGTTTAAAATATAAGATTTACTTTATTGCAGCCTACTTTCAAATGACATTCTTTATGTGTGGAGCTCTTATAACAGTGTATCTCTTTTCCCATCCTATCTTTTGTACTCTTGTTACAATATGTTTTTACTTCTACATGTCTTCTGAACTTTGCATGACAGTGCAATTATCCTTGCTTATAACAATCAATTATTTTCAAAGATTAAAAAGGAGAACAATGGTCTACATTTACCACTTTCATATTCTTTATTCCTTTGCATAGATTCTCATCTGCATCTGGTATCATTTTCTTTGTTCCTGAAGAGATTCCTTTAACATTTCTTATAGAATAGGTCTGTTGGTGTTAGAATCTCTCAACTTATTTTGGGGAGGGCTTTCTCAACTTTTGTCTGAGAAAATATTTATTTTTACTTCTATTTTGAATAATATTTTCACTGGGTGTGGAATTCCACATTGTCACATTTTATTTTCAGCACTGTAAAGTTTTTGTTGCATTGTCTTCTGGTTTGTGTTTTCTTATGAGAAGTCTTTAATAATAATTGCCTCTCTACTTGATAGGTATTATTTCTGTGGCTAAGTTTTTTTATTGTGATACTAGAGATTGAACCCAAGGCTTTTGCACTGAGCTACATCTCCAGCCCTTTTTAAACCTTTTTTTTTTCTTTTGAGACAGCATCTCATTAAATCACTAAGTTGGCCAGGCTGGGCTTGAACTTGCAATCCTCCTGCTTCATTCCCCCAGAATGCTGGGATTATAGGTATATGTCTCCATCACTGGCTATGTTTGGCTGCTTGTAAGTTTTCCTTTTTATTACTGATTTCAATAATGTGATTATCATATGCAATGTTATGCCTGTGTGTGTATATATGTGATATTCTGTTAGGGGTTCATTGAACTCCCTGAAGTTGTAAGTTATATTTTTCACAACATTTAGAAAATTGTTGGCCATTATTCTACAATTTTTTGTCCCAATCTTCCTCCTGTATTTCTAATTACAAATATTTAAGATTGATTTACATTGTCCACAGATCACTGATTTCATCACTTTTCTCTCTCTGCCTCATTTTTATTATTTCTCTTTTTACATTTTCACATTTCACTATTCGTATGTAGTATTTAATCTGCCATTAATCTCATTCAGTATATTTTCATTTCTAATATATTTTTAATGTTGAGAAGTTTCATTTAGGTCTTTTTTGGCCCATGTATGTTAGTTAATAATCTCTGTCATTTGTAGATGTTTGTACTGATTGATTTTTCTCTTAGTTTTAAGTCATATTTTTCCATGCCAGGTAATTTTTTTTTTTTTTTTGGTACTGGGGATCGAATTCAGGACCTTGCGCTTGTGAAGCAGGTGGCAGAACCACTGAGCTAATTCCCTGGCCCTTTGCTAGGTAATTTTTGAATGAATACTGGTCATTGTGAATCTTTCCATGATTCTGGTCACAAACTGAGTTGGACAAGAACAGAATCAAATTCAGTGCTAAGGTTCAATGTTGACCTTCTGGAGAAATTTGATTTGTTTCTAGTCCAGTTCAGTTTGCAACCAGAATCATGGAAAGAATTGAGTTAGTAAAGTGAGGTACCACTGTATTACAAGGTCTCTTTGCTTGTTGGGAAAGGAAACTAGTGCCAGTTTTGTGAGAGCTCCAGTAGTAGTTCTGCTTACTGCTTTCCAGTGGTTCTTTCCCTGACCTGAGGATAGATCTGTTCTCAGTTAAAGACTCTGGGAGATTATTAATCCAACCCGCAAACACTAGGTATCTAATCTTTTCCAAACTCAATCCAATCTCTCTTCTCAGCTCAGTGGTACTGCTGAACTGTGTTTGGGTTCTTTCTTCTTGTTCCATGACCTAGAAATTACCTCTAGGTGGTAGGCTGGGATAATTACAGCGTGTGCCTCATTTTGTTACATAGCCCAGGAATCACAGTCCTCTTTTGCCTCAAATAGTTGTTTAATATATTTTGTATGGATTTCTAGTGGGAAGGCAATTCCTACAGCAGTGAAGTTTTCATGGGCAAAGCTGAAGCCTATGAATACAATTTATTGTCAAAGAGAAAGGTTTTTTAAAATAAAATATCTCCTTTCTTAGGAAGTTACTTAAAATTTTTTGATTTTTCCATTTTGAAGTATCACAGAGCTTCTTTAAATTTAAGACAACCTAAAAGTAGTCAGTGTTCAAAAGTTTTGGACTAACAGGAAGACAGTGCTTTGTTTTTCTTATAATAATGATGTCATTTTTTGTAATTCATGTTTTCAAAATTAGTCCTTATATATTATTAAAATATTGTTAGGAAAGATATAATATTGGGACCCTTGAAATTATCTTTGCTAGAAAATGTACTACCTTTCTGTTCATTTGGCTGTAACTCAAATTATTATTATTTTTCTTCCTGGTTACCAGTTAGGCTTTACTAATTGTATAAGTAAAAGCTTACATATGAAATTCTGGATATTTGGTCACTAAACTAAAAAATGCTGAAATGTCATGGACTTTGTACAAAGTGTGAATGAGTTCTTTATCAGAATCAAAGCTCCCAGCACACTGAGAACAAGAAATATCTACACCTGGTTGCAATAGTGGTTTAGCAAACCTGGTTTCAGTAGTGAACAGCCAGCAACTCTTAGAAATCTAATTCTGTTTCTTTATAGCACTCCCTAAGCAGGTTGTAAATATTTGTACTTTTTAAAAATTAGTCTAATTTGTTGTAATAAAATGAGTTCCTGTATTTTGTAGAGCATTTGAAAACTAATTTAAGAGGCAAGGGTTTGAGGAATTAGAAATATATTATTAAAATTGTTTAAATATTTCTTTCCACTTATGTGTTAAGTACTTTGCAGAAATAATTACTTTCATTCTCATTTGCCAGAGAGAAAATTTTTCCTTCTATATTTCATTATTCCTACATAGAAATAAGCTTTCCTGGGCCAGGGATTTAGCTCAGTGGTTTTGCAGCCTGCCTTGCAAGCGCAAGTACCCGACTTCGATCCCCGGTACCAAAAGAAAAAAAACAGAAATAAGCTTTCCTGAAATACCTATCATGTCTTATTGTCATATCATCTTTACCTTTAGAGAGAGCCACATTTGGAGATATCATTAAGAGCTAAATCCTCCCTTATGTTGTGATTTTATATTCTGATAACTATACATAGTATAATCAGAAAAATCAACCATAATTATGAAATTATAAAACACCTATAGGAAAATATAATTAAAGTCCTTGTAAATCTGTCTATATCAGTGGTCAAACTTATGGCATGTGTGCTGCAGCAGGCTGTTTGTATCATTCAAAGCTCTAAAAGGTTTGCCATCACTGGTCTATATAATTCCTTGCACTTTTATTCTTACATCAGAAAAAAATCTTTTGATTTGCTGGTTGCCATCATGTTTTGGACTATTGAAATATTTATGTATTTGTGGCCCCATTTTTGTTTCTTAATATCAAAGTGATATAATTGAACATCTAATAAAGGGCTGAACTTTAAAAAATTCATAGCTTTTTATTTTCATTTTGTTTGTATCATATTTATGTTGTGCAGAAAGGCACTTTAGGGTTTGTGTATTACTTAGGGGACCAACTGCAGTCTTTTCTTGTTACATAATTGTATATTTAATGATAAAAAGAAAATCATGATGTCATTATGCCAGTGGTCCTCTTGTGTTCTTTGTTATCAAGAAATAAACTACAATTTCCCATTCCTCAGTTCCTTGGGGATTTGTTTTAAAAAGCAACCTGGATTTTTACCTTCATACAAAAATGCTGCATTGTTTACAAGATAATATTAAACTGATACAATTAGAATGAAAAGTGTCTTCCTTTGGGGTTCTCTTGAGAAAGACAGCAAATGAGACGGACATCTTGGAATAGAGAATAGAATATTATCTACAAAGCTGATTTGATATTAATGCATTCCGCTAATCAAGTTTATTTTCTCTATTGGCCGAAGTTAATATTAATCCTTTACTTTGCAAGTTCTACAGTTCTAAAAATTACATTTCCTATTGATCATCAGTGATTACACTACATGGTGACATTGCAAGCTCACTGGTGAACAGATTATTTACACTTGCTCCTGATGAAATTGTCCCTAACATATCTTTCTTGCAAAATTAGTAGGAATGCTGGTTGCTATTAAAACTGATCAGCTGGTATCACAGCAGGCTACTTGTAAAAAATTACTTAATATCTCTTTGTTTACAGTCTTCACTGAGATGAATATATTTAATGTGATTATTCAGCTGCTAGCCAGCTACTGTTAACTATTTCTGTTTAAAAAAAATGTGTTTTAACACAACTTGTGCTACACCAAAGATTTTATTTTTCTTTTCTTAACCTAGGAAAGGAGTCTTAATGAAATCTTGTGCTGATTAAACCTGTAGGTGTTATCACACAGAAGAATTTTGCTGTTCTTGATCTTCAGAAAGAATGGTGGTATGTCAAATTAAAATTTTGAATTCCTTAATCAGAAAAAGACATTTTGGAGATAATTTATTTTATGAGTGCCTCAATTTTCCCTTCAAATAGCAATTAAATCTCAGTGGCACTCCTGTAGACTTAGGGAAATACATTGGAACAGACTTAGATAAAAATAGTGGATAAAATATAAATTTCAATTGTATTATTGTTATAGAAAAAATTCTCCAAACTGGAAATGGGAAAAATATGCCAATATCACGCCCTTAGGTGTAAATACAGTGGCTGTTAATCTCAAGTGGACCTGTGCAATTGTGCATGAATTGAATTTGATTCTGTCCCTGGTTGGCTCACCAATTTGGGTTTTTAGGTATATTTATGTTTCATCATATCCCCCAAATAGCTCCCAGAATAGATGTATTTCATGTCTTCAATCATCAGGCATCTTAAAACTGCTCTTTCCTTCTCAATATAAATGTTCTTATATAGCTGGTTGACTAAAATATCAGCTGTTGATCTAAGAAATCTGTGATTCAAGACTTACTAATTTTCCTTTTTAAAAAAAATTTATACAATTTATAAACCTCTCTTACAACTAACAAAGAAAAAAAAAGAGGTAAGATACAAATTACCAATATCAGAAATGAAGCACAATATATCACTGTATACCCTGCAAGTAATATAAGCATAATTAAAGAATAGTACAAACAACTCCAGTCACATTAATTTGAATCTTAGATGAAATAGATGAATTAATTCCTAAAAAAACAAAACAACAACAACAAACAAGCTACCAGAACTCACCCATATGAAACAGATCATTTGAGTAGTCTATAAATCTTATGGAATTGTGTTCATAATTTTAAAGCTCCCCTACAGTGGCCAAACGCCCACAGATCTTGACAGTCTCATTCTGGATCCACTATTTCTGCTGGCTGCTGGTAGACCTGGGAGGACTTCCTGTGCAGGAGACTTCTGTGTCACAGCCTGTTTCTGTTCTTAAGGACTTACTAATTTTCTGAGCTCTGACATAGAACTTTAAATTGGAAGAGAATCTTTATAAAAATACAGGTCTACCCAAGCATCACTCTGAGGGGGAGGACAGCTGGACTGCTGCTATTCTGGTTGGAAAAGCAGCTTAGCAATATTCAATTATAACTTCTCTCTCCAATATAGTACTAGGCTGGACCTCAGCTCAACTCCTATATTGAGGGAAGTATTTGCATTGTTTTCTTGTACTTACTCAAGTTACCAGACCTCTTAAATTTTTTTGTAATCATAAGTAGAAGAGCTCATTGTTATACCATAACTTTATAGTTGTTTATATTATTTTTAAACATTAAAGATGGTATACACTTTTTGTTTACAGTGAATTTTTATACCAGCACAATAGCTGGTGCTCAAAAAATATCTGTTCAACAGATGGCTGTTGGCTGCCTCTCCGTTGCTTTGCCTCGGTATCTGCATAGCTGTGTGACTTCTATGCGTCAGGCTGGTATGCGCCACCTTCTGGTCTGAAAATGTCAGTAGAGGTCTAACCAGAAAGGGGCTGCTGTACTGAACTCAGAGAGAATTTAGTGCCAAGAGCTGGTTACAAAAATCTGTAAGAGCCGAGAAGATGAAGAGGGTGGCAAAAGAGTCAACATCATCATTTTACAGCGATCCATGCATACCCATGTTCATAGCAGCACAATTTGTAATCGCTAGATACTGGAAACAGCGCGTGTCCGTGAGCAGATGAATGGATAAGGGAAATGTGGTATTTATAAACAATGGAGTACTACGCTGCCATAAAGGAAAATAAACTTGAGGTATTCTTATGAAAGTGGATGCAACTTGAGAACATAATGTTAAGTGAAATAAGTCAGACACACAAGCTCGAATGTTGCGTGGTTTCTTTTATATGAGAAACACAAATTAAAAAAAAACGAGATAAATAAGAAATAGGGAGTTCAAATATTTCCCCAAACTACAAATTTCTTTGCTTAAAAAATATTTCAATATATATACTAATTGGTTTATTTATCCTACTAGTTTATCTTAGGTTGTTGAAAAGAAGCAATTGCTGTTTCTTTTCTGTAAGCATCTTTTTGGTAAGTCTTATACTCTGAGTACTTTGAAGATAATGATATACAGTATAATAACTATTGTTATTCTCTTATTAGTTGATTATGAAATTTGGGGGTTTTTTCATAAAATTAAAAAATTAAAACTAAAAGAGGGTGGGAGGAAACCCAGAGATGAGGTCCAGCAGGAGGCCACACTCTACAATGAAAGGACCAGTGGAGGAAGTGGTGTTACTGCAGCCAAGAGCGGGGAGCCCTGACAGAAGCTAAGGCCACACAGGGCCTGTCTGGTGGGCACCAAGGCCCAGAGGTAATGCAAGGAATTGGTGCCAGAGTAGAGAAGAGGGAGGAATACTCCGCTTCTCCCTTCCTTCTGCCTTCATCTTCCACTGGCCAAAGCCTGGCAAACACTTGTGACAGAGAGACACAAGGGAAGCATATTGTGCCCCTCTGTCCCCAAGCTACACAGTACCCAGCACAGCAGGAAGGACAAGAAATGGATCTGAGAACAGACAGATGACAGCCTGTTCCAGTACCGAAGGAAGATGCTCTTCGGGCAATGCCACGTCTGTGCTGTCCACTTCCCTCTCAGGTGCCCCTCCCCGCCAGTTCCTCTCTCAAGTACCTCCTTCCCCAGTGTGACAACACCAGGGACAATTCACCAGCATCCTTTGATCCTAACAGATGCCTTTACGGCCACCTGACAACTCCAGGTGGGGCAGCTGCCTGCATTTTACTTGCTGCTTGTCCAGCCTGGCAGACATGAACCCAGCCAAGCAGATCTTGCTCCAGGGCTCGCCCACCAGCCTCAGAGCTGATTTTACCCCAACACCTGGCAGATGATTGCCTGGAGTTCTGGGTGGAGAGAAAAACGAAACCCTGGGGGTGCAGGTAAACCTCCAAGCTTTCAGTGGTGTGGCTAGGTCAGTTTGCATTGTTGCCGTTCTAGGCTTGCGTTTTTCAATAAATATTTTTCATTGGCAATCATTTGCCTGGCACATTTTATGATTCATCACTTAGAGTTTAATTTGTGCTGCAAAACAAAGACAAGCTGCAAACTAAGAGACTCTATCAGTCCCACTTACAGAACCATTCATTTGGCATTTGCTCCCCCACCCCCACCGTCACCACCAGTACTGGGGATTGAACCCAGGACCCTTCTCACCGAACCACGGCCCCAGCCCTTTTTATTTTCTATTTTGAGACAGGATCATCCTAAGTTATTAAGTTGCTTTTATCTTTACAGGAACCCCATGCCATTAAGGCCAGGTTGCCCTCACAGCTATTGACGTTTTTGCCCTGAAGAAGTAGAAATTAAAGGGAGAATCTTGGTCTTCTTAACTGCAAGGTTATGGAGTACCACCCTAAGACCAAGTTGTAAGACGCCGAGTGTCAGGACTATCATGGAAAAGTTTGGGACTTTATTTTGCAGAGAAAATAGCACTAGTGGCTTTCCATCTGGCTTTGACTTAATGACTAAATTGCTTTCACTTTTCCCTACATTTTACATCTCTGATCACCTCAAGATGTGAACACCTTAATTTCCCTCGTCACATCTGTCTGCTCACTGATGTGCCTGTTTTCCCCTTTGTCAGCAGTCAGCTACCAGATGAAGTTCAGATAAATGGCCTCCAGCTTACCTTGCAGTTGTTTTGCAACGGGTCTTCACGGAAGACTACTGCAGACCCCTGATAGGAAGGGGCCTGACTGTCTACAGCTCATTGAATGCATATGGATCCCAGCAGCTGGAAGGATGCATTTGCTACCTGAGGCCAGCAATTGTGTCGCCAAGCGTGACTCCGCGTGCTGACCCTTGTATAACACATTACAGCCGAGGAGATGTTGATTGCTCCTTTCCATCTTGTGATGGATGCTGGTGTTTAAAACTAATGTTCTTGTGAACCACTGGTAAGTTTCCAAGCCTCACAGATGTGAGCGAGGCAGGTAGTCAATAAATAAAGCCATGTTCTAGGGGGACACACACCACTCACCACACGGGCTAAATTCTACCAACAGGGAGTTGTGACGTTAGCTGCGACCTGCAATGCAAGGCTTCTAGAAAATCCCATTCCTGGCTGATCTCAGTATAAGCAGATATGCTGATGCTTTGCGGATCTGTGTTTTCGATTTGCTCTGTGTTAGATCCTTAATTCCCAGGTGACTGCAAAAGGCACCTGCACCACCTACATGCCAATCTGGGGAGCAGGCAGTGGCAGAGCTTGAGAGAATAATACTTTGCTGATTTAGACACGCCACTCTGACTGTGGTGGTAGGTGCCACTTCATGAAAGGTGTAAGGTTAGGTGAGCCATGTCCATCATGATTGACCCCAAACTTTTCCATCATCCACATAATTCCCTTGAATCTGTGCTCCCCACATTTGACTTGCCAAGTGCTCCCACCACCTAGTCTCTCCTCTGTTCCCTGGGGACAACACACCCATGTGGGTGTCTTAGACATCTCCTAGCCAAAAGACACGACAATGTATACTTTTCACTATACAAAGTAATAAATTGGCAACAGGTTAAAAGCAAAACAAATCAGTTAAGAGTTTGTATATTTGGGCCAGAGATTTAGCTCAGTGGTTTCACCGCCTGCTGCGCAAGCACAAGGACCCAAGTTTGATCCCCGGTACCAAAAAAAAAAGAGTTTGTATATTCATTCAAGAGCTCAGATGTAGTTCTTGTATTCCATCTGCATCCTTTGGGTGGGAAGAAGTTGATGAAGCAGTGGAAGCATTTTTAGCATTTCACCTTTAACAGTTTTCTGGCGATTGTTGTGGACGCTTCTCTCCCAAAGCAGATGCCAAGTTGCCTGTATGTAGGAGTCCCTTTTTTTCCTGCTATTTTTGCATAGTCTATAGTACATAGTACAAAGTTGGGGATACACTGACAGTCACTTAAAACTTACTTTTGCTTTTTGGGAATCTTAGAACACTGAATTAATTATACAAAGAGGCATTCGTAAAGAGATGGAACAGCAGTGTATGGCAAATATGGTGGAGTCCTATGAAATGATCTGGTTGATTTACAGTGTTACAAAGAGAGTGGCCATGTGTAGCAAATCCCCATGACCATGGGATTCACAATGTCTCTTGCTCAAGGAGCATACATTCTGAGGTGTGTGCATGTGTGTGTGTGTGTGTGTCTGCACCTTAAAGAGCAATGGCCGAGGCTACTGCTGCATTGGATTTATATAAAGAAGGAGAAATTCAAAATGTATCAGGGGAGGTAGTTGAATACACTAGTAATACATTTATCATCTAGACCCCTCTTATGATACTTAGTTACTATACCACTTCACTAAATCTGAAGACTGGGACAGCAAGGAGTCTCCAAAAACTGATTTTTGGAATAATTCTGTCCCAGATACAGGCATGAATACCATATGGCTTTAAAATACTAGGACAGAAGCCAGGCATGGAGGTGGCTGTCTATAATCCCAGAACTCTGGGAGCTAAGGCAGGAGGATTGCAAGTTTCAGCCCAGCCTGGATAATTTAGCTATTTGGTGAGACTCTGTCTAAAATAAATGGAGTGGGGATGTAGCTCATTACAAAGATCCTGGATTCAAGCTGTAATACAAATATATATATATACTGGGACAGAAAGGCTGTATTCTAATACCAAATTCTCAAATGAATAAATGAACTGTTGATTAAATCTGTGTTTCTCCAATTTTTCAAGTTATTAATATATGGCAATAATTTTGGGAGGATGTGCTTTTTGACTTTTTAAAAAATTAATTTTATTGGTACATTTTAGGTATACAATATAATAGCATTCATCATTGGAAATTTGCACTTTACATAATCTCCCTCGGTTCTTATTTTTTCCCCATTCCCCTGCCCTCCCTTCAACCCTTCCAGCCCTCCCTATTTACTGACTTTGTTTCCATTTTTTCATTTTCTCATATTAATCCCATTCCCTTCTTTCCTTTCCCCTAGCCCTCCCACTTCCCCTTCCACTTTGCCCCTTTTGTTCCTATTTCACATTATCTGTTATACCTTTTAGTTCTTATTTACACTTTCAGTTTCTCATGCTAGAGAAACTATTTGGTATTTACACATGTGT
>NW_004624781.1:12228738-12344637 GCF_000247695.1 Heterocephalus glaber
TTGGCTAAGGGTTTGTCAATTTTGTTGATTCTTTCAAAGAACCAACTCTTGGCTTCATTGATTTTTTTGTGTCATTCTCTTAGTCTCCATTGCAATTATTTCTCCTCTGATCTTTATAATTTCCTCCTTTCTATGAGCTTTGGGTTTGTCCTGCTCTTCTTTTTCTGGAAGCTTGAGGTTCAGCATCACGTTGTTTAATTGGGCTTGCTCTGTTTTCCTAATATGAGTATTCACTGCTATGAATTTCCCTCCTAAGACTGCTTTCAGTGTGTCCCATAGATTCCGATATGTTGTATTGTCATTGTCATTTAACTGAAGGAACTGTCTGATTTCTTCTTTAATGTCTTCTGTGACCCATTGGTTGTTCAGAAGTGTGTTGTTCAATTTCCACATGTTTATGAAATTCTTGCAGTTTCTTTTGTTATTGATCTTGAATTTCATCGCACTATGGTCTGATAATATACAGGGGATAACTTCAGTTCCTTTGCACTTCCTTAAACATGTTCTATGAGTGAGTATGTGGTCTATTTTGGAGAACAACCTGTGTGCAGCTGAAAAGAATGTGTATTCTGATTTTGTGACATGGAACACTCTGTAAACATCTGTTAAATTCATTTGTTCAAGACTTTGATTGAGTTCTAGGATTTCATTACTTATTTTTTGTCTAGTTGATCTATCTATTTGTGACAGTGGGGTATTGAGGTCCCCCACTACTATTGTATCAGTGCTTATTTGATTTTTCATGTCCATCAGTATTTGTTTTATATAGTTGGGCACACCAGTGTTTGGTGCATATATGTTTATGATTGTCATCTCTTCCTCTTGGATTCTTCCCTTTACAAGGATGTAGTGTCCTTTTTTGTCTGTCTTAATCGGTGTTGGTTTGAAATGCACTTGATCTGCAAAGAAGATAGCTACTTCTGCTTTTTTTTGGGTTCCTGTCGCATAGAGTATTGTTTTCCACCCTTTAACTTTCAGTCTATGAGTTTCTTTTTGAATGAAGTGTGTTTCTTTTATGCAGCTTATTGTTGGATCTTACTTCTTGACCCATTCTGCCAGTCTATTTCTTTTGATTGGTGAATTGAGACCATTAACATTGATGGTTATAAGTGATACTTATTGACTTATCATTGCCATGACTTTTTCTTTTTGTTGGATTCTCCTTCTTTGCATTTAATTTCTTTTCATGCCTGTTGGATTCGTTCTCCTGGGCTTCCTGGGGTTGTGATCCTCATTGTCTCTTCCTAGGATATTGTCTAAACTTTTTTGGAGTGCAGGTTTGGTATTCATGAAGTTCCTAAAGTGCTGTTTATCATGAAAGTATCTTATTTCTCCATCAATTTTGATAGATAGTTTTTCAGGTACATCCACCTGGGTTGTAGACTGTTTCCTTTAGGGCTTGAAATACATCACTCCAAGCTCTTCTTGCCTTGAGGGTTTGTGTTGAAAAGTCTGCTGTAATTCTGATGGGCTTTCCTTTCTATGTGATTTGTTTCTTTTCTCTAACTGCTTGTAGAATTTTATACTTCTGTTGGGTTTCTGGAATCTTAACTATTATATGCCTATGTGTAGATTTTTTTTGATCAAGGCTAGTTGGAGTCCTACATGCTTCACTCATCTGTATGTCAAGTTCTTTTCCCCTGCTTGAGAAGTTTTCTGCCATCACTTCTGTGAACAGTTGTTTTTTTTTATGTCATCTGCACTCTCTCCTGTTTCTTCACTGACTCTGATCAGTGTTACATTATTCTTCTTTGCATCGTCTAGCAGTTGCTGGATTGATTTCTCATGGTCTCTTACAATTTTAAAGAAATGTTTCTTTTCCTGGTCACTAATTGCAATCTTATCTTCTATACCTGAAATTCTGTTCTCACATTGGCTCATTCTGCTGTGTAAACTTAAAAACAATGGAGTTTTTAATCTCCTGGAAATCTGTCTGTGTCTGTTTGTTTCCTATGTTAGGATTCCATCATGTTCCTCAGCTCCTCTATTTTTTATCTCTGTCCTCTCTACATTTATTTATCATGTTTTGCACTATGTACACAATCTCTGCTTTTATCTGAGAAATTATTTCTGATTTCATTTTTTCCAGGTCCTCTTTTGTTGCCAGGTCAGGGAGTCCAGATGGTTGAGTATCAGGTTGTTCCATTTCGTTGCCCTTTGGTGTTGCCTTAGGTGATCTGGAAGTCTGGTTTTGAGACTTGTTTACATGTCTTCTCATTTCAACAAATGGGGGGGTTGCTGCTGCTGGTGCCCATGTGGGTCGCCTCCTTGGTGCTGGGGGCGGCTGTGCTCCTCAGCACTGAGGATGGTGGTATGTTGGTCTGGAAGGCTCCTCCTTGGCACTGGTGGTGGTTGTACAGTGGCCCAGAATGCTCACCTCCTCGGCACTGGGGGCTGCTGTGCTCTATTTGTCAATAATTTAATGTTGGATTTACTTTAAATTGTTTTGAATCTTGCAGTGTTTATGTGTTTGCTTGGCTTTCAAATACAATTTTAGTCTTTCTGATAATCTCTGAGCTATCATAGACAGTGATGATTGGTGTGCAGGCTAAAATTTCCAGTGTGCTTCTTGGTTGATGCCTCATTGTATTAGTTTCCTGTGATTGCTGTTACAAATTACCACAAAACTTGGTGACTTAAAAACAATAGAAATAGGAAGAGGGATGTAGCTTTGTGGTAGAGCACTTGCCTAGCATGCACCAGGGCCTGCGTTCATTCCCCAACACCACAAAACAAAACAACTGCAGAAAGGTACCCTCTCACAGTTCTGGATCCCAGAAGTCTGCAATCAGCATCACTGAAATCAAAGTATCAAGCATAGGGCTGCCTTGGGCACAGTGGCTCTGGAAACCCTAACACCCCTTCCCCCTTCCAACTTCTGATTCCTTGGCTGGTGGTTGTATCACCCAAGTCTTATTACTTCTTGGCCTTTTGGCTAAGATCAAGTATATCACCCAAGTCTTTGCTTTCACAGTCACATAATCTTCTCCTTGTCAGTCTGTCAAACTTCCTCTGCCTCCCTGTCATAAGGATACCCATGAGGGCCCACCTGAGTAATCCAGTAGGTGTGAGCTTTTCGAATGTTGATAATCATGTTTGTCTAATGCTGTATCTGGAGCATGGGGCACAATTCTGGCCTTAATTGTTACCCAATCAGTGTTTATTAATAAAAGAACCAGCAAGGACATAATAAACTAGCACCTGGTTTGTATTGAAGGAAAAATCTAAAGAAAACTATTCATGCTCTAATTTGAGGAACAATGTTTATTCCAGTTTTCATTACTTATTACCTCATAAATGTTGAAGTGAAAATACAGCCAGAGGACCTGTCTTATGAAGTGCTTCCTGGACACTTGAGCATGGTCCCAGTCAGTAGGAAGTACTTTTTCTACCCATCTTTCTAGAGATAAGAGGGAGCGAGGGCTACTTTAAAGCCTCTCACATTTCGAGCCCTTTGTTGGAACTGTTCCTTCTTTGTCAGGATGGTCAGACCCACCCCACACATCCAGTTTTTGCAAAGGTCTCCAAACCACACTGAACCACTGCAAGACTTTTTATGGGCATCATGCTGCCTAGTAGTTTAGTGTCACTGAGCTATTGTTTATCTGCCCCTTGGCTGGCTCTGAGTTAGGTGTCATAGGTGATACAAAGATGAAAAACCTCATAATCCTGCTTTCCTAGAACTTTCAGCCTGTAGCAAATTTATTATGTAATTAGTAGCTGTGACACAAACTGATCTAGGATAGGTGACAAAGGACTAGTGACACAATGCACATGGAAAGTTCAGGGTTGGGAGAAATCCGGGGGTAACTTAAAGAGATGTGTGACTTTGGATATGGACCTGAGGCTGAGCAGGGGTTTATTAGGATGGAATAATAAAGATCTGGAGACAGAAAGAGAAGGCAGGGGAAGCAGCCATGAGGGCAAAGATATAGGATTGGAAGACAGGCATTTTCATGGAACTCAGAATTTGGCTGGATTTCTGAGCATAGGTCATGCCTGGTGCTCTGATAACAGCTGTGTTCTGTGTTCTGCATGGAAGCCATGGGTTGGTGCTACCATGCTACTGGGTTCCTGGGGGTGCACAGAGCCTTGAATTTACTATACTTCCACACTCCCCACTTCACACACCTGTCTTGTGTGGTCCCCATAGGTAAATGACAGATAAAAGTGAGTGGTTTCAGATGTGTTTGTACAGAAACAGTGAGCTTTTGTGTGATCAGAGGGTCTGGATGCCTCAATACAGACTTTGTTTTGTAGGTTTCAAGTGTTGCACTACACATATGGGCAGCCTAGGTATGCCACCATGAATTTGAAGATGACAAAACAGCAGCAGGGAGCTGGGTGGCTGTATTCTTAGTGCATAGATGAGCAGGGAACTGGAGGTAGGGCTTACAGCTTTGCCTCATGGATCTGCAGTCTACCACTGGGAAATCCTGAGCTAAACAGAAAGTACCTTCAACCCATGAATAACCTTGCTGGGCACTGGGAATGAACATATCTCACAGTCACTTGGGATCTTCTGAAATCCCATCAGGATGGTATACTTACACCCAAATCCACAAGCCTTTCCAGACATAAGCCCTGTGAACTAGACTCTGTTTTCCCCTTTTTTATTGATCAAATTAATTTGCTGTCTCATTGTTTCCCTCTTAAATTTGGAAGTTGTATATACTACTTCTTTTATTGGCCGTCTTCAAAATCTTATAAGCATCTTAAAGTCTAAAGTTAATTAATAACTTAACCATGTCTTAGTTACTTTTTTCATTGCTGAGACAAAATACGCAACACCCAAAGTTAAAGGAGGAAAGGTTTATTTTGGCTCACACTTTCTAGAGCTTTCAGTCCATAGTAGGCTGGATCCAAGGCAGGATGGCACAGCAGAGGGGCATCACAGAGGAGAAACAGTTCATGACAAGCAAAAGGCAGCAAGTAGCAAAGCAGCAGCAAGAAGTGACAAACAGCAAGCAACAACTGTCCCTTATATTCTATTCGGGCCTCCCACCCTTAGGGCAGGTAACACTCACACCCGGAGTGGGGCAGCCTTAATCTTAGCATCGCACCATGAATCAATCCCAGCATCACATCATTGATCCCAGCATTACACAGTCTAGACCAGCCACCTCTGAAAAGCTCCACCTATGACTGCATGAGGCTTTGAGAGGACATCTAGATACAAGCTACAACAACCACCTTCTAAATAATATAAAACACTTCAATCAGATTGCCGTACTTCAACTGATGTACTACTGCTGCTCAGAAGTTCAGAGGTTTTTTTAAACATTATTTTTATGCAGATAGATATTTGTACATAATCTACTGAATTCTTTGATCATCTTTTCTTCTTGCATTTTAGACCTTTCTTCTGAGACTATTTTCCTTCTTCCTAAATTCATCCTTTGGAAATTTTTTGGGTAAACTTTGTTGGTGGTTAAGCTTTCTCTATTTCTGTTTGTTTTTAAAATCAGAAAATATTTTTGTTTGATCTCATTCTTAAAAATTATAATAGTTTAACATTGAAAAGATATATTTGCTGGGTATAGAATTATAGGCTGATGTTTGGTTTTGCTCTTTTTTTTTTTTTTTTTTGGTACCAGGGATCGAACTTGGGACCTTGTGCTTGCAAGGCAGGCGGTGGAACCACTGAGCTAAATCCCCGGCCCTGGTTTTGTTCTATTGCTGAAGATATGGAGTTCACTGTTGCTGTTTATCCAGTTGTTACCCTGTGTTTTCTTTCTTATTGTTTGTAAGAGCTTTCAGTTTGTTTGCTTGCTTTGCTTTATTTCCAGTGCCCTAAAGTTTTATCACAATGTGCCTCACATTTGTTTAAGCTTGTTAATTGTTTGGTAGTAGCTGTATTTGTACCTCTCATCCATTCTGCAACATTCTCAGCCATTATTTTTATTGTCTAATTTCATTCTCTCACTCTGGGGCTTTTTTTGTTTTGTTTTGTTTTTTTGTGCCAGGTATGGAAGTCAGAACCTTGTGCTTGTCAGACAAGCACAGCACCACTGAGCTAAATCCCGGGCTCTGGGACTTTGATAGACATGTGCTACATGTTCTCATTTCACTGCCCTTCTCCATAGTTTTTCTAATATTTTTCACCCCCTGGTCTCTGTGTTGCATTCTGAGTAATTTCCACTGGCATATAATCCAGTACACCGCTTCTTTCTTCAGCTGTGTTCAATACACTGTTAATTTTGAATTAGTTATTTTGTTCAGATGTTTATTTTTTAAATCAACTTAATTGAGGTATAATTTCTATACAATAAAGTGCATTTATAGTAATTTTGTGATTTTTTAAAAAAATTCTTACTTTTGGGTATAATTCACTCCCCAAATAAGAATATTTAGTGTTTTTATAACCCTAAAATCTTCTTTTTTGTTTCTTTGAATCTATTCTTCTCTCTTCCCCTATCCTTAATTCTTCATAGCTACTAATCTGCTTTCTATAACTGTCCATTAGTTTTTTGATTTTAGAATTTCACATAAATAGATTCACACAGTGTGTACTATTTTGTGTTTGGCTTCCTTCACTTAGCAGTATGCTTTTCAGATTCATGCATGTTGTGTGTATCAGAAGTTCTTACCATTTTATCCTAAATGTCATCTTATTCAATAGATAAACCGCAGAGTGGTAGTCCATTTTTGTATTGATGGCCACTTGGGTGGCTTCTAGATTTTTGACTCTTGTGAACATAGTAGTTGTGAATATTTTACAGAACTCTTTGTGTGGATATAGGCTTTAATTTTCTTAGGTAAAAACCTAAAAGTAAGATTTAATAATGAATATTAATTTTGAAAGAAAATGCCAAACTCTTGCTGTTTGCTAATGTACATATTAATTCCCATAAAATGTATGAAAATTCGGCCTCTTCATATCATAACCAACACTTGGTATGGTAAGAGTTTTTTGTTTGTTTGTTTGGCCGTACTGGGATTGAACCAGTTTTGGTTAAACATATTAGAAAGCTAAGTAGTAAGAGTACATTTTTTAAAAGATATCTTTTCATATGAAAGTAAAAGATTCACAATCTGTTTTCTAGGACCTTTGGACCCTGTAACACTTTAGAGAATTTTCAAACTTTAGAATGATAAATTAGTTTGTATAATTATTATTATTATTATTGTTACTTTCTTTCCCATGCAGTCCAAACAGGTGAAGGCTCTATTCTACTTAGTTGGGTTCCAATTGTTTTCTTCACTTAACTCCTCCTCTCCTCTTTATCTCACTAGAGTCTCCCAGTATTTTGCTGGAAGAGACAGCTGTGGAATCTGTGGATTTAACATGTTTTGCTTCTTTTCTAAATTTTTTGACTCTTTATTCAGTGCTAGGAACTGAACCCAGGGTTTCATGCATGGTAGGTAAGCACTGTGCCACGGAGCTACACACTCAGCCCGTTCTTCCATTCTCAAGTGCTCATTCCACTTGTCATTAGCCCATGAAAGTCCCTTTTTTCTCTCCCTCTCCCAGCAAAGCCACAACTTCCATAGTGCACTGAATTTTGTTGTCAGATGCTTCGCAGAGCAGCTGTCTGGACATCTCTATCATCTGTGATGCCCTAGGGCTCCTGAGTATCCACACTATCACTGACACCAGGTGTCTTATGACTAATGTTTGCCTACATAATGGGAAATAATAAAGGGGAAAAGTAGCATATTATTGCTCTTTTGACTTACATGTCATATAAGGCCTTTGAGTCTCTTTTCATAATATGATCGCTTTCTAAACCTAAATCTAAATAATTTGGATCTTACTAATTCTGATCCACACCACCTATCACTCATAAATCAGGCTTTTCTGCCTTTATGCTCAGTGTTCTAAATACCAGGTGGCCTGCTAAGAATGACAGAGGGAGGGGCTGCGCTAGGAGATTATTCTCCTCTCTTCTGTCCTTGTCCAGTCTTCTCAACACACCGATAAATCTGCATTGGTCGTGTTAACATCTGTCCTCCTAGGCTGGTTCTACCTGAAACCCTTCAAGACAGACATTTGTCCAAGCATTCTCCTGGCGGTATCTGTGAGGGCCCCTGGATGAAGTTGGTGCAGTAGACTCAGGACAGCAGATTGCCCTACCGAATGTGGGTGGGCCTCAGCGAATCCACTGCAGACACGGAAAGAACAAAAAGGTTGAGTAAGAGAAGCCTCCTCCTGCCTGGCTACCTGACTGGGACACTGGTTGCTCCTTTCCAGTCTTTGGCCTCAGACCGAAACTTGACCTCTTCGTGAGCTACTGCTTTAGATGTAAATGTATATCATCAACTCTCTTGGTTTTCATCTCAGATTCAAAACTGGAACTATTGAAAGGCCCTCCTGGGTCTCCAGCTGCTAAGTGCAGCTCTTGGGATTTCTTAGCTTCTGTACTTGTGGGAGACAACTCCTTATAACCTCTCTCTCTCTCTCTCTCTCTCTCTCTCTCTCAAGACAGAGAGAGAGAGAGAGAGAGAGATGTTGATTTGGTCAGAGCTTATTTAATGGAAAAACATGAGCCAAACTGACATGAAACTCTTTCCTATGTTTCTATCTATATTTATCACTCTGGCTCGTGTGTGTGTGTGTGTGTGTGTGTCTGTGTGTGTCTGTGTCTGTGTGTGTCTGTGTATGTGTGTGTGTGTGTTATTGGCCCTATTTCTCTGGTGAACCTAATGTGTTCAACTTTCTTACATGACTATTGGGAAGAAAGGAGTTAACATATGTGAAACTTTGGCTTAGTTCCTGTTACATAGAAAGGTTAGGTAAAGTTAACTTTATTTGAATTATTTTTTGCCATTGAGAAGTTTTACAATCAAATACACTGTCAAATTTCCTTTCTGACTTTAACAAGAATTTTTTTCCTATTATTTACCTAGTACCTTTTTGCATTTAAAAAGTTAATACTTGCTAGAACTTTGTTTCCATATATGGTAAAACCTTAGATTCTGAGTAACATGTTCTTCAAACGTTTCGTAAGACAAGCAAACATTTCCAATAAATTTAACTTGATAAATGAATTATGTCTTGTAATATAAGTAGTACATGATGTTGATTACAACAAAGCTAATGGCTTTGCCTCTCTCTCCGCTCCCTCCCCCACCCTCTCTCTGTGGGATTGTGGGGAACCATCTCCCAACAGCAAGAGGATATGGAGGAGAGCTTTTCTGCAGAGAAGGAGGAGAAAAAGGTGGAGGAATCCCTCACTTCAAGTGAGTTATGGAAGATGTGCAAAATGTGGGAAATAGTGCAAAGTTTTGTAGAAAACCGCCATCTGAAAAGGGCCATAGCAGTATGAGCAATGAATCACAATGCAATGTCACATTTCCAAAAACTCCTTACAAGGAGGTAAAAGCAAGTGTCATTGGGTAGGTCCCTTGTTACAGCTGCTTGAAAAGAAAAAGACTCCATTGAGCCAACAGACAGCAGTTGTTCTGTTAGTGATAGTGAAAGTCATGCCATGCAATAACCTCTTCTCTCTTGACTCCTCCACACCCGCCATGAGGGTTTTCAAAGGTAAGTGCACGTTAATTTGTTTATTTCTCTTTATATTTTGTATTTTCTTTATTATTTTATATTATATTACAGTATTATAGTAATTTTTATATGACTATTTCTGGCTTGGCTTGTGGAATCAGTCTTCTCAGTTTCCATTATTTCGTATGGAGAAATTTGCTTTGCTATACAAGTGCTTTGGATTACAAGCACGTTTCTGGAAAAAATTATGCTTGCCAACCAATGTTTTACTGCCTGTGTAGGTTGGAATTTACTGTTTTCCTGCACACTGTTTATTGAATAACCCACCTGTCACTCTTTTTAATATCTTCATCATCAAGAAAGTCTTAGGTCAAGGGAACACTTTTGTCATAAGGACTGCAAATTGTGTATTTGTGAGCAGACACAGAAGCATGCTCCAGCTAAGCTTTTTTATATTTTTTTCTACTGACAACCCAGAGGGAAAGAAAACAAAGTCATATTCCTATTTTTCTCATTCATACACCTGCCTATGTATGATGCAAGATGATAAATCTAATTGGTGTCCTAAAAGCCATTTAGTAGTTAAACATAATTCAGGCAAACAAAGACTGGGGAAAGATATTGATTTTGTGTCTTACAAATGTAGGTGGACCATCTAACTCTTAAATAATGCTCCTACGGGCCTTTTTGGTGTGATCAGGCAAGGCTGTATTTTAATGATGCGAGAGCTCGTCTCTCCGAGGTCAATGGTATGTGCTTAACCTCTAGGCTCTCATGGGGCTGGCTGCCCTCCTGGTTTATGGAGTGGCAGCCAGCATGACTGGGGTTTTAGGATAGGAAAGACTGGATCTCACTGGCTGCGTCAGCTGGAAGTGGCAGACACATCCCTCGTAGAGGCTGCTGCTGGGCTCTCCTGCGCAGCGCTCGCCTGCCTCTCATTTCAGACTCACCTCCTGAGGCAGAGGGAACACCAGCACCTTTGGAAAATGGAATCTGTCACATACATTGAAAATAAAATGGTTTAACTTAGATTTTAAAACCTTGGTCTGGAAAAGACAAACATGAAGTCTGGGAGACACTTTTGTTTTTATTTTTCATCTGGCGAGGGTTTGTGTTTTTTTTGTATTTTAGTGTTTTCCTGAAAAAAGAAATGCTAGTCCTTTGAGACTCTGCTAGAGACGAAGGCAGGAGGGAGGGGTCTTGCTGAGGTTCACCACATTTGGGGCACGGGATACCCTTTCTGGAGACTTAGAGTGAATATCAGCTATTAAAACTCAGCTCCATTAGTAGAAAAACAGGTTTTATTAAAAGCCAGTGGCGAGGCATGAATGTCTGTGTCCCCCCAGATTCATACCTTGAAATCCTAACTTTGCTCAGTGCCCCTGTAAGAGGCCTGAAGGAGACTCCTGACCCCACTCGCCATGCAAAGGCCCTGGTCTCCGAGGAAGATGCTGAATTGACTGACACCTCCATTGACTTCCTGTCCCCATGTGTGAGAAATAAATTTCCATTGTTCTTAAGCCACCCAATCTGTGATATTTTGTTATAGCAGCCTGAATGAAGTAAGATACCCAGGATTCTTGATTCACATTTCACTTCCTCCCCAATCCATTTTTAAAAAACAAGTGACATCTGTTCTCCCATTTGGTAAATGGTGTCTTGGGCATACTGCTTTAAAATTGTGGGTAAAATAAAACATAGCCAATTGAAGACTCTTTGCCATTAATTTTTTTTCTTTTTTTTTTTTTGTACCAGGGATCAAACTCCAGACCTTGCGCTTGCAGGGCAGGCGGCGGCACCAATGAACTAAATCCCTGGCCCCTCTTTTCTATTAATTTATTCCTTAAGAATCTAAAAAGAAACTTCTTATGGAAGAAAAATATTGACCATAATACATAATCAGAATGTCAGGGAAGAATTCCAACCTTCACATGAAAGTTCAGTATTCTACCTTTGTCAACATCAAGGCTTACCCCCAAAATAAGCCCCAGTTAAGATCCTCAGCCAGAGAGATGCATTTAGTATGTCCATCGCAACACACGATGGATGTACTGAATTACAATGATGTTCCAGAAGAAGACGACATGACTGTATTTGAATAAATGTAGATCTTTGTACATGAATAAATGTGGATTTCTGTGCATGAATAAATGGTGCATGGAATGTAGATACATGACTAAAAGTAGATTATACATGAATAAATGTGCCTGTTGTACATGAAAAAATATCCCCTGAAAATAAGCCCTATTGTGTTTTTTGGAGCAAAAATTAATATAAGGTGTGGTCTTATTTTTTAAGGAAATACAGTAGTTGTGAGGCAGATGGGAATCCAACCAAAGCATCTGAACAGCTGCACATCTTAGATGGGCAGACTGAGGCTGCACTTCCGTCTGGTTTTGTCCTCCTGTCTGTTCTGTGACAGCTTAATCTGGAAGCTTCCATCTTCTTGTTATGAGCTTCACATCTGTGCACCATGTTCACAGGAAGGGACGCTCAGTGAAGCTTTCCCTGAAGAGTGAGGAAGAGCAATTCCTGCACCTTCCAAAGCCAACTTCCGGCTGTCAGATGGGAGCTTGGGACCATCTCGGGCAAGCACTGCCTGATAGGTGGAGCTCCTGATGCACAGGGGTTGAGCTCATGGGCCAAGGCAAACGCCAGAGGAGTACAAGTATCTCTGAAAAGAACAAAAGTGCTGTCGGGGACACCTAATGATAAGATCATATTGTTTTTCTCCTTTATCCGTGGGTGACATCAACTATGTCAACAGACTCCACAGTCCTCAACTAGCCTTGCATTTCCACAGTAAATATTATTTGGTCACAGAGCACTGTTTGAAACATTGCTGGATTCTCTTTGCTAATATTTGATTTAAATTTTTGCATTTAAATTCCTAAGCAAGGTAGGCCAAAAGTAGTTTTCTACCTTTGGATCACTTTTATCAGGTTTTTGTATTAACATTGCATTGGAATCATAAAATGAATTGGGGCACTTTCAACTTTTTATTATAGTCCATAACATTTTTAATTATAGAGGAATTATCTGTTCCCTAAAGTTGAGACAGAACTCAGCTGCAACATGCTTTACTTCCGGTCTGTTTAAAAAATGGTAGCTCTTCACTTTTACTCTGTTTTCTAGGATAATTGGTTCATTCAAATTCTGTTCTATTTTGTAAAGCAGTTTCTTTTACAAAGTTTTAAGAAAGAGCTTTATTGAGGTATAATTTACCTGTCACAACATTCAGTGACTTGTGGTAATGTACATTTTTTAGTGTACAAGTCTGACTTTTAAGAATAGAAGTCAGTTTCAGTCTTTTTTTTTAAAGAATATATCCATTTCTTCCAAGTTGCCAGCTGCTTCCATAGAATTGCTGTTAGTATTTTCTAATTCTTCTGCACCTATGGAGGTGCTGTCTCTTCAAACACATGCTCTGGTACGAGGAGAAGAGAAGGAAGTGGAGCTGGTACCACAGGCAGGGAGTGAACAAGTAGGACCACATGGACTGAGCCAGCTCATCAGCGGCACCCACCGCCCAGGAGGTGAGGCGGGTTACAGAGTGTGGCCCTTCATCCCCCTGACTCGCAGGGGTGGTCGGATACTGGCCTAGCACCAGTGCTCAGGGAGGCCTGATCAGAGCTGGCACTGAGGAACTGGCTCCCAAGGAGGCAGAGGCATGCTCGCTTTCTTTGAGGTTTGTACACAAGTTGCCCACTTCCTTCCATGAAAGATTCCCGTAACACCAAAGTGTTTCACTACTCTTTGTAGCTCCTCGCCCGCTCTGGGTTTTCACACTTTTTAATGTTTAGCCTTTCCAGTGTGAGTATGTAGTGGTAGTTCATGTTTTCAACTTGTATAATTCTAATCATTTGTGTCTTTATTTGCCATCACATCTCCTTTTTTATAAAGTCTGTTCACATTTTTGCCCATTTAAAAATGAGTCATTTGTTTATTACTGAGTTATGTGTTCTTCATATATTCTGGATACAAGTCCCTCATCAAATATTTATTTTGCAGATTTTTTCCTGGCCTGTAGCTTCTCATTTCATTTTCATAACCAAGTCTTTAGGAGAGCAGCACAAATTTTCAATGTTAATATAGTCTAATTTATCAATTTTTACTTTTTGTGGTATCACTAAGAAATCTTTACCTAATCTAAAATCATGTGTTTCTTCTAGAAGTTTTATAGTTATTTTATATTTATGGCTATGATTCATTATAAGTTAACTTTTTATATATGGAATATTTCTTTCCTATAAATGGTACTTTTACATATGCAATAGTCTATTTTCCTATGTGAAAAACATCAAGATTCATTTTTTGGCATTTAATCAAAGCTAATAGTTCCAAGACTATTGTTTGAACAGAGAATCCTTTCTCTGTAAATTTCCCAGGTACTTTTGATGATTATCAATTGACCATTTTTTTGTGTGGCCTTTTCTAAACCATCTATTCTATTCCATGGATCAACATGTCTATTTTATACCAGGCTTGATACTTTCAATTTAGAATGAGTTTTGAGATCAATTAGTATGAATATTCCAATTTTCTTCTTTTCAAAACTGCTTTGGTTATTCTAGACCCTCTGTTTTTCATATAAACTTTACAATAATTTAGTCAATTCTACCAAAAACCCTTTCTGATGATTTGGGTGGAATTTTGTTGATTATCAAGACTAGTTTGGAGAGAATACATTCTTAGCACGATTGAGTTTTCCAGGTTGTGAACACATTGTAGATCTCTATTTATTGAGGTCTTTATTTTATTTCTCTCATTAATGTTTCATCTTTTCTATCATGCAGCTCTTACACTCATTTTGTTAGATTTAACCCTAAGTGTTACTTAAGTGTGTAAATAATACTGGCTTTGGTTTGTTGGTTTGTTTATTGTGGTACTGGGGATTGAACCCAGGGCCTTTGCACTGAGCTACAATCCCCAGCCTTCTTAAAACTATTCATGTAGAGACAGGGTCTCACTAGGTTGCTAAATTGCCCAGCCTGGACTCAAACTTTCAGTCCTTCTGCTTCGGTCTCCCAAAGTGCTGGGATTACAGGAGTGTACCTAGCTTTTCATACTGTTTAAAATTTTTAAATTTCCAATTGTTTGCTGTTCGTATATAGAAATATAGTTGATTTTTTAATATTGACCTTGTATCTTGTGACCATACTAAACTTACTTATGTAATTCTAATAGATATTTTAGGAACGTGTTAGCATTTTTTTGAACTAATGATATCCTACTCTGTCAAAACACAACTGTGATCTTGGGGATGGGGGCTACTTTTTTTTCATCTAATCCTTGCACGTGCCTGGTTATATAGTAATAGAGATTTCTATAAGCCTTATAGTGACTACAAAATATTCAGCACCTCTTGAAGCTTACTCTTCTAAGTGTACAAAATAAACCAAAATGCCTATCTTGTTTTTTTATTAAATATTGTTAGTTCTCCCAACTTGAGTAGTTGATTAACAGGGATTCTCAGGGTCCTTGGGTTAGGGACTAATGCGGGGAGTTGGCGTGTATGCATGCTGTGGACTGTGTGGGATTTTGACGCCAACTGTGAAGTCTCTGAGGTGAAGGTGGGGGAGAGGGTGTCTGACAAAAGGCAGCAAACAGGGAGGAGGGAAGTAGTCAGAGCCCCTCTAAAGAATGCCCTGAGATCCATTGGTGTGTCCTGACTGGCAGTGAGATGATAATCCTTATGTTGGTGTTTCCCACATAGACTTTTTCTTCTCAGTGAAAATCCCACAAGTGAATAATACAGGGAACCTTCTGGACCATCCCCCTCTCCCCTGCCTTGAGTTTGACCACATCCACCAGTGTATGGACAGCACAGAGAAAACGCTAAATAAAGATACATGTTTACACAGCTTTGTTTAATCCAGCATTCCCCAAACTCATTTGACCATGGAACCCTTCTTTAATATAAAAACCTCCCAATATCCAAAAAGCTCTCTAGCTTATCCTCTGCAAAATACACTCAGGGAAATATTGCCATGGACAATTCTGCAATCTCTTTCTCATCTTCAATATGAGAACAATTCTCATCTAAGGTTATTATGTTAGAGCAAGTTGATTGCTTCAAAATGCTCTGAGCAAGGCAATGGGCTTGGAATTCAGAATAGAGAAAGGGTGATGCTGCAGAAGTCTTTATTTTATTTCCTTGTGTTTAGGATTGGAGATGATGAGCAAATACTCTCCCAAATATACTACTGAACTAAAGCTGAGAAAATGTTTCTTCCCACCGACGAAGGTGTTTCTTGGCCTTTCCCAATCCTCTCCTTTGCTTGTACTTCAAGTTCTTGTTTGGTTTTCTCTGATTTGTTGCATAACTGAGCCATCAAACTGTGAAAAAAAGTGTTTTGTTTTATTTTTTACAAGAGGCACTATGACACTACCTCATGGGGTTTGTGTAGTGATTGGGGTGATGGGATAAAAATAAATATTATGTGTCATTCAGAGAAAAATAACTTTCTAATGATGGACAGCATACAATTAACCCAGCAATAAAATAAGCTACATGACAATTTTTAGCACAAGGCAGCTTGTGTTCTGCTGGATTGTATTTGAGACAACAGATTACGACAGGATTTGTGTTGATCTTGGATGCAAAGTTGTGGCTTTTCCGCAAAGTGCAGCTTGAAATCAGCCTGCCTCTGTAATTAAAAGTATAAATGTTTCAAGTGGAATACATCCTATTAGTAAGATTTTAGGAAACAAAAATTTAATTTATTCACATTCGATATGGTCTGTAAATGCCACCATTATATGCCTTCCACTGGCCTTTGATTAGCTATGGATTAATAAAACTTTTATACCTCCTTTGTCAGCCTCATTGTGAACTCTGTTTTTGCATACTGTTACTATTAAATAAATGAATTAGTGTCCAGAAATGTGTCATGCATATTACCTAGCAGCAGGAAGCATAATACAGTGGTCAGCTCCCCAGGAGCGTTATAAATCCTAATGTGCTCGGTAACCTGCTCACGTGGACCTATTAAAAGCATGATGATTTAGTGGGGCAGTATTTGTGCTTAACAATGGAATTTTAGTTAATTCAAAACAATGTAAATCATCTACAATTACAGTATTTGAATATTCACAATTGCTTCCCAAGAACATGAACCGGTATCAACAGAAAAGGAAAAAAAAATGTTTTGAATGCATTGTTCTGAGTTACTTGCCTGGAGTTATGTTCAGGCAGTGTTGGCAAGCCCACGTTGAAAGCAACCCCATCTTGAAGAACAATGTTTATCTGGCTTAGCAGCTAAGTCTCTGCCACAGCAATTTAGGGCATCTGAAGTATGGGGAGAGGGAACAGAAGCTGCCATGATGCTGTTGCCGAGAACCTGGATGAGCACTGTGGGCTGAAGGCTGTGAGTCAGGACAGCACAGGGATCTGGGGTCCCTGGTCTGTCCCATGAGGTGAAATAGGAGGGGAGCTAATGGGCACAGGGTGCACTTTATTGAAGGAGTTTATTCAAGGACAATGCCTAACTTTCCGGACCTTCAAAACAGTCGGAAACAGGTCAACTATTTTCATTCTAGAGAAAATGGTATGGGATTTATTTCACAGTTTGCCAGTGGACAAAATCCACTTTGTATATAATTATAATTTTTGGAAGTTATCACCGTTGATTTTAGCCAGTGATGAAAGGCTTTGCAGTCAGCAAGCCTGGATTCAAAACTTGACAGCTGTGTGCTCTTCGGTGAGTTACTTCCCCTCTCTGAACTCCAGTGTACCAATCCATCCGTGAGGGAGGTAGAGGCTTCATGCAATCACATTGCTCTTTGGCAATCCTAGGTAGATTAGGTAAAATAATGCACACGAAACATTTACAGAGTAGTGACTGCTGTCGTTCATGCTGGTTCATCAGGTGTACACAGGTTGAACTGAGTGAATGTGCTCCTAGTTAGCGGTTTTAGTATTGGCCAAGCAGGTTGTTTTTTGCTCTGATTTCATGTAGCAACCACAGTTCCCTATTAGCACTTTTTCTTCCTCTCTCTCTCTCTCTCTCTCTTCATCCACCATTCATCTGTTTATTCATCAAATCATCTGTCCTCTGCTCATTCAATTAGAAATATATATGCAGCCAAACAATTAAAATACTACCAAACAGGTACTCTCTGCTCTACCCTATCCCAGATCCCTCTTCAGAGGTATTGCTTTTGTGCACAAGTATGAGCAGTATGCCCCACAAGTAGCAGAATACTGGTCATGCTGATCAGCATCTAAAAAATTAGCAACACACTAATGTGTTCACCAACAAAATAGTGATAAATTCTACTCTTCCACTGACTGATTTATACCTAGTTACTTCTGATCAAGCATAGTGATCCCTGTGGTTTCTCAGTCACTTGCTGTGTGCTAGACACAGGCCCGCTCGACTCTTTGAGGCAGAAACTAGGTTATCATCACCCCTAAAATTACCTCTCCTTTATTGGGGAAGAATGGCACTTGGGGAGGTGACGTACTCTCTGTAAACTCACACAGACAGTCAGAGGTAGAACTGAGACTTGGACTCCACATCTTTTTCACTCCAAAGATGATGGCGTGCTTAACTCCATCATCTTCTGTGGGGCCATCTTGCAAGAAGTGAGGCTCTGAGAGAGCCTAGGTGGGTGTTACTGACCATGGCACACTATGTGGAATGGATTGCATGTGAGAATGCCTGAGAAAGTATAATGGAGACTCAACTCTGCAGAGATGAGCTTCGGGTGGGTTGTGCTGATTGGTAGAAGCTCACATGCAGCCCAGCCATGTGTAGCAGGGGCATTGGATAAAGAAAACAGAGGGGTTTGCCCATCAGTTGCTTTGCTTGAATAATGCCTGGCAATAGTTTTTGTTATTTTTTTAAGACAAACTCCCTGGGTATTTCTTGACATGGTCTAAGTATATCCATAAACAATTATTATAAAAATTATCAAAGTACTATTTTGTGTTTCAGATTGGAAAAGACTATGCAGAAATTAATATATATGTGTGTGTATAGACATGAATATTTATATACATATATATTTGAATACACATATCTGTATGCATGCATATATATACACATACAACATCCTTGGTGTTTTCTTCCTTAGATCTTATAATTCCTTAGGTAGAAAAAATATGAACATATGCCAATGCTTAAAAATAAAGTACTAAGGAGTTAGAGTGGTACTTTGCCTTTATAAAATGAAAAATAGAATTAAATCTGCCCTTTATTAATAAAACAACTTATTCACTCAATAAGTGTGTTCCTAAATTCAGTAGCTCCAGGTTCTAATTAGTGTTTTAAATAATTCTGTGTTTTATTTTCTAATCAGAACATGAACTAGAACGATGCACAGTATCTCAAGGTAGTATCATACAATTAATTCATGAGGGGTTCCCCCCAAACACTTGGAAATCTAAGGAAAGAACATAAAAATCATTCATTATCCAACTAACTGCAGTTAATATTGATTACTCTTTTCTAGCTTCGTATTTGTGGGCATTTTAACACTAGAAACTTGATGAGGAGCCAGGAGACTGAATTGTGCACTAAATGCCAGCTCAGGGGGAAATAAAAGAAAGAGTGGCTTAGTTATGTTTAAAAGAGTTAAATTCTAAGAGGAAGTGCTGGAGAGAGTTAACTGTTGCTCTCATACATGCAACAACATTAGGATTCCAGGACAGTTTATAAAGCTATACAATACTATTTTCTTACAAGAATTCTTAGTTGCTAGAAACCTAGAACATTTCACCATTTTCAAAACTAAGAAATAATGAATATAACTTGAAACACTCTCAGTGGGTGTGCTCTCTTGTCCTAACCTCTCTGCTGTCACCTCCCAGTTATTCCCCTCCTGTGCATCTCCAGGTTGCATGTCCACACAGAGCTCTTCCTTTCCCACCCCACGCACCAAGTCCCTAACTCTCCTCCCATCTGTTATTGATATTTCTATATTCTTGTTTCTTGAGCCAGAAATCTAGAAGTACTTCTTGTATCCTTCCTCTCCCTCATTTTGACATCCAACCAGTTTTGTTGCACTCACACCCCAAATATCTTGCAAACATACCCACTTTCCACCATACCCTTTGTTATGGCTTATATCTAGATGTCCCCCCAAAGCCTCATGTGGTCATAGGTGGGGCTTTTTGGAGGTAATTGGAGTATGTGATGCTGGGATCAAGGATGTGATGCTGGTATTGATTCATGGTGTGACGCTAGGATTAAGGCTGCACCACCATGGGATAGGATATAAGGACAGAAACAGGTTTGTCACATGCCAGTTGTCACTTGCTGCTTGCTGCTTTGCTTCTTCACTACTTTGCTGCCTTCTGCCCACCATGAACTGTTTTTCCTATGTGATGCCACCCTGCCTTGGAGCCAGCCAGCTATGAATTGAAACCTCTACAAACTGTGAGCTAAATAAACCTTTCCTCCTCTAACTTTGGATGTTGAGTGTCTTGTCTCAGTGACGAGAAAAAGTAAGACACCCTCACCAAAATTCTGGGCCCAGCCTCAGGACCAGAATTATGGCCATAGCTCACTTGCTGATCATCCCAGCCTCTCCAACCTGCCTTCGAGTCAGACAGCTGGTCAAAGGCATTGAAGATCCCTACTCAGAGCTCTACACAAACAACTACCATATGTTTCTCTCATATGATAAATCCAAAGCATAAATAAAGAACAAAATAAAAGAGAGATGAAAGCACACAGGGAGATAAATCTACTGAAAATAGAAAGGGGACAAAGAGATGAAAGGAGGGGGAAGAGGGGAGGAAAAAGGGACATAAAAGAATTAAAATATATTATGTAAATGTACCAACTACCCACAATGAAAGTATTCATTATGTATCATAAACATGTACTAATAAATTTTTAAAAACCAAATAAAAGAGGGAGAGAGAATGAATTCTGCAGTGGTTTCCTACTATGTACTTTTAGAGAAAAATCCCAAATCTGCATTATGGCCTGGAAGGACACACACCCCTCCTTTGGTTTTATCTTCTACTCTTTCACTTTCTTTATCCAGCCTCACTGGTTCTCATTCAATTTGTTAGTTTGTTAGACCTGTCAGGTTCCTCTATCCCTAGGGTCTTTGCATATGCGGTTGTGCAAAAACCATTTTGCGCAAACATAGAAAGCAAAGAAAAAAAGTTCCCAGAAAGGCTCTAGGCCTTTAGCTGGACTTGTGTGTGACATTACTATAAGATCCAGGCCCTCAGCTGAATTCTTTGGGTCTCTAGTGTGTGCACAGATCTCTGGCAACCCTCTCCAATTAACTTTGGGATGCATATTATAACCCTATAAATTATGTGTCCTGTATTAAATCCATTCCCTTGCAACCCTCATTAACACTCAATAACACACCTTTTGTTGGCTCTTCTTTCTTTTCAGTCTTTCCTCCCAAACAAATCATCTGAACCCAGGTTCTTGGTATAGAATTTGCTTCCAGAGGAGCCCAAATTCTGGATGGTCCTTTTGTAGTGTTAACTCAAAAAATAAAGAAAAATAAGTGAACTTACTGTAATTAATCACTTCACCATTTCTAATAACATGATGTCATCTATGAGAAACAAAACCAACTCATCCAAATTTCTAAACATCTACTAGACTCTGGGAAAACTATGTACACAAGATAAATGTGATTCTTACCAGCAAGGAACATGTAGTCTATCAAAAAAATCACTTTTCCTACGCCTAAGATACTGAATAAGAAAATTTGTGTAAGGATTGCCATGATTTCCCTTCTTTAACCTACATGTGGCTTCTGTAGGAATATATGACCCAATGGGTTATATAACTATACAAATTAGGCCTGATGCAAAATCTAATGTGAACCCTGGTATAACACATGACAGAAATTAAGCTCAAACTAACTTAAGCCAAAAAGCAGCGGACTGGCTGGAGTAGCTGGGAAGTCAAGGAACGCACTTGCTGGTGTCAGGCATGGTCCATTCCAAACCTCAATGATGCTGTCTGGGCTTTGTCTGTGTCCCTCTCTGGAGACTGGTTCCTTTGGATTTGCCTATCTACATGAGAGAAAAAATGGCACCCAGTTGGTCTTGGTTTTCCCCATCCTTTGTCTCATGATCCAGCAAGGAAAGTCTTCTCTTTTTCTTGGCATCCAGGCAAAAAGGTGTCATGGAGACCACCTGGAGACCATCCGGAGACCCCACAGTTAGGTTCCAGTCCCCATCTGCCCAGTATATGATGTGGGCCTGAGAAAAAAATACATAAGAGACAGAACTAAGAGAGAAAGCAGGGCGCCAGGACAACCAATGCCAGTGCAACCGACAAAGTCGCTGGGCAGTTCCAGGCACTGACTTTTATTGACAATCAATTGGGTTAAAGGTGAGCTATGCACAGTTTCTATGGGAATTAATGTAAACAAGGCTCATAAAGGACAAGACAAGGCATTCTTGAATTAGGAACAGAATAGACAGAATATATGGTTGTGATTAGAACATTGTCCTTCTAGTAAGAAGGCTTTAGTTGTGGGAACAAAATTTGGGTGTGAGTTACTCTGACCTCAGCATGTAGGCTTCAGCCAGACTCATTTCTCTAAACAAGCCGATTGTGGGGTTGACTCTTCACAGCCTGCTTTGGGCATAATCAATATTTGGGTCCTCTGCAGCTTGGATTGTGTGCTTTTCCCTGAGACCATCATGGTAGCCATGGGAATGGGGAATCCTGCTTGGGCTGAGTCTAACCTATTCCTGGCTAGGAGGGGTTAGCCCGACCCCAGTGACACAAGGACTCTGTGACCATAAGCGAAGCACAAAATAGCTACAGCAGGCAGGCATGCTGATGCTTATCACAGTCCTTTATAGCTCCCAAGGCTACCATCAGAAATAGTTTGCTCTTTTCTTTGGAGAAGTGGAGTGCAGATCCTAAGCAAAATGAGATTCCTGGGTGGAAAATAGAGGTTTGCTTATTGAGATTTATCCAAAACATCAAGGTGGTTGTGTCACGTTCTTGTTTCTGGAACTCTGGATATTGCTCTGGGGTTTTAGAGGTCCTGAGCTCTCTACCTTGTGGCCACTGTGAGGGTGAATAGCTATCCAGGTCTCACCTACTAAGGCCACCCATGACTGCAGCCACTGGAAAAACAGAAGAGGGAGCAGTGGGGCAGCATCACCAGCAGCAAGGCTTCTGTTCTTGCCGAGTAGGAAATGTCTTCTCCCTGCCCCTGAGTCAGCGCAACGGCAGCTTCCCCAGAAAGAGGATCTGGAAGTCCATCTTCTGCCTTGGCTGCCAGAGGCCAAGGTCACAGGAAGCCATCTGTGCTTGGCCTGAACATCTCCCTCTGTGCGGCACTGGTTGGGAGACCTCAGGGCCACGATCACCAAGCAGTGTGTGGCTCCTTCAAGAGGCTACTTCCCCACTGCCCCAGCCCATGGCAGTGTGTGGCCCGCTTGGCCCCAGGACAGCCAGGCTGAGCCCTCTCTTTGACCCTTACACATCGGTTTCCAAAGCCTAAGTTTGTATTAGGAAGGACATAGCTACAGCATCTGGCCCTTGTCCTTTTCCAATCCTGAGACTCCACACGATGGGTGAAGTCAACAGCTTGCATTTTGTCAATTCCATATGAGCCTTTTAAAAATTCTATTTATTTATTTTTGCATTTCTGCCCCTGCAGTACGTGATTGCGGACTCTCTGGGCAATTCCGGATTTTAAGGAATCACCAGTCGAATCCTACAGATTCCCTCCTTTTCTTTCCCAACCCTCCTCCTCTTCCCCTTGGCCTATAATTAGCCATTTTTCCTCCTAGTTTCGAAGGCTGCTTATTTGAAATTCATCGGTGAGCAGATCCTCTGAGAATTACTCTCAATTACAAACTGAAGACTAATTGTGCAGTGATGTCCATTGCTCTAAAATGCCTCTGCCATAATCACTTCCCAAATTAACTCTTGCTTCTTAGGGATGTTAAGTGAGGGCTTTGCAATGAGCAGGGACCCGTAGGAGGAGACACAGGAGTTGGTGAACTGGGAAGTCACACCTATGTATGGCTATTATTATTTTAAAGTTCTCTTTTCTTTTCCTTCAAATTCTGGATTACTTTTAAAATCTAGACGTAGAATTTACTTAATGAAAAAAAGCACAGATTTTTTTGCTTTTATGACAAAGTGTTTATCACATAAACCTAGATTTTTTTTTGCCCTGCTTATTGCTAATCTTTTCTTCAGAAAAAAATTTCTAAATCACCACCCTCCACACCCCCACACACCGTTTTTTATATTGCCTTGATGTGTTTTCTTACCCAGTGCTTGTTCTTCCCAGGGGCAGGGGTAGTTGAGGGTGGACTTTTGATCAGAGCACGTCAAACCATCTCTTGTGCATTTGTTTGGTTGTGGATTGAACCCAAGGCCATTGCATTGAGTTGCACCCCCAGCCCAGTTTTTATTTTTTATTTTGAGACAGGGTCCTGCTCAGTTCCCCACATTGGGCTGAAGTTTGCAGTCCTCTTGCCTCAGCCTCCCAGAGTGCTGGGATTACAGGTGTGCACCACCATGGTCAGGTCATCTCCTGCATTTTGTGTTTCTATCTGACTGTTGCCCCCGTGTCAATTAGGTGATGAGCAACAAGCTGTAGGGAAATTAACCCGAGAGTGAGGCGAGATAAAGGCTGTGCCACAGAGAAGGGACCCCACGGGGTCAACCTGGGATCCCCCCACCCCGCCCCAGACGATGGCATCTTCAGGACATTCCATCCAGGAGTCGAAGAGATGATTTGTACACATCTGGCATAAGCTTAAGCGGAAATCCAGACTTTAAGAATATGGTTTTTATTTTCTAGTAAAATATGGCTGTGTGATTTTACACAGAAATTTGAAAGTAATTTAAAAGATGCCTTAAAATGTTTTTTGGGCCTTAACCAAATGTTAATGATACAAAAAGCCACCAACTAGCCTCCCCCAAAATGACAGGCGGGGACAAAGCTCATCTGGTTTGCTATTTCCGCCACTGAGCCCTCTGGTCACAGCACAGGCAGCAGCTCACCGCAGACAGTGACCGGAAGCCGAAGGAGACCCAGCCGGAAGCAGACAGAGAAACACCAGACCCTCCCACTCTGCAGGTTTGGGCTTCAGATCTGACAGTGGCTACGTCCTAGTGAAGCCCGCACTCCGGGTCTCTCCCTGGGTCCCCTGCTCCGTCTCCACCTTGCCTGTCCCATCCCCATAGGCACGATTTGATCTCGGGCCACTGCAGAGCGACCATGTGTGGGTCCCAGCCTCCTCCACATGAGCCCCGCAGCCCTCAGTTCCTTGGTCTCAGGTCTTTTCTAAGGCAATGATGTGACAAGCAAAGAACTATCTTAGGTTCTTATTTCAAATATCTTCCTACCTCTGAGACTCTCCCTGAGAATTCTGGCTCAGGTTAGAGGTTTCCCATCCTTCACCCCACGCAAAAGATTAATTCAGAGTTCCAGATGGAAAGGCGACTTCCTAGAGCTGTTGCTATGCCCAGATTCAGCCCTAGCCCTGAAAGGGATACAACCAAATAATATATCGGAACAACTCCCATCTGTCACCTCACCACCTCTAGCAACAGTGCCAAATGTCTTGTCTACTTTTTTCCAAAATTAAACTTTAGTGCTATGTTGTGTATAGACTATTCGTTAACTACCTGCCAGGCTTGGTGGTACACACCTGTAATCCCAGCAACCTGGGAGGCTGAAGCAGGAGGAATGCACATTCAAGCACAGCTGGGCAACTTAGTGACTCAGACCCTGTCTCAAAAAAAAAAAAAAAATGGCTAGGGATGTAGCTCAGTGCAAAGGTCCTGGGTTCAATTCCTAGTACTGAAAGGGTTGAGTATGGAACTCACTCAGTTTCACACCTAGAGACAACGACTTCTAACATATGGATATAACACCTCACATCTTTCCTTTTTATAAAGTGCATTTTCCCTCTAATATACTAGACTGCATTCCCTTAATTACTAGAGATGTAAATTTTTTTTTTTGGTACCAGGGATCAAACTCGGGACCTTGTGCTTTTGAGGCAGGCAGCGGAACCACTAAGCTAAATCCCCGGCCCTAGAGATGTAATTTTAATTTAACAATATATTATACATATTTCCTCTTGTTAATATAAAATTATAAATACATTTGGTGTAATTATTATTTATATAATGACTATATTAATGTGTTAATAATTACAACATATACAATCTTATGTGTATACTCATAAATACATTCAGTGAATGAATGATATAACCCATTGGATATATGATAGTTTACTTAATATAAATTATTATTATTAATACTATAACCAATACTTCATGCATGAATACTTTGGATATGGAGGCAAGTTTCTTTACAATGAGTTCTCAGAAGGGAGGAGAATTTGCTCAAAGGGCATAAACCTTTTTAAGACTTCTCAGTGCTCATTGCTAAAGTTCTCTGACCTTTCCAAAAGGTTGTTCAGAAAACTCTCTTGTGGTGGCCACAGAGTTTCTTGCTGAACCCATGAAAAGGTTTTCCCCTCAGCTGATTTGAAACGGAATAGACATAAACACTTATACACATAAAAATGGCTCACTGGCGAGCCTGCTCCAGTCTCCTGAAGGTAAATTAATATCCAGCCAATCTGCCTACTAAGAAAGTGCTGGTATGATTTGCAAGATCCCCCCAGAGCTATCTTCCAATGTTCAAAACTGATTTTTTTTAACATTTATGCCAGTGAACATTAAAAACAAATTTTTCCTTGTTAACTAGGTACCTGAGGATGAATGTTTTACAAAACAGTGTTGTATGAAATCAGTTCTAGATGAAAATGCTCATCATATATCCTCGATAGAGATATAATCTCTCCTTTTTCAACAAACACAATTTTCAGTTGTGTTTCTTTTAAACTGATAGCTGATATTGCCTGCAGTTACCGGGAAATAAAGACTCCCCTTGCCCCTTGGTGATGTTACACACTGATGAGTGGAAGCATTGCTAATGAATTACTTACTCTACCTGGTGCTGGGTAAGATTTCCCTTCCCAGCAGCCTCCTGGATAGACAAGTTTGGGCTGTCCAGAGCCATTTGAATTCCCAGTTCAAAGAATCTTTGTTAGATGGCCAGTCTGTTCCCAAGAGCACTGGAAACAACATGAAGGAGACCCACATTTTATATGTGATGGCATCGTGTCAGCCTGCTCCCTCCAGCCTGGCTGTAGAGGACGCTGGCCACCAGGTGAAGCCAGACTCAGCAGGCAGCAGAGGTAAACAGGACCATGGCATGATGCATGTTCACAAGGTGCCCTGACCCCCTATGGGGGTACCCAGTACCCTGTTAACAGCAGACCAGTGGCATCACCGAGAGAGAAGCAAGCACACTGAAATATTGTAATCAGGTTCCTTTCCTATGGCATAGTTTTTCTCCTACCTCAGTGATTAGATTGCCCCCTTGGAAATGTGTTTCACATGAAAGTCTCCAAATAAAAAATATTGTACTAGAAGAGGAAGGAGTTACATACAGATGTGCAGTCAGTCCAGAAATATGCAAATGTGTGTTTGCATTCTTATTTATGTGTACCCTCATACCTACCACAAATTATCTGTGTACCCTCAACAAATAGAGAAACAGCAAGGCCACTGCGCCTTCTCTGTGTGCAAAGAGAAGAAATGGTTCTTTCCAAGGTTAGGTTAGCTAGACACCTCCAAAGGCTCTTGCTGCTTGGGCCCTGATCATATGCATAAATAGGCTTTGCACCAAGTGGATGGTTCATTCATTCATCTTGATTGATAATTAGAACCGACAAAGAACAGATCAACACAAGTCACGAGGGCAAAAACATCTGGGACTCAGTTTAATGAGATACCCCAAAACTTCTTTAGTGGTGATTGCATGGCAACCAAATAGCTTTCACAGTTGTTTTTGCAAATGAAACAAATTAGCACCCAAGATCTGAAAAGTATACTGACTGTAAAAACATCGGGGAATTGAGCAGGGCCCTGGATAGCTTGGGCAAATATATGTATTAACCTAGATACACTATGGCATATAATTTTGGGACTTCTTGCAGCAAAAAAAGTTAAGACTCTGAATCCTACTGCTGTGTGCACTTGGAATTCCCCAAAGGGCAAGCTCAGCTAGGAGGCAGTTTTCTTCTTTCCCTGCAGAATCCCTTACCAATTTCACACAAATACCCTGAGAATTATTAAATATTCAAGATGCTTAAAATCTGCAGCTTAAATTCTTTTCCTTGTTAGGAAATGTAGATACTGCACAAACAATTGGAAGGTTTTATAGGTGTTCAGTTAGATCTAAAGTGTTCCAAAAAGCTGTAATAAAATGAAACAATTGCACATCTTCTTGGATCTAAGCCTAGCTGGGGAGATAGAAGATGTTTTCAAAGCAATCAGCTCTGATTTTGATCTGTTTCCATATTTAGCCACCTCTTTCTGAGTCCAGTGGGAAGTCAGGAAATGATGCTTATGGTACAAATCCCGTAGAAGGAAATTTCAAACAAATATGCCCAGCTGGAGCAGGAAGGTTTTATTTCTAAAAAAAAAAAAAAAATCATCAAATGTGGAACAATGGAAAAGCAATGTCTTTCTCGGTACAGAAATGCTGTCTCGCCTTTTGCTTAGCTCTGTTTCTTTCCTCAGGACTTTTCTGGCAGAGGTATAGCATGGAGGAAAGGTGGTTCCCATTCTTGCAGCACTTGCTTACACTACTGTTTGCCAATCAGCATATTCTGCCTCCACTTGCCCACTTCTACCTGCTGAACTTAGAAGATGCCCAACACGTGTGTTAACAGAACCTTGTCTTTTGGAATCACATTTTGCTGCAAAACATTTCCACATACGGCAATGTCCCAAGGTCAGAGGCACATTCTGTGACAGAAAAGAGGCAGCAGGACCTTAGATGCTTGAAGGACCGTGGAGATGCAGTTAGGACTTCCCAGCCTGCTACCAAGGCTGCTGAAAGAAAACAAGTCAGAGCAACTCACTTCCAAAACAACCACCACAAACCCTGCTCTCTGTCTTTAAGAGCTCCCAGCAGTGCTGATGAACAATTTGAGATAAATACATTTTAAGCTCCTTGTCTTTTACCTATGGGGAATCTGTAGAAAATTAAGGGCATATTGAAACATAATTATCAAGCCCCCTTGGTGACGGTTCCAGCTGCTTTGCCAGCGATGGTGAAAAGTGAGTAATAACATCTGCATTGTATTTCTGCAGAACTTTCTGGAAGAGATCTGAGGGCTTAGAATCATTCTAGGGAAGAACAGAAATGGACAAACCATGTTGTGGCTTTTCAACCAATTCCCTTCTCCAAGAATGACGGTGTTTTACTTCAAGGGAAATCAAGTTAAAGCAAAAATAATCTGGAGCAGTGTTCAGTCAGAAATACATCGCCAAAAGGGTTTGAATGAAGGCAGCCGGAAGGGGAGGGAAAGAGCCAGCGGGACCTCAGGTATGGAGGTCTCCAGTCCTTTTTTTAGCTTTCCCTCCAGCACCAGCTGAGCCCTCTGCCTAAACCCCAGTTTCCCCTGTGGCTTTTGGGTCCCGAATGTGGAGTGTCTTCTATAAGAAGGGAGCAATCATCTTGACATTGATCTGGAATAGCAAATGACAGATAATGAAATGGTCTTTGAGGTGGTGTGGTTAGAAATACCACCTCTGCTGACCCCCAGTAGCCTCTTGTCTTGCTAGGACAGGGCTGGCGACACGCTGGACAAATTCATCTGCCCCTGTATTTGCAGAGCCTGTGAGTTAAGAGAGGCTTTCACTTCTTTAGTCATTGAAAACATCAAAAGAATCATCATTTTGTAGCTTGGGAAAATCATATGAAATTCAGATTTCTACATCCATAAAGAAGGTTTCATTGGCATGCAACCAAATCCATTCATTTCCAAATTGACATGGCCTACAGAGATGAGCAGTTGTGACAGGGACATGATCAATGAAGACTGAGATATTTACTATCATATGTGGCACAGAAAAAAACTGAGCTAGAAGAGCCTTGAGAGGTGACACAGAGCCTGGAGACCTGATAAATGTACAGGGAAATTCAGCATCGTATTTGGAACCGAGAAGACTCTACCTTTCTTCTGAGCTGACAAATAGATTTTTAATTAGCCATTGTTAGAGCATATATTCACAGGCTGATTCCACACCACCACCACCACCCTCTTCCTACCCTCTGTCTCTATGGCCACTCCCTTGTAAAAGTTGTAGGTGATCCAGTTTGGTTATTTAGTGAGATTGCTGTCTTTTGAATTCTTAATAATGGCCTGTTCAATCATTTGTGGTACCAGGCTTCCAGAGTAGGCTTCCAGTGTTCTTAATCCAGGTTAAATATTTCAGTTAGTAGCATGCTAAAGGAATCCCAGTGGGTCCAAATAATTATAATTTTTTTAAAGAACTCAAACACAGGTGTGGGCAATTCCAAGGAGATGGCTCAGTAATGAGAAGCAATATGAGAACATAGAATCTGTAAGCAATTGCCCTCCTGCCTCATGTTCTGCTCATTTATAATATAGCAGGCAGAGATTTTTAAATGGAATGTCTTATTCTATAGGGAATCCACTGAATTTCAGAAGTCTTTTTATCTTGTCAAATTCATGGTATCAAAAACATAGTAAAAAATAAACTATTCTGCATTCTGCAGTGTATACTACATCTTGTTAATTTACGTAGATATGTTTTCTTTAAAAATTCAATTATGTTATTAAAATTTGTTTCAAGAAAGGTTTAAAATATCCTTCAGTGAGCAAGCCTTGAAATATTAGAAATAACATGAAATTCAAATCTTTGTCAGCATTAGAGTTATTTGAGGCAGGTCGTTTTAGAAAGAGAAATGATAAATCTATTTATAGTTTCAAAACGTAAGCCCCATGCACTGCTAGAGTTAGTTGAAAAAGGGACTCTCTTAGCTTATGGAGTATTATAACTGTAATAGCACTATTCTGAAACGTTCACTAGCACATCCACAGGTCTATGTCTTGCAAGTGCTGTATTCCATGACAAAATCCTGAATGTGTGGGTTTGTTATTAACTCTAGGTTTGAATTAGAATTCCCTATCTTACAGCTTGGAGCTAAACTCTGTTTACAAAACAGTATTTACACTTGACTAATTTTGCAGATCAAACTAATTAAATCAATTAAACTGGTGATTAACCAAATGAAGGCTGATTGCAAAAATTAGTGGGTTTATTTTGGAGGACTGGAAGTAAGCTAATTACTGCAGTGATTACTTGAACCTGGAGTACTCTAAATGTGGTATAAATTGAAACCTCGTAGTGAATTAGACTGGGAATTCATTACAGTTTAAAGCACTGTTAATACTATTCAGTCTGTTCCTCCTTGGGGAAAATTCCCTCTGTGTTTTGTATACGAATAAACAATTACTTCAATTCTGTGCTTTTTTCGATACAACCCGGTGAAAGGAGGGGCACCAAAGGAAAGTTACTTTTAGAGTGATACACACCAGTCAGTCCCTGTCACCATTTCGTGGACCTACCAAACACCTGAGGATGTTGCTAAAGGGTGAATTACGATTCAGTATGTTGGGGCCAGAGGCTGGAAGCACAGGGGATGGGGTGGGAAGTGTGAGTGTCATACCCATGTGTGCATGTGTGTGTGTGTGCACACAATTATGCAAGTGTGCTAAGATTCTGCCTGCCTTTCAGGCTCCTGAGTGACCTGCTTCTAATTCTTGGACTGCACTTTCAGTAATAAGCACATGCACTGAAGCAGATGGCTAAATGGCTAGAATTAGATTTCAGCATTTCATGATGGGATACAAAGGCCGAGCTACCATGACGGTCCCTGATCCTGAATCCTGACTCCTTTGGCTAGAGATGCCTGAACAGGAAGCCTCACAGGGGCTGATTTCAGCAACAGCTCCCCCTGACCAGTCCTCCTGGGTGTCTTTTCTCTTGGTCTTCTCAAGCCAGTGTGTGAGTAGCAGAGTATTTATGTCCATACATAGTACATTCTACTAATTGGTTTTTAAGGCATATCATTTTAACAAAATGTGAACACAGCTGAGTGTGTGTTCTACATTTTGCTGATTTAAATATCACTGAGCTTTCAGTTCTGTTTTTCCTTAGTTTGAGATTTATGAGATAGTATTTACAATAATAAAAGAAAGACTTCAGGTTCTGTTCAAAGATAGGATTAAGTCTAGGAGAGCAATGTTGGCTTTGTACAAAATTTTAAAGGGAAGCAAGCAGCTTCCTTCTGCAGACAAACTGGAGGACAAACATGTCTTTTTTTTCAGTGTGGCATTCTCTTTAGAAATGAGGGGGGAAAGTTAATTTTCTCAGTTAATCAATGAACCTGGCTTGACATTTGGTTTCCTACACGTTGCAGCTTCATAGCCACAAACACCTTCTTCCCCGCCCCCCACAGGAAACCCCACAACCTTTAGCAATGACTATTCATTGCCATTTGATAAGTGGTACCCCCTGTGTGTCAGGGGGCTCCAGAGTGCAAATTTGAACAAATTAAGACCACAGACTGTGTTTTAATAAGGACAGAGCTCTCAAGAAAGGAAGGCACAGCTGAAGAGTTTCCATCTGGTGAAAGAACAGCACTTGCATGGTTAGAGAAACAGCCTTCTGTGAGGAACAGATTGCTCAGGGCTTTGATGAGATGCCTCAAGTTAATGAAAATGCTTTGGGTTGCAGTTCTTATTGAAATGCTTCTTAGATGATTTTTTTCTCCTTACAGTCTTGGGGAAGCACTTGAATTTCTCCTTGATGGTTGCAGACATTTGCAAGCAGCCAGCTCCCCAGTTCAAATATGAACTAGTATCGTGGGGGCTGTGGGTAGAGATGGAGAAGGTGCAGGAGCCTGGACCGATCTGGTTTGGGTCCCAGAGGAGTGGCTTTAAAATGAAACACTTGGAATAAGCTTATATGGTTGGCCTCTTTATTCTAAAGCTTAAAAGTAGTAAAAACAAATAAAAACTGAAGGCCGGAACTTTTAGTTGAGTGAGGTTTTATGAGAGTGAGCTTTGTAGATTTTGTCAGGTTCAATTAGTAGAAGGACTTCAGTACCAAAAATTGATCAAAAAAAAATTGATCCACCAGGGCCAGAGGTGTTGCTCAGTGGTAGGGTACTTCTTCAGCATGTGCAGGGCCCTGGGTTTGATCCTCGGCACTGAAAAAAGAAATTTTGTCTTATTAAACAAAGGTCAACAGAACATTTCTATTAATTATCAATTGGCCATCTGGAGAAGTCCTTACTATGGAAGATCTTGAAAACAAATGACCAAATCATCAATTGAGAGACGCTGTCCAGGACTTCCATTGTCCAGGACTGCAGATTTGGGTTTTGTCCACTGACTGGAGCAGCTGTTTCTGAGGAACAGATAACTGTAGCACAAACATATATTCCGGCATCCAGGCACGTCATACATAACTCTCCTGAATACATACAGGGACTCTGGTGTCTGTTACAGAATCTGGAAGTGGGCTCATTGTTTTACCACGAGTAGAACTGCCTCGGGGCAGAATGCTCGCAGAGACTGCACAGAGCATCCCTCTCTGGCTGGAAAAGCTAATGGAAGCCCAGTGACCAGATACTCAATGATGGAGTATTGGATCTTCCTAAACTCAGACTCTTGTTTTCCCCCATGGCTAATCACTCATCATATATGGACTTTCCCCTGAACTCTCCAGAAGCAATTACCCAATTGTCAATCTCTGTAGGATCACGTGAATGAAGCACTCTTTGTGATTCATATGTAAAATCAGAGGTTGGGAAACTTTTCTTCGAATAATTTTAGTTCCCCTTCCTACCCCTAACGAAGAAGACAACCTGTAAGGTGTTAGAATCACCGATTTCTTTGCACCTATCTGCCTGACAGATGTCGCAGCAGAAGAGTCCAACCCTAGATGTGTGATTTCTAGGTCATTCTTCAGAGTGTGTGCTCTCCTGTGGATGACCAACTCTGGGCTATTTTTCCCTGCTTCCTTGCAAACATAACTTTAACTTCAGACATCTGCACTTTAGGGAACAAGAGCACAGTGCAAAGGTAAGTCTTGGTTAGGATAAACCAAGCCTGGTAATCTCATTTCCACCCCCAGTGTTGAGTTTAGGGAAAGATTGTGGGTGAGTCTTAGCCAGTGTAACTGGAGTAGAAGTTCTGCTTGGGGCTTCTGGATGTGATGCCTTCTCTTACAAAATGAAAGGAGGAGGAAATGGCCCCATTATTCCTGTGGAAGTGACCCTGTATATGTGATGACCTGGAAGGGAACTAGGCTGAGGACAGAGCCGATGTCTTGATTCTGGCAAAGGGAGAAACATGGCAAGGACCTGAGTCTCAGAACAGCACCAAGCTGCTAGTGGAGCTGCCCTTCTCAGGGTATCCTTGAAATGTAACACATTTTCTTTTTGATTAAGTCATTGGAGTTAGACTCCACATTAGGCATGGCTGGAAGGAACAGGACAGTTTCTTCTTAACAAAGAGAAATACATTCTTTTTCTTATGCAACCCAGAAGTTTTGATTCTTTCCACGTTTGCCCTGGATGAGTGCTAGAACTTGCATCTTGTCAACTGACTCCACGTCTCTGTTTTCCATGTAAGTGGCTGAATAAAGGAATCCAGGGCTCAGTGCATACACAAAACTACATCAATTCTCAATGACTATAAGCCAAGGTGGCCTCGAAGCTTTCTGTCCCTGGATCATAGTTCCTAGGAAAACTTCTCTGTTGAAAGCTGAATGCATGGAGCCACTGCTCTCCCACATCTGTCTTCTGATGCCATGAATCCATGTACAGAATAAATTTGTTTGCTTTAGATGCAAACTCTCACCTCCCCTGCCCCAGCTTGGAGTTAACAAATCCTATTTGAGATTTCAACTGGGTCACTTTTCAGTACCTCTGCACGTTTGCTGGATGCAGCATTGAAAATGCTAAGCCAATTTGCATTTGATTATTTGACTATTTCAGAAAATACTCACCCAGGAATTAAAATACCAGTAGAGGAGGTTAACATAAACTAGGTAAACAGTACAAGGCATATTACAATATGGGAACAAATGGATATATCCACAGGTTAGAATAGCAAACATACAGCCAGCTAAGACATATAAAGTAACTTAGATGGAAATATTTAATAATAAGAATGTGACCCTGCTTAACCTTGCAATTGTGGAAATTCTTTTCTGAGTGTTCTCTGGAGACTGGCTTATGCAGAGTGGCCAATCCAATGTCCACTAACTTGCAGGGACATGGATTATTTTGTCCTTTAATATCACATGATTTTGGAGAGCAGAGAGAAATTCTCTTTCCATGAGACTTTGAAGAAGCTGGACATTGGCTCTTGAAACATCTTACAAAAATGCTTTTGAGGCAGAAACTGTCAAGCAATATCGCAGACACCTGTGAGGATGAGTCAGACCTAGACACTGGTGTAAAGGACCCCAAATAGAACCTTAACTTAAGATAGTGACAGAAAAAAAGAAAAGTCACTCCAAACTCTGTACCTGGAGATACTGCTGAAGGAGACAGACTCCCAGAGTGGTGTTTCAGGTCTTAAATAAGTGTGGATTTCAGAGAGTTGAGTTTCAGCTACTGAGGGCAGTCTGTAGAGGTGTTTTCTGAAGCCGGACCACACCAGGCTACTTGATTTCTATGCAGTACTCTAGTTGCACATATTTTAACAAATTTCCTCCCTATTATAACTACACTGTTCCTAACAAGTAAGCCTTTGGGTTTTGAAATCCACCACAGCTACATACTAACAGGCTAACAGAAGTGAGAAGGAAACTCTCCATGTCCACACTGGCAAGGAAACACTGGACAGATCACTTGGCCCACCGTTGAGCCCGTCTTAAACACAACCTTGGAGATGAGCACACCGCAGTGGTGGGAGCGCTGGCCTGGGAATGGCTGTGAGTTCTGTTCTGGACCAGGATGGTGGCCCCTGGATGGGTTGCCTGGCTTTTCTGAGCATCTGTGAGGTGTGAAAATGCCAACCTCAAAGGTACATGGGACTACTTAGCTCCAAGACTTCCAGATCTTTCTTTCTATGATTTCCACAATATCTTAAAATCTTCTTCACATCTCAACTCTCTTATCCTTAACACCCCAACCTCTGAGAAGTGCTTAATAAAAACTCATTTTAGCTTCTCAGCAGTTGTTTTCCCATTGGTCCCTCATGGAGCCCTACATGCTGACGTTACTGTCTCACGTGTCAGATGAGGAAACTGAGCCACGAAGAGTCAGGGACTTGCTGACTGATGCATGGCAGGGCCAGGACCCCAGCTCGGGCCCCTTTCCAGCTCCCACTACACACACATGCATGCAGACTTTCACACACACACACACATCCAGGCACCAGGCCAACATGCTCAGTCTCCGGTTGGTCTACTTTTAGGAAGACTGCAAAAGGGAAGCTCTCGTAGGGCATGACTACTTTGGAATTGCGGGTGAAAAGATTATTTTCTAAACTTTCCATTCTGGAATAATTTTATATTTCCAGAAACGTTGCAAAGATAGTACAGAGAGTTCCTATACGCCTCTTGCCTGGCTTGTCCTAAGAAGTTAACATTGGTATAAGACTATTAATTAAGCTATAGACTTAACTTGGATTTCACCCGTTTTGAATTTTTCATGGATGTATTAGAGTAAGTCAGTAAGTCAAATGTGGTCTGAGAATACGTTCTTCTGGCTCGCATCAAATAGTATCACATGTTAATATATATCTTCAGCAAGGGCTGCTTACCAGTAACTAATGCCAAAGCATCCACTTGATGATGGTCAACCACCTCAGGGAACTCTGGGAAGACAAAACCCATGGTCACTGGAAACAGCAGTAACTCAACGCCGAAATGCTCCAAACGGTCAACCAGAGACCAGGTGGCCAAGCAAAGTTACAGCCAGATCACGATTTTAAGGATAAGATTCTCACACTCACCATCTATCATTTTCCATGCACAGTCCTTTCCTGGAAGATACTGTAGTATTATTCAAAATGTGTCAAAGTGGGCAGGAGATCCCAAGAGTAATTGTGAGTTATGAGGTCATGGGGACCTCATTGCAAACTATTTGCAAAACTTAATTGGGGTAATAAATAAACTAAGCATGTAAATTAGACTGAAGACTGCAGTGTGAATTAGAAGGAGGCCATTAGCCTTTTTCCTGGTCCATAATATTTGCTGAGTTGAACTGTTAATTGAGGGAATATTAAATTCAGATATCTTAAAATTTCACAAGTGAAATAACTTGGACATAAGACCATTAGTAAAAATCCTTTTTGGATAAAAATGTGAACCTTATTTTTTATGATTAGGTAGTTGGGTATTTTTCAAATAGAGGGTGGTCTGGCATTCACAGCCCAACCTACCCCCTCGCGCTGGTGTGAATTCAGCTTGGCCAGTGTACCTAGAAACAGAGAAGCCATTTCCAATCCATGAAAACAAACAGGTCCAAGGGCTGAAACAGGTCTGTCCCCTCCTCTTTTTTGTTCTTTCTTTTCTTTTTCTTTTGTAAAAACCAGATGGTCAGAATAACTTCAGGCTGACTTTTTCTCTTTCAGATATCTAAAGAGCAAGTAAAGGGGCCTCTTGGAGTAAACATAAATACAAAAAGATGAGAGAACCTGAACATCCAAACACCACATCTAATCATTCTGCCTAAGTCAAGTCTTACTGTGGCTTTTTTAAAAGCAGTTGATTGAATGAATACAAATGCCTCTCTGTTGTCACTTGGGACGCCACTTGATATATCCCATTTTCTAGACTCTAATTATTCCATTTGTAGACATGAATGCCATTTAGATGTGAGCTAATTCAGCATGGTAACTCAATTATATTTGTACCGACTTGGATTTATTAAGCATCAATGGGTCTTGGTGAGACCAGTGGGACCGCGGGTGATTCATCCCCAAGTCTCCCCGACATGGCCTCTCAGGAGCTCAATTACACATGCCAGCCGTGAGCTTGTTTTTTAGCTGGAATGTTGCACAATTAAAATAAAAAAGATTTCTGAGTTCCTCAGTGCACATGGCCCAGAAGAAAGGAAGGACTGGTAACGATGTAGCCTGAAATTCTCCTCTAGGTTACGCATCATCCCGTGAAGAAAAGCTGCTCGGTCGCTGGGCTTGGGGCGCCTGTGTTTCTGGACCCAGGCCTCGGCCCATGAGGCCATGGAGTGCACCATTCGCCTCTTCAGGTACTCAGTAAATGTTGACTGAACTAAATTGCCAAAATTATCTTAGCACCCGTGTCTGCATCTTTGTCCTGAGAGCTGCAAGGCGGATTTTGGATACCCAATCAGACTTGTAAAAATAGAAATCTCAAAGTAATAAGAAATTACACGAACCATATTCTCAGCCTAAAAATGTGGCCTATGTTAAGAAAATGGGGTAAAGGATTTGAGCGAGGACTGTCCCCTAACAGATAGCTTGTAAAAAGCAGTCTTGGCAAAGAAACTATATTGTAGTGCTGGGGTGAGGAATATAGGCACACTCCTGCTGTGTTAAATGCCCATGCCTGGCAGAGAGCTACCTCCCATTTCCTGTCTTCACCATGGGAATATTTGATAATTAAAGGATTCGCTGGTTCTCAGCCCTGGTCCTGGCGCAGGGCACCTAGGTGAAACATTGTATGAATTAATGCAACAATGTAATCGATATATACTCATTTTGCCATCAATGAAACACTGGAAGTGGCCTGTTGTCACTTTTTAAAATAAAATCTTGAGTAAGAAAGATTCATTTGTTTTTGTAAGACCTAGATGAGAGACAACATAAAGGAGAAAGAGATTCAGTTTTATTGTATCATTCAGCATTCTCTCTATTTAGTATAGGTTTCTATTGAGATAGATTTTTCTTCATAGAACAGTTAGTAGTAGCATAGTAGTAGTAGTAAGCAGTGTTAAGAAGTAGTCGTAATAGTAGTCACAGTAGTAATACTTGGTCAAACATTTTAAGTAATATTTGCCCTGCCCATTATTTTCAAAACGCCATGAACATAACCTGTCAGTTAAGCCCATAATACCCCTGCAGATCAGACATTTCTCTGTTTTACAGCTGAAGAAACTGGGCTTAAGAAGTTGTGTGCCTTTCCCAAGGCCACGCAGTTACATATCAGCAAGGCTGGTATTTCAATTTTTCCCTTCCCTTTCAATTGTATGCTTATAGTATAGCAGAAAAAGTATGGGTTTTACATCAGAAAATGTTGTTTTATTTTGTAGTTTTATTCCTTTCATTATTTTAGAAGAGATGATGGATCAGTGACCATTCTTAGGTTCGAGCTGGGTAAAGTTCCAAAGTGATCCTTAAACTGTTCCCTGAGACTTCTGACTTAGCGGTCACAAAACTAGGTGGGACACACAGGAAAGGTCCATGCTGCCCAGACAGGAAAGCGTGGACACTAGCGAGTCTAGTCTTAAATTAGAGACAAAGGTTAGGAGTCGCTTTTGTGGTTTCTGGAGCCATTTCCTCTGTTGTTTCCCATGTCCAAGGGCAGTGGTTTTCGCAAAGTTTTTTGAAGAACCACCTGAAAGAGAGTGGCCATGAGCTATTGTATTATGCCTGCATCGATTAACATAAGTATGATTTGCTTTAATCTTGCAGTATCCTCAGAAACAAACCAACTCACCCTGGCCTGTTGCCATTCCAGGAAATACACCTGTACTAGCAGAGGGGTGCATTAGAGAGCCTGAGGTCTGGGAGTCTGAGAGGCCAGGCCTCCAACACCCTGCTCTGCCACTGAGCCCTGGGACAGTCTGCCACCCGCAGGCTGGGCAGCCCTGGCGACCCCCACCTCCTCTGGCCACTTTTCTTCAGTTGTACCCACAGACGCTCCTCAAAAACAACTGGAGCCGCTGCATAAAGTAAAACCCAGAGAAACGTTTGGTAAATCATGTAACCTGGGCTTCCTGTGCTTTCTCAAGGGACATGGTCCCATGACACACTCTATCTTTATTTTTAAAAATCCACATTGATTGAATGCCACATCTTATTGCATATCACAGTGTGCTTTGGGCTATTAGAGTCTGAGAAGTGCACTCCCTAGAAATTTCTTGAATGCATTGTTTCACAAACTATTTGGCCATAGAATTTATCTTTCAGTTAATCCCTGATGTCACTCAGTGCCAGTCAGCTTTACAGAGGTAGGACCAGTCAATTCTAAGCCATAGGCCGGAAAGTAGGAGACACTGGTCCTCCAAAAGAGGTTACTAACAGGGGTGCTGGTGGCAGTGAAGGAGTTCTAGGCAGGTGGAATGACAGGAGCACTATGACACCCTTTCTCCATTGTCCCTTTCCCTAGGACAGAAGTTATAAACTTCGATGTACCTAACAATCCCCCACAAGAGTTACTGAAAATATTCATTTGGGGCCTTTACTCACCTCCCAGATTCTAATCCCATATGCCCAGGCACTACACAGCATTCTTTGTTGCAAGCATACAGGAAGTCTGGGTGCCATATTTTAAGAAACAAGGTCAATAAGACAACATGCTTCTAGCAGTTCTCAGTCTTTGCTACTTATGAAAACTACCACTGGTGTTTTTTTCATAATCAGATGCCTGGGTTCTACCTGGAAATCTACAAAACAGGTAGGTATTTGCAGAGATGAGGTGAGCAAAGTGGAGGCCGTCATTGGCCTTCTGGTGTTTCCGATGTGCCCTAGAGCAGGGCTTCCAGGCCTCTGCGGTGAGTAGGAGCAGCTGGGTTCTCTCCAGATGCTGAATCTGATTCCTTGGGTTTGGAGTGGGGCCAAGGGTCTGTGTTTCTGGCAAGTTCTGAGTTGCTACTGATCTATGGACTGCACTTTGAGCAGGGGGACACTAGAAGCTGCCGCCATGTGTGTATTCGGTCTGCACATTTTGAGGGCGTGTCCTAAAGGGTCTACATGCCTGCCAGGCAAGCAGGAAAGGGATTTCTGTTTCAACTGGGGTTTGTCCTCACTGACATTTCTCTTGTCCTTCTGGGATACGCAGAGCTCCTCTTCAAGAAGTTAAAGACCCCTGCGAGCTGAGCTGGAGTCTCCAGGTGCACATTTTCCATTCACCAGCCCTTCCATGCTCCTGGTCTGTGCTCTTCAGAATGACATGGACGAGTGAAACGAGATACCTTAGTGGCCCACAGAGTGTGAGCAGTGGGCGTCCTGGCTAGCAATCGGGGAAGACAGACATGCAGACCAAGAACGGCAACACAAGATGCAGTGACAGTAAATGGGGCACCAATTGGTATGCCTGGGGGCTCAGGGGAGGCAGGGCAGAAGCTGGCCTTGGGGACTGAACCCCACTTTGCCAGTCTCAGGGAAACTGGATGAAGCCCCAGTCACTTCTGTGGGTGCATAAGGCTCTGTGCTCTGGCTCCACTAACATGCCTGTCATCACTTAGCTGATTCCTTAATTTAGATTGGAACATGGGTAATTTTCATGATTTGTTTCTAGATATGGCTCTGGCCATATTGCTTCCTGTTTTGGTTCATTTATCCATTCAACAAATATTTCCCCTACACTGTGTATCAGAACACTTCTAAGCACTTTTGATTTATCAGCAAACACCAAGTCCTGTCCTCCAAGAGCAGTGATGGAGCTTCCAATGATAATAAACAGCACACTGCAGCATGCGTGCCATAGGTTTGCCACCACTGTCCTGGAGCACCCATTCTAGAAAGGGGAAACAGACCGTCTAGATGTTTAAAAAGAAAATTACACATTCTTGTTGGTCATCAGTGCTTGTGAAAAAAACACCAGAAGGTAAACATAATCCAGAGTCTACCTTTATAATTAATCGATGTGGAGCAGAGGTCTTAAAGAAGAGAGAAAATGACCCTGTGGATATCTGTGGGACAATGTTCTAGGCTGAGGAAGTTGCAGTGCTAAGGTCCTGGGGTGCTTGGCTTGTGCAAGGACCAGCAAAAAGTCTGGTGGGTATGGAGTGGAGTGAATGAGTAGCTGTGCTTCATCACGGTGGGGGTCAGGGGTGGGACGTGGGCCTGAGGCCAGAGTGAGGATGGACGGACTGGGTGGGCATCCTTGGGAGGTCTGAGCTGAGAAGAAACATGGGCTGTGATCATCACTCGTGCTTTGAGAAGTAACTATGAGAGGCAAGAGTGGGAGCAGGGAGATTGGTTATGAATCTGTCACAGTCACTAGGCAGCAGAGGATGGATGGGGCCCTGGGGACAGGACAAGTGGCTCCATGGGTCTCCATTTCCCCTAATAGTTGTGCCCTTCCAGGCCCTGGAGGTTGGACTACTGCAGCTGCTCGGGTAATCTGTGCAGGCCTTGCCCCTCCCAGGGCTTCGTCTTCACCATCAATGAAGTGCAGGCAGTAATATTCCCCCTACCAGACTCAAGAAGTGCTCATGAGAATTCAACAAGGTCACAAGTTTGGACACCACAGAGCAAAGCAGGCTGGGAATCTGGGAGTCAGCACCCACTAGAGTGGTATCTACTCTTCCAGATGTGACAAAGACATTCTCTGGTCTCAACAGTGGCTCAGAGGACTCACCAAGGGCTGCTATTGACTTGTCTTAGTCACTTTCTCATCACTGAGACACAATACCCAATATCCACAGGAAGAGTCCACAGTCGCTGCCTCCAAAGCAGAAATATCATGGTGGAAGGGTCTGGCGGAGGACAGCTGCTCACATCGTGGCAGCCAGGAAGCAGGGCGCAAGAGGAGGAGCAGGGCAGGGAGATGCACCCTTCCGGTCACACACCCAAGGACCCACCTCCCAACAGCACATCCAGCTCTGAGCTCATCCATGGGTTAATCTACAGAGGAGTACAGCAACTCCATCATTTAAGCTCCTTCCAAAAGCTCCACCTCTGAGCACATGAGGTCTGGGGGGAATACAAATCACAGACTGAGAGGAGCATTTGTGATTGTCTGGTGAAAACCTGTGTGTCTCTGTCTCAGGAAGACTGAGATGCAGAGAAAAGGAGGCTTTCTCAGGACAATGTGGTGAGGGGTGGGGCCACGCTAGGGTCCTATTTCTGTCTTCATCCCTGACCAGGCACCCCATTCCAAAGTGGTGACAAATGTCCAGATCTCGAAAGTGAATCAGACCACAGTGGGAATCTGAGGAGAAGGCTCTGAGCTGTGAGGGGGGAGAAAAACAGCTTTGTAGTTTTTGGATATGTCATTGGATTGGGTTCTCCCCAAAACTCTGGTTTTTGAATTGAACACCCCTGCATTGCAGAGGCTCAGACAGATCAGCTCAGTGCAGCCCCACCCACAAGAAAGGACTCCAGCTCGCAGAGCCCTGCATCTCACCCGTGTTTTCCAAGAATCTCATGATAAACCTTGGAGAAGGCAGAAATTGCTTTAATTGGGGTGTGGGGGGGTATTATCTCTGCTGTTCTAGCGATCCTTCCTGGATCCTTCAGCAGAGGATGCCGAAGACCGTGTTTGTTTGTGAGTGTACTCTAGTGCTTATTAGAATTTCTAAGCTTTCAGCCTGGAAGGTCCAACAGGCTTACAGGGATGCTTTTGAAGTGTTGACAGTAAATTTAAGCCCACAAAACATTCTCAAGCGAAGAGCACTGACATATTTTTAGGTAATGGCAGGAAGAATTATGTAAGTGGATGCTTTATGGGGGCACACACTGAGATTCACAGGCTGTGCTTTTCTGAACTGTGCAAAGAGAGACAAGGAGAGAGAGAGAGAGAGAGAGAGAGAGACTGGCTTTGTGTGGAGACCACAGGGGAGCCTGCTGTGGAAAGCAGACCCAACACCGCCTCCTTGCTGTTCCCCCGAGGTCTGGTAGATGTCTTACGCTTGTAAATTTTAAGCAAGGGATTTGTCTGAATCAAGAGTCAGAGGAAGATTTTAAAAAGCAGAAACCTGCTAGAATGAAAAACAGAAGCAAAAGGCCTCAGAGCTGGGGATGTCTCTGCATTCTCAGGAGCTAGCCAGGGCTCCCGGCAACAGCAACATGGGCTTTGAATCTATCAGATGAAAGTGAGTCCCTTCCTTCTATCTATACACAGGGTCTGGAGCAAGACCAAATCCCTCTGCCAGATGTTGAGGTCCCCAGGCCTGAGACCTCTGGCTCCTGACAGGACTGTGTTGTCCCTTCCTTTCTGATTCCAATTTGAACTCCAAACCTGCAGGGAGCAAAGCCCCACCAGGGACACAGCTGAAGCCTTCTGCGCTCTAAGTGTGCAATAAAGGAGGGGACGTTGAAATAAACTGTGGCAAAGCCTGTCACATATTCTATAACCGTCACAAGCAGCGTCACCAAGATTATAATGAAACAAATAGATGCTTTGGTTCTAGAGACAAAAAGGTCAGAGGAGAGGGGACCATGGTGACCACAGAGAGCACTCGGGGTAGGGTGAGAGGAAAGGATCCAGAGTGGGTAGGAGATATAAAATAAGTTAGGCTAATAACTTTATAACAAAGTGTGAATTCCAATAAGACTTGATGGAGGTCCAGACCAATTAAGGAAATGTGTGCAAAGCTGGAAGTTTGAGTTCTTTTTGCTGCAGGAACGAGAAGCCAAGAGCAGCATGGGAGGTGACCCAAGTGGGCCACAGAGGCCTCCCGGGGTGTCCTCACCCCCAGCACCTCATGAGAAATACCGAGCCTGGTAAAGGTCCTTGGAGGGAAGGCTGCCTGGGGGAGGACTGGGGAGGAGTGGAGGAGCCGGTAACAGGAGAACGGGATGGGGTCCTTTCTTTTCGGGGTAGGCAGGCGACTGTCAGCATCAGAGTAGATGACCTTGCAGCTGTGAACAGAGCGGACAGTGAGCCTGCAGGTGCACCTGCAAGTCTGTTCTTTCCCCCTTGGTTTAGTTGCAGTAAATTGGATTGTGTCTCCCTCCCTGTCCACGAGGTCTTCGCTGTCAGAGACACAGAACTGTCCCTTGGAAGGTGCCTTTTGGGTAAGCCCCTCCTGTTGTGTAAGGTGACAGGGCTCAGACTCACCAGTAACAGCCTGTTGCATGGATTAATCTTCCTGTTCTTTTTGTTTGTTTGTTGATTTTGTCTTTGTTTTTTTGGTACCTGGGATCGAACTCAGGAGCTTGCAGTTTCGAGGCAGGCATTGGAACCACTGAGCTAAATCCCTGGCCCTAACTTTCCTGTTCTTGCCACTCCCCAGGATCCTTGAGACTTCTGGGAGAGGCTGCTGGTCAAGACATAGGAGTTGACAGGTAGGACACACAGTTGCAGTGCTGTCAAGAAAAAAGCATGTCCGCACAGGAAAAAGCCATGGCAGAAAGAAAAGCATTGTAAAGTCAGCAGTGATGGCTTTGGGTGGACTACTCTGCCCTTCTTTTTCCCTGGCTCTGAAATGTCCAGAGTCCCTTTCATAAAAATGTGTAGCTACAATAATTTGTAAAGATTTAAAAATGAACATAGGCTAGAGAATAGCTCCATTTGGTGGTGAGAGAAATTTTCCTTCATTTTAAATTTTAATGTAGCACTTTTGATAGCTAGACGAATGCATAGTCACTGTAGAAAATTCCAGGTTACAACTTTAACCTCAAGCTTCATTTTATTACGCCATTTGCATTTTTTCCCATCCACTTATCAAACCACTTTGTAGAAAGAGAAGAGGAACTAGTTCACCAATCTTCCATCCTTTCTAGTTATTTTATTAGTGTTTTATAACATCAGGTGAATAAAGAAAATATCAGCACTCTCCCCCACCCCCGTCTCTCCCAGACAGTCAGGGTTTAAAACATGGTATCCTTCCTCCTGCCCTTTCTCCATTTTCAGACGAGACTATAGGGGGAGATTTTTTTCCAATTTCAAAAAATGATGCTATGGCAAACACATGATTCTCTTGCTCTTCTTCTCTTAAGAATGCGCATGCCAAATATTTGACATACAGACCTGCTTGGGCTTTGAACGGAGACAAGGGCGCAGAGTCTGACTGCTCGGCTCTACCGGAGGTAGCGAAGGCCGGGGGAGCGGGCCAAGGGCCCAGCCGAAAGGGTTGGTGTTGAAAGGGACACAGTAGCCTACAGCGATCTGCCCCTCTCTTCCTCTTCTTCCCCTTCCCCTTCCTCTTCTTTTTCTTCTTCCTCCTTCTCCTTTTAGTGCTGGGAACTGAACCAAGGGCCTTCCCGCTAAGCTACCTCCCCGGCCCTCTTTCATGTGTTATTTGGAGACAGGATCTTGCTAAGAAGTCTCTAAGTTGCCGAGACTTGGCTCAGACTCTCAGTCCTCCTGCCTCAGGCTCCCAGAGTGCTGGGATAACAGGTGTGCACTACCTCGGCCGACTCCCTGTTCCTTCTAACCTCCATCCACACTGACGGACTGCACACATCCTCACCGGGAGAGTCTGGCCCTCCACGGAGAGGAGCCGCCACTGAACAGCAGCCTCCCGTCTGGGTCGGTGCGCAGAAGGGCTCAGGAGAGGCTGGCCTCGGCCATTTGCTGCGGCACCACCTGCCTGTCCACCCCTGCTGACCGCTGCATGGGCAACACACGTCACTGGTCACTTGTTTGCACACCGAGCGGCTTCTGGGGCTTTCAGTATCTGCGCTGCAGCCTGCGGTTCTCAACTTTGTGACACGACGTCGTGGCTGTGGGGAAATGTCCAACTGTGTCCTCAGAATTAGCACGCTCAGTGGCTCCTCTGGTTAGAATCAGACAGGAGCTCTAGGCTTGTTGCACGATAGCTCTGGATAATGGCAAAGAGCCATTCATTCTGAGGCGACCCTGACCTGTAGGGAAGCCCGTTACCATTCAGCAAGCACTTTCTTCCGCACCTCTGCCAGCCTCCATGCTACTGCCACCTCACTGCTGTCACCTTCCCTGGAAGAGAGAGCAGCGCAAAAGCTGCTTTCAATATGAGATGCATATTGAAATTCTCATGTTTATAAACATAACCACGGACTTGCTATTTGTCACATGAATTCAATTTGCTTCGACAAAGATCTAAGAGTGCCAGTACATGCACTGCAGTGCACCAGGATTGGGATTAAAAGGTCTGACACGGTCCTCCAGTAGGAGTGGAAATAGACCATCCAAGGCATGACATGCAACGCACAGAGGGCATGTAGGCACAGCAGGCAGGAAGCGGATGAACAAGACTGACTGGAGTCAGGAGGGAAGACTTTCTTTTTTTTTTTTAATTTATATCTTTATTGGTACATTTTAGGTATACAATACATTTATATTTATCATTGGGTGCTTGTACCTAAACATACTGTATCTTAGTTCTTATTTTTTCCCCAATACCTGTGCGCCCTTCACCCCCTCCACTCTTCCCTATTTACATAGACTTGGTTTCCTTTTTTTTTCTTTTTCATAATTTTTCCTTTCCCTTCTTAGGAGGGAAGACTTTCTGAGAGGAGTTGCTTATCTGGGTTTTGAAGGATGAATAAGAGTTTGACAGGAAGCCAGAAGGAAAGAGAAAGCGATTCAAGACAAGGGAAACAGCATTTACAAAGGCAAAGCCCCCTGTTTAGTGACTAGTGGAGTGTGGCTGGGCCATGAAGGGGCACAAAATGAAAACAGGTAGATTTTCAGGGGTTGGGCTCTAACCACTAGAATGTGGTTTACAATTTTTCATTTATCTTCACTTCTAAAGAGCCAGCTATTGTTGCGTTTTACAAATCTAAATCATTTATTCCTTAGCACAATTTAGGCAGACTCCTAGTCTGCAAAGAAATAAGGGCTGATGTAAAAAAACAAACGCAGACAACTGGTAAAACAATAATAATGTGACCACAATGACACACAATGCCACTGCAAGTGTTACAGAGCTGAACTGAAGAGCTTTAAGGGACCGGGGATGCAGCTCAGTGGCGGCGCACCTGCCTGGCAAGCACAAGGTCCTGAGTTCGATTTCCAGTACTGGGAGGGAGGGAGGAAGGAAGGAGAGCTTAAAAGACACAGCTACAATCCCTCCTCCAGCAATACCCCCCATGCCCAGGAGGCGCGGGTGAGATGCTGGCCTAGGCAGGAGAGGTGGCTCCCATTTCTGGGCATCTGAGCCTTTCAGCTGCCTGTCATTTGCCCCACATGTCCCTTGAAGGGACACACAGGGCTCCCCATGCACCACACGAAGCTCTGAAAGGCCAGCTCTTACCTAAATCGCATTTCTGTGGAAATGAGGGACCGGGAATTTGTCCAACTCCTAAATCTCAGGGGTTGCCATTCCATACCTGCCCAGGGAAGGACCAGAGACAGTGCCGGCCACCAGCAATTCTCCTCAAACCACTCCAGCCCTATGAGCTGAGGCCTGGGTGGGTGTTTTCTTGGACATTTTGTGATGCAGTGTAGAGAACAGATGATAGAAAAGATTGCTTATCCTTTGATATTTAGGGCAGGTATCTGATGATGCTTGTTAAATATTTATTGAAAACAGTGGGCTTTTCCTTCCCTGACTTCCTTTAGATGGTGACAATTTATGACAAAGATACCTCTTCCTTCTTCCCCCAACCAAGTACGGCCTGATAGACACAGGGCAGAATAATGAAAATTAAGCTCTTCTAGAAAACTTGGGACGCATTTGTGTTATGTTCTTAATAGTTATCACTTTCTAAGACCAGAGCTCAAGAACTTCGGAATCTACATCCGTAAGGTAGGTTTTTTGGCTTTGCTTTTGTCTTCTTAGAGGTCCTTATATTGTGCCCTGGAGATTAAACGGCCCAGGTGTGAGTGACATTTTCCCTTGAGAGTTCTGCATCCTCTTTCTACAGCCTCCCTTTCCCTTTAGCACACTTCTTCCCATTTACCTCTCCTGTATTATCTCCTGCGTCCCCATCATGGGAATAAGGGAGCTGGTCTATAAACTCACACTAAGACTTGAGTGACCAATTGCGACTTCATGGGGATCCCTTTTCAAGGCACACAATTTACATTTTTAAAAAGAGACTTGACCATGCTGTTATCTCAAAAGAATGACTGCAGTGATAGAGGTTTTGCCACTGTTCCTTGGCAAAAGTGACAAGGACAACAATGATTGGCATTTTGTAGTGGCATCCATGTGCCCGCCACAGTGTTAAGTGCTTGCATGTGTGATGAATCCTTCCAACATCTGCAGAGGAGGGAAGCCCGTCCCCATTCAGAAAAGGGAGCTACCGTTCAGAAAGCTGGTCACACAAGCTTTTTTGAGGGTGAAGGAGATTGGAATGGAGGTGTAGCTGGGGCTCTGGCTGTGTCCATAGAAGGAAGTAACAGGGTTCTCTGGTCAGCAGGGTCCCTTAGTGAGGGATGCTTTCTCCACCTTCCCTGCCTGGGACAAGTGTAGCATCACCTGGCAGCGAAAGAGAAAAGTATTCTGAAGGACACCAGAGGGCAGCCAGCCAGCCTGTTCACTTTCGTGGCCTACATTTTACCCAGTTTGGGAGACTCCATTCTTCACAGAGAGTTTCACACATAGAAGGATTTCCTCTCATGAAAGAACCAAAAGGTAGGACTGGGGACATAGACTTACTGTCACACCTTTACACTGACCCGCACCACTAAATTATGTCATGGTGCGTGGTCTTTACAGATTGCCTTTAGGTGTTAGTTTAAGAGAGTAGATAAAAAAAGAAAAGTTAAAAAGATTGTTAAGATTTAACCGAAGGGAATGAATGGTACACATGGTGCCCAGTAATAATGCCCTACAAACCTGTCGGTTTATAGTAGGGTGACAAGGAGTAGCTGAGGGGAATCCTTGCCCCTTGGTTTATGATTATCGACTTGGTTCACTTTGATGAATCAAGTAGTTTGAATCATTAGAAAAATGAGCTGAAAGGTTTGCCCTGGTTCAGAATTTCCAAGTGCCCCTGCAGGATATGAAAGGGACTTTATTCTGTGTCTGTTTAATTTTATAATAAGCAAAATGATCTCCATAAAGCGTGTATCGGTGAATTTATCAGAGATTTAAACAAATGTCATGATGTGCTCGGATTTACGGATGAATGTCATCTGATTAAATATTGTAGATCTTCTCCTGTCCTTGCTAAACTTGCCTCCAGATGGAGAAGTTCTCGTTATCCATGTAGATTCCTAAATACCACTTAGAAAACAGAAAGGGGGAAAAGTGTCTACAATAAATATTGCAACCAATTAGGCTTCATCATAGTAATTTCTCGGGTTCTGTAATGTTTGTTTACTGGGTTTTGTAGGGAAATCATTGCCATTTCTGAGCTGTGGAATCATAAAACCTTTCTCTTGTTTTCCTGCAATGGAAAGTTGTGACTATGGGGAATATTTCCTTCCTCACCAGACCCCATCTCGATTATAAATTAGTCATGGAAAGATGCAGACCCAAACATGTAAATCTGTTTGTACACATTCCGAGGATGCTCTCATACATTTCCTAAAAACCCACACATTAATATTGCTTGCTTTGCAGCAGGGGTGAACAAGGTTCTCCGAGACCTCCTCAGAACAGGCTGGAGTTCAATAATATTGGGTGTTTTTTCATTTTACTATGATGAATGCAAAGCTATTAAATAACCTTTTAAAGAGTTGGTGTAATTATCTGTAAACAGTAATGTTACGAAAAAAAAAGGTCAAGTTGTCCTGCCATTAGATGTTTATGGATATAAACTGGATTTATGTTTCCATAAAACAGGCACCGACTAACTAGATTAATTCTCCACAAACTAAACCAACTGTAGTAATATTTAGACACAATAAAATGATACCAATTAAAACAATTTTATTTTTTGTGTCATATTGATTAATGGCGCACTAAAATTAACCAGAGACCTTAAACTCAGAACGGTTGGCAAAAGGCATCCACATCTCAATATTATTACCAACAAGAAGAGCAGTTAAGTGAGATGGTTGGGCAATAGTATGAATATTTAATTAATAATTAGTCATGTAATTTCTCCTCAGGAATTATTATCCCTCAAACTGGTTTGTGAATTTAATTATTAGCAGCCTTTTTGTTTCCATGTCTTCTCATTACTGTCAGGATTGATGTAACATAAACTTCATTAAAAATTAAAGCAAGAGTCTTAATTACAAGGCTACCCTGACTGAAGTTAGAATTAGCCAAGTCAGTGATGTGCAAATGAGTGCATTATTTAAGAAACATGCTGGAAGTAGTTATGCTAATGCAGAAGGTTCGCAGTAGCAGACCTTTTCACTCGGAGTTGCATATTCATTAAATGCACTATGCAAATTTAATGTAGCAGTCTTAGTAATGCGTTGTTAATTTATTCAGATTTATTGAGTACGACTTGTAAAAAAAAATTACAAATTTAATTACTCTATCTAGTACGGATGATATTAGAAGATAGCAGAGGTTTAAAATGTGTTGAACTGGATTACTGCAGTTTGATGGAAGACATGGTATCAAAGGACACAATTTTGATAACTGGGCTTGAAAGAATATTTGATTTACTTATGGAATGATCTAAGAAATCACTAAAATTGCACATGTTCCTTCCCAATAGGGAAGTAAAAAAGTCTCGGTTGTATTAACTTAAGAGCTGAAGCGGTGCTGAGTCCACAGCCTAATGGTTGTAATGGCTCTTCGGAGACCAGTAAAGGTTATGGATTGAGATCTGCGCGCCGCAAACTGTCTTTGTGGAAAGTTCACTGGTGGCCGCGGGCGCCTCTGCAGTGCGCTGAGGACCCGGTGGGGGACAGGTGCCTGCGAGGCCGGTGCATGCAGAGTTCCCGTTGCCCAGGCCAAGCCCAGCATACAGGAAGTCGGCTCCGAGAAGACATGGCGGCGGCCCTCTGTCCATCTCCCTCGTGGGCCTGGGGGCTGTGCTGAAGCTGTCTTCATGCCTCAGTTTCTCTGGGAAACCTGCGCTGTGGGTTTTCTTCCCCCCACTTTGCAGATGAGAAGACTGAGGCTGGAACCAGGAGAACAGCTGATGCAGGTGGGGGCTGGAATACGAGGGCAGCTCCGTGAGCCCCCGCCGACCTGCTTCCACACTGCCATTCCCCACTCCATTTCCTCACTGCCATCTTTCTCTTCCTCCCCGACTTCGCCTTCTCTTGCCCCTCCTCCCTTCTCTTCAGAAAGGCTCAGTCCTCTCTTCCACTCCTCCCTCCTCCTCTTCTTCCTCTGCTCCCCGCTCTGTCTTATCTCCCTTCCTTCCCTCCCACTACCCCATCACCGTCTCCCTGATTCACTCACAGATACAGGTAGGTGTGCAGGGCAACTTTAAAGGGGTTGACCTTTCTTCTTTCTCAGATAAGTGCTACAAACATTAGGCTAAATTGGAATAAAGCTGTTTCAAGTTCAACAAAGCAACACACAAGGCCCTGACCCATAGATTGGGGAGTAAAACTGGCAAAGCCCTCTTGAACCTGAGCCTCGGAGACCCTGGGCAGGCAGCCCCTGGCAGTGGGGTTGGCTTAGAATGCCCCCTCCCATCTTTTAAGAATTTTAAGTTTCTTGGCCTTTATAATCACAAAAATATGTCCTGTATATTTTAAATGCAATAATTATTTTATCTTGGTTGTAGGAGCTTCTGCTTTGTATTGGCTAATCCTTCGGGGAAAAATCAATACACACTCTACACAGGCCTAGCAATGAACAGACTGAATTATTATTATTAACCACATTATTGTTATCAACTGCCTGGTACCCAGCACCTGCCTTGGAGGAATACCAAGCTCTCTGATATACTCAGTCTGAGCTGCACAAATCCATCTCCAGCAGCTTGCCATGAGCTGTGAACTGATCCTACATGGAGACTCTGAGACTATAAAATCTTTCTGAATAATTAATTAACCACAATCCAAAAATTGTCAGGTGACAAAGCAGGGGCTCTGGGTCTCCTGTGTTAAGCTTCTCATGTCACTTAGACATGAGAGAGGACCATCAGTGAGGTCCTATAATTCAGGCTTAGCTCTAGCCACCTTCTTCCCTCATTGTTGTATCAGTTTGTGCCATTCTGCCCAGGATGATGCTCAATGCTCCCTGTCTTGCCCTGTGTGTGTGTGTGTGTGTGTGTGTGTGTGTGTGTGTGTGTACTGCAACACCTGGGAAGCAGGGATACACCTTGTTTGCTTTTGGTTGGTGGCAGTGGTGTGCTGGTAAATGTTTAACAAACAACCAGCTCTCTTAAGCAAAAAGAAAGGAAGAGAGAAAAAAAGAAAAAGCCCTTGTTTGTAGTGTTGGCTAATTTCCCTGGTAAATGTTCTTACCATGAGGGTCTCAGCTACAGTGACAACATGAGGGTACTAAATTCAGAATTGGGAATTTATAAGCAGCCATGCAGTGTTACATAGTATATCTACCATATTATTGGTACCTATGCCGTAGGTAGCTCTGCCGCATAGAGACAGATAGACATAAATAACCTTGAGGGCTTAGGTGGTGGCCAAGTGTAGTAAAATAAGAAGTGATGCATTTTCCATATTTATCACCTTTGTTTTCAGTGGCATGTTTTCTGGGTTTTTTGTGGGTTTTTTTTTTGGTATCGGGGATTGAACTTGGGACCTTGCACTTGCGAGGCAGGTGGCGGAACCACTGAGCTAAATCCCCAGCCCTCAGTGCCATGTTCTTAACTATCCTACCTGTTAGGCCACAAACTCCAGGAGGGCAGAACCAGGCATCTGGAGGGGTAGCTTGGAGCCCCGCCTATTACAGGGGTGAAATAAGACACCCGTGGAGATGAACGTCTGGACATGTCCCTGCCTCACCCGTTACAGGCATGGCGCTGACTTGGGGGTGCTTCTGGCCAGGCTGGACCTGAGAACTTTGAGGAGGCTCACAGCCCAGCACTTCTCTGTTCCAAGGATCAGGAGCCAACAGCAGATCCTCCGCCTGGTGCCTGCTTCCAGGACCTCTGAGAGCTTTTTAAGATCAACAGATTTAAGCCCAAACCCTCACCGGAACACTGGTCACCATGACAGGTACAGGTAGGCCTGAGGCCACGGCGTGAGCCCTGAGTCCCAGGACAAGATGATGGCCTGGCTGCTTGGAGCTCACCTGTCCCAGCAGGAATGGGGTGACTTCAGGATCCACGAAGACTCTCAAGTCCTTTTCCTACCCATCTGCCCCTGGACCTAGTGTTGGAAGCCAAAATTGGCCTGAGAGTATTGAGTGGCTTGGAATGAAAACTCTAGTGCAGGAGAATTGACAATAACAAAAGAATACTTCACATTTGTTGATCTTGTTCCTGTACAGCCACTATGTTGAGTGCTTTGCATATTTTATAGCATCTCCTCCTTAGAGCAAAGCCATTGTTGCTCCCATTTTATAGAGAAGAATTCTGAGTACTGAAAGGTTAAATCTGAGAATGCAGTGGTACCTCAGTTCAAGAACTCAATTCTTTCCACCATGCTGGTTGTAAACCAAACTGGATGAGAACTGAATCAAACTTCCCCATAAGATCAACATTTAACTTAACCATTGAATTTAATATAGTTCTTGTCCAACTCAGTTTGCTACCAAAATTGGGGGGAAAAATCAAGTTTGTGAACCAAGGCCCCACTGTGTATAGTCAGCAGGTAAAAGAGCAGGGGCCAAATGGAGTGTTTCTGAAGCTCATATATTCGAAGCTGAGGCTGTCTGGTATTGGGCTAAAATTTAATTTGGGGGCCAAGGAGAAGTAGCAGAAAGGCCGATTTTATCCAGCATGCCCAAGTTTTCCTGAGCACCTAAATCATGTGAGTATACTCGTTAATCTCCCTCGCCCATCCTGTGGGCTGCAGAAGCTTGCAAGTCTGGGACGGGACCCCAGGGTTTGTGTCTCACAAAGTGATTGTCATCAAAGAAGTCTGGGAAATTCTGATGAGCCAGAATGGACTACTATGTATGCATCTCCCTCAGCCGAAAGCAAAAAAAAAGATGTTAACTCTTAGCACCTCTACTCTTCACAAAGGAAGAACTGCTTTTAATCTGCCCAGAAACATTAATGCAAAGCTCAGTTCAGGAGACCAATCTGTCAAAGTCACAGATGCAAGCAGGGAGAGGGACAGAGCAAAAGGACAATAGGGAACCCTTACTGGTGTGTAGTGAGGAGCAGAACAGGGGCAGCTGCTGGCAAAGCATCTAACACCTGCATCTTGAACTGGCTCCCAGTTTTCCTGAGCCTTGCTTTCCTAGTCTGAAAACTGGTGACAATCGCATCACTGCTGTCCTGAAAAGGTGCCTTTGCCCTTGGCCCCCACACAGCCCAGGTTTGTGTCTTAGCTCTACCACTGATTGTCTGTTTGCCTTCAGGTAAGTTACTTACCTTTTCTGTGCCTCACTTCCTTCTTGAGTAAAAGTAGGGCCTACCTCACAGGGTTGTACAGATTTATGGCCAAGTATTCAGCACAGTGCTAAGGGAACAGTCACATGCAATCCATGCTAGATTATTCTTAGCCTTCTTGGCATACGTAGGAGTTTTTCCTCCAGATAATGGGCCTGCAATCATTTGTTGACTCTCTGGTCAAAGTGAAAAGTACATGTTGGCTCTTCAGCAATGATTTTCAACAAAGGAGGGGCCATTCAAAGGGCCTTGTTCCCATCCTGGACTCTATGGCTTCTGGTGGTCAGGGGAGGGAATGCCCAGACCCCAGAGGAAGAGGTGACAAAAACTCCTGATTTTGTCTCTGTGAGTGATCATTTCCTCTCTCTGAGCTCAGTCACCTCATTGATAAAAGGTCCCAGCTCTGAAATCCTATGCTTCAATGGAAAAACACTGCTCAAACTTAACCTTCAAATATCAGTCACTTTGCTGGAAATCCTAGGAGAAGGATGAAATCACCAGGGAGATGGGGTCCATGTGACTTTCTCCTCAGCAACTAACCTTTCTACTTAAGTCCTCTCCGTCATAGACTTCCACATGCTCGTGGCTTTGCTTAGCGTGTCCCCCTGAAATGATGGTCTTAATCATAAATTCTAATTGGATTGGGATCCACCTCAATTTATTCCTAATGCCTCAGAAAAGCAGAACTGTTTCTAGGAATAAATTGAGATGGATTCGATTCCAATTAACAATTTGACTCAGTTAAAGTGTTCTTAACCCACTGCTGTCCTCTGCTTGCCATCCAGTTCATGGATGACAAGGTGCTGGCCTCACAGGACTGGCAAGGAGACAAGAGCCATCTAAATATGGTCATCCTGTAAGTGGCATGGACTCAGCTCTGTCCTTTCCGCCCGACTTCTACCCGACCTTGGCTTGTGAGGGGCAACCACCAGGCAGCAAGCTATAGGCTGCTCTTTCTGAGCTGGAAGTGGGATGGTCTTATATTTTCAGATAGATTCTGTACCTGATTGATTTAAAGAATTGGCTCATGTGTGACGATAGAGGCTGGAAAGTCTGAAATGCATAATGCAGATGCAGGCCAGCAAGGCTGGAAACTTAGGCAGGACTCTGTCACATTCTCGATGTAGAATTCCTTCCCCAAATTTTGCTCTTCAGGTCTTCACATGTATATTATTGAGGGTGATCTCCTTTGCTTAAAGACAACCGACTGATTGTACCTGTTAATGAAGCTACACATTTCCTTTATGGCAACATCTAGGCTACTGTTTGAACAAACAACTGGACAACACAGCCTATCCAGGCTCCGGTGGATTATATGATATCATGGATTCATGGGCTATCTCTTTAGGCCCAGAAGGAAGTTGCCTAAACTTGAGAGTAGATATAAGAAAAAGAGCAGGTGGACCTAGACCAGTGGAAAGGGCAGAGGTACTCTGCTCAATGGCAGAGCACTGGCCTTGTGTGAATGAGGCTCTGGGTTCCATTCTCACCCCCAGCACCACAAAAAGAAAAGAAAAGAGCAGGCATAAGGCTCTGTGATTCAGATTCACCTGTGCCTCCCCACCCAGAGAATCCAGGATTTGCAGCAGAGAGTCCACACCTCGTGCCACCAGAACGTCCTTCCCCAGTCAGGAATCAAGGTGCTTTGTCGGGAGAGGGAGGATCACTTCTCTGTGACTGTCCCCATACATCAGGCCCACAGTGATTCCTAAGCCTGTAGATGCCAAGGGGAGGGAGAGGAGACATTAGCTATAGGTTTCTGTAAGCCAGAATGTAAATATTCATGACCGAACACCTAGCCTTGTGGGCACACTCAGGAGATTTTGACCAAAATAGAGCCTCCGAGTTTCCATTTCCACTGGGCAAACAGGAAAATGAGATGATGTGAAATTGATGTGTGTGAAAAGCAGAGTGATGGGGCATTTACATCTATTTAATTAAGGAACATGTTGTAACCTCTATTTACTTCTGTTTAATTAAGGGATTTCTCATTTCAGAGATGGTATCATGCTGGGCCTTCTACTACTTCTGTGATTCAAAGCTCAACTAAGGATGTATGGGAAACAGTTTGGTGATCCTAGCCCGGTCCCTAATGGTGAGGGGTTCCTATTACAAAGCCAATAAACTACATTGCCAGACTTGCAAAAAGAGAATCGAGGGACTGATGGAGAAAAGGATCCCCCAAGACAAAGGAGGTCATCTGTGAGAATGTATATTATCTTCAGTAACTCCAATCAAAATTTAGAAACACAATGGATTCCTCATGGAATAACCAGCCATATCTGAATGGGAAAAGAAAGAGATACACAGAAATGAATAGAATTGTATGGGCTTTTAAGTGATAAAACATTTATTCAGTGTTTTGATTAAGCTAAACATGCCCCTAAGACATGTGATTGACCATGCCCATCCTGAGGCAGGACAGGTTGGAGGGAAGACAGGAAATGAAGGGCTGTGTTTTTCTATATACATAACACCTGTCATCTTACTGGAGCTGATTACATTTTTCTCTCCTCAAAGGAATAGTTTCAGACCTAAAGTGACTTCTTATTTCATCTGCCATTTTATTGGCTTTTCTGGCATTGCTATAAGAAATGGCCCCAGAGTAACTCTATTCTTTTAAACTCTGTGAGTCACTCAATGTCGGGCACAGGCCACACTCAGGAGGTGGAGGCAGAGGGATCACAAATTCAAGCCCAGCTCAGGCAATTTAGCAACTTAGCAAGGTTTTTGTCTCCAAATTTAAAAATGTTTAAAAGAGCTAGAGACGTAGATCAGTTTGAAGACCCTGGATTCAATCCCTAGTGTTGAAAAGAAAAGGTTCTGGGACTCACAGGTAAGCAGAAAAGAAGGAGGGAGGAAGAGTTAGTTGAGAAAGAAGGGAACGCTAAGATGGGCAGTAATCGCAGGGACCGTGCAGAGCAGAGAGGACAGTTTGGGATCCCCATCCACCATGCTAGCCCTGGTTACTCAGCTGGCTGCTCTGTCTGTGCAGAATATAACCGTTTTATGTCTACCATGGTGTCAACGGGCTCACAGGATAAAGTGAACAGCTGGGTAGCAGCCTCCTTGATGTCTTCGACTCCTGCCCAGGAAGTAAGTGCTGGTCACAGTGGTCTGCTACACTTCCCATCAAATCAGAGTGCAGAACAATACCAGAACTGAAATGCTACCTGGTTCCTTTTGAACATGTCTAGACTTTACCTTCTGATACCCATGTGACAGCCCCCAGTATCTGCCAGGATTTGCTACTGTTAAGTTCATTTCCCCTCTTTCTTAAACTCACCTATGTATTCTCCTACTTCCTGACATCCCCTCCTCCTCTCTCTTTTTAATGTATCCAAGCCCTGATCTTTGGCAAGGTCAAGAACAAATTCTTCCACTTCTGTAAAGTCTCCCAGGCATCCCTAGCCTTAGCAAACAATCTCTTCATTAAAGACTTGGATCTCCTGATTTCTGATTTGTTGGTTGGTAAATATTAGTTGTCTTTAATATATATATAATGTTCCTCTCTCCACAGCTCAACATGGAATCAGGTCTGCTCCCTAACAGGTTCTCACTTGGTAACTGTGATTAGTGATGGATATGAGGCATCTCTGATAGGCTTCACTATGAGCCCCTCAAGAACAAGGGCTCAGCCCATCTTGCCCAGTATTGGGTTCTAGTACTCAATGCTCAAAGAATATCTGTCACATGAACAGCTGAACAAATTTATGCTCAGAATATAGTGCCGGGACAGGAAAGCTAGATTCAACCCACGAATGCACTTAGAATTGCTGACCATATGGGAATTGGGGGAAATACTTTCTCTTCCCGAAAAGGGGTTTGAATTTAAGCATACGTAGTGTCTCACGACTTCTGAGAGTCACCTCAAGAAACTTTCTGAGCATTTGTTATCTTGAGATGCAGGGCTAGATATGGCAAGAATGAAGAGGTAATTCATTCTTGAATTACCCCTACCCTAGAAGAACTTCAAGTCTGGCCGTGAGCTAAGAAAGTGAACAAGTGTTACAAGACAGAACATAACATGTCATAAAGGAAGAACAAACAAAGAAGAGTGGAGGCAGAAAGCATATGCGATTGGAAGGATCGGGGAAGATTTGATGGAGGAGGTTAAGTATTAGGAACTTGTTATTGAAATAGGCAGAAATAATGAATTTGAGACACAGGGGCAAAAATACCTCATAGCCAGGTATAAAGGTACAAAATGTTCTAGTGGACTCAGAAAATAGCAAGTGGTTCAGGAGCATGGGGAAAGATGTGTTGGAGTGGGGAAGGGAAAAGCAGGCCAGAGCCAGGCTGTAGAAGCCTTGCCCACACTCTGATGAAGGGCTTAGAGAAGATCTTGCCAGCAGCAGAGATATCAAAACAGTCTACTCCTATCCTGTCAGTTGTTCTGAAAGTCTCAACTGTTCAGTGGAACCTTCCAGAAAACTTTTTCAGAAGTTTGCCGGGATTTCTCGGACATGTTTTTATTCAGGCGCAATTAATCACCAGCTCTTTCTGGTGAAGGCATGGACTTACTTATTGGTCGTTTCAGATAGCGAGAAGCTATTGTTTTTAATTGTAACTCCATTATAATCACCTGCCATTTATTCAATGATTGCTGCATGGTGCTGTATTAGTGGTACTTAAGGTTACAGTGGGGAGCAAAACAGAAAGGTTTAATGCCGATTGCAAATTTCCTAGAGCATAATAAGATTACAAATAGTCCATTAATTAGACCTTTACAACTGTCAGCTATCCACCTTCCCTTCCTCCGTGGTATCACAGTCACAGCCAGAGGTAGTCACTCTGAGTTTCCCATCCGCCCTTGCAGTTAGGGCTGGCCAAGTGATGGTCTTTGTGTTATGAGAGTGGGAGCAGGATGGATGGGTGCTGTTTGCCGTCTGGGACCGGAGACTCTCATTAGGAAAGGCCCTTTCAAAGTCCTCTTCCCTCTGCCTGCAGCTTGCACACTGAGCACTCTTCCCACAGGCAGAGTTGCCAGAGTCCTGGAGGACAGCAGAGATGTAACCCAGAAGGAACCAGGGTCCCCATGTTCCCAGAGGAGACATCCCCAGCCACAGTGAATCACTCTTCTCAGGACTGTTAAGGAAATGGAAACAAAAACCCATTCACTCAAACCCACTACCTCTTTGTCCTGTCTTTATAGTTCAGTGTAACCCTAACTGATACAGAAGTTGGTACCAAAGGTGAGCGGGTGCCAGAACTCAAACCCAAAATGCATGAACATGGCTTAGGTGTCAGATGGCAGCTAAAGAGGAAACAGATATCCCAGGCTGAAAATCTGGTGATCCTGGTTGTGCTGTGGCAGGATATTTCATAACATTGGCCCTCTTGGCAATTTAAAGGCAGGCTCTCCAACTACCAAGCTCCTGAGGAACAGGTTGCAAAGAGTCAGAATGTGAATGTGTATTCTCTTCACTTCTAGCAAGATATTACACAAAAGAGATGACTTTCAGCAAGAGTCCAAGCAGAAATGGAAGAAAATAGAACACTCAGAAATGTGAAGCCTCAAAAATTAGAAAAAGCAGCAAAAGATAAATCTTTAGTTGCTCCAAGACTTCAGCAAAGTTAGAAATGAAGGTACTGCTGCTGTTCACCTATTTGTTTTGTTTCACTGGCTCCAGGGCAGCTTCTATGAAAGGAGAGAGAGAAGGAGGGAGGGAGGGAGAGAGAGAGAGAGAGAGAGAGAGAGAGAGAGAGATCAGCAGGCTGAAAAAATAGGACATGACCACTGGCTCATGTACCTAAATAGAAGCAGCTGAGCTCACTAATTTCTAAATTTTAAGGGTTATCAAAGAAACCATGAACTCATGAACTTGGCCTGTAAAATCATGTGACTGCCTTAAAGCAACCTTAGCTTCCCAAGCTGGAGCCAGAAGGGAGCAGCTGTGATCTCAGCACTCCACCACTCCCAAGTTACGTGGTCCCTGTGCCATATCAGATGTGGCCACAGAAGATGAAAAGGAATGCACTTGTTTGAGGATGAAGCCAGAGGCCACTTGGGAAGATGAGTTTTTCCTGGTGAACAATCCAGGATCTTATCAGGCAATGTTCCTCCACATCTTTTCATCTTTCCCTCCCAGGAGGATTTAATCATTGCTGTTGGCAATGGCTGATGTATGTTTCCCCATGCTGTGGTGATTATCCTGATTTTGCTCCACCACTGTGTGTGGGACATGGGACTGATACCGTATCTTTCAGTCTCTGGGCTGCCAGGCCTTGAGGAACCTTGCGTGATCCTGAAAGGATTTTAAAAGTCACAAAGATCCTGGAGGAGCCAGATGGAGCTTGGAGAGAGCCATCGTGGAAGAAGAAGATGGTGTGCATAGTTGTCAGAGACCAATGTATGAACAGCAGTGGGCTGTCTGTCTGCTCATCTCCTTCCTTAGAAAAGTAGAATCTGCTGCCCTAGAAGGTCAAGTGTGAGTGTTTGCTGAGAGATGTGAGCTGAATATCAGTCATTTTTGCTGCAGAGCCTTGTGTTCCTCTTCACATTTCCTTTCCCATTTTTCCTGGGACCCAGCACCAACTGCACAGGTAATAATCATGAAGGAATCTTGGTTCTCACACAGCTCCTGAACAGAGTGGCCACCTCATACTGTTGATTGAGGAAGGCAAACATCTGTGTTCTTCTACTTCTTGTGCTGGGCCCTCTTCAAAACAGCAGGCTCACTTTAGCTGGACTGTTCTCCAGCTAGGAGCACACTTATTCCCAAGTGCAACGGATGATCGCATTGTAAAATGAAAGATTCAGCTCTACTGTGTGACCAGGATCTTATTGTCATCCTTTGGTTGCATAACTTTTAGAAGCTCCAACTTCAAATAAGCCTCTCATTCTTACATAACTTCAGAAGTTCTCACATGGGAGAAGGGGACCATAAAAATTCTCAAAACAAAATTAATTTGTATTAATACAAAACCCTAAAGGAAATAAACGATGTAGAACTTGGAGGCTGAGTGAAATGCTGCCATAAAATCCATCCAGAACACCCAAAAAATCAGAACACCAACGAGTCTGGGAACAACTGATCTAATATGGGTTTTTGAAAAACACTAACTTGTGTTTCTGAACCCATCTGAATGGCTCTAGATGCCTTCCAATCTATGAGGCTGGCCAAGAAAGAACTAGTTCTCCAAGCAAACTGGGTGCTTTCATGCAGTCTTGTTTTTACTCAACCTCTTCCCTCTGCCTCTTGTGTTTTCCAGTTCTCATCTCTCTTCCATAGTAAAATTCTGCTCATCTATAAAGTCTACCCTTAGGATGACCACCTACGAGAAGACTTCCTGGTTCCCTCTACTTCCATTCTTCCCTTGACACCAAAAGCATTTTGTTCAAAGTATTGGGAAAGCATTTTCTGTAGTGTACTTCAGTCAGTCGTTGTTCCATGTTGACTTAACCATGAACCACTGTTGTAGTGCATACCTAGATACCTTCAAGGGCCTCATGCACTCTGCTCATAGGTGGGGGGGAAACAGCTGACTTGCTCTGAGGAGGTGGGATCTGGCTGGAAGAGGTGGGTCCCTGTGGTTGTGACCTGGAAAGGTGTATCTCCCTTCCCACCTCCTTCCTTGACTCTCTGCTTCCTGGACACCATGACATGAGCAGCTTGTCCTCTGCCACACCCTTCTGTCATGCTCCTTTCTTTTTTGGAGCTGACCAACCATGGACTTAAATGTGAGTCAGAATAAACCTCTTCTCTACGTTGCGGGTGTTGGGTATTGTGTCTCAGTGCCACAAAAAGTGACTAAGACAACTACTCAAAGGCAATGACAAGGTCCTATTTATCTCCATTTTTAAAATTCTTGATCACACCTGTCATGGAGCTGGTTATCCATAAATAGTTGTCAAATGAGTGCTGTTCCTGTGTCCAACATGCTCCCTCTACCTGAGGGAGTAGAGGCAGTTGAGAGAAAAGATAGAGGCCCTGGATGGCAGCCCCTTTTCTGTGTAATTATCCTTTATCAGTGAATAATGGGGCTTCGGCTCTGTGTCTGATTCTTTGATGAAGATAAAACTATTTAATCAGGTTTGGTGGCTCATCTCATCATCAGCCCACAGCACACCCTTGCTGACGAGTTCATTAGCTAGAAGAAAAATTGATGACCTCGTTAGTTCTGCACATTGACTCACTTGGGACAAATTGGAGCTTTAGAATGTCACTCAATTCTGGCCCAGGTGGGAGAAGGTCTCACTCTCAGGAGTGTTTGGTGCTTTTATAAGACAAGGCTTCCTGCTGCCTTCTATTTGAAGTGGTGTCCTTTCTCATGTAAATATCCCTCTCCTAGGTTTCTCCTCACCTTGCTCAGCGAGGTGCTCCCTCTCAGTGCTGAGGGTGGTGGGTTTACCTTTCCACCTCCTCCTCAAATTCTTTGTCCCTTTGAAATTATATCATCCTCCGGGGATCAGGTTGCTGCCCGGCCTCTTCTTCATCCAGGATCTTACTGACATCCTCAAAGTCATAACTCACGTGGATTGGGAAGCAGAGTTTTGGAATCGCAACCAAAAGATCAGGAAAGGAGAAACGGATCAGCACCACGGACAGAGCCTCTGAAAAGGCAGGCCATGGAGTTTGCCAGAGGATCCAAAACTCCAAGTCCAGCCTGGATTTTAGCTCAGTGGTTCCACCCCCTGCTTCACAATCACAAAGTCCTGAGTTCGATCCCTGGTACCAAAAAGAAAAGAAAAGAAAAGAAAAAGAAACCTGCTCAAAATTCTAAGTCCACAGAAGTGAAAGGCATTGAGTTCTGGCACTGTACGGGGGCTCATTTTGCCACACGGGATATGGGGGCGTGAAGAAACTGGATGGTGAGTTATCATCAGGGTGGGCCAGAGGTTGAAAGATCGTGGTCCTGAGCAATGCCCCATTGCCCCTTTCTCAAATAGTCTTCTTTCCCTCTCTTTATCTTCTATTTTCCTGACAAACTATTTGGTTTTCCAAAGCCCAGATTTTCCTAGGAGGCCTTTGCTGCCTTCCTCCCCTGTCCACCACTCCTAGCCTCTCTGTTAGCTCCCTATCTTGGACACATTTTTAGTGCTGCCTGGGCACCATGTTTTGATCATTCATTGAAAGGTAGGTTTGGTCTGTTTTCTGGAGCACTGGGGAGCACATTATCTGTTCTTTGCTTTTCTGTACCCTTAGTGCTGGATAGCAGCCTGCCACCTAATAGGCATGAAATAGTTATCTGTGGAATGAATGGTGAGCCTGTGGCTTGCAACTGAAGGGGTGACCATGAGCTCCAGGAAGCCTCAAGGCCCCTCCTGAGTGGCTGAGGTCCAAGACCCAACACTGGTAATATTGGCAGAGTGGAATGCAATACAGAGAAACTGAGGCAGAAGGCCAATCCCAAGGCCTGGACTAGTGCTATATGATGGGTTTTGGTGGAGTGATTATTAAAAGTTTTTTACATAAAAATATTGTTGACTCTGCTTCTGGTACTTTTTTATACTGGGTGGCTGTGTTTGTACTGAGTTAGCTCTTCAGTAGCTTCTTTTTCATCTTTTCCATTTTTAAGAGTGGCTTTATATGCTGCAGCTTATACACAAGCTTATACACAGCTTATACACATGGCTTCTTGTGGGGTGGAATCCAGGTGTCTGGACACTGTAGGCCCAGGGTCAGTTCCCCAGGCCACATTTGTCTGGGAGAGGATAGCAGACCAAGAGCATTTGTCCATAAGGAGAAGAACCACCTGAACTAATGTCAGTCAGACAGACAATAAAGAGAGGCCTCCTAGACAGTCATGGGGTGGGTCTGGGGACACGCCCATTGAAGCGTTGGACTTCATCGATTCTGGAGCCCACCATCCCCAGTCCCTTGGTAGGACATGTTGCCCACCAAATCCCTCTTGTCTGAACTTGAAATTCCTAAATGGGCCTATCTTGGTTCAAGGACATATCCTGGACCCAGGAGTGCACTCCCAATGTAGAAAAGCAGCCTCTTCCAGGGATTTGTTCAGTCAAGATTAGCCAGAAGAGAAGCTGGGAACCTCTTTATCAGCAAGAGAAGCTCTTGGGTGATCCTGACTTAGAAGTGAGTCAGAAGAAAGGGGCTGGAACCGAGAGGGAGTAAACCCAAACCATCTAAAGACAAGGGCTTAGACAAGGGCAGAGGTGGGGTTTGTAGCATGAGATGGAGCTGTCTTCTCTCTGGTCTCCTGGTAAAATGATCACCCATGATACCATAAGGAAACACAAACTATTTCAAAAGCAGCAAATGTGAGTGAGAATGTGCTAAGGGAGATCATTGTGGTGGATATTACTGTTTGGACAAATGAACCTTCACTTTATTTCACCACTTATGTGATGAACTTAAAACTTAAATGGTAAACTCTACAGGGGGTTTTGCTGTCTTTTTTTCTACACGGAGGAATCATAAAATGGTTATAAAGCAAGGGCAGGAGCTTAGTCTTCATTAAAATGAATCTGCCATCCACCTTCCACTGGGCTTGTCGTAAGGCTGCATCTTTAGCACTTAGCACAGAAAGGGGCATCTGGCTGCATAGCTTTCTAGGGAACCCCAAGGAATTTGTTCAGAGCCAATTAAGCCCCGTTGTGCTACCTGCTCCATAGGAACAGAAACAGGCAAAAGGGTTAATGCGCTTTTCTAAAGCAGGGCTTCCCCGGCATGTATCAAATGCTGCCTTCACCTTTTCCTCACCTCCACCTGGAAACTAACTCCAGGAGAAAGGGTTGACATTGGCAAAGAGGAATCGGGATTGCATTGCTGACAAGCTGGCAAGTGGAGATGTGTACATGATATGGCTGGGAGCTCGGGCTTTCTCTCTCGTTGATTATAGTGGTTCTTAGCCAGAAGTATCTGTTTTCCAGGGCAAACACAGGAGGCTCGCATACCTTTCCATCTTGCTTTGGCTGTGATATTTCTAAGGAACCTTTACCTTGAGCCCTTTCTCAGTGAGGCTGCATGTCCCTTGCTTTCCCTCCTCCCCTCGTGGGTGTCTTGGGCCTTTCTCTGGCCTGGAGAAAGTGTGCCTACAGACAGTGCTGCTAAGAGAGCACAAAGGGCTCACTGTGTGTGCACCACGCTGCCTACCACCCCAAGCTTCCCTCTTTCTTGACAGCAACCCCGAGAGTGTAGCTGCAGGAGTGTCTCCACAACTGTGCCCATCCCGATAGGATGTGGGACACCACGCTTCTTTCCCCAGGGTGTGGACAATGGTCATTCTTCATTAGAGGTTCAAACAGAAGAGACAGAACTTCCTGCCTGAGTCTATTCCAGCTGCTAGAAACAAATACCGTACACCGGGTGGCTTAGAAAGATCGAAAATTAATTGCTCACAATTCTAGAGAATGAGCAGCTCAAGGTCAAGTCACCAGCAGATTAGCTGGTTGGTGAGGGTCCATCTTTCTAGTTCAAGGATGGATCTTCTACCTGTGACCTGACATGGAAAGGGGTACCTAGGTCTTCAGGGTCTTTTTTGTAAGGGATTCCACTCATGAGAGATCTGCTCTCCTCAGCTAATAGGCCCCACCTGCTAGCACCATCACCTTCAGAAGCATTATTTCAACATATGAATTTCAGAAGGGTGGAGGACACAGACATTCATACCACAGCACTGCCTAAGACTCTTTTAGAAGGGGTGGTGGTGGTCAGTATGAAGAGCCCTGTGGACTGGAACTGGTACCTGAAGCAGAAGCCTCTAAGAACAGAGGTGGGCACACAGGCCCTCTTTCTGCTGTCTGGCACATGAGGACACATGAGAAGGTGGCCATCCTCAAAGCAGGGAGCAGCTCTACCTAGAGCCCAGTGTGCTGGCGCCTGGATCTTGGACTTCCCAGCCTTCAAAACTAAAACAAATATCTGAGATTAAAGCTTCCCAGTCTGGAAATTTGTTAGAGCGGCCTGAACTATGACAAGTGTGGACACCTAGTGGAGAATCTCCCCTTTAAAAGGTATCTCTTTGGATTCCGTCTTTCTATTTAGGCCCCAGAGAGTCCTGTCCTCCCTTCATGCATATTAATTAAACTGAACATTAGGTAACGTGGAGACATTTGCATACATGCACGTAGCTGGCCCTACTTCCAGTAACACCGGATTGGAGCCTGCCCTGTGGCTGGTGGAAGATGGCTCTGGGCTGCCTTCTTAGCAGGGGCCTTGTCATTGGAACGGACTTCTCAGGCGGTTAGTTTGAGCGTGCCTCTTTTCTTCTTTCCCTTGGGGATGGGAAGATGTAAGGCCTGGGGCACCAGAAAGGGGCCAAAGAGACTCCTGGCCAGCCCGGATCTTGCTCAGCACCCAGCTTCGTGTCCCTCAGCCTCAGTCACCACGAAGCCTTCTCTCCTGGGCTGTCCCACTGCTCTGACTCATCACTGTCCCACTGGCACAGCTCCCTGCGGTGCCATTCTGCCAGTGCCACCACTAAGGGCTGTGCCCTGACACCATGCTTCATGGCTGCCAAGCCCAAGGATGTCCTCTCTCCCCAGCTCTGCACTATTCTTGTCTCCTAGATCAGCACCCAGCATTGCTTCTGCTCAGAGCCATCATGCCCAGAAGAGGCTCCTTCCACTTCCGGCCCCTTCTCTCCCCCTCCAGGGCTAAAAACCAGTCCACTGTCCCCATCTCTCTCCTCTATCCTGACTGTGTACCCAACGCAGCAAATTGATCATTAGAACCCCATCCTTCTCCTTACCTAAACAAACAGCCAGCGTCCAGCTGTCAGGCCAGGGTCCGGTAGAGTCCCTCTTCTTTCATTCCAAGAAAACCCTGACCACAAGAAGCCTAGAATACTTTGAAGGGAGTATTTACTTTTCACTAAACTACCGCATGCACTCTAACTCAAAATGCTCCCATAAGGAAGTTGCTTTCCGTTCACTTGTTAACAAAGGGGTCTTTTTTCCTTTTCAGCTGTGGGCTGATTTCTCTCTCCACCACACACTGATTTCCTGCTCACTCTCCCTCTCTCCTGCTCACAGACTATTAACATCCCCCAGGGAGTGCTGTTGGCACGGTGCTTCTCAATTAACCAACCCCTGGGGAGGCACCTTCTACCAAGGATGTGGGCTCTGCTCAAATCACTCCATAAATCATGTGCTGCCACAGTCCCGACCAAAAGGCCAGGCTGTGAGGTGACTCTGTCCTCTGTTCCCAGGCTTTTCTGTGTCCTCTGTCTCGTTCTCATGACTACTCTTCCCTCTCTCTTTGCCCTCTCCTCTTTCCCCCTGCTCCAGGTCCTTTGTTCCCCAGACTCCCGCTCCCCACACACCCTATAACCAGGGAGATATGAAACTTATTTTCATCGGAGATTCCACTAGACCAAACATTGGCATTTTAGGCTAAATTGCAGAAAAATAGGGTTCTCTAGCTCCTGGTAAGTATCAGGTAGCCTTCCGCAAGCAGGTAGACCGAAGTTTGGGAAGAAGTCCCTTAAATTAGTACCAAGTTCAGTCACCTGGCTATGAATGCAGATAACAATTATACCTCTGCCAGGGTCACTGGGTAGAGCCAGGAGGACTAGTTCAAAGCCTCTTCCTCTCTGACATCTGTCCCTCGCCTGGGGAAGGGGGTCCAACCTCAGAAGCAGGTTCTGTGGGGCTTATACAATTTGGGATGGAGGGAAGGAAAGAAGAGCCTTACCAAAAACTATAAAATGACACATATAAAATTAGGTATGAATCATCCCCGATACCTAAAAAAAAAAAAAGTTAAAATTAGGTATGAATGGGTGTGTTTATTTAGAACAACAATAGAAATCACAATAAATGATAAATGTTGATCCCAACAAATGCTACAAGCAACACAGCATCTGGAAAAATAACACTCACTAAGACCAATCATTAATTACCTGCTTGTCATATTTCTATAATTTTTCCCTTTTGTGTTTCCTGGTTGCAAGCACTAACTGCTTTCTTAGGTGATAATTTCATAATATTTTCTGTGGCTAAACCTCAGAGATAATTCAGTCTTTCCTCCTAACATGGTTCACAAAAGGAATTTCACTTACTGACCAGTTAGAAAATCTTTTCTTTTCAGCTTTGCAAATTGCTACTGATATTGTCACATAAATGTTTAGTATTGTTTTAAATTTGGAGAGAATTCCACTCCACTTCATTGATTTAAGACCTGTAAGACTACAGAGAAATTCAGCTTTTCTTGTGCAACAACTGATCTTAAATATTCTTTTGTTGTTGTTGTTGTTTCTTTTTGGTACTGAGAATTTAACCCAGGACCTTTACAATGAGCTACATCCCCAGACTGTTGTTTTAGTTTTTGAGACAGAATCTCACTAAGTCACTAAATTGCTCAGGCTGAGCTTGAATTTGCAATCCTCCTGCCTCAGCCTCCAAGAGTTCTGATATTACCGGTGTCCACCACGCCGAGTTTAAATATTTTTTTAAATGATAACGTGAATTAACCATTTCTTTTCAAAGACCTCACTAGGGGCATACGCTGTTAATTTTATGTTATCTCCACTCATCATATTTTGTAGAAATGCATAAAATGGATGGCTTGATTCAATATTTTTGTGGCAGTGCATAAAACACACAATCTGTCACATACAAGAATCAGTCATTCGTCCCACTGCTCAAGGATTGTGTCTGTAAACATAATGACTCTTACAGATTCTAAGTCATGCAATTCTTGTAAGATTTGTAGAAAATACACAGTAGCTCTGTGCTCTGGATTATTGGGTGTATCGTCGAGGGAGATGGCTTCTGAGAGGTGGTGATGAGAACTGGGCCCTCATCTTATAATGTCCCACATGACCCGCTGGCAGTGCACAGTTCAGAATGTTTCCCCTCCCCCACCCATATGTCCACGTCAGATAGCACAGGACACCTTCACATGGCTCCAGCCCCTCTCGCCCTCATCTTTATAAGCCATCAAAATGAACAACAGCGGTATCCGTGGACGCCATCTCTACACTAAGATGGCGGGCGACACCGCCACTCTGAGTGGAAGAGATCCTGAGCAACGGAAATCTGAACCAGAGAACCCAGCTTATATGAATTCCCAACACACCTGCCCATTACTGGGTCCCCAAGACCCTCATGGCCACTTTAGCACCACCCCACAGGAGCGGCCGCATGGAAGAGGGGAAGCCAGGCTAGAAAGGATGCGTCTTACCACTTGTCCTGTGAATGGTGCAAACATGTGTGCCAGCAGAGGAAGCTGGAGGGGCCCCTACCGGGACCTCGGGAGGGCTTTTACTAGTGGGAGGGTCTTGAAGCTGAATCTCCCTTAGCGTCACAGCTTAGGAGTTATGGGCTGTGCCTAAACTGACCGGCCCCTCTTCCCTGCTTTCTGAATCCCAAGCCATCTGCACTAACAGGGTTCTGCAGCCCCTCCTTCCAGCCCATTGCCTGGAACATTTCTAGTTTCCTATTTGTTATTCTCAAGGGTTATCAGTGATTTTTTTTTTACACCGCCAACCCCATTTTCTCTCTATCTATCTCTCCTGATCCTGCCAATGTGAATATTCTTTTAGGTTGAGCTGCAGGGCCCAGATCCCCCCAGGTGCCTCCTCTCTACTCCATGGACACATTGTTCTGCTGGGAGCTGGTGGAGCTCTTGGCTCTGCCCAGAAGAGACTCGTGTTTTGCATTGCAGGTTGAGCTTGTTATTTGTCTTTTTTCAATCTGTCTGTGACTGAATGGTGCAGCTCAAGACCCCTTGACACAGCTACAGCTCGTGTGACTGGGAGTTCCACACTTGGTTCTGACTTTGAGCGCAACTGGATCGAAGACACGGGCTGTGTTGCTGTCTGTATCTCTTCATCTCTAAGCTCAGCTTCTTTACCTTCCTGCCTTCTGCTGCAGGTGCAAAGTGAGGTACACAGCAGGTGGCCATTCCAGGTTTACACCTTGATAGCTAATGAGGCAAGAGAAAGAGACAGCCTATGGAATCTCACAGAATGATGATGACTAACTCTGCGCTGGTCAGGTGCCATTTTCTTGGACTAAGCACTACAGACACTTGGGGAGGACCAGAACGCTGTGAGGCCAGGGTTTCCTGGCTTACTCCTGCCTCTAGAAAACTAGGCAAGTGGCCCTTGCTCCTTGAACCTCATAATTGGATCAGGGAGAAGTTCCCACATGGACAGGGAGACATCAGAATGAAACATATTCCCCATACGAGGTAAAGATGAATACTATTGGCAAATAGAAATGATTTTCTTTCAACTTCTTCCTTGCTTCCTAAATTCACACTTTTTACTCCATCAGTGTGAACGTTACTCAAAACTAGCTGCCACCCAGCACCTTTGATATATATTATGCTCCTATATTTTAACTTGGTGTCCGTGGTAGCTGAGTTTCCCAGGAAACAGATTCTGAGACTGTGAATTCTGTGTGCAGAATGGGGAGTGAAGGAAACAGAGCTGGGCAGAAGAGCAGGTTGAATGGCCACGTAGTGATCTCATGGAGCTTTGGAACTTGGATGGCCCTTCAGGGTCATCCCTGTTGAGGCAAAGGAGGCTGAAACTTCACACCCTCCTCTGACCACCACTGAATGAGGCTGTCCCAAGGAGCACCTTGGTGGCAGACACAGGTCCTGGAGAGGACTCAGCTGTGTGCCATCAGCAGCCAGCCTTTGCAGCAGCTGGGAAGGTAAATTGCCCAGTCCTGAAGGGGAATGTGAGTGGCACCACACAGCATCCACTTCAGTGGATTTCCACATAGTGCAAACAAGAGTTGGAGAATCCTAATATTTGAATATTAAGGGCCAAGTATGAGGCAGAGGCAGATGGATCTCTATGCATGTTATCACTCAATATTTTTCCTTATATACTGATATTGAGACTTTCACTTTAGAATCTATATTTTAAACTGTTCTTTCCAGTGTCATGTCCCCCATTCATTCAAAATTCATGATGTAAATCCAAATACTGAAGTATCCCATGGAATCACTGTAAACATGACTTAAGCTACAAATCAGGGCCATTCTGAAGGCTGCTGGTTACATTGCTGCCTGTACATGGGCCTGGAACCTCTGCCTGCTTGGGGAAGGGCCAACTGTGGGGAATTCCTCAAATCTTGGACTCTTTCAGACCAGGGGTGGGAGAGCACTGTACTCAGCATGCCCCTCCCCTGACCTCCCAGCAGCCTGTCCACCAGGTCCGGCGGAGCTGGCAGGTGTGAGGAATATGAGTTAGCATCCTCGGCTTAGGTTAGAGGCTGTCCACCCTCAGAGCCCCCCTCCCTCACCTCTTTATCTATCCCTCCTGGGCACTAATTGCTCTCTTCCCACTCTTTAGGATAGGCCTTCAAACCCATTCTCTTCCGTGGAATCCTGGGATCCGCTCCATCTGCAGGCCTGTATCATTGTGCAGATCTGATCTTCCTCCAAGCAGCCCATCCAGTTAAGTTACCAGGCAATCTCATGCTGCCTCTGCACCCAGTCTTAATCTCCTCACTAACATTTCTTGAGCTACAAACAGATTTAAAGCAGAGATCACAACCGGTATCACGAGGGCTAGAGACAGTAGGCAGCTGAGTACGGTGGGGCTGAACCGTGTTTTAAAACAGTTGAGCCAATACTTAATCGGAGAGTTCACCTGCAGGATCAAGTCTCAATTTCTTTCTTTCTTCTGAAAAAGAAAAAAAAGAAACAGCTGATCCAGCAATACAAATAGGCATTCGTACATGGCAATATCTGGTCAAGCTGTATAGCTACTGTCTCTGGCTTGTTACTGTTCCTATGCTTGCTGACATATTATAACTCTGCCTCCAACCCTGGTTTAACTCCGCGTCCCTCCCAGGCAAGACCTAACACCCAGTGCCACATACTGGCAGGGAAGAGGGGCCCAAAGCATGGTGCAGTCCAGAGGGAGGGGAAAGAACATCAAACCCAGGGGCTCTGATGACATCATATTTCTCGCTGCACGGAAATCAGTCTTGTCTCCTTTGTCGATTTCACAGGACAAACGACACTGCGTCTGTGGAATACATTACAGTTTTGACAAAAATGGTCCAGGGTGACTCAAGGTACCCTCTGCCACTTGTTACCCATCTGCTGCCAAGGAGGAGCAGGAGGCTCAGGAAAGGTCCGGAAACTCAGTGGCATGTTCCTCCCTCCTGGGCTACAGATGCTGCCAAGTAAAGAAGTGACACGAGCTGCCAAAGAAAAAGGTGTCTTTTGTTGAACACAAGGGAAAATGTTCAGATTGCCCTGTATAAAGAACCATTTCCTCTACTGGCTGGCAATATGGAAATTCATGCTAAGCTGCCTCAGGTAGAAATTCGCTTACCTTAAGACAACATAGGTGGGTGAAGAGAGAAAAGGAATCAAAATCAATTACCCCACAGTAGAAGAGGTATTAATAGTGGCAGAAGGTGTGTGGGGGGGTAATGAATGGGTTTTCTCAGTAAAATGTGAAACTGTTACTGGGTTTACACTCGGTTCTCCCAATTTTAAAAGCAAGATTCCCTCATCGGGGTCTTACCAATTTAAAAACCCCCAAAGTCTTCATCCAGACTTTCTAATTTAAGTATGCATGCAAATCAATTATGCTTCCTTGTTGTTGAAAAATAGGTTTAAACCATGGAAGCATTCCACTGTGTGGGGGAGTCTTCCTCGGAGGGTGAGGCTGGAGGGGCCCATGCAGTGACAGCCTTCATTATACTGAGCACTTGCTCTGCTCCCACCCCCAGCCACGGCTTCCTTGGGCACATTACTTCCTGTAACATACACATTTCTTAATTTAATGGGTTCATTAGTCTGTTATAGCTTCTCCATAGCCAGAATAGGCCAGAGCAGTGATGAATGGTTTATCAGAAAAGCAAGGGTAGGGCTTCATAGATCGTGGCAGCACCTTAATCAGGAAATCCAAAGGGCTGTGGGTGGGGAGGGCCGATGGAAGGACATTCGGATCGCAAGAGAATTTCTTCCCCTGGGTTGCCTGACCCAGAAACATTAAAAAATCTAATGCAGCTTTATTCTCCATCCTCCTTTAAGCCTTAAATGTCTGTCTTTTGGGCATGGGCTGTAATAGACTAGGGCTTTAGGACCAGTTTCTCTGAGAAGCAGCCAGTGCTCAAGAAGGGCCCTTGACACCGTTCTGACTTAATGCTAGACACATCTGCAGCTACTTGGACAAAATTGACATTGTCTGGAGTGCGGAGCAATCGCCTAGCACAGCATTAGGGAGCATTTACTCTTGAGCCCAGCTACCAGACAGCAAATCTTGACCTTTAGGAGTTCAGAGATTAGATTTCGTTGCTGCAGGCGTTGAAGATATTGTTAGGAATTTGTTGCTATTCAAAGCAGATTTCAGGGGTTACCTATGGGTTTAATTCATCGCATCAATCATTTTTTGGAAGGTTCTTTTAAAGCCAAGATAGCTTCAAATAAAAACTAGGATTACTTTTACATTGATTGTCACCAGTGGGTAAGAAGCGAAGGGAAACACCCTTGAGATGCTGTTAAAGTTTTCGTGTTTGTTCCTTGGCTGGCTGAGGTCTACAGAATGGGGGAGGAAAGAAAGGCGTGCTTTTCCACCAGGCTTTCAAAACAGTTGCTGCAGGAATAGGCAGGAAATGAGAAGAAGGATTTGCCTCCTCTCTGCTGTAGATTTCTCCAGCCTTTAACACATTCAGCAGACCTGCAGGTTATCTTAAAGTGCTTCGTTTAAAAATAAAGGCCTGTTTAAGCCAATGGGGGTTAAATAGGGCTTATTTCATTGAGCCAGTCTGTATAGATGCACAGTGTCATCCTCCCCCTGTGTGTGGGTGTGTCCCATGTGTGCATATACAGAGTGTGTGTGTGTGTGTGTGTGTGTGTGTGTGTGTGTGTGTGTACCGTTGGCCTCTCTTATCTAGAGGTCAGTTTCCCAGCTCCCGCAGCCTTCTTGATCCCAGGGTTATATGGAAAAGATCTCTTAGGGTCTCTGGGAAGAAAACTCACTTGGTGGCCATGTGCCTTGCTTCTCGTAGCAGACTTTCACTCTGATCCTTGTTGATTTTTATTTGGCATGCAATTCCTATTAGGCTCTTTTACTCTGCTCACCAATCCATACTCGATTACACAACTTAAGAGCTTATCTCCACTGTACCTCTTTACCTCTCCAAATTTGCTTATTTCTCAAAGAGGGAGATGATCCCACAACACTGATTGCACTGCAGCTGGAAGGTGCTAAGGAGTGCTTGTCACTGCAGGTACAGCAGAGCCTGGGAAGGGCAGGGAGCAAACCCTAAAACAGATGGAGAGATTCCCCCCTACTGAGTGAAATAATGGGGAGAAGCCAACCAATGGTTTCATATGGGTCGTTATGTTTAGCTTGTCAGGATCAGGAGTAATAACTGCTGAATGTATTTTAGGAAGAGCTTTCCTAATATTGTCAACATTTAAAAGTTGCCTTCCTGGAAAGCAGCTTCATTATCAAGAAAAAGCATAGCTTTGGGGCAGGTTGTGGCTTAAAGCTGCTGAATGCATGAGATCCCCTCATGCCAGGTGCTTGGCAGGTGCGGCCACGGACTTTGTCCCTGATACTCCAGCAATGTGTCTTCCTGATACTTTGTAGAACTTCAGTGGGGAAATGAAAAGGAATCCAGCTCTTTTCTCCATCCAAGTGAAAGCTACAATTCCCAAGATTGTCTCTATCATTTTCGGAAGAGTTCCTATGTGCCAAGCAAAACACCCCAGGCAGTAGGCATTACTCCCCAATGGGCAGAGAGAAAAACCAAGATTCACAAAGTTAAGAAGTTTGCCTCAGGTTACACAAGCACCAAGGTGCACAGCTGGGATTCAGACTCAGCCCTGACTGATTTAAAGGTCTTTGCTGGCACCACCAAGCCAGGCTGGGGCTGCCATGAGGATGAGCAAATGGAGACACAGCAGCTAAATGATCCTGGACAAGTTGTGAAGGACGGCAGAACAGATATTTCACTCTTGGTCTGATGGCCTTCTCCTGAACCTGACTTTCATTGCTTTGTATAGATTACATCAGTATTAATAGCCACTGTGAATTCATAATTTGCTAAGTATAAATACATATGCATGCACAAATATGTACATTACAAAGAATGATTACTAGGCGCCTCTGCTCTTAGGGAAATATATCCACATGCACATTATAAAATAGGACAGAGCGCTTCTACCAGGCTCCAATCCCATCCTGGTGTGTGGTCACTGATGTCACCTGGCTGGAATCCGCTGCAGTGGTCTCTAAGAGAGTGATTGACTTCTCAGTGGAGTCTGAGATAGGGCTTGAGGTCTCTTAGAATTCATGGCTGAAGATGCTGCTTGTTTATAGGAAATACAATCATGCAGCTGCTGGAGAATGGGAAAACTGAAAGAGGGTGGTAACTGGGCCAAGCTCTATGAGAAGTTAGTGAGTGGGCTGACTTGGAGTTGCTTGAATGTATTTATTTTTTACTTATTTACTACAGAGGTAATTCATCTTTATTACAGAAAATTGAAAAAACTACCAATAGGCAAAAAGAAATAACAGTTCTACTAACCAGAGATAACATAAACAATTACATCAGGGTATATCCTTCCCTATTTAAAGCACATTGTTTATAATCAGATCATAATGTATATCCTGTTTCACTTAAAAATATTGGGACCATTTTTCCATGTCATAAATATTCTGCCATGTCATTTTCTATGACTGCATGGTAACTTTTTGAAAGAATCTATCATTGCTTATGATCACTCAGTTTAAGAATTTACATAATGGGTTTCTGATAAAGGTCTCAGAGCCACAGCAAGATGTCTCAAGGTTCAGAGGTTTGGTTTTTTGTTTTGTTTTGTTTTTTGGCACTGGGGACTGAACCTTGGGCCTTCACACTGAGGCGCTTCACACATCTCCAGCCTTCTTCGATTTTAAATTTTAAAGCAGGGTCCCACTAAGTTGCTCAGTTACCCAGGTTGGGCTTGACATTTCGATTCCCCCACCTCAGCCTCCCAGCGTGCTGGGATTGAAAGGCCCATGCCACCATGCCCGTTTAATAGAGGTCTTTTAATATCACCACCCAAAACAATGTCCTCAAGTCCTGTCCTCACTCCTTATTTTTTAATGATAAATGCAAGCTACGAGCCATATTACTTCAAGACCTAACTCCAGGTTCACAGACCATAAACAATTGATCATGAATGATCATTACAAAGAGGGTCTGAAATAAACCCCAGCCATGGCAATTCGTGTACTATCACCACCGTGTGCACAGTCTCTGGTTGTAGTGCATGCCTCTAGTTCCGTCATTACTCGGTGCTGTGCTCTTTCTCAGCTCCTTACGGAAGCAAAGTAGCTGAGACTCAGGAAAGTCACCCCACCAGGACGTCTCAAAATAGATCTGAAACTAGACTTGTAGATCCTAACTTCATTAGAATTTCTATATTAATAGGATGCTGTGTGGAGGGAGGGAGTGAAAAAAAAAAAAAGGAAGAAAAGAAAAAACAGGAAAGTTTCCAAAAAAGAGGCCATAGAGACAGGCACTAGTGTCTCGGCTGCTCGATGAGCAGGCAGAGAGGGCAGCAACTGTGCACGCTCCATCCAGTGCAGACCTGTCTGCTTCTCTCTACCTGGGCACAGTCCTCCCAAGAGCCCCAAATAGAGGCAGGAAGCCGTATCAGGCACAAGCACCAGACTCATGGGTCTCAAACAACAAAGTCATTCCTCCCATGCTTTTGCAGGCACTGCACGTTCCCACTGTGTGTTAACTGCATATGTTCGTGGCATGTCCCCTTGCCCTGCTGCCTGCTGTTCTCACCCTGCAGGAAGGGGAGCCACATGCTCTGATGAGACCCTGGCTCCATCATCTTCACACATTGGAGGGGCTGCCAAAGTTGGAGCACAATCTCTGAGGCCCCCAGGGCCAGCATAGGGCCAGTGGGAGGAATGTTCAAGGACAGCGGTTTCCACTCATTCTTTTGCAGGAGTTTCTTCCAGCCCCTTGGCAGGCAGTGGGAACCCCAACTTGTTGGAAAGAGCACAGACTTCGGGATTTCTCTGGATGTGGGTCCCATCCTAAGTCCTACTAACTCTGTGCCATGTAGAAGTCACACGATGTCTCTCAGTTCCAGTCCTCTCATCCACAGAAAGAAGGGTGAATCAAGTTAAGTAGTTCTACAGATATGAGGTAATACAAATAAAAAGTATTATGTGCATAAAATGCCTCCAATATAGCAGGGACCCCATTAATGTTGAGGGTATTAAGCCCTCAGATGGGTAAGCTGTTAATCTTTTTTTTGGTACTGGAGATCGAACTCAGGACCTTGCACTTTCAAGCCAGGCACAGTGCCACTGAGCCAAATCCCTGGCCTGGGTGAGCTGTTAATCTTAAAGATCTAAGCTGAATCTGAAGGGGGGGGGGTGCTGTGTGTGTGTTGTATTCAGGGTTTTGGCAAGGGAACACATTTAATACAGGACATAAAATTTATAAGATTATTTTATAATTACCTAAAAATTCAAATGCAGAGGAGTGCAAGAGATTAACTGCACACTAGGGGCCAAGGGCCTGGATCCCACAGCAATGTCCCACACAAGTCCAGCTAAAGGCTTAGAGTACAAGGCACTGTCCTCCACTAGTCCAGCCAGTGGCCCGGAGTCCAGGGCAATGTCTCAAGCTTGTACATATTGAGGATCTGCACCTGGAAGGCCCAAAGGCCAGTGGTGGAAGCCAGAAAACCTATGCTGGTGGGATGAAGGGTCTGTGCCACTAGGCTGAGGGATCCACACCGGAGCCAGAAAGTGATGCTCATGGTGCAGATCAGAGCTCCCCTGATGAGAACAGCAGCCATTCCCAGTGACAGTGAGGCCCCGAGCTCCTCCTCCAATGAGAACAGCCAAGTTCACGTCAGGAAAACCATCCTCAGCAAGCTTCTCCTAGAAAATCAACAGCCCATGATCTTCCACGATCTTCCCCTGCAGTTCTCTTTTATGGCTATTGGCAATAATCCTCAGGTGGGTCTTCCATGCTCAGACCACGCTGATTCAGTTCAGCTGGACGTTACAAGTTGACCATTAGTTAATCCACCACAATGTGTGTGTGTGTGTGTGTGTGCGTGTGTGTGTGTGTGTAGGAGGCATGGTGATAAGGCAAGCAAAGCCCAAAGGAAAAATCTGACACTTTGGATAATGACAAGTATATGACATGCACTTGGAGTGCGTTGCATTTCTCTAAAGTGACAAACCACATGTTGGCTGGTGAGGCCTGAGCAGCCCCTCTGGAGTCTCACCAGCACCTGAGCACAAATGGTTTCCTTGTGGTATGGATTCAACATCAGCACCATCCCTGTGGCCCATCCTGGTCTTGTCCCCAAGCACCTGCCACATGAAAACTTGGGGTCTGCCTTGCCTTGTGCCTGTGTGAATGGGGAGCCCTTGAAGATGAAAATGCACCCTCTCCCCAGTCTTTTCTTGCTTAGTGATTCCCAGAATGAGAATCAGTACTGAGACGCTACATTCACTTTTTGTGTACAGTGTCCATACCGTCCCATTCATCCCCACAAAGGGAGCCAGATCCCTAGAAAAACCCATGTCATTTGAGGTAGCATGAGGAGAACCCCAGGCAAGTACCTTCCTGTGACACAGTTCCTCCTAGGGAGAGGTTGGCAATCTTTCCGAAAAACCAAATTATCAAACTATTTTTGACCTTCAATATATTTGTCCTTTCATCCATTAACTACTCAATGTGTGTTTATAAAGCAGCTTCCTGGAGAATGGAGAGCGAACACTGACTGTCAAGCCCCTACCCTGAGGAGCTCGGAAACTAGTGGAACAGGGCTGAGCTGAAGGGCAGGGATGGAGGCTGTGCTCTGCCCGGCAAAGGCCGGCTGTCCCAGCACTGTCACCAGACAGAGGGAAAGGTCTGGCTTTCTTGTTGAACCCACGCCAGAAAGATGGTGCATCAGAGATAAAGAGCAGGAAGCAAGTCATGTGCAGGATGCCACAAACTTCTGCAAATAAGTTTGAGATAAACAAACCAACTAAATGATACAGAACTCGGTAATGAATCAGACTTGAAATCTTCACTTTTCTGCCCCGTATGCTTTTGTGCTATTATTTAAGGGTACACTTTCTATCCATTGTCCTATGTTAAGTAATCCAGTACTTTCCAATTCACCTGATCCTGAGCAGTATTTTCCAATTAAAGCTTCCAGTTTTACCCCAGTCTCTTTCAACGTCTCACTCTGTCTAAGCTCTAAGCAGGGCAGAACAAGCGATTCCAATCCACTCTCGAGCTTGGACTCTGACCTCAGAGACTCCCTCAGGAAGACTGCTGTCATCTCCAGGTCCATCTCAAGGGAAAGAAAGGGAAGGCAGAAGTAGCTGCAGCACCTGCTTCATGTAATACAGAGTCATAATGAATGCAACAACAATGTTGACCACAGCTCCACACCGCTAAGCCCCAAACCCAAGTCGGGCGAACCAAAATTTTTCAGAAGCTTATAGCAAACACATTGGGTGGCAAAACCAGATCTGAGTTGATATGAGTCTATTTATAGTCTTTTACTTATGCTAAGTGTGAATATTCATACATTTCATTAAAGAAATATTAATATGTTTAATTATGAGACACTGCTGCAGTGTAATTTATGAAAAATGCCCCATGTTACCTTTATAAATTTAAAAATTTCTGAATTCTTAAACAGATTGGTCTCATGGATTTCTTTTAAGGGATTGTGAACCTATACTCTATTTTTTATTAGTCTATCTTGTGATTTCACCTTTATCTTTCATAGAGATAATTTTTTAAATCTTTCTTTCTCTCTTTCTTTCTTTCTTTCTTTCTTTCTTTCTTTCTTTCACCAGAGATTCAACCCAAAGCCTTCACATTGAGCTGCATCCCCCAGCTCTTTTTTTTTTTTTTTTGGAGATAGGGTCTCACTAAATTGCCCAGGCTGGGCTTGAACATGCAGTCCTCCTGCCTCGGCCTCTCAGAGTGCTGGGATTATAGATGTATGCCACCACACCTGGCTCTTTAATTTTCTTGAGAGTCCAAAGCAAATGATTTTCTAAGATTCTTTTTGCTTCTTAACCACATATCCTTTCTTCCACAATACTCAAAATTAGTTTTTATCTCATGTAGACTGGGCTTAAAACATCGGGTATTTTTGTAGCTTAGAAAAAGAGTTGCTGTGTAGTTTTTATCTTTTTTAAGAACTTTGTTGAAGTATAACATATATGATAAAATTTGCTTGTCTTGTGTGTACAATTCAATGACTTTTGGTAAATTTGCAGAACTGTATGGGCGACATGATAATTCAGTTGTAGGACATTTCCATCACCCAAGGGAAAGGCTGTGTCTATGCATGGTCACTACTGCTCCCATCTCTGACAGCCACTAGTCACTGTCTACTGTTCATCTCATGAGCCACTCTATACCCTTCGAATGGTGCCCACAGTCCTCCTAGAGAAACTGAGGCCTGCATATTGGATGGAGCTGGATTTGATCCTGGCCCTCTTGACTCTGAATTCATCATCTTTCTTCAGCTGCTTCAAAAGGTCAAGAGCAGCCTCTCTCCAGACAGGACCAGAAATAAGAGTCGCCCAGGCATGGACATTGGAGAGAGCAATGACCACAGGGTGATCGTGAACTTGGTGACCTTTAGGCTCCTGCCAATTCTGAGCTCCTGGGATTCTACAAATCCATAAAATGCCTCTGGGTAAGCCAGGGACTTACTTTAATGAATAGATAAGCATGATGTATCATGAACAGACTAATTGCATATAAAAGGACCGCTTCTGAAGTGCACAGTGTGCTCCCTTAAGCACATTAAATGGCCCCCAGAGATGCTGTCTGCAACCATCATTTGCATTATCAATGAAGAGGTGGTTTGCAAAGCCAGGGGGAGCGTCACCCCAGCCCAGAGTCCAATCACACACATTCTTACATAGTGATGTCCAAGTTAGTGAAACCTTTGGATAGATTTATTCTCTCAGCTCTTTAAATTGGAAGGTGGTACTTCTGAGGTGATTGTTCTGGTATGCCAGTGTTTCCGGTACGCAAGAATAGCTGACAGGATAAATTAAAACCATGCCTGTACCACAGTTAGGAAACAGCTAATGCACTGTTCTTATTTTTATTGAGAATTAACAACTTCCTCTTTCTCTGTTCATTCTCAAAGCCACCCAGATTTGCCTGCAGGCTCCTTTCTGTTACAGTGTCATCTGCTCCTCCTACCCTCCCCATGTTTTAGAGATCATAGGTTCATCTATACTCTCTGCCTGAGCTAAACATGGACCTAGAAAAAAGCCTGCGATCCATCCTTATGCCCTGGTGTGACACTGACATCCTTACCATCCCAAATAGAGATTTGAAGCCCAGGCTTTAGAGCAATTTTGGAGCAAAAGACTATTTGGTCCCTGATACCAACATTGCACTCCCAAGGTAAGAATTTTATAACCCATGGGCATTTCTGGGTGTTTGTAAAATTTTATGACATATATTATAATTAACATGAATAGATCTTTTTTGTTGACAAAGAGAAGTTCCCTATTTTGTATCACTTAATCATGATGGTGATCCTATGACGATGGTAAGTTGTCAATTGTCAATAATTAGCATTATTAATCTCAGTAGTATTATAAATTATTAAGAAGTGATGTGAGGTGTATAATGCATTTATTACTGAGCTTCCTGATTTAAAGAATACATACAGTACATTACCTGTTGTGATTTTCTAAATCTGCATCCTTACTTTTAGAGATAAGAAAAATTAGATTTGAATATGTTAAGTCATTCCCCAAAGGTTTATCCAGCTAATAAAAGTAGGGTGCAGGTTGAGATTTCATAGCAATTTTCCCTGGAACACAGGCTTGATAACAGTATAAATAGCATGGCCTTGCCTAATGTCACAGAGCTAATTAGTCGCAGAGGAGGGAACTGAACCTAAGGACCATTTCTCTGAGTTCTAGGATGGTGGTGGTGCTGCTGCTGCTACTTCTTTCTCTCTTCCTCCTCCTCTTCCTCTTTTTCCTCCTCCCCCTGCTCTTCCTCTTTTTCCTCCTCCCCTTCCTCTTCATCTTCCCTTTCCTCTTCCTCTTCCCCCTCCTCCACCTCCTCCCCTCCCCTTCCTCTTCCTTCTTTCCTCCTCCTCCTCCCTCTCTTCTTCCTGCTCTTCTTCTTCCTCCTTCTTCTCAAACTAGGCTACAGTGACATTAAAAAACAAATGAATCAAAGACCCAAATTCAAGGCTTGGACTTGATAGTGAATTTCCCAGACCATGGAATTCTTCACCTCTACTGTGAACCAGCGAGAAGACACAGCTTCCCTAGGACAAATGGCAGCTAAGAAGTTTTTAGACTCAGAAACTTATACATTTGAGCTATTTTACTATGAGTATTTTTCTCCTTAAATGAATTTGTTGTAAGTACTCAATTGGAGAAAAATTTGAGAATATCTCTTTTTAAAACTAGCAACAAAGTAAAAGTATAGGATTTCTTGAATGTTCTCTCCTATCTCTTATTACAGTTGGTCCTCTCCACTTCTCAGCAGGGCATCATGAGATTTTCCTGCATAGGCATATGTCTGTAAGCAAGAAAAAAAATAGAGTGTTCCAGTGTTTCTATCTAAAGCATGTTTTCACATGAGAGCACTCATCTTGCTGGACATTATAATGGTTGAATGATGATCTTGGGGTGCCTGGGACTAGGGGCACTAGATTATATTTCACTTTCAATTTCTTTGTTTACAAGCAAGGGATTCAGTAATAGAATGTAGCTGATGTTCATCTATGACTGAATCAGGACCATGACCAATAAAGTGGTAATAAAGAAGTGTAGAGGAAAAAGTATAGAGAAAAAAATGATAGCAGGAAATGTGTCCCTCTGAAAAAAAAATACTTCTACCAAAAAATCTTAGGACGTGTCTCTTCTGAGTGGTTAGAATGAGTTTCCTGGAAAACATTTGCTAAATATTCAAGGGTGCATTTATTGCTACTTTTTCTATTTTAATAAACTATAAATTCCTCACTGTATCTCTTGCCTATTTCTTTAACCACTGGTTTTGAAATTCATAGACATTTTAAATATGGAATTTGTGATCATAATTGCTGTCTCTTTGTTACTTTCTCCTTTCTGAGACAAAATACCAGACAATCACAAGTTAAAGGAGGAAAGGTTTGTTTTAGCTCATAGTTTGTAAAGGTCTCAGGCTGGCTCCACACCAGGGCAGCATGGCAGGGGGGCATGGCAGAGGAGAAACAGTCCATGGCAAGGTAGGCAGGAAGGGATGAGTCTTCCTTTCCCTTTCTGTTTTATTTAGGCTAGCAGTTCATTGGTTGGTGTCACTAACAACAGTGTGGGTCTTCTGTCTTCAGTAAATCCATTCAGCCTCACCCAGAACTATACTAATCCAGCCAGTGGAGCAATCTGGTTGTCATGCACCCTTAATCCAGTATCTCACACCCATGAGATACTCCCAAAAAGCCCCGCCAATAAGCACAAGAGGCTTTGGGGGGACATCTAGATACAAGCCATATAGCCTTCTATCAAATCATACTGTTAAAAATGACAAGTGTGCCACATAGACAGGGTATTTCTTCCCTGACTGTGGTAGGAGAGAGTCAGCTATGCCTCTTCCTCCAAAGAAGGCCAGCCTGAGTTCTTCTAAAGACAATCAACTCCAGTGCAGCTGGACCATGCAGACCAGAAGTGGCAGCGCAGAGGCCCCAAACCGAATCAAGCCCACAGACATGTTTTAGTTGGCTCATACAATTGGGAAAAGTTCTTTTAAATAGTTCCCAGCCCTAAAACAGATTGGATAAGTTCATATAAAAATCCTTATTTCTGCCATCTTTTGAAAACTCAGAAGCTCTACATGCTGGTCCTGAAATTGCCCACAATGACAGGACCTCTGGTCCTATTGCTCTGTCCTGTTAGATGGGACATCCACTCTCCAGGCTACCCTGGTCCTCACCTCTTCTAGATATTGTGAGAAAAGCTTGGCCTCTGCAGGCATCTGAGATTGCACCCTAGAAGATCATCCAGTGATAAATAAAAATAATCTTCACTTTCAGTATTTATTAAAAGAACTGTGATATGCTGACATTTGGGAAAGGAGCATACGGGTCAGCCCATCCTCAGGCACATGCTTATTTGTTCCTCTTTGTGGCAGGGTGTCCACATGTACTTTGTAGCCCCTGCTCCCCCCCAACCCCCAGCCAGTTCTAGAGAGTCAGAGCCCAGCTTCGGAGGCTGACTGTGTTTCCACTAATTCCGTGATGCTGGGCACATCACTGCGCCTCTCCCAATCCCAGTATCCTCCGTAAAATAAGGATGCTGTGAGAGAAATGTGAACACAGGTATGTCTGTGCAGACCTCATGCACCTAACACCTGATGCCTGCTCCCTGCTTCTGTGTCCCCCATCATGCCAGTAACTAGATTGAGTTAGTTAGCTTGCCCTCTGAGCTACCAGCTGAATGGGTCAAAATGGTTGCAGAAGAAGAGCACACAGATTCCCTGCAGAGAAGCAGGGTGATGTGGGGCTGCACTAAATACTGACAGCCCTTCTGCAGCACCCTGGACATTCTGGAAGGTTCTCTCAAGGTTGTGACTTCCCTCCGATGGACTGACTTCTGTCCTTTGTCATAGCTGAGGTTGAGCTGCAGCTACCTACTTGAAAAGGAACCATGGAAACTGTGAACTTGAGATCAGATTTCAGGATGGAGCCCAAGGCTTCCTGCCAAGTGTGAATGCTGTATGAGAGATAACAATAGGAGTGAGATATGCTAAAAGTGTTATACATGAATTTACATTCAATAAAAAACCCTTCCAGCTATAATTATCACATTTTTGCTAATATTGAGATTCTAGATGTCAGATTTAATATTTGAGTAAACTAATTAAAGAATGTTTTTTCCATTAGCCTTGACAAATAGTCTTTCTTACTGAAAGTTTCAAACGTGCATTTTTTTTAAAAAATGTTTTTTGGGGTGAAACTGGTCTGCACAAGCAGCACTTTGCTTTTTCTTCTCCCTCCCTTTCCGCTTCTGCCATCCTCAGCTCTGTTTTGGGTTCTTTTGTTAGGGGTACAATTTTCAGACAGTGTTAATGTGTCTTTTTTATGCGTTTGCCAAATAGTTCTAGGTGGAATTGCCTCTTAAGATTTCTTCTTTGGCTGTGGCACATTCAGACTCAAATAGTTGTGCTCAGTAGAGCCATTGTCACATTATAACAGTGAAAATGCTTCATCGTGTGCTATAGAACAAGATGGAATTTTCGTTAAGGAGCTCGGGGATCAAGGCAGAGGAAAAAGATTAATTTTTATGCATCAAGTCATTATGGAGGGGGAAGGAGAGATGAAGCTTGCCAGCAAGGAGATTTTCTCATCTAATATCGACACAGAGCATGCGATGGGAGGATTGCAGGCTCTAGTCTCAGATTTGTTTTTACCTTTAAAGTGCTCAGATCTAGGTCATAAGCTTGTTTACACATATTTCAGGTTTTTAAAACAGTCTTCCAAAAAGATATCGTTTCCTAGGATTTAGGTGCATCTGAAAATATTTTGATTGCTTTATTCCACAAAAAAATGGATAGCTATATTTCAAACTGTTTTGAAAAGACAGGAAAAAAAAGAAAAGGCAAAAAAATAAAACCACCCCAGAACATTCTTTACCTTACTATCCTAATCCAGCAGCCTAGTGGTGTATTTCTTTTTCCACTTCTTCAGCTTGCAAACATACACTCACGAGTTACACCATTTCTTTTTGTCGTTCACCAAATACTATACTATACATGGTCTCCACACTCTTGCATAGATTCTTTCCAGTTTATTAAGTTCATCTATTGTTAAGTATTTGGGAAACTTCCCTTCTTTCTTCTAGACACACACATGCACACGCACACTCGTGCACATGTATATACATGCACACCTGGATTTTGCCATCTTTTGTAGAATAAATTCCCTAAAATGAAATTTCTGCATCCAATGAATAATTTTAATATTGCAATGCAAATTGCCAAATTGCTTTCTAAAAGAAATACCAGTTTTTTCTTAAGCCACATAAGAATGCCTTTTCACCACATCAATATCATTTTAGTTAATTTGATAAATGTACTTGTTGGGCTTTTAGTCAAAAATTATGGAATTCATAATTGACCTTAAATTTTCTGATAAATCACAAAGCACTGTATATGGTGGCAATTAATATAATTGCCAATAATTACTCTCAATAACACACTCTAACATTTAAGGACAGGATATTAGTATGGCAGAGTGTGTGAGAGTAGTTAGGAGTGTGGCCTGCCCGTCAGGCTGTTGGATGCAAAGCTGGGCACCACCATGCACCAGCTCTGTGACTTTAGGCCAAAGGGCCCCCACCTTGCCATTAGTGACATTTGGAGCTACTAATTTTTTACTATGGGGGGGTTGTCTTATGTATCTCAGAGTATTTAGCAGTGTCCCTGGCTGCTACCCTGCCCTTCCTGCTGGTGTGACAAGCCAAATTGCCTGCCAACATTGCCAAGTGTCCTGTGTGGGCACACCCCACCCCTCCAAGAACAATTGGCTGAGGTGAATTACCAAAACTCTCAGTGCTGGTTCTGGGTGTGAAACAGGGATAACAATACTCACCTCAAAGCATTACTGGAAAGACGCCATGGAGTTGCCCCTTACAACATGGGGAAGAGGTGCTCTGTCAGCAACAGCTATTGTTGAGACCAAATTCCCAATGGTTGCTCTCAAATAACATTCTTGATTGTTACTATGCTATAAAACAGGTTGTGTACAAATTTGAAATATTTAGAAAAGTACCAGAAGCTAATAAGGATCTCCTATCATCTTAACAGCCAAGGACAATCCCATTAACATCAAGGTGTCTTTTCATCTCAGGCATCCAGGAGAGCTCCTGGCACATTATAAATGATCAGTAGATGTGTTGGATGAATATAAAAAGTGAGATCAGGTCATAATGTTAAGTGAAATAAACCAGGCACAGAAAGACAAACACCACATGGTTCCACTCATATGTGGGATATAAAGAAGCTGAACTCATAGAAGTAGACAGTGGAATAGTGGTTATAAAGGCAGAGCTGGGGAGACATTGGTTAACTGGTACAAAGTCATGACCAAATAGGAGAAACACATTCTAGTATTGTTACACAGAAGGATGATTATTAAAAAATATTGTTAATATTAAAATATTATTTAAAAATACAATATAATTTAAAATATTTTATAAAATAGAAGAGAAGACTTTAAAAGTTATAAAGAAATAATCAATGTTTGATATGATGGTGTCTTACTTTTCTCATTGCTGAGACAAAATACCCAATGCCCAGAGTTAAAGGAGGAAAGGTTTATTGTAGCTTCATAGTGTATAGAGGTTTCAGTTCATAGTTGGCTGGCTCCAAGGCAGGGGAGAATGGCAGAGGGGCATCATAGAGAAGAAACAGTTCATGGTGGGCAGAAGACAGCAAGCAGAAAAGTGGAAAAGAAGCAACAGCAGCCTCTTATCTCTTCCAGGCTACCTACCCTTTGGGTGGTGCCACCTACATCCAAGGTGGGCCTTACAATTATCCACACCTAAAACTATGCCAAACCAATCAGTGCACTAATTTAGTAATCACACACCCTTAATTTTAGCATCACACACTTAATCCCAGCATCACACACCCTAGATCCAGCCAGCCCTGAAAAGCCCCACCTATGACTGCATGAGGCTTTGGGGGGACATCCAGACACAAGGCATAACAGATGGACAACCTAAATATACTGAGTTCATCATTATATAATGTGTATACAATGTATAAATGTACCAAAACATCACATTGTACCCTTTAGAAATATACAATTATCAGTCAATTAAAAAATAAGTTTAAAAAGTGAGCACTAGCTATAGCTCATATGAAGTTTTGCATTCTGTTTTTCTCACTGCAAATATTTCCTGCTGTTTCTGGAAATTCTTTGAAAAGATGTTTAATGATGGTACAATGTGAACTCTATGAATGTTCCCTAATTTAATTAACCTTCCATCTACTATTCTTTCATTATATGTGTAATTCAATAAAGGCATAGCAATATAGATAAATATACATATCAGCATATACTTATCTATCAGTTTTTGCATCAGGACAATATTATTTTAGTTACTAAAATGTTTAAATATTTTTAAATGCGAAACCTTTCTTTTTCTCTTAACTCCTATTTTTTTTCTTCATGATGAATATTAGGACAATTTTGTCGTTGTCAGAAAATATTTTATTTTACTTAAAGAAACAATTTATTGTTTGGGGGGGTTGGGGTTCTGAAGTGACATTAAAATCTGCTTTGGGGTGAGGTAATATATAACAAGCTTGAAGTTGCTGGGGGCCTTGAGATGGTTTGTGACCAGAGTACCAGCCGATGTTCACTTCATAAAATTTAGGTTTTCCAAGTCTCTGGAGATAAATGCAAATATCCCTTTTCATGGCTCAAGAAGATTAGTGTGGTTATCAAGACTCCAGTGTCTCACCTTAAAGTGTGTACACACGATATTTATAGGAATGGAGAGAGGTAGTATTATAAACTGAACTGTCCTAGAAAATCTGAGATCTGTTGTAACTCTCGGTCACACAGCCATGGGAATCGGACATTCTGTTTGGGTTATAAATTCCAATTCCAGTAGTGCTTATTTTCCTTTTTCTGTATGTTAAAATGTCCAAGGTATAACTTACATAGAGAAAGCCATGTTGGGCTAATTTAAATACCAAGACACACAGGACCTCAGATCCTTGCAGTATAATACGGTGGCAAAACCACGTTAATTGGCATCAGACAACACTGGGTTGGATCCTTATTCTACCTCTTCCCAGCAGGGTGACCTTGGATAACAGCAATATATGTATCTGCCTGGTAGAGTTGTGAAGACTAAATGAGATGCAGTATGCTAAGGACTTAGCACTTAGAACATGCTTAATCCTAGGAGCTCTATTATCCCTCCTGCCAATACTGTTGCTTCTTCTAATATAATTGTATTGCTTTTGTTGTTGATCAAGACAAAGGTGATTGAGAGCTGTTCCTGAACCCTAACTCTGCTGTTGTGTGTCTGTATGGGATCTCGGTCATAGTCCGCTCATGTTGCCTATGGTTTTATTCCTCTGAAAGGTAGTCTATCTTTCTATACAAAGAGATCGGTGCCAACTATTGGTGCCTAAGAGACAATGTCAGTTCCATCCCCAGAGAAATGCCAAAGGGGGAAAAAGTGAATTCTAGGGATAAAACTATTAAAATTAAAACAGAAACAAATATCCCTATCCTTCCTAGACTTGCCCACGAAGGCACACTTTCAATGTAGGGCCCGCTGTATGGAGCTGAAGTCCAAGCTCACATTTATGCCTATTAAAAGTGGTGTGTCTCATGCTCTCTTCTTGGCATTAAAAGACAATATCTTTTCTCTTAAAAGGAAATTAGGTCTTATTACCATCCTTGCAATACAACCTTCACAACAGAGGACAGCCTTTTAAAGATTCAGGCTCTAATTTAAATATGACATTATAGAGCTGTCTGGGTATTTGGAAAATTCCTTTAGACATCCCAGAGTCCCACATATAGGGTCATTAATCAGCAGCTCAATCTTTTATTTATATACTAGCTGGGGAAAAGCAAGAGGAGGACTGAGATCAAAGATGAAGAAGTGTTATTAGTAACACAGTGCATCAAAATCATCAGGATTTTAAATGGGAAAGCAAGTGTGGAGGGCAGCATGGCTGAGACCTTAGACTTCCTAAGAAAACACAATTGCAGGTTTAATTAATGAAAAATAGTTAAAGAGTTTCCTATTTCTAAATCAGAGTAAATCCTAAATGATTACATATGGTAAGGGCTTCATATGCCACTCCAGGCAGCTGGAAAAGCCAAATGGATCGCTTTCCTGTCTCTGTTCTCTCCCTTCCCATAGCCAGCACTTTTGTTGAAGTCTTAATGATTTCTCATTCCATTGTGAAAAAGCACCTCAAAACTAGCCTATCTTTATTTTAGCTTTCTCGCATCATTCCTCTTTCCTCCCGCTGCAGGGTATCTTTTAAAACTCAGGGCAACCCTGTCACCTCTGGTAACATCCTTCTGAGCCTTTGCGTTGCATAAGAGTCATTCGCTTTTCTGCACATATGTTAGACCTCAATGAAAAATGGCAAGAAGGAAGGCGCCTCATTGGGTGGGCCTGGGGAGGCATCCAGGTAGCAGGAACCATCAGGCTGAGGTGCCCAGTGAGAGCATGTGTGGTCGAGGTGAGGGGCAGAAGAAGGTCAGGGAGGCGGAAGGTGGCAGCCAGCGGGAAGGACAGTCAGAGTGCAGGTAAAGTCTTATGAGTAGCAGAAGAAAAAGAATTCTGTGTTAAAGCGCTAATGCTGTTATACCATTGGACACGTTTACCAGCCATACTGTATATACTGTTTTGAGGAGCTCTGTCACAAGCTCCAGTTGTTTTATTTATAGTTTATTTTCTCTCCATTGATATTAAAGACAGCTAAGACACAGGTATGTTTTATCTAAGAGTGTCTGATTTCTCTCCTTCTGCCTTCTACTTTTTTCTCCTGAAATGTTAGAAAACAAATCCTACATAATTTATTATCATTAAATTAAAAGACAAGACTATACTGTATCAAGACAGACTATACTGTAAAAAGACCTTAAGAAGACAGGGACAAAAGTGCTAAAGACATCATATTATAGTGATTCATGCATACCGATGTTTATAGTGGCACAATTCATACCAGCTAAATTCTGGATCAGTCTGTGTGCCCATTAACAGATGAATGGATAAACAAATTGTGATATCTATACATAACTGTATAAAGGATAAATTTGAGACATTTGTAGAAAAATAGATATAATTAGAAAATATAATGTTGAGTGAAATACATAAGATACACAGTCTTAAATACCATATAGTAGTTCTCACTTGAGTGAGGCAAAGTACAAACAAAGAATAAAATGGATGGATAGAAGGAAATATGAGGATAGAGCTCTTGCAGATGGGAAGATGTCTTAGTTACTTTCCTTATTGCTGAGACAAAATATCCTACACCCACAAGTTAAAGAATGAAAGGTTTATTTCAGCTCATAGTTTGTAGAGGTTTTAGTCCAGTGGGCTGGCTCCAATGCAAAGCAGCATGGCTGAGGCACCTTGCAGAGGAGAAACCGTTCATGGTGTGGCAGGGCAGGTGGAAGGCAGAGAAGCAGTAGCAGCAGCAGTAAAAGAAGCAAACCTGCCTTTCCCCTTTATCCCAAACAGGCTACATATCTTTTGGGTGGTGCCACCCACACCCAGGGTGGGGCTTCTATCTTCAATAAATCCATTCAACCACACCCAGAACTATGCTCATTCTAATCAGTGGACTAATTTAATATCAAACATCCTTAATCCCAGTGTCACACACCTTAGGCTAGTGATGGTAAAGCTTTCAGAGACTTAGTGCCCAAACTACAACTGAAAACGCAGTTCTTTATCACAAATTACCACCACTGCAATTAAATCTGATGCTCAGCTGCTAGGAAGATGCTAGGTCAACTTGACTCACATGACAACAGAGAGGGTACTGTGTGTCCATTGCAGCACATGTGTGATAGATTCACCACCACTGCCCCAGACCTAGCCAGCTTTGAAAGGCCCCACCTATGACAGCATAAGGCTTTGGGGGACCTAGCTACAAGCCATAACAGAAGGGGTCGAGGAGACTAAGGGCGAGGGGAGAGGAGGAGGGGAAGGGGAAGCAAGAAGAATTAAGATGTACAAATACCAAATACCCACTATGCGTGAAAACCATATATGTCATAAACATGAGCTAAGAATAACAACAAGAATGAAAATGAGAAAAGGAGATTTAGAGGTGAAGGGAAAGAGGTGGGTGAAAAGGGGAAGGGGATTTTGATCCCTGGTACCCCCAAAAAAACCCAGAAGGGAAAGGGGATTAAAAAAGAAACAAGCTGTGTTATATCCATGTACCTTCTCCCCAGGATGAATATAAACATCACGTACTGCAAACATGCGCTAACAAAATTTTGAAAAGAGGGGGGAGAGATAAGGACATTTATTTATCTATTTTTTTCTTAGAAATATTTTAGATATTTACTGTGCATTTTATGTGTCAGGAGCTGAAGATAGAGTAAAGAACAAATCAGATCCAAAAAAAATCCAATTCTCTTGAATATTATATCTCAGTAGGAGACAGAAAGAGCTAAATGAAATATGTAGTATTTGAAATGAAGAAAAGTGCTGTGAAAAACTGAAAGTGTACCCTTTCACAAAGCTGGCCAGAGTCCACTTCAAGGGGTAAATAATCCTGGTGGGCCCATTTTAGGGTGGGAGAGTCCCCAGGACCCAAACCAAGAGAGAGAGATTTCTCCACAAGATCTCAAGAAACAGAGCTAAGAAGTAGACTCATGGATGACAGGAATAATTGTGCTGGGTAAAAAATCCAAAGACTAAAAAGGCAGAGACATGCTGAGAGCAGGGGTCTGGGAAGCAGGATGATTGCTGAAAGGAATTGATCTGTGAGAGCGGATCTGATTCAGAAAGCATGATTCTGGGGACAAGGAGTTTCATAGTGCAAGCTACAGGGAACTGAAGAGCTGAAGTCTTGCAGGGTTGCAAAATTGATGACCAATGTCTGGATACTTGCTTATTCACCCTCCACTAGGTACTTTCTAGGAGTCCTCTTTAGGACACATACGAAGTGTGATTACAAAATTCAGTGAAAGTTTACATTTTAAAAAGTTGTTACAGTAAAAGACATATCATCATTAATCCCCCAAAATAGTCCTTGCTTCAATCACACTTATCTCATCATTCTTGCTACATTCTGAAGCAGTTCTGGAAGATTTTTTTGTGAAGGTCTTTTCATGGCTACTTCCATGTCCTGAATCAATCCAAACGTTTACAGGAATTTCTGTCTATTTGACAGAAATACCAAAACATTGTGGAGTGTCCTCACTCACCATATTCACCAGATCTGGCACTGTGTGGCTTCTGACTCTTTCCCGAAGTCAAAATGACCAGGAAAGGTAAATGTTTTGAATCAATTCAGGACATAGAGGCAGCCATAACACCAGGACTAAAGACACAAAGAGAATGTCTTTTGCTATGGTAAATTTTTAAAAACTTAAACATTCACCATATTTTATAACCACATAAAGCATGTGCCTTATGATCTCACTTACCATGGAAATGATTTTACACCATCTTCTTTTACGTGCATTTGAACGTGGGCTGGGTGCAGGACCTGTCAAGTCTCAGCTTCCCTCCACTCATCACAGTGGTACCCCACTCCATGACGCTGTTTATGCCAATTTAGAGAAGCTCTCCTATTCTTCAGAAAAGTGGATAAGCCAAACACAGATGCGGTATCAGCTAAAGTCTCACAGAGGGGAATCTCTGCCTGACATGCAGGGATTTCTAGAGTGTGATTTATGCCTTAGAGTCACCCCAGTGGGAGTAAGGGGATACAGTCCTCATATCCCATCTAGTAGTCAGTGTCTGTGAGCAGCCCTAGAAAGCTCTAAATATCATAACAAGTTAGTGTGGACCAAAGCAGGCTGAGGGTGGTCAATAGTCTCCCCTGTCCCCTGGTCTCTGTCACACACACACACACACACACACACACACACACGCACCACAGCAAAAAAGAAACAGGTATTCTTGCCAAATCACCAACATTTTCTGCTACTGAGGGCCTCCTGCTTAATATTTTGTTTTCATGAGTTCCACTGCTAAAACAAACAGTTTAACAAACACTGTAGCTGGTAGAATAGAATGTGTTTGGGTTTAAATTCTTCCCTTTCATCTACTGTAAGGTGACAAGTCATTGTCTCTGTGCAGAGATCAGATCCATATGCTGGTCCCAGACAAGGAAAAGAAACTGTGGCTCTCATTCACATGTGGCAAGTAAGAGTGGACCGTATTTAAAAACAAACCATCCATGCACATGCAGTCCCAGCTGCTTGGGAGGCTGAGGCAGCAGAATCACTTGAGCCTCGGAGTTCAAGCCCAGCCTGGACAACATAGAGAGATGCTAAATCAAAAACAAATAAACAAACAAACAAAAAATCAGACAAGATGATTCTACATAAACTGAAAAAGGCCCCTCCCTTTTTAAGTGGAAAGGCCTCGAAATGATCACTTCTAATGGCAGTTTTCCCATATGGCCCTTCGCTTATCTCTCTACTGAAGCCTGTCTGAAGTAGTTCTTTCTGAAATGAGCAGGCCAGCTTGGTGATGAGGCACCTGAGCGTGAGTATACCTTAATGTCCCTACTCTATTCTTGTCTTGCTCGTTCTTTCATTCAATAGTGTGCACTGGTAATGGGTGTTCAGACAAAACAGTGATGGTCTGTGAGTGTCCAGTCATTCAACAAATGCACATGGCTGAGGCCCAGTACACCCACAGCCAGGACTTTGCCCAGCAACTTGTCACTGACATATTTTGCCCAAAAAGACATGTGTGCCAATCAGTGGCTAATCCAGTCCATTTGGTGTTTGGATTTCATTATCTACAGCACAGTTATTCTAAGAAATATTGAATATCCATTTTATCTACAGATTTCCTGCTGAAGTATCTCTATGGGGGCCCAAAGATTTAGAAAGCTGACACACCATTCAGATCTTTTCCTAAAAGTGATTAGCAAACTGGATAGTGACTTCAGCTGAGATTTCTCTCCCTAATAATTTGACGTAAGCATTGTTTTTATTTCAGACTTCCGAGCAAACAGCACCTGATTTTGTAAAGGTGACTGGAAACATCTGGGGATAATTTCAAAATGAGTTTAAACAGAAAGATAAAATAATTTTGCACACAGACATCAAAGTTTCTAAAAGCAAAGAGAAAGAGGGAGAATGGGACTCACATGTCTTAGAATGACACAGTGCAGCTGTTGCTGACATCTGTAGAGCCAGCTGTTGACACTCAGCTCAGCAATGTCTCTTACTATGCATGGTGACCACTGCTTGGTCACCTCTGATGAAATAAGGGCACAGTCAGCATTGTGCTCAGTAAGCTCTGAAGCATAGATTTGGGAGCAAAGGAGAAGCAATTTACCTGAAATACAAGTCCTTTTTACTTCCTCTCAATTCATCCTGTGGCTGAAGTACAAAGGAATACACGTGGGAGTCCCTGCCCCATTTGCTCTTTCCATCTCCTCGGGCTCCTTCCTGCCCCTTTCTTCCCCTTTCTGTCCCTTCCTGCCCCTTCCTGCCCCTTCCTGCCCCTTCCTGCCCCTCCGTCACTCCGCGCCCTCTGCAGATTCCACACCTGGAAACACAGTGAGCATTCCCACACGCCATGACGTTTCCAAGGCGTCTTCCCACGAGTGATCACAGGCAAGCCCCCACAGTTTCTTCATGAGGCTGCTGTGCTGCCGTCCTGTTATGCAGACAAGGAAACTGAGTCCTGGGGTGGCTGTGGCCAGTTTGGTGACTTGCCCTTGGGAGGACTTGGCAGACCTGGGGTGGGGAACGAAAAGGTTTGACACCTGCATCTAAGGGTCCCCTCTGCTCAAGGGTGTGGCCTGTCCAAGGCCTGTGGTCTGAGAGTCCAGGCTCTTTTAGGTACCTCACTCTTTGAGTCTCTGAAAGTGTAAATGACCTGAGCAGGGGAACATGTAGATTTAATTTGTGCTAAGCGGTTGCTGATCACTCAATTCTTCCTCTGTACAGAGACCCCTAGCACTGCCCAGAAAAAGTCTTGAGCATGAAAGTGGGAGAGCTGGGCAGTGAAGAAGAGTGAGCCTTGAATAGCATAGCTGTTTTGGGAACACTCTCAGTTGGCAGTTCTGGGACAAAGCCTGCTCTCCAGCACATTTCCACACTGGGAGTTGGGAGAACCAGAATTCAGGACCTGGGCATGAGGAAGCCTGGGTTCCCTGGCATCTGAGCTTGGCAATCTCCTGGTGGCTATGGGTTGCCAGCTCATTCCACCCGGGCTGCACATGTAGCCAGCCAACGGACTTGTGTGCCAACCCAGCCCAAGGGTGATTTTGGAGCTGTCTGGTTGTGGAAGCCAGAAGTGACAACCTCATTTACCTGCCTGGTTGCTCTTAGCCCAGCAGCTGACCATGATGGTACAGGAGTGCAAAGTCAGGCACTTTCAGAGGTGGCGATTCCTGTATTTTCTTGTACTGGTAGAGAAAAGGATCTGGTATTAAGAAAGCTTGGCAATTAAGGTTTAGATTAGGGTCTCAGCCCTCCTCTGTTCTTCGGTGGGCTGCTTTGTGAGCATGAAGCAATCTGGAATTCCTTGCGTTATGATTAAGGCTATGAAGTCTTGGAAAAGGCTGTTTTGGCTACCTGCTTATTTTACACATGGAGATACATATTCTATGTGCTTCCGTTTCCCTTTGATTGAAAGGGGGTTGCTGACTAATCCAATAAGACTGTATTATGACATTTTCAACGTCACTGCAGAGTACTTCAAGTCCAGTGCTCGCAAGGCATTATAGTGATTCAGAATAGAAGAGGCAGAGCTCTAGAAGCATGTCATCTATACACCTCAAAGGGGCATGGTTCTGCCCCTCCTAGCACAGAGGGGTGAGAGGCAGCAGGGAAGGGGGTAACTCCTTGCACCAGAACCCATAGATACTGTAGAAACTGCTGCATCATTGAGGAGATAATAAGCCTTCCTGCCCTTCTCACCAAGTTAGAGAAAGGCAAGGATTCCAAAGCAGCCACATCAGTTACCCAACTCATCAGAGCTGGCTGCTTGGGAGAAAGCCAATCACAAAGGTAGGGTGGTTGTTATGGCTTATATCTAGATGTCTCCCCAAAGCCTCATGCACTCATAGGTGGGACTTTTGGGAGATGGTGGGATCATGGGTATGTGATGCTGGGATTAATGGTGTGTGATAACTGGATTAGTCCACTGCTTGGTTTAACCTAGTTCTGGGTGTAGACAATGGGAAGGCCCACTTTGAGTCTGGATGGCACCATCTTGAGCCTGGATAGAATAAAAAGAGAAAGGTATGGAGCCGGGGATTTAGCACAGTGGTTCCAGCGCCTGCCACACAAGGTCCTAAGTTCAATCCCCAGTACAGAAAAAATAAGAGAGAGAAAGAGATGTTTACTGTTTGCCCTGCCATGGACTGTTTCTCTTCTGCCATGCCCCTCTGTCATACTGCCCTTCCTTGGAACAAGTTGACTATGGACTAAAATCTTTATAAATTGTGATCCAAAATAAACCCTTCCTCCTTTAACCTGTGGGTGTCAAGTATTTTGTCCCAGCAACGAAAAACTAACTTAGACAATGGTATTAGATAGAAAGGGACCATGTTCCTGTGCCAGTAGCCAAGTCTTATTGTCACATAATCTCGCCATGGGACAGAGTATTTGAAATTGTACATCTTAGGGAAATTATTTTTTACCATTCTGGAAGCTAGGAAATCCAAGGTCAAGGCACCATTGCCTACCTCATAATTGGCATTTTTTGCAGTCTCACATAGCAGAAGAAGGGATGAACACTGTGGTCTCAGAAGGCAGAAAGAGAGAAACAGGGAGAAGAGGGTCAAATAGGCTCCCTCATGCCCTTTTATAAGGATACTTTTCCATTCATATGAGTGGAGTCCTCATGACCTACACACATCTTAAAGGTGCCACCTCTTATTATTATTGCATCAGGAATTCAGTCTCCACATAATCGGAGGGATCCAAACCTTTACACCTCAGCAATGTGACATCCAACCTTCCAAATCCTTGTTACTGGTATAATTCCATTTGAGGATGAAGCCTATTTTACATATGAAGGTCCATATTCTATGTTCTCCCATTTCCCTTTTGAGCCAAAAGGGAAAGAGATTTTGAAACTTCTCATCCAAGCCACTGGGGCCACCACAGCAGGAGAGAGATGCTGGATATGGATGAAGATATGAGCAGTAACTCGGGCACAGCAGGGCACACCTGTAATCCCAGCACTCTGAAAGGCGGAGGCAGGAGGATAACAACTTCAAGCCCAGGCTGGGCAACTTATTGCAACCCTGCCTCAAAAGAAAAATTTTTTAAAAGGGCTGGAGATGTAGCACAATGTGAAGACCTTTGATTTAATTCCCAGAGTATATGGTGGTGGAGATATGAACAATAAAAATTACAATTTATTGACTGTTTTCTGTGTACTGGACACTACTTTAAGAGCTTTTTATACATCTCATTTAATCTTCAGAACAGCCCAATATGATGATTTCTTTTCCTCACGCTTTTTTTAATTTTGAAGAATAATGAAATGGGTTTATAAGTTTGAGACACTAAGAAACTTGCCTGTGATCCAGCATGCTCCAGCACATCTGCTGGATGCTGGAGATGGGTCCTGGGTTGCAGGGAGCCCCACCCCATCCAGCCCACGCCAGGTACATCGGCCCCATTGAGCCCATGCCCACGGCGGCAATCCACTTAGCCACACGGGCACCTGCAGGATCCCCATCCCCCCACTCCCCCCTTCTCTGGCCTCTTGGCTGTACAGCCACCCGGTTCCACACTACAAAGACACAGGGGACACCAGACCACCAGACCACCATACTGGGTAAGTTAGAGGGATCATCACCTCCCATAGGAACCTGGACGATCTTCAGGGGAAAGGCAGCTGGAACCTGCAATAGAACCTTGCAAAGTTCAACACTACAGGAGGACAGAGAGCTCAACTTGGGACTTGCAGCCAGAAATCTGCCTGAATCTCACGGGTCTGCAACTGGCTGGCTGAGACTCATTGACTTATATCCGCATAGTGCTGCCCGTGTTGTCTATTGTGATAGCAGAGACATACCCTGAAGGAGAGCCTTCATTTTCATTTTTATTTTTTATTTCCAAAATTAGTATTATTGGTTTGGGGATTTTTTTCCTCTCTTATTTTTAACTTTTTTTCCTACTCTTTGCAAATTTTTGTTTTTCTCTTCTGTTTTTCTTCTTTCTTTTCCCTTTCCTTTCTCTCTCTCTCTCTCTCTCACACTCACTCTCTTGCTGTCCCACATTGTACATCATCTCCCTTTTTGCTCCTGTTCTGGCCCTAATTCAGATTTCTTCTTTATTTTTCTTTTATTCTCTTTTTCCTCCTCTCACCTGTGTCCTCTGGCTTCACTGATAACCTTCCCCTATCCTTCTACCTATCTATTCCTCCCTTCTCAACTCCTTCTAATTCCCCATCCCGAAGGGTAAAGTTGCTACATTGAAGAGTTTATTCACTATAAACATATGTTGGGTTGGTCCTCGATTTTGATTTAATTCACACAGTTAAAGGTGATAGATTAATAACTACCACAAATTGTCATTTTCTAAGATGTACTTGATGCTATGGGGTTGCTGATTGTATCACTTGGGCTAAGGTGTTGTTATTGATCTAGTCAGTGGTCCTTCCTGGTATAATGAAAATGAGATAGCCTCAGAGTCATTAGAGACTCAAAACCTAGAGACCAGCTATATCTGGAAGACACCTCTGAGAAGCAATCATTCCATAAGGGTTCTAATTACAAGCAACAAAGATACTTACAATAAGCAATTTCGAAGTGTCAACCCAGGAATTAAACCAAGGGCAGTACCAAACACAAAAATGAGAAGACATTTAAGCAAGGCATAAACTCAGACTTTCACCCCACCAAGGGTAAACTCTGGAGGAAACGAGGTGGAAAAGTCTGATAATCAACTACCTGGACACCCTGAACTGATAGTACAGGAAGTAACAAAACAGATGAATGAGGCTTTAGAAAAATTCAAAGCAGAAATAATCTCCCAGATAACTACAGAGATGATGAGCAGAGTGAAAGACATGATTAGAGGCTCTAGAAGAGAAACAGATAAAAAAAATAGATCTTAGAACCATGCCAGAAGCCATGAATGCCCAGCATAAGAAAGAAATGGAAAGCATGATCGCCCAACATAAGCAAGAAATGGAATCCATAAAACACATTCAAACAGATATTCAGGAGATTAGAAACTCCACTGAAAGCATGCAGAACAGATTAAGGGAATCTGAAGATAGAATAGCAGATATAGAAGATAGGATCGTGGTTAAGGACTATGAAAACAGAGATTTCTTAAAAATAGTAAGGGAACACAAGAAATCAATCCAGCAGCTGCTGGACAATGCAAAGAAGAATAACATAAGGCTGATAGGAGTCCACGAAAGAAACTTGCCTGTGATGTCACAGCTAGTGTGCACCAGGACCCACAGGCTTCTGCCTGGATCTGAGTCTAGGCTCCTAACCAGCTCACTCAAGAATAGCTCGTGACACAGTGAAGAGGAGAAAAGAAGAAATATATTTATTCCTCAAATGTGGGAGGTGGTCCGAGGAGAGTAGCAGTCTCTACTACAATTTGGTCAAGAATTTCCTGGCAAGTATAGTATTGAAACTGTGAGTGTGAAATTCCTCCAGTATTCCAACAGCAGGCTTCCAGGTGAAGACCCTGTCCAAATATCTCCCTCCTAATTAGTCAAAAGCTCTATGGAGGAAGACTTGTTTCTCCCCCGTTTCTCTCAGCAGCCCCAGGTGTGTTTGGGGAGGTCAGTAAGGAAACAGTGGCAGGACTAAGGAGAAACAGAACATTTCTGAGATTCACAAGAGTGCAGATGCTTCTCAAATTAGGCAAAAATTATCCCTTGTTCATAGCTCAGCTCCCAAATGGCCCAGGCAAGGAAATCACTCCCTGCTGCTGAATGGAGTTAAGGGTTCAGCTCCCTCAAGGCAGCAGGTAATGATATCTTTTTTTTAATAACTTTATTATCAAACACATACACATACAAAAAGTTAAAACCATTCAAAGAAGAATAATGCAAGAGGAAAAAAACTACAACAATATTCAAATACAGTAGAACTCAACCAAAACAAAACTGAAGAGCACTTAAACATTTTTCCATGTAACTTTTAAAAAAGCATCTCAAGCACCAACAAGACACCAGAGGATGTGATTTGTTTCAGAAAGGTCCCCAAAACCAACACTGAACAAATAATGATCTGGAAAGAAAACTCCAGTTAGTTAGCAGACTCCACATAAGCCAAACTTCACCCCAATTTAAATTTCAATACAGTCATATGACACACAATGGAAACACGATCTGAGAAATATGTTATTAGGCCATTTCATCTGTGTGTATACTTAATTACACTTTCAGTTTCTCACACTAGAGAAACTATTCAGTATTTACACATACGTGTCGTATTTATTTCACTTAAGAGGATGGCCTCAATATGCATCCATTTAGCTATAAATGTCTCTAGTTTCTCATTCTTTATGGCTGAGTAGTACTCCATTTTATAAAAAAACCACATCTTTATCCAGTTTCCAGTTGATGGGCACTTGGGCTGTTTCCAAGCTTTAGCTATTACAAACTGTGCCACTACAAACATGAGTGCACATATATCACTGTGGTAAGATTATTTTAATTCTTTTGTGAAGATACCCAGCAAGAGGATAGCTGGGTCGAATGGGACCTCTAGTCCTAGTTCTTTGAGGTGTCTCCATACTGATTTCCACAGTGGTTGCACCAGTCTGCCCTCCCACCAACATGCAGAAGGGTTCCTTTCTCTCCACAAGAACGCCAGCATTTGTTACTAGATTATTTCTTAATAGCAGTCATTCTTTCTGGGGTGAGGTGAAATCTCAGTGTTGTTTTCATCTGCATCTCTCAAATAACCACTGATGTTGAACATTTTTACATGTATTTGTTTGCTGCTTTTACTTCTTTGTCTGAGAAATGTCTGTTCATTTCAGATGCCCATTTTTGAATTGGGTAGGTAACAATATCTTAATCTACATCACATTAGACCATTTCCCACCCCATTATCCCAGAGTGGTTCCTAAACAAGGGTGGGGGCACTCATCCTGCTGGTGGTGCACTGGGTCCTGGGGGAAGGGGTCTGGGTTTCTGTCCCACCTTCATTCCAACAGGACAAAGAGTCGTCCTTCAACCCACGTCTCTTCCACTGGTCAGTTTTTATTGGATAAAAAGAACATTTAAACCAAATTAGAATTCTTCAAAGGGAAGGGTTGTATAGTTGGCTCATCTAAAGCACATGGCTCTGTAGCTTAGAGTAATCTGTTTCAGCCAGAGGTGCTTGGCAGCCCCTAGAAACCTCCCTGCAGACCCCAGGGACGGATGTTTGTTCTTTGCCCAGAGCTGTGCAGGAGGTGGCCTGGCAGTAGGATCCCTGGGCACCTCGTGGGCTCACTGCAAAGCCAGAATGAGCTGATGTCCACAGCAGATGAGAGCTGCACAGGACACACAGATAGTGACCAGTGCCAGCTGCTGTAAATGGCAACCACCCTGTCCTGATCGGGGTACTGCTAAGGACGCTGAGAGCGTGAAATGTAAGGTGACCTTCTCAAGGTCACACAGAAAGCCACAGTAGGGTTGGAAATGGAACCCAAGACTCATGGTTCTTTTAATATTTCACTCATTTACACAACCACCCTTTGCTAAGTTCTTCATTCTGTTCAGGCCATGGGTGAAGACACGACAGTGGAAAGGACAGAGGAAACCCAGCAGGAGCTCCTTCTTTATGCACAGGGAAAATGTGACCCATATATGTCATACGGATGGCAACTGGCTGGGGTCCAAAGGTGGCTTTCAAGAACGCAGGTAGTTTTGAAATTTGCACTGGATAAAGTCAATAGGAGTGACTCCTGCTACCAATTTATTAAAGCTATTTATTTAAATATTTATGGAGTATTTATACAGTTCACCTCATACTCAAGTATTTTCTAAAAAGTGGTTGCACACATGGGCCACGTCTTGCCAGCCACTCCTGGCAGCAATGGTCCTTGTAGAAACTCCCCACAGCACGCCCTGCTCCTCCCACGCCATTTGTTCCATTTTTTCAAGACTGCCTCCCAGAAGATATTAGGATATTGGGGACCAGCTTTCTGCTCTTACATATGCCAGCCTTTCCTTCCTTCCATCCTTTTCTTCCTGCCCCTCCCTTCTCTTCCCTTCCCCTCTTCTCCCCCTCGTGAGGAGCACCCAGTTAATGAACAAGGACCTTAAGTAATCAGAATCCCCTCAGAAACAATATTACACATTCTGTTGATCAAGACTTCCCAGATGTGGATCTGGGAAACTCAATTTCTCTAAAATGGGTAACAAGAAGACTTGGTGAGGTGCTGGAGAAATTGAGGCATTTGAATTCCACTGACTCCCTGGAAAGTGACAAAAGTTCCCCTAGCCTGGATCTCATGAGGCACCCTGTAGACAGCTAGGAAGGTTGTCACTTCACACTTAAGAGTCAGGAACTAAGGATACCCATGGATGGTACAGAAAATTGAATTTTATCAGGGAGGCTGGGGCTGCCTGAAGTGAATGTGTTTCTTCCTTCTTTCTCTGCTGTGAACTTACCCAGCAGCTGTGCCTGAATTTAGAAGCTTTCTTTTCTAGAATTTGTATCCATCAGGATGAGCAGATATAACTGATTTAATATAAAGCTATGTAAAAGCCAATAAGTCTTCATTCATTCATTTGCTCAGCACCTCTTCGGCACCATGTGCCAGCAGCTGTGAAGAGCAGGTGACACCTGAGATTTCCCTGAGAGGCGAGCACAGGACAAGGAGCAGCTGCGACCTCACCAGCTCCTCTGACCATGCGCTGCTAGTGCCCTGAGGGTGCCATGACCCCACTGCTCCCTATGATACCACCAGGACGTCTGTCCACCTTCAGTCCTTGCTCCTAATATCCTGACCAGTCCCCCAAAGTTTGCTCACCAAGCAGTGCTTTGGTGATGATGAAGCGAGCTAACGCGCGTGGCAAGTGCTTTGTACCTGGGGAGGAGCCTGGAAACATGGTGCTCTACTGTGCACGTGCTGGCATCTCCAGGGTGGGAAATTGAGACTGTGATACTGGCAACCCCAGGTGCATGGTAAGCTTCACCTATTTATATATTTTAGGGGAAAATAATGGATGTGTCACTATTTACATGTGTGAGAGAGTCTAGGAAAGCACAAGGGGAAAGAAATTTAGACACAGTATAAAATAGTACATGAAAGCACTCTTCCTGCTCCTCAGCTGTGTCAGACTCAACTTGTAAAGCCTCCTACAGAGCTTGGGAAGTGCATCACTTGCTTCTTTCTGTTCTGGCTGTTTGAAATGGAAAGCTGTATCTTGGAAGTACATGTGTCTGTTTACATGTCTGCCTGTAACTCATTGACATCAACTCAAAGAAGAGAGCCAGGAATGTCCTTAATGCCAGGGCACTGGCCATCCTGGTTCTTCTCTGGCTGCTCTGGCCTGGGGCTTTCCAGACTGAGCCATGGTCATGCCATAGCTGCATGGCAGGGAAAGGACTACCGGGTCAGGGCACCAGGACATTTTAGTTCCTTCGACAGTTTTATTTTTTCTTTTTGCAGTACCGGGGATTGAACCCAGGGCTTTTGTACTAACCTACATCCTTAGCTCTTTGCATATTTCTTTTTATTTTGAGACAAGGTCTCACTAAGTCATTAACTTGCTCAGACTGGGCTCAAACTTACAATCCTCCTGTCTCACCCTCCCAAACTATAGCATATCCTTAAGGGAGTCTCCACACTCCAAGTGGCATGAAAAACTGAGCTAGCCAAGTTGTCATCCTTCCTAAGGGATAGGAGCAGAACAGGAACAGGAAATGGAGTCAAGAGGGCCAGAGCCAGGGATTGTGGGACCTGGGGACTGTGGGAGAGAGAGGAGCCCAGAAAAGACTAGGCACAGCTACCTGGCACTTTGTTGGGAATGAAGCCACAATGCCCGGACCCCCTTCTGACTGGTGGGGGGGTCTGAGGGACCCTGAATTAAAGACTGAGAATCAGCAGTGGACAGCTGCCCTCGAATAACTCCTAATCTCCTGCCTGCTGAGCCTGCCCCCACCTTGAGGCCCAGCTTTCCCTGTGGAGGGTAGCCTTGTCTCCACGGGTCCATGAGTCCACTGTTTCTCCAGAGTATCATCAGCACCTGCAGCTTTTCCCCAAAAACAGCCCTTGAATTTCTTTTCAATGCATAGTGTATGCTCAGAAGGAGCCTACACCACGACTGTATAATTCTGCTGACCCTGGGCAAGAGGCACAGGGGACCAGTCTGGGGTTGATTGCTGTGTGGCCACTCTGGGAAGACTCCATCTCATGCCTCAGACACTCTCCTTCACTTCACCTGCTGAACATTGGACCCCAGTGATCGGATCCCATGTCTCGTTCAAGCTCAGCTGCCTATGTGGCTGGCCTGGGCCTTTAATCTAGGTCCTTCATTCATATCAATTGGTAAGTAGCTCTGAGAGTTCCAGTTTTATTCCCCCAAAATGTGCTTATTCCCCTGTATTTGAGTGAATATGAAAAATTAGCATCAGCTTTCTTTCTTGGATTTTCAGTTCACTGGATGGATTTGAACCTTTGGACTGCTCTGTTGGAGGAGTGAAGTGAGACTCTTGGGACTGTCCCCTCTAATAAGAGTGTCTTTTAGAATAGGAGCAAAACTTTCTAGAGCAACTAGAAACAGGCTAGAAAGCTGGGTGGCCAGCACAAGGTTAGGCACTGGGGGAGAGTTATTTGTTATCAGCTGCAGCACATATACTAAAAAAGAGGACCCATGAGGTGCGTGAGGCCAACAACTTTTCTGGGATCCTTTATTACCAGAGACTCTAAGACGGCTCACTGGGTTCTTGCCTCCACTCCCAACTAACATCACCATTAGCTGTCTCAACAGGTCCCCAGCCAGCACCTCTCTGAGGATGGTCTGACAGGTTCCTCCTGTGGACATCAAACCCCCTCTTCTGTGTGTGGTCCTCTGGTTTGGTAAGAAACACACCAGAAAGCCAGAGAATCAACTGGGAGGTAAGTGTACAGTTCTGTTGAGAACGGACTCAAATTCTTTCAAGACTTGTGAGGAAAAGCATCTGAGTCCTGGGAAGAGGAAAATCAGAAAAACAATTGGAAACAATTGGTAGCTGTTGTTTTGTTTTTATAATTCTTTTTTTGTTTTTGGTACCGGGGATGAAACCCGGGACCTTGTGCTTGCGCTGCAGGCAGTGGAACCACTGAGCTAAATCCCCGGCCCCTGTTGTCTTGTTTTTAATAGCAAATACAAGTTTAAGTCAAAATTTAACAACATCATCTACTTAAATCCTAAAATGACAGCAGTCTTCGTTATTTTCCTGCAGCCAATTGTCTAGACTCACTGCTAGGTCCTACAGATATAGATCTTTGCAGACAGGAGCACAACAGACGAAGACCCTGTCCTCACAGAACTCCATCCAGAAGGGACCTCAGAGCTTCTTCTGTAGATGAAGACAGCAAAGCTCAGGAAAAGGAGAAATGATTTTCCAAAGATCACACAGCTAATCAGAGGCTGTGTTATCACCAGAACCCAGGGTAGCTGGCTTTCCAAGAGCATAATCATATTAGTAAGAATTTGATGGCAAAATTGGAAGGTATACCAAAAGTCACCTCCTTAAAATCACTGACTTCTGCAACCAAATGTATGTTAGTCACCATATCTTGGGAGGTCAAACTGTATACCATACATTTTGGTATCTCTGGCCTTTTACCAAGGACTAGTATAGAATATAGTAAAAGCTTAATTCATGTTTATTGGAGGAAGACTACAATGTCCCCAAGAAAGAGGGAAAGGGTTTAATTTAGTGGATAACAGCTAAGTTTTGGGAGCAAGAACCGGAAAGCAAATAGAAAGGAAATCAATGGGAATAATAAAAAGGCAGAGCAGAACTAGGCCAAATTTGGGCGGGTTACGTGGTTTACCCAGGGGGCTGTGTTCCCCTTTCTAACTCAGAAGCCACCCCAGCACCTCAGGAGACATCGCAGATCCAGCTAGCATCAGAAGGGTGAGAGGACAGCCTTGAAGTGTTCAGTTACCTAGCGCGGGGGAGGGGAGGACTATAAATACTTAGGCGAGATAGAATTTCTGACACATTGAGTGCCTGGGGCTTGCAGGTGGGCCTCTGAAATCCCCCTGCAGGGCTTGGCAACAGTGCGGCGCCTCTCTTTGCGCCTTTATTGATGCATCCATTAGAAAGTGACATGATTTGCTTACTAAGTTTCTGTTTAATTTGCATCTTAATGTCCTATCATTAGGATATAAATATGGGCACAGGGAACTGAGTAATTTACAAATTCCCTCTGAGGGTTTGGTAACTCAGGACCGTGAACATGGAAGGCTGCTGCTCAGAAGGCAGATCCCCACCCAAGGGTGCTTGGAAGGGGCCCACCTGAGGCAGCGTTACCCCTGAAGGTCCATTAGCAGCTTGTGGTGATGGCAGGGGTTAGTGCTCACCAAGGCCAGTGCTCAGCAACTCCAGAAAGCCCCTATTGAGTGGGTGGGTGGTGCCGATGGAAGTGTGTAGACCCTCCAGGTCCTTACCCAGTTTTGCTTTAGAACTACCCTTGTGTGATTTGAGACCTTACAAGTAGAATAATGGAAGGAATCCAAGACAGCCAAAGAGCCCCAAGTTGAAATCCTTCAGTGAATTATGTTACATCTCTGAATCTCAGCAAGCTCTGATCTGGGAAGTGAATACAACAACGACATGAAGAATGGTTGTGAGATTGTGAGATCTAAATGAGACAAGGGACTTACAGTGCTTAACATAATACCCAATCAGCTGGGCAGTGCCTCGTTTGGCTTCTGGGCTCCTCTTCTCCCAGTAGAAGCTAGGTGGGGACCAGGAGTGGGGTTCCTCACCACCCTAAATGCATTTTTCTCTGGTCTTCTTTCCAGAATAGAACTCAACAGCCCAGAATGGCTGCTTCTTATAAATGGGCAAACAGCCCCAGCTGACTCATGCCAGTTTGTTCAGGAAAGGTGGAGTTTGGTCTGGAATTTATCTCCAAAGTTCTTCAAGCCTTCCAGTTCTGTGCAGTGCGTTGCGATCATCTGTCCCTCTTGTCTGCCTTGTTTTCATTTATGCTTCCTATGGGGACACCAGATTTCTTTTGGGGACAACCACACCCTCCAACGATCAGTCAACCAGTGTGGTTTGCAGGAGCTCATGGTGTCCTCCTCTCTGGCCCAGGTGGAGTTCTGACCACTGTGTTTGCAGGAGAGGGCTCCAGTCAGTCTGACGACAGGGAGGCTTGGAAGTCTGGTGGCCCCATTAGGAACAAAAGAGCTCTCTTTTGGCTGGAGCTGCTGAGCCAGAGGATGTAGGCCCAGGACTTCCATGGTTATCTTACTCACTTGAGAGAGAAGCCAACAACAAGAAAAAACAGAGCAGAGCAAGGAAGGAATGCAGATTTCTATGTAGAGCTTGAGAATCTGGATTGGACTGTGCCTAAAGTTAGAGCTGCTGGACACAGAGACTGTAAATTCCCTCTTTTCTCAAACTAATTTGACTTGGACACGCCTGATGGACTCACTAGAACCTAAAAGCCATTCCAGGGACCTAATCTTTCCCTACTTTAAGAGCAGGGAGGTAGCTAAACACTTTCTGGATCTTATTTCTAAGGTGACTATGGTTACATTACTTTAGTTTTCTAAAAGAATTTAACTTGTTTGTTGTTAGTATTTTGATTTTCCACCCTGTTTGATAGCACAAGGCTGCATCGTGAACTGAAATTTGTGGAGTACAGTTTTCTTTCACATGACATCTATGATCGAGTTTCATATTTTTGGATGTAGGTAATCAAAGTTTCCCACTTAAGAGACTAAGGTGATGTATGTGTTTATCTTTGGAAAGTATGTGGAGAATTTTGCAATGGCAAGTATTCCAAGTATTTTTCATCTTGATCCCTCATGCAAGATTTATGTTCCCATTCACAGATGATGACAGAGCTAATAAATTAGACTTGCAGACAACCTTTCAATAAAGGAACTATTTTTCTACAGTTAACAGTCCTTTTTAGATATTAATAAGCTTACTTAGTGTTAATCATCTTGTCACAGGCAGTCCTGTCCCCTGAAGAATATTAGGCCTAGGGAAAACTAACCATATTAAAAAATGTTTTCTACCACAGGTTTAAATTCTTTAAGTGAAACATTCATGAAGTCAACAGACTCCACGGCACTAGTTGCTTGGCAAGGTGGTACAGAAATAAGAACTAAGGATGCTGGAACTCTACAAATCCTTCTCAATAACCATGGGAAAAATTACATCTGTCTTGTGACCTTTAATTTTTTTTTTTTTTGCAAAACATTAAAATCTATCTTTGTGTCAGTTACAGATGCATGAAGAAATAAAATACTAAAATTAATATTTTAGCACACTATAATTTAAAACACTAGAAACTTTGAGAATTAAAGTGCTTTGTTTATTTGTAAAGAAAACTTCTCAAAAAAGTTTGAACAGTGCTCATTTTCTCTTCACTATATAACTTACAATATAGAGCTGACATCTTTTCTCTACTTTGGTGATTTTTTTTTTGGTATCGGGGATCAAACTCGGGTCTTTGCGCTTGCGCAGCAGGAGGCAAAACCACTGAGCTAAATCCCCGGCCCTACTTTGGTGAAGTTTTATAGAGATTTCCCCCACCCGAGTGGGAACAAAAATCCCTGGACACTCAAGTCCCTTATATAAAATTTGCAATAACTGATGTACATCCTCACATATACTTTAAATCATCTCTAAACTATGTATTGTATATTAAATTATAGTATATCTAAATTATTCATCATAGCCTATTAATACAATGTGAATGCTATGTAAATAGTCGTATGCTATGCCTTAAGGAATACTGAAGTGGAAAAATACTGTTCAGTACACATACAATTTTTTCCCACATATTTTCAATTCGCAATTGATTGAATCTGCATTTCCAAGTCCACAGATAAGAAGGGCCCACAGCACTTTCTAAGTTTGGATCTCCTTGTAGCACTTTGCCCTTTGCACTTTTAATGGTGTGAAATAATTCCTAAAGCCCTTTTACTGTGAATACTTGGCTGGCACCACTTCCCCCAGGATGTCTTAAATGAAGTAGGTGGGGTATCTGTTGGGATCCTGCCTACAAATCAAGTCACATAATTCTGTCAGCATCGTATAGATCTACTTAAGCTCCAAAGAGAGTTATTTAGAAACTCAGACCCAGAAGCCAAAACAGTGTTAAAAATTGTAACATTTCATACATCTTCACTGTGTCTTCTCTAGGTTGAGTTCTCATTTTGTTTTCATGGTTATTCTGTGACTTAGTCTTCAGAGAAATAATGGTCCCCATTTTAGAAATAAAGTTACTGAAATTCAAAAGAGTGAACTTGTGACAGTGAGTCCCAGGATGCTCACAACCCCATCTTCTCTTCCTGGCTCAAATCTACCCTGCCTTTTCTGGCCATCACACGTGGGTGGACCAACGGAATGTGACAAAGGTGGGTGTCACTTGGGGCTGGGGCAGTTAGGAGAAGAGGCCTCTTCTCTGGTGGTACCCTCCTTTCCTTCTCCAGTGACCTTAAAGCCTGCTCATGAGGATGGCAGAGGCACAGTGGAAGGAACCTGGGTCCCCAAGTCACCATTTGGAGATCCACCCAGCCTACTTGGAACTGCAAAACAAGTGACAAATACTTGCCACTGAGATTGTAGGTCTTTTTATTATAGCAGCTAATGCAGGAGTAACCAAGAAAAACCTGCTCAAAATCATACAGCTAGTCAGTGACAACGGCAGATCAGGAAAACAAGTCTCTTCTTTGTAATAAAGACTTAACTAGACAAGTCTGGATTTAGGGAGTTGGACAGATCTGACAAAGAGGTGGTTGTAGATTGCAGAGCAAAATAAATGTAAGACTTGCTTTTCTAAACCTGTCCACCCTAAGCTCTTCCTCCTCACCATTCTTGGTGAATGCATCTTTTCTATTTGATTCACATCAAATATATCAAGACAGCTTAATCATGACTATTGTAAATTAGCAAAAGTTACACCACTTGGGTCTGTTAGACTTTCTCTATCCATAGGAAGAAAATGAATTCTTTCTTTCTTTCTTTCTTTCTTTCTTTCTTTCTGTTTCTTCCTTCCTTCCTTCCTTCCTTCCTTCCTTCCTTCCTTCCTTCCTCTCTCTCTTTTTTACCAGAGGATGTGATATGAAGGGATTGAGGCCAACATTTAATAGTTAGGGAACTTTTTTTAAAAATAACTTTATTATCAAACACACACACATACAAAAACTTAAAACCATTCAAAGAAGAACAGTGCAAAGGGAAAATAACTACAATAATATTCAAATACAGTGGAACTCAACCAAAACAAAACTGAAAAGCACTTAAACATTTTTCCATATAACTTAAAAAAGCATCTCAAGCACCAACAAGATGCCAGAGGATGTGATTTGTTTCAGAAAGATCCCCAAAACCAACACTGAACAAATAGTGATCTGGAAAAAAACTCCAGTTAGCTAGCAGACTCCACATAAGCCAAGCTTCTCCCTAATTTAAATTTCGATACAGTCATATGACACGCGATGGAAACACAATCTGAGAAATATGTTATTAGGCCATTTCATCCGTGTGTATCCTGAAGTACACTCTCAGTTTCTCACACTGGAAAAACCATTCGGTATTTACAGGGAACTTTTTATTATACTCAGCCAGAAGTGATTTTCAAGCTTACACCATGAGGGTGCTTTAGACAGCTCTCATATGTAGATTGTGCATGTCCTATGGGGATGACGCACTGCTATATTATTTTGAACAAGAGGAGATGGGAAGGGGAAATTCTATTCCAGAAAGGAAGCAGAAAACATATGTGGTGGACACATCAGTCAAAAAGGTGGAAACTCTCACTAAAAATTATGAGTTTTAACTGTTTCCCATTTTTACCAATATCTCAAGTTTTAACCTTTGCTATTCCTATGGTTTTCACTACAGTTTTTTTTTTGTACCAGGGATCGAACTTGGGACCCTGTGCTTGAGAGGCAGGCAGTGGCACCTCTGAGCTAAATCCCCAGCCCACACTGCAGTTTTAATATGCATTTCTAATTACTCATATTCATTGGCTAGCCTCATATCCCCTTCTCTAAAGTGCAGTTAAAATCTTTTCCTACTTCTCTGTTGAATTATTCTTCTCTTACTGACTTGGAATTGCTTCTCACTTTCCTTACATTGACTTCCAATGAGCAGTTCTGAATTTTTTTTCCCCCATTAAGTTTATTGGTACATTTTAGGTATAAAATACAGTTACATTCATCATTGGGATCCTGTACCTTTACATGAGTATCTTGGTTCTTTTTTTTTCCCCCTTCCCCTGCCCTCCCTTCACCCCTTCCATGCTTCCCTATTTGCAAAGACTTTGTTTCCATGTTTTTCCTTTTCTCATATTTTTTCTTTTCCCTTTTCTCCTTTCCCCTACCCCTCCCACTTCCCCTGCACCTTTAGACCTTTTCTTCCTGTTACACAATACCAATTATACATTTTTTAAATTACAATATCATGATCTAGGAGACATTACCACAGATTTTACAGAATTTAAAAGGATATAGAAAGCATATTACAAAAATCTTTTTTGAAATAAATAGGACAACTTCTAAGAAGTACCTTGGAAGACAAATTAATGAAACTAACTCTGGAGGAAATATGAAATTTGAGTAGCACCTATTAAAGAAAGTATATTCCTAGCTTGTAAACCTACCTATATGACAACAGCAGGCTCATATACATTTTAACCGATGAATTATATCAAACAATTAAAGCAGAAAAAAGAAGGAACACTTCTTCCCTCATTTTAGAAAATCAACATTTTGCTAATCCTAAAATTGGATAAAGATAATAGAAGAAAAAAGTATGAACATAGATAGAAATTTGTTTAACAAAGCAAACTATTAGAAGTCAGATCTGGCAGGATGTAGAAAGTGGTTTTGTTATATGAGCAGTTCTGAATTTTAAGAGATTCAAATATATAAATATTTTCCACCATGGGCTGAATGGTTTTAGGGTTTTGTATATGAAATTTTTCTTTTTTCTGATATTGTGAAAAATAGTCTCCTTTGTTGCTTTCTGACGTTTCCTCTGTAGATAAACTTTAGCTAGGTACTGAGGGTTTTTTTAATATTTATGGAGCCATTCAAGATTTTTTAAAGGTGGTTTTAGTTGTTTGGTAAGTTATTTTTCTAGAACTTTGTCCATTTTGAACAAGTTTGAAATTATTGGTATATATGTATCTAATTATTGTGTTTGCTTATTATGTTTTAAATTTCTTCTGCCACTGTGTTTCGGTCATCATTTTCGATAAGTATTAGATTTATTTATGCCATCTATCTTTTTGAGGGGTTAATATTGCTAAAGGTTTACTTTCAAAGAAGCAAACCCCGGCATTTTTTTGATTCTATTAGATACTTGCTTTCTAATTCATTACCTTTTGTTAGCATCATTTTTTATTAAGTTGGTGTTTATTCTGCTCCATTGTCCAACGTCTTGAAAAATATTGATAATATTTAACCTCCTCTAATCATTTAATGCCATGAATTTTTGTCCTGAAAGTACTTTAGCTGTATTACAAGTTTTGGTATGGGTTGGTTGTTTTGTTTGTTTTTTTGTTTTGTTTTGTTTTTGGTACTGGGGATCAAACTCGGGACCTTGAGCTTGCGAGGCAGGCGCCAGAACCACTGAGCTAAATCCCCAGCCCTGGATTGCTTTCATTATTTGACTTTAAATATTTTCTAACTGATTTCTTATTTCACCCACGAGAATTCAGATGTATGTTTCTTAATATCCAAAAGATTAGGTCTTTCTTATTAACTTTTTGTTATTTTTAACCTTATTGCATTTTGGCCACAGAATGTGAATTTGTAGACATATTTGCTCTGTCATCATGTGTGGGTTCAATTCTGTAAGTTCTGTGTGTGTTTAGCAGGTAGAGCACACAGCATGTTCTTTCATAGATGCTCTATCCTCATGCCAAGAACACATGACCATGTCACAATACACGCCAAAAGGATTTTGTAGCTGTGCTTAAGATTGCAGACCTTCCTTGAAAGAGACAGAGTATCTCACATTATCCAGGTGGGCCCAGTCTACATACATGAGCCCTTAAAAATGATGAAATGTCTCCTATTAATCAGAAATGTGACAGAAGATAGGAGAGGTGAGGCAGAAGAAGTATGTGGACTGCCTTTGCTGGCTGAGGTGCCCCTGAACCAAGGAATGTGGAGTGGCTCCTAGGAGCTGAGAACAACCACAGGCTGACAGTCAGACAGGCACGGGGATGTGGGTCCTATAACTGCAGGCACTGAATTCTGCCAAGAACCTGTAAGAGCCTGGAAGCGGATGCTTTGCCAGAGTTTTCTTCAGTAAGGAAAGAGGTCTTGGCATCTTGGTTTTGGCTGGTAAGAACTGTATGAACTTCTAATCTATAAAACTGTTGGGTAGTAAATTTGTGGGGGTTTTTAAGCTTTTAGATTTGTAATAATTTCTATGACAGATAATAGAAAACAAACTCCAAAAGTATATGTTTTCCAATTATTGAGTATAGTACCTTATATTTATCCATTAAGTAAAGTTTGTTGACGGTGTTTAGAAGACGATTGTACCCTTACTGTCTTAGAATAACTGAGAAATGAAAAGGTGAACTTTTTTTGTTTGTTTTTCTTTGTAGTTCTACCAACTCATGCTTTATATGGCTTGAAGCCATATTGCTAGTAAGTATATAGTCATTCAGAATGTTATAGCTATTCATAACTGTCATATTTTAATCTACTTTAAATACAAGTTAACATTTTTTACCCTTCTCAAAAACAAAAACTGAATCTTACAATATTTTAATTTTGATTGTCCTCATTTTAACTTATTCCATGTTATTTCTATACATGATATCTTATTTTGATCAGTCCCACAACTTAGACAATTTTTACTACATTAAATATATTTTCATTTTGTTTTATCTACATATTTATTGATTTCTATCCTTGCCTTATTCCTTCAATATTAAACTTCCATTTGGAATCATTTTGCTTCCACCAGAAGGATGGCAATTTGAACTTCCTTTCCTGAAGATCTTTTGATGGAAAATATTATTGTTGCTAGTATGAAAGTATCTCTACTCCATCCCTGGAAGATAATTTTATTGTGTATACAATTCTAGTAACTTTGGCTTTTCCCTCCCAGACAATTAAATCATTTTATTGCCTTAGGTATTCTAATATGGTCATTGAAAAAAATCAGCTGTCAATTCTTTATAGGAGTTTTCTATAGCTGGTTTTAATATTATTGCCCCTTTGCCAATGTTTTGCAATTTTTTATTGTCATATACGAATTTCTCCTTGCTCCAAATTCATTAGACTCTGGGAATATGAAGGTTGGTGTCTTGTGTCAGTTCTGGAAAATTCTCAGCTATTCCTCTAAAATCCCTCACATCCTTTCTTTCACTTCTTTTTCTGTAATCCTTATTAGACATAAATAAGATGTTTTCACCCCATATCTCATGTCACTTGCTTTTTAAAAATATTTTCAGTCTTTTTCAATTACTTTGATCTTTTGTAATAAATTGTGAATAATTCCTTCAATTCTGTCATTCCACTAGTTCTTTCTTTTGCTGTATCTAATTTATTTATTGAGTTTTTATTTAAACTATTTTGATATTTTATTTCTAGAATTTCATTTGGTTCTATTCAAATCTACCTGTACCCAGATTCCATGTGCCTTATTCACTTTAAACATTAAAATGTAATTATTTTATTTGCTTATTGATGTAAAAAGAAA
>NW_004624781.1:12351889-12378277 GCF_000247695.1 Heterocephalus glaber
TTTCTCAATGTATGTAAGAAAATGCACCCTCTCAAAAAACAGTTTAATAGTTATATAAGAGTTGAATAAATTAATGAACCAAATATTAATTGATTAATGAAGCAAGTTAGTGTTTGTTGTGTTACACTTGACTCTTCACTTTCTGAGCCTAATACCAGAAATATAGAGAGGCCTTACCCAAGAAACTGAACAGTAGCCATGTATACAGCCCCTGTAGCACTTCTGCTTTGAGTCTTTCTCCAGGATGGGTTTTGTTAGCTGCCTGGAGCACTGTTTCTGTAATGAGAACTGAGAGGTATCAGCACATAACACGCACTGAACTGTCCCACTGGAGCTAATACTCCATCAAGTCTCCTCCCAGCCACTTCCCAACTCTCCACTGTCCTTCCATGTGCAGCTAAAGTCTGGTGACTGTTGGAAGAATGGGGTTGGGGAGAAGGTAAATTCTAGTGTTTTCAACCCATGCTTGCAAATCCAAGTAATAGATAATTTCTGTACAATGCCTTAACAAGTAGAAACATTTTAAATTTAGTTTTGATAATTCTGACAGACAGGCATTGTTGGAAAGTCCTCAAGAATCTACTACGCTGATAACCAGCAATTTTAATATTTTATATCACTCTAAAGCCATGTAAAACCATCCTATAGTTGATGGGCAACTTGGGCTGGGCACAACTTGAAGCACTTCTTCACTGAAATGAGAGATTTTTTCTTTATCTCAAATATAATTATCCACTTAAATCCCATGGGTAAGTTTATGAACACCTTATTCATCAGGATGAGACCTTTATTAGACTTTATTGCTACCAGAAATTCTATCCTACACAAATACAATAGAGATTTAAATGTTCTGGAGAACGAGCTGACGGCTTCTGCCTTTATGGTGTCAGACAGTAATGGGCCTTGACCAGCAGAAGATTTGATAAGTATAAAATATTACTGCTCCATGCTAATTTGGTGCCTTTTTAATGACTGATAATCCTTGTCGATTTAGCCTGATCATCACAATCCAATACTGTTTCCCACCCGAGATGTGATAGTAACAGGAGCCATTAAGTGTGTCTGCATAATAAAATTTGTCAGGGAAGCTATGTACAACGTTTCTAGGCCTCTGGATTTCCATTATCGTGGTGCAGCTTGTGAAGTGAGAAGTCTGCTGTCAGCTCAACCAAGTCCCTGGCTCTCCACATGCTAAGCCTGGGACTGATGAGTCTGTGTTAACAGGCCTGCTCTTCAAGCCCTAGAAAAATTCATCATCTATACAGAGTAGCTGTAGATTTGGGTCTAGAAGATGGGCTGGTCACCGATTTGCCCAACAAAGCTTTACACAGCTTCAAAGCTTAAATATATAATCAGTCTTTCATAACTAAAATTTAAAAGGAGGAAGCTCCTCTTCAGTTTGGAGATTTATCTCTCCTCTAGGAGCTTGCTGTATTAAAGAAGTTGGAATTGCTTGACATCTTTGAAAACAATTTAAATGTATGATATGATTCCTCTGCCCCCTTATCAGGACTTATGGGCTTGGGGAGAAGGCAGGAATAAGGACTTCAACACTATATAAAGGCAGGGAGATAAATAAGCGCCTCTGCCTCCCTGTCCTTCTGGTTCCATTCCCCAAGCTTTTATGGGATCAAGTTCCGATTCTTTTCTTCCAAAGTTGCTATGAGATGAGAACCCTGGAACTATCTTTACTAGGAAGAAGTGACCTGGTTTACCACTGAAGTAAATAGCCCTTAGTTTAAGGGACCAGAAATTTATATTCTTAATGCTCAGAAATTCCAGATTGAGAATAAGAAGGTAATTGAATGTGGGGGGAACTTCAGACATCCCAAGCAAAGGACTTAGTATATAGAAATTGCTAAAGTTTTGCTTTATTTGTTTTGCAGGCCCTCTGGAATAGTTAAAACTTGGGTTATTTGAAATGAGAGTGCTTATTCAGAGTTTGACTACAGACCAAGCAACCGTTCATTTTCAACGCAGCGTTAAGAGTCAACCAACAGCCCATGGTTTTAAACAAAGAAATAATTAGTTGATTAAAAACAAATAAACAAAAAACCTACTAAGAGTATAGTATCATCTCTCCTCTGCAGTGTCTCTCTATTTGATCAGAGAATATGAGGCAAATCGGAAATGAATTTGTTCCATCGATAGTTATAGCACAGTGGACTTGGCAACATTTCTCCATCTGCAAGTGTCCTTTTTCCCCTTTGGATCTCAGCCTCTTCTCTGCCTGTGTCAAACCAAGGTTGTTGTTATTTTCCTAGACAGAGCCAAGAGCTTCTCTCCGGGCCAGCCACCTCTAGGAAGCAGTATCATTTCATGGTCTTTTGAGAGTACTGTTAGAGATGACCCAAGAGCAAGCTGCCCTTCTCTAGCCCAACAATGGGATGGAAGCCATTCCTGGGAGGCTCAAAGGGGACACATTTTCTCACTGTGATAGCAGCCCTCAGGACTCCCCTAGTTTCCAAATAGTAGGTCTTTCAACTGCATATCTTGTGGTGATGGTTAACAAATGCTAGATTTTTCTGGAAACATGGTTTATTATTTTCCCATCTTAATGCCTTACCGCTACTTCCAATTTACTTGTCTACTCCTCTCTAGATTATAAACTCCTTGAGGAGATTGGCCTGTTCATTCCCATGTCTCCAACACCATGCATGCAATAAATGTTTGTGGAATAACCCATTCAATTCAACCTACCTGAAACCTGCTCAGGCTTAAAATCCAAGATTAAATCCTCCATGAAAACCTCCCAGAAAATATCCCACTATAGCGGTCCTCAGAACCCACAACTCTTACTATCTATATCACTTTTAGTGGAGTTGATCAGCAAATTATTTATAGTATCTGTACTATTGGTCTCTGTATTACAATTAACAGTTTACAGGAGCAGGTATCTCATCTCTAACAAAATTGCAGCATTCTTAAAATTTTCATGATGATTTCATGGTATCCCACAATAGAATAGTCTCTTCAACCAGTGCTTGACACATAGCAGTGTTTAATAGATGGTAGTACTAGCTAACCATGTCTTGCCCAACACCTCTTATATGTGCTGTTTGATGACAGAGAATGTGATGGAGGACACCACTGGTATAGCCAACCATTTCCCATTAACAGTCTCTCTCTCTCTCTCTCTCTCTCTCTCTCTCTCTCTCTCTCTCTCTCTCTCTCTCTCTTTCTCCTCTTCCTTGAAGGGAATCAGCCCCACTTCCTGCCCTTGATGCCCCATTTGTTATTTCTCACAGTGACTCCATGCTTTCTCCCATGGCTCACCAGCCCAGACTTGTCCACCCAGCCCTCAGCCCATTATTGGGCAAGTCTATGGTCAAAAGGGATGAATCAGAACAATCAATGTCCTCTGTCACTGATTCTGGATTGGAACTAAGTGTCAGAAAGTGGGTAACCAGAGGCTATTAAAGCTGAAAAGAGGTTCTAGCAACCACAGCCTACGGAGTGATCTGGAGTAGCCATGATGGCCATGTGTAAACCAAAGTGATGAGACAGTAGAAACAGAATAAATGAGAAAACCCATCAGTACAACTGAAAATATCACCCTGAGAACCTTTCCAGGTCTGGCTCCAGTTCCAATTTACTTAATGCAGTTCTTTGTCAAACTTGCTTTGGCCATATCACACCCATCAAAATGACAATTATTCAAAAAAATTGAACCTCACACACATTGACAGGATTAGAACCCTGTGCACTGTTGATGGGAATATAAAACAGTGCCAGCTACTGTGAAAAACAATATGGTGGATCTGCAAAGAATTAAATGCTTCTGGAAATATAACTAAAGAAGTAAAAGCAGAAACTTGAAGAGATATTTGTAGCCCATGTTCATGGCAGCGTTATTCACCATCAGCAAAAGGTGGAAGCCACCCAAGTATCCACAAGCAGATGAATAGATAAGTAAATCAAGATAGATAATATTTAGATAGATAGATAGATAGATAATAGACAGATACATCTACCTATAAATGTTATTCTGTCTTTAAAAGGGAGGAAATTCCAACACCCACTACAACATAGATAAACTTTGAGGACATTATGCTAAGTGAAATAACTCAGTCATGAAACTGTGTGATTTCATTTATATGAGGTACCTAGAGTGCCCAAATTCTTAGAGACAGAAAACGTACTGGTGGCTGCTAGGGGCCAGGGGAAAATGGGGTTAGTGTCTAATGAGTAAGGGGTTTCAGTTTAGGAAAATGAAATGGTGATGATGGTTGCATGACAGTGTGAATGTACTAAATGCCACTTAACTGTGTGCTTAAAAATGGTTACAGCAGGGCTGGGGATTTAGCTCGATGGTTCTGCCACCTGCCTTGCAGGCGCAAGGCCCCCAGTCGGTACTCCCCACAAAAAAATCATTACAATGGTAAATTTTATCTTATGTATATTTTACCATAATAAAGAGCACACCTTATTTTGAATTTAGGTAAATTGAATTATGGTAGAATTTAAAGCTTTGTAAATGTGTAACATCCATTTCCTTGAAGAAGGGGTTTGGTGATGTACCCCAGGGGTAGGGGCTCACCTAACAGGTGCAAAGTCCTGCATTTGATCCCCAGCACTGGGGAAAAAACTAAACTAAGTAAAATGTTTTCTTGGGCCAGGGGATTTAGCTCAGTGGCACCACACCCGCCTTGCAAGTGCAAGGTCTGGAGTTCGATCCCCGATACCAAGAAAAATGTTTTCTTGAAGAAGACAAGAAAAGAGATTCATTCAAGCAAGTAATTCCATGGGATGAGGAATAAAGAGAAGGGGATATTGAGTGCTAAGAGGAGGGAGCCAGGAAGTGTGGTCAGAGCAGGTCTTGTGGGGACAGGGAGTGAACACAGCCATCCCCAGTAGGTGAAACCCAGGGCTGTTCCCTCTGGTGCTTCGTCATTACCTCCTCTCCACCTTCTTTCAGACTCTACCCATTTTAATCAATATTTGTTGCTGTAACAAATACCTGAGACTGTGTGCTTTACAAAGGAAAGTTGTTTTCCTCAGCTCTGGTGAGAGTCTTGCGATAAGTGACACCACAATTGTGTGAGGGTGTGCACAAAAAGCAAGGGGCACCTAGAGAAGAGAACTTCAGGTAGGTCCCACACTCCTTATAAGTATCCATTCTTGAGGGAACCAACCCAGTCCCACAAGACTTAATCCCTTCTGAGTGTGGTGCCCAATTACTTCCCTCCTCAACACCACCAGCCTAGAGACCAAGCCTCCAGCACATGAACCCCTAGTGGATAAACCCTAGTCCTGGCTCTTTGTGCTTGCTGGTCTCTTGTTCACTAGCATTCGCCAGTCTCAAAGCTTCTTTTCATTCACATCTTCAGTCACCCAATTTTGGCCCTACGTGTTCTGGTCTTGGTCTTCCCCAGACCATGGACTTCTGTAATTCAACCTTAACTAAAATTACAATTGAATCAATTTGTCATACCTTTCAGTGATCTTTAATAAAATATTTTAAGTAAAGCAACTGGTTGACACAAAAGATTTGCAGAATGAAAACTATTGGGATAGGGCTGGGGATTTAGCTCAGTGGTTTTGCCGCCTGCTGCGCAAGCACAAGGACCCAAGTTTGATCCCTGGCACCAAAAAGAAAAAAATTTGGATTCTAATTGCTGTAAAATTTAGGGTAAATCCATACTTATTTTCTGTACATCTTGTTATCTGAAAAGAACATTTCAGTCTGCATTTTTTAACTAAGAAAATCAAAGAGCTTTCCTGTAATATTCAGATTTGCTGTAGTAGTTCTGAGGAACACTGACTTGTAACCTTGAGATTATAAATATTTGTTAGTGAAACCCACATTTGTTAGAATGTTTGTTGTACAGAATTGGATTTGTTCACTTAAAGTTGCAAACTATGTTTGCTCACCAAACCTATGTAATTAACCACTGAACAAGACCTCATCTATTTAACCAAAATTAATTCAACAAATACAAATGCCTGTGCAGATTCCTTTAGTGTTAAGAACATTTTTAAAGGCATTTGCGCCTGCAAAAGTTATTTTGCAAGTAAAATTTAAAAGTGACTCTCATAGCTAGCCTTGTAAATTGTTCCCAATGACCCTGGCCCCCTTGTACTCACACCCTGTGCCTCCCTTTGAGCATGGGCTTGATGTATGACTTGCTTCTAATGCATAAAATAGGACAAAATTGAAAGGATATTATGATGGCGCTTTTTGATATGTCAACATAGTCTGACTATAGTCCAAAGTTATTTAGTCAAACTGGAATCTAGGTAATGTTCTGAAGGTATTTTTAGATGTGATGAAAGTCACCAGTTGGCTTGAAGGAAGAGAGATTATGCAACTAAACTGGGATGGACAAGATTCAACCAATTGATGTTAAGCACAGTTGAGGGTTCCCTGAAGTAGTAAAGCAGGAAACAGTGAGGACCTCGACACAGATAACTCTTTAACACAAAGATAAGAGCAAAAATAGCTTTTAATGATGCCGGCGGCTCAGCAAATGACTCCTGTCGGTATCGAGAGTCCCGAGTGGAAGTTTTCACTTCCTTATATACCTCTCTTTACATCTACAAGCTTCATTCCATTGGAGTTTCCCTGAGAGCATAGCAAGCAGGATTTACACAAAGCAGAGAAATGGAGAGGAGGGGAGCAAAGAGTTCTGGCAGGACTTTCTGAGTCCGTTACACTCCTTTGGTGACAGATTACAGAAGTTGTCATGGCTACTCAGGTACATTCTACAGAGAGCATAGTCACCTAGTTGACACATCGTTGCCTATTAATACAGTTAACCCAGAGTTGCCCAATTCCATGGAGAGATGGTCTTCTCTCTCGGGGGAGGAGGAGGAGGATGGAGAAGAGGGAAGAAGAAGGAGGGGGAAGGCAGAAGAGGGGAGAAGAAAAGGAAATCCACCGTGAGCAGCAGCTCAGCCTGCACCTGAGACACCCAGACTTTCCTTCCTGCTGCAGATCTCTTGCTTGCCTAACAGCCCTCACCATCACACAATCTCCTTCCTTGCAATAAATACCTTGTCCTGCTGGGCCTGCTTCTCTGGTTGATCCCTGCCTGATGCAGATGTCACTTCTAAGATTCAGTGAGATCACTGACAGGGACTTCCATCTCGCTGGCATGCCTTCCCCGGCTCTCCTAGTGGGCTTCTCTGATGAGTGGGCCACTAACAAGACACTGAGGGAAGCTTCCAGCCCACACCCATGAGAGTGAGCTTAGAGGCGGACCCCACCCTGCTGAGCCTGGAAATGACTATGGCTCCTCCATCACCTTGTCTGAAGCCTCATAGGAGGCCCTAGAGCAGAGCACTCGGTTATGCCATAGCTGGAAACTGATATACAGTTATGATTTTTGTTCTTTAAAGACACAAAGTTTTGGGAAAATTCATTATGCCACAACAGATAACTAATAGAAATTCAGTGCAACAAATTTACTTTAAAATACAGTGAAAACCTCACTCTTGCAAATTAACTTTTAGCCACTGATAACACCTGAATTATCCCACATTTCCCAATTCATGATCCTAAGGTAGAAAATCTGTTTGGTGCAACACATCTCAATAGGGACCTCATGGACACTTAATACACCTGAACATCACCATAGGCTGTGTTCAGGTCAGGTGCCTATCCCTGCTCCAATCCAGCAGCTGTGGCCAGAGGAAGGGTGGATGAGGTGTAGAGTTTGAGGATTCAGCCAAAGGCTGACGTCCTGCAGAAGCTGTGAGAGAGCTTCCCCTTAAAAGAACTGTTCAGAGCCATAATTTGCATGCCTAACAAAGAGCCAGAATCACAGATCTATAGATGTATCGGTCAAGAGTGATATTCAGGATATTTAGCCAACTGCACAATGAGGCACAACCTATCCAAATGGTCATTTGATTAACGGGAATGGATGCCAGCTTGTGCCTGTGCATGGAGATCAGCCCTGATAAAAACCCAAGCACCTTCACACACATCTACTTCCCTCAAATACTTAGACATTGAAATTGCTAGGAAGTAGAACACAGGGCTGTTCACCAAACAAAGTTCATATTACGAGAAGGAAGAAGTATTTTAGGGCCAGAGATTTGGATCAGTGGTTCCACTGCAAGCAAAAGGTTCTGAGTTCAATCTCCGGTACCCGTCCTCCCAGAAAAAGTATTTAAAAGCTGAATTTCTCAATCCAGGCTCCCCCTTTTTTTCTCCTTCCAAGTAAAGTTTTCAACCATGGGATATTTTACCGAGAACTGAGAATCAGGACCAAGCTCTTGAAATTCTCTGGTGATTCTTTCTGAGAGGTCATAGAGCTGACCTTTTTTGATAAGTGTCAAGATCAAGATTTCTGGGTTGTTCTTCCTTTTCATCATCGGAATTTTGGGTTGTTCATTTTTTTCCCGGTGTCCTTGGCATCTTTCACCAATGCAGCCCCCACAGACACATTCAATAAATGCCAAAGTCCACTATCAAGCTGATGGATCTTCCTTCTTCATTTAGCAGACAGAGATAAGGTTGTAGGTTAGATTAAGAGCAGCAAATACTGACTTCCTCCCCCACTCTCAGTTTCCTGGGAGGGATATTCTTCCCCACTCTCTGATGCTGAGCTTGACCCTGTGACTTGCTCCACAGTCAGCAAAGAATAGTCTCACCTTGGCTCTTGAACCTGGGTGTGGCTGCCCACGTGCTTACTTTGGCCAATGGGATGTCAGCAGACACAGGCAAGCCATGAAACAAAGCAGCCTATGTTCCTCCATAGGAAGAATGTGCCCTGGGTAACTTGTTTAAAGGTGAGAAGTAAGGATGATGACATGATCCAACCTAGATCTGAGATCAGCTAAATCCCAGATGACCCATAGACCTATGAGACAAATGGAAAAATAATTTTTGCTCTTTTCGTTTCTTAACTGATGTTTCTCCAGACAAGATTTTTGTTCAGCTTTTGGGAAGTACATCCCTCCTGACTGTCACAAGGTTATTATCTTTTTGGCCAAGACAATGTATTTAACTGTGGCCTTGCAGTGTAACAGAGGAACTCCTGGCAGATAAACAGGAGGGAGTACAAAGGCTGCCTGCGCTGCACACTCAGCTTCGTGTGGCGTCTCTGCGCATGTGCCCACTGAAGTTTAGAAGGCAGCTTCACAGATGTACAAAGCTGCAGATCAGAGGGGATATAAAACAGTTAAACTTGCTGTAAGGCACAATGTGTCATCCTAAGCCCCACTGAGGAGGAACATGCGCGGGCTGGTGCTCCTGGCTATCAGCATGCTGGGAAGATTATAAAAACGCCACGCTGTGATATGTTGCCCTCCTGCCTGAAAAGCTACTATTAAGCTTGAGTATTTACTGCACCTATTCAGACAGGAGCGACAGTGCCGAGTGTTACCTGTCTTGGGCTTGGATAAATTAGTTGTGTGTGTCACCAGATTACAGCTGCCTATTGTTCCGTCTGCTGAAGGTGGTTAGAGATGACAGCCCCCCGGTCTGCCCTTGTAACATCTCATGCCAAATGAAGGAGGCAGCCTCTTTTTTTCCTGTGTTAATGGCAAAACAAGATCTGAACTGGCTATATTACAGTTTGGGGCATAATTAAAAAGACAACACACCACAAAGAGGGGGGAAAGCGCGTTTATTTATAGTGGGAGGGCATGTATGAAAAGAAAGGGAGGGCAAAACAAGAAACCTGGGAAAATCAAATGCAGGAGCCAGGAAAGGTGAGCTCCCCCGGCCGCCATGGAAACAGGCACTGTGATCAGAGCAGAAATGCTCACTAGCTAGTGCGGAAATGATCCTCAATTTGTTCAACTCCTTTCAAAATATTTTTTATATAAATTGTTTTGCCCTCACATTTCCATGATATATGGAGCTATGAACTCTAAATTAGTGTTAACAGGAATTGACAAGCTCTGCGTTACAAGATATCAGCCAGCCAGCCAGCCCTACAGGCTTAATTACGGAAGGAGAGTATGATGTGTGCAAAAATCCTCTTTCAAAATTTTACCACATGCGATATAAATAAAAGATCATCTCATCCACTAGTAACCTCGCAGATCAAAAGGAAAACAGGAAAGTGACTTTGCTGGCATTTGTAATTATTTATCTTGCCTGAGCAATTTTGTTATAGTTTGACATATTGAAAATTCCCATTTGTCATTGTTATTGTTATTGTTATAGGGGATAAGTGGCAGTAGCCCTACTTTGTGCAGCTTAGACATAGTCAGGAAATCACTCGAATTAAAATAAGATTTTGAATGGACACAGGTTCTCCACATGCCAGATAAGACCATATAATTTTATTCTTCAGGAGATATCTGTAGAGTACCTACTAGGTGCAAGTTATTTTGGTTTTTATTTTTTCGGTTTTTTTGATACCTGGGATCAAACTCAGGACCCTGTGCTTACGAGGCAGGCGACGGAACCACTGAGCTAAATCCCCAGCCCCAGGTGCAAGTTTTTTAAATGCCTCTTATCGTGTCTCTATCAGGGTTTATATTGTTTGTATGTCTTGAGGGTTTCGCTCATTTTTTCCTTTTTGAAAATAAACCCTATCATACCGGTTATGGTTTCACACGATTTTCAATCCCCTGATCTCATATCTACACCATCCAGAAACGAGCTTGAACTTCAGCCTTGCTGCTTAGTTTCATTGCTTACCACCCTACTCTCCCAACTGGCTGCCATTTTTCCTCCTTCATCTATTTGTCATGTTGGACACTGTACAATCCCCCAAGATGGGTCACCATGTGCTTTCATTTGCTCTGGGATAATTAGCAATCCTCAGTAGTATCCCTTATATTGTACCCTACATATGACATTTTTATTTCTGTTACAGCTAGGAAGCATCAAGTGAGTGTGTGAATTAAAATATATATAGATGTATGGATGCAGATCTCTAAGAGGTGAAGGCCACCTCTGACAATTGCAAGCTTATTTCACCTCCCAAAGTACATTGCCAAAGAGAAAATTGACTTGCACCGCAAATGACATCCCTTTCCAATTAAAGCCAAGTTTCTCAACCTTGAAACCTTTGACATTTTTTAGTCAGATAACTCTTCTCTGTGTGGAAGTGTCCCATGCACTGTAGATGTTTAATCGCATCCCTAACTTCCACTCAATGCCCGTAGCTTCCCCACCTCAGCTATGACAACCAGTATTCCTCAATGTCCCTAGTGGGGGAGGGCACAATCACCTCTAGATGAAAACTCCTGGGTTAGAGGATGGATGTAAGAAATTTCTAAAATTACTAAGGATATTAAAGACAAGAAAGATACATTGAAGCCTATGAAGCAGCAAGCATTCTACATACACCAATATTATGCACTTTTAAAGCCTAAAATGCAAAAAGCAATTATTGTAATTTTTTAAATGCATATAATGTCTGATGCCTGTGCATACTCAGAGACAATTCCAGTTCTGAGTGTCTCTACTTGCTTATTTTTGCTTTGGGCGTTCCTATTTATCAACTGCTTCAATTGCTTCATATGCTGTGTATTTGATACTTCCAGCACATCTTGATCTGAATCAGTACATTACACAGTGTAGGCCTGAAACCATGATCTAGCTCCACAGTCTGGGGCCCTCGATCAAGCGTAGGGGTTTGAGAAGAAAACATTACAATGCTTGTATGTGTCTATTTTGATCTCATTTAAAAATCCTTCCAGAGATACTGTGTGCATATACAGGAAGACAGCTGCTGCTCCCCCTTCTCATATATAAATGGTAGCATATTACATAGCCATTGGGATTTAGGGATTTTTTTTCCCCTTAATGTAATTTAAAGACCATTCCAAAATATGCAATGCATGCACTATGACTTGTTTAACCAATCTGTTATCGAAGGGCATTTGGATTGTGTCTTAGTCACTTTCCCATTGCTGAGACACAATATCCAACACCCACAGCTTAAAAAAGGAGAGGTTTATTTTGGCTCATGGTTTCAGTCCACGGTCAGCTGGCTCCAAGGCAAGAATGGCAGGCTGGAAGGCCTGGGTGAGGAAAGCTGCTCACCTCAAGCAGGTCGAAAAGAAGAATGCAAAGGAGGAGCAGGGTGGGAGATAAACCCTTCCGGGTCACGCCACCAGTGACCTTCCTCTTCTGACACGGTCCTACCTCCTCCCATAACAGCATGTTCAGCTGTAAAGCCCCCAGGATCCAATCACCTTTCAAAAGCCCGCCCCTGAACCCATGCGAGTTCTTTTGGGGAGGAGGGGCCCTCAGTCTTGATCTAAACCAACAAAGGCTGTTACAAATAAGATAAAAAGATATTGAAATGCTATACGTCATTTAACATTTATGTGAGTAAATCTATAAAAAAAAAAAACTTACTAAAAATAGAACTACTGAGTGAAAAGCATTTGCATTTTGGTAGAATTTAGCACATTTCTCATAACAGAGATTAAATCCCTGCCAGTAAAGCAAGAAAATCTCTCTTCTGCTTCAGCTTCATCTCACAACATGGTATCGATCTTTCTGACCTTTGCCAAATTAATAGGAAATTATGATATTTTAATGGAATTTTATTTTGCATTTCTGCTAACTGTAATATTGAGAATATCTACTACTGTTTGTATTTCTCAGCTATCAATTTACACTCTTTTGCCCATTTTTTATTGTGCTGTTAGGCTTTTTCTCATAGACTTGTGGGATACCAGTTTGTCTTTTACTTTACTAGTTGTAATTGGTTTTATACTTTTAGAAATTTTCTTTTTGGGCAGGGGACTTAGCTCAGTGGCACCATGCCTGCCTAGCAAGTGCAAGGTCCTGAGTTTGATCCCCGGTATTGCAGAGAAAAAAATTGAAAAAAAAAGTTTTCTTTTTTTAAGTTGTTTAATTTAGTAATTTTTACAGCTTCTGAATTTGATGTCATAATTATAAAGAGCATCCCAACTTTTGGATTATAAGATAATTTTTCTTGTTCTGGTCTCTTTAAATGCTTATCTTTTATGTTCAGGTACTTGATCTATTCTGAACTTATTCCATCATAAAGTGTAAGTTATAAATCCAACTTTCTTTGTTTCCATAAGACTACCCTCATTACTGCCATACCATTTATGGAAAGAAATATTCTTTTCCACATTGAAGATAGTACTTTTATTATATATTAGGTGTAACTCTGTACCGTATATAAACCCAAATACATATCAATTTCTAGACCTTACTTTCTGAGCCATTTCTCTCTATTCATGTGTTAATACAACATTATTCAAATTATTTAAATATACTTTTCTTATTTCTTTGGGGCAATTCTTTCTTACTCTACTTTTTCAAGTTTTTTCCTAGTTAAACTTGCTAATTTTTCCCACAATAATACTGTTAGTTTGTCTCACTTCAAAATAAACTCATAACCCAAAATTTATTGGGATTGTGTTAAATTTATAGGCTAACTAGGAAAGAACTGACATCTTTATGATGGTACATCTAAGAGCATAACATGCCTTTTGATTTGTTTCAATCTGCTTTTTGCATCCTAGAGGCATATCTCATATACACTGTGGACACTTTAAAAGTTAATGTCTAAGTATCTTATATTTTCATTCCTATGATAAATAAGGTTTTTCTTCCTTTATCAACTAACTATCTGATAGTCATACATATATAAGTAACTCATTTCTATAAATTGATTCTAAATTTTCTTTGGCTTTAATAATTGTTCATTTTATCTCTGCAGGTTTTTCAAGTATCACATTAGGATGTCTTTATTTCTTCCTTTCCAATTTGTTGCTTTTATGTTCATTTTGTTGTTTTCTTCTGTATATGTTGCTATTTTTCAATGCTTTGTTATACTTCTTATTAGTATGTGTTTGTGATACACTGTGAATACATTCATCTTGGGGAATTGATACACACACTATTGCATCTTAACCCTTTTTACTTCCCTTTTTCCTTCATTTCCTCTCCCTTCATCCCTGGATCCCCTTCACCTTTGCAAAAAGGCTACTTTTTGTTTCCTATCATCTTTTATTTTGCTCTTTAAGTTATTTATACTTTGAGTTTCTCACATAAGAGAAACCATGTGATACTTAATCTTCTGTGTCTGATGTATTTTATTAGCATTATGATCTCAAGGTGCATCCATTTTCCTACAGATGATTCAAATCTATCCTGGGTGGTATTAAATTGCGATATGTGCCCCATATTCTGTATCTATTCATCTATTGATGGATGTATATAGGCTATTTCCAAGATTTAGATAGTGTGAGTTGAGTTGCTATAAATATGGGTATGCACGTATCACTACAATATGATATTTTTAACTCTTTTGGGAAGATACCCAGAAGGGGTATGGCGAGGTCAAATGGAATTTCTATTTTCAGTTTTATGACTAATCTTTATATTGACATCCATAGTGGTTGTACTAGTTTACATGCCTACCGACAATGTAGAAAGGTTTCTTTTCCCCTACAATCTCACCAGCATTTGTGGTTTTTGGAGTGTGCAATGATAGTCATTTTCTCTGAAGTAAGATGAAATTTGAATTTCTCTAATGGCCGGAGATACTAAACATTTTTTCATGTTCTTATTGGCCATTTGTACTTCTAAGAAGTGTCTGTTCATTTCAATTGCCTATTTTTTATTGGTCTTTTATTTTGGAAGGTCTAATTTTTTTCAGTTCTTTATATATCCTAGATATTAGTCCTCTGTCCTAGTAATAGCTGGCAAAAAAAAAAAAATTCCTATTGTGTAGATCCTTTCACTCTGTTGGTTTCCTTTGCAGTGCGGAAGCTTTTTAATTTGATAACATCCCATTTGTTAATTCTTGGTGATAGTTCCTGTACAATTGGAGTTTTGTTCAGAAAGTCCTTGCCTATGTCTATGTCTCCAAGAGTTTTACTTATTTTATCTTCCAGCAGATTAAGTGTTTCTGTTTTAATGTCTAGGTCTATAATCCATTTTATTGTGTTTTAGTACATTGTGAGGGACATGTATCTAGCGTCATTCTTCTGCATAAATGTGACCAGTTTTCCCAGCACCATTTATTAAAGAGGCTGGTGCAACCACTGTGGAAATCAATATAGAGATACCTCAAAATACTAAAATTAGAGGTCCCATTTAACCCAGCTACTCCCCTGCTGGGGATCTTCCCCAAAGAATGAAAAGAATCATACCACAGCGATACACGCACACCCATGTTTATAGAGGTACAGTTTGTAATAGCCAAAGTTTGGAAACAGTCCAGTTGCCCCTCAACTGGAGACTAGATAAAGAAGATGTGAGTTTTTTATAAAATGGAATACTATTCAGCCATAAAGAATAAGAAACTTGAGACATTTATAGCTAAATGGATGCATATTGAGGCCATACTCTTAAGTAAAATAAATAGGACACACATGTGTAAATGCCGAATAGTTTCTCTGGTGTGAGAAACTAAAAGTATAAATAAGGATCAAAATGTATAATTGATAATGTGAAATAGGAAGAAAAGGTCTAAAGGGGTAAAGGAAATGGGAGGGGTAGAGGAAACCAAAGAAGGGAAAGGAAAAATATGAGAAAAGGAAAAAACTGGAAACAAAGTCTCTGTAAATAGGGCGGGGTGGAGGAGTTGAAGGGAGGGCAGGGGAAGGGGAAAAAAAATAAGAACCAAGATACATTATGTAAGGGCACAATTCTCCAATGATGAATGTAACTGTATTGTATCCCTAAAATGTACCAACAAACTTAATGGGAAAAAAACCTAATAATAAATAACAATGTTAATGGTATACTATCATTAAAAAAAGAGGCTATCTTTTCTCCAGCATGTATTATTAGCCCCTCTGTCAAAAATCAGGTGGTTAAATGCACTTGGAGTTGTTTCTGAATCCTCTACTTTGTTCCATTTATACACGTCTGATTTTGTGCCAGTATCATGCTTGGTTTTTTTTATCAGTGTAGCCTTGTAGTATAACTTGAAATCCAGAATTGTAATGCCTTCTATTTTGTTCTTGTTACCCAGGATTACTTTTGCTATTGTAGGTCTTCTGGTTCCATACAAATTTTAGGATTGTTTTTTCTAGTTCTGTGAAGAATGTTGTTGGTATTTTTGGGGGTGGGGCGGGTACCAGGGGTGGAACTCAGGTCCTTGTGCTTGCACAGCAGGCAGCGAAACCACTGAGCTAAATCCCGGGCTGTGTTGTTGGTATTTTAATTGGTATAACATAATATACATCATTTTTGGTAATATGACCATTTTGATAATATTGGTTCTGCCTATTCAAGAACAGGGGATATCTTTCCATTTTCTGATGTTCCTTTCTTTTCAGAGTATGATAGTTTTTATTAGAGAGGTCTTTTACTTCCTTGATTAGGTTAATTCCTAAGTATTTAAAATTTTTGAAGCTATTGTCAGTGAGGTTGTTTTCTTAACTTCTTTCCTGGTATATTCTTTGTTTATGTACAGGAATGCTGTTGGCTTTTGTGTGTTGATTTTGTATCCTACTCTGCTGAATTTGTTTATTATTCTGGGAGTCTTTTGGTGGAGATTTTTGGGTCAGCTACGTAAAAGATCATGTCATCTGTGAATAAGGATAGTTTCACTTCTTCCATTCCTATATATATCCTTTTATTTCTTTCTCTTGTCCAATTGTTCTGGGTAAAGTTTAAAGTATTATATTGAACAGAAGTGGTGATAGAGAACACCCTACTCATGTTTCTGATTTTAGAGAAAAAACTTTCATTTTTTCCACATTTAGTGTGATGTTGGCTGTGGATTTGTCACAAATGGTTTTTTATCAATTTGTAAAAGGTCTTTCTATATCTATTCTGTCAGAGTTTTACATGAATGAATGTTGGATTTTTGTCAAAGCCTTTTCCTGTGTCTATTGAGATGATCATGTGATTTTTGTCCTTGCTTCTATTTATGTGATGCATATTGCATGCATTGATTTACATACATTGAACCATCTTTGCATCCCTAGGAAAAAGCCAATTTGGTCATGATATATGATTTTTTTTAATGATTTGCTGCATTCTGTTTGCCAGTATCTTGTTGAGGATGTTTGCATGTATCTTCATTAAGGAGATTGGCTTGTAGTTTTCTTTTTATATCCTTTTGATTAAATTTTGATAATTCATATATGCCTGAAATTTCTCTATTTAATTTAGGTTCTTAAATGTTTCTTATACTCCTCTGGATTTTGCCAATGTCAGTTGTGATTTCACCTTTTTCATTTCTAATTGCACTGACACGAGGTTTCTGTTTTGTTGTTGTTGTTGTTGTTGTTGTTGTTGTTGAGACAGAGTCATGCTATGTAATTCAGGCTGTCCTTGAACTCACAATGCAGCCCAGGCTGGCCTCAAACTCATGGTGATCCTCTTGCCTTAGCCTCCTGAGTGCTGGGATTACAGGCGTGCTCTACCATGCCACGCTGATATGAGATTTTTTCTTTCCTTTTTTGATAAGTTTAGCTAAGCCTTTATCAATCTTTTTTATCTCTTTAAAGGACCACCTTTTTTTCATTTGTTCTTTGTAATGCTCTTAGTCTCAATTTCATTAATTTATGCTATGATCTTTAAATTTTTTCCTCCTATTAATTTCTGATTCAGATTGCTCTTGTTTTTATAGGACTTTGAGATGCATCATTAGGTTATTTATTTGGAATTGCTCCATTCTTTTAATGTGTGCATTCATAGCTATAAACTTCCTTTTAGAATTGCTTTCATTGTGTCCCATAGGTTTGGGCATTTATTCTTCCATTGTAATTTGATTCTAGGACCTTTTTTTATTTCTTCCATTATTTTTTCTGTGATCCATTGGTTATTCAATAATGTATTGTTTAATTTCTGTGTGTTTGTGTATTTTCTGTGGTTTCTTTTGCTGTCAATTTCGACCTTCATCTCACTATGATTCAATAGCAAGCAGGAGATTATTTCAACTCTTTTGTATTTACCTAAGCATGATTTAATCACCTAAGATATGCTCTGTTTGGGGAAATGTTCCATATGCTGCTGAGAAATATGTGCATACTCTTTTCATTGGATGGAACACTCTGTGATCTAAGTCCATTTGTTCAATGGTGTGGTTTAACTCTGGTAATATCTTGTTAATATTTTGTCTGGTTGACCCATCTAATTGTGAGAGCCGGCTGTTGAGGACTGGTGCTATGATTATGGTGTCTTCCTGACCTTTTATGTCAAGTAGTGTTTGTTGTATGAAGTTTGGTGCACTAATATTCCATGCAGAAATATTTACAGTCGTTATCTCTTCCTTTTGAATTGCCCCCTTCACCAGTATGTAGTCTCTTCTGATCAGTTTTGGTTTGAAGTCTGTTGTATCTGAAAATAAGATAGCCACTCTTGCTTGCTTCTAGACTCTGGTTGCATGAAGGATCGTTTTCCACCCTTTCACCTTTGGTCTATAAGCCTCCTTTTGGAGGAAGTATGTCTCCTACAGGTAATACATGGTTACATCTTTTTTTTTTTATCCAATCTGTCTTTTGCTTGGGGAGCTATTATTGTAAGGTGTTTATGATATCCTGTCATTGCATTATTTTTCCAGGGCTGATTCACTTGTTTTTTCCTTTTGTGTACTCTCCCAGCTATATGTATACTTTCCTTTGGGTTCTATGGTGGTGAGGGCCTCCCTGTCTCTTTCTAGGATTCCCCCAAGTGTCTTCTGCAGTGCTGGTTTAATGGTCATGTACTTCTATTTTTCCCCATTAAGTTGATTAGTACATTTTAGGTATAGAATACAGTTACAGTCATCATTGGGAACTTGTACCTCTACATGATGTATCTTGGTTCTTATTTTTCCCCCATTCCCCTGCCCTCCCTTCACCCCCTCCACCCTCCCCTATTTATAAAGACTTTGTTTCCATTTTTTTCCTTTTCTCATATTTTTTCTTTTCCCTTCTTTCCTTTCCCCTGCTCCTCCCATTTCCCCTACTCCTTTAGACCTTTTCTTCCTATTACACAATGTCAATTACACATTTTTAAAATTATAATATCAAGATCTAGAAGACATTATCACAGATTTTACAGAAGTTAAAAAATATAGAAAGCATATTACAAAAATCTTTTTTGAAAAAGATTGGACAACTTCTAAGAAGTACCTTGGAAGGAAAATTAATGAAACTAACTCTGGAGGAAATATAAAATTTGAATAGCACCTATTAAAGAAAGTATATTTCTAGCTTAAAACCTACCTATATGACAACAACAGGCTCTTAAACATTTTAACTGATAAATTATATCAAATATTTAAAGCAGAAAAAAGAAGGAACACTTCTCCCCTCATTTTAGGAAATCAACATTGTGCTAATACCAAAACTGGATAAAGATAATAGAAGAAAAAAGTATGAACATAGATAGAAATTTGTTTCACAAAACAAACTATTAGAAGTCAGATCTGGCAGTATATAGAAAGTAGTTTTATTATAGGGATGGCAGTGTTGGTTCAGCATTGGAAGATCCACCCCTAAAAGTCATGATTTTAACAGAGGAAAGGAAAAAGCCATATGATCCTGTCACTAGTTGGAGAAAAAGTATTGGACTAAATTCTACAGCTGTTCATGGTAAAAGCTCTCAGGAGACCAGAAGTAGAACAGAACCTTCTCAACAGATCAAAGATGTACTCCATACTTACAGCAAAAATGCCTTATATGGATGGAGAACATACACAGCTTTCTCCCTAAGGTGGGGAACAAGGACAGATATGCCTACTCTTCATCTGTCCATTAAACTTTGAAGCATAGGCCCAAACCAAAATAGTCTGGCAATAAAATGACACAATTAGGATGGTCATGTACTTCTTTGTCATGGAAAGTTTCTACTTCTCTGTTTTGAAGGCTAATTTTGTAGGATATAGAAATCTGGGTTGACAACTGTTTTCTTTTATGGCTCGAAAAACTTTGCTCCAAGTTCTCCTCTCCTTCAAAGTTTGTGCTGAAAACTCTGCTACAATTGCAATGAGCTTGCCTTCATAGGTAACTTGTTGTGTTCCCTCTAGCAGTTATTAATATTGTCTCTTTTTCTTGAATTTCTGGAATTTTTATTATGATTAGTCATGGAGTTCTTCTCTGGTAGTGGCTATCTGGGGTTCTATATGCTCTTGTTCTTGAATATTGCATATTCCCCCTAGATTTGGGAAGTTTTCTGCTATGATTTCCTTCAATTAATTTTTACAACTTTTGAATCATCTTTTAATTTTTCATTTAGTCCTACAATTCTGATGTTGGGTTTTTGTTGTTGTTGATGTTGTTTTGAGTCATCCAGCAGCTGTTGGGTCTAGGTTGCATGGCGTCTTGTCATTTTTAGATTAACATTGAGTTTATGATCTACTATGTCCACCTTGCCTTCAATTTCTGACGTTGTGTCCTCACATTGGTCAAATCTGCTACCCATGCTTTCTATTGAATTTTTTATATCATATATTTTTGTTTGTTGTCTTTTCATAATTTTTAATTCTTTACCAAACTGGTCATTCATATCTTGTATTAACTTGTTTAACTCAATGAGTTTATTGTTTCTTCTTTAAGCTTGTCTAACATTTTATTGGTAAAATCCTTTGTCTACTTTTTTAAATCCTCTTTAAACTCATGAAATTTCTTGTGGATTTTGTGTGTTTCTTCTTTAATCTCTTCAAACATTTGGGCCATTTAGGTTTTGAGTGTTTTGCCTATAGCTTCCTCTACTTCAGTGTTCATGAGATTAGCTTTGGGTAAGTTAAGGGTTTTTAGAAGCATGGTGCTGCTTTGCTTTCTCATGTTTCTATTGTTTTTGTACTGCAGGTTTGAAGATCAATTAAGGTAAAAAAAAAAAAAACTCTGACACTACTGTGGTGATCTCGCTAGTTAAAATCTGTCTCCCTGTGATATGCTCTTATGTTTGATTGTGTTTTGGTGATTATGCCCCTCTTCAACCATCTCAGAGCAATATTTAAGGGTCTTTTTAGTGTCTACCTTCTTCTAGGAGATTGAGCTCCAGCACCAGAGAGGAGAAAATGAACCACAAAAACAAACCTGATTCTGGCACACAGTAAAAATCAATTAAAAGCAACAGCTATGCCATTTTGCAATAACAAAGAAATCAGTAATAATAATGCAGTAAAAGACAAACTGGATATTAAGGTATCATAAGAACTAATAAACGATATAATTATACCACCCTTAACAATAGAAAAGAGATCTGCAGTAGTAATACAGAGACAAAGACAAACTGAATACTAACGTACGGTAAATGTCTGCTAAATGCAGCAAGCGTGCCACTATTAACAATAGAAAAGAATTCAGAAATAACACCATACAGCCAACTAAATATCTAAAAATTAATAAAGCTCAACAGTAATAATGATGGGAGAGTTGGGGACAGGGAAAAATGAAAGAAGCATAATTTGAAAAAGGAAGATGAGGAGAGAAAAATGAGATAAAGAATCTAATGAATAAAAGAAAGTTCATAGAATCAGGTAAAAATAACAGAAAAAACAATAAAAGGGCAAAATAAAAGAATAGAAGAGCAAAAGAAAGAGGGGGAAGAAAAACAAAGAAAAAGAAAACTGAATCTAAAATATTCTACATGTTTGGGTGAGTGGGTTTTTTTTTCCCCAGGGCCCATAGCATTGGAATCTACCAGACATGGAAGAGGAATCACAACTAGGCCTATTTTGTTTCCACACCACGAGTGTGTGTGTGCATCTTGCCTCAACGTCCTGCCCTGCCTTTCCTTCTAGTGGAGTCTATCAGTGGTGTAGTGTCTGTCTTTGGGTTGTGTTCACTCTAGCAGCTCTTAGGATTTGTACCCCTGTGTGCATCCCAAGTCACTACTATCTCCATCTTGCTTTGCCACCTCTGGCCTTGGGAGGGGTCTCCCTTGTTCCAGGGGCCCCTCCAGGGCCCCATCCAAGCCAAGGCATATTCCTGATCACATTGGCAGATGAGGAGACCAAACAGACCACTGGGCTCTTGTGGGACATAGGCAGTGAGGGTGCCAGAGGGTCAAGCAGTCTGCTTGACCTAATGTCAACTCTTTAGACCAGCCCCTCAGAAAGCCACCTGCAACCAGCCTGGCTTCATACTGCAGAGGGCAGGACCACTTTGAGTTTCCTGGCCTGAGTTTCCCCTACTTAAAATTCTCAGGGGGTCTATGACTGGCTCACCCCTGTAACTGTCTCCTGTGGCCACCACCTCCCCATTACTGATGCAGGGTAAACCCTGAAACCCTGAAGTAGTTGTTTGGTGACTTTTGGCTCCCAGAGTAGCTCAGTCTTAAACAATTAACCCCTTCTCAAAATGATTCCTGATTAATTACTCTCAAAGGGAGTGGGTGCTGCTATGGATTCCTCCTGCAACTCTACTCCACCATGCAGAACTCACTTTCAGAGTAAAATCCTACACTATATTTGGAGTTTAGAGTAACCAGGGGATTTTTAGGGGTTCGTACAGCCAGTCTGTTGTTTGTTTCTGTTATGCACTTATTTAACCTCCTTGGGTTATCCTCCATGTCTTCTCCTTTTTTATCTTCTTAAAGTTTCTTCATTTTTTATTTGATCTTCCTCTCTGTTCCCTCCCTACTGTGTTTTTAGCAGCATCTAGTCTCCCTGTGAGTCTTCCAATTTCACTTTCATTTCTGATTGGTACTGTTTGGGGGGGATCGTTTTGCTTTGTTGTGAGTTCTTTTTGTTCTGGGTTATGGTTTTTATTTTTAATCTTATGGCTTTACTTTCCCTTTAACCTTTCTCTTGTGTTCTGCCAGATCTCTCTCTCTCTCTCTCTCTCTCTCTCTCTCTCTCTCTCTCTCACACACACACACACACACACACACACACACACACACTTACCTCATGGTCTCTTGCCTGAGCTCTTGAATCTCTGATTTGTGTTCTTTCTTTGTAGAATCAATGATTTAAATTTTTAAATATTTGATCATAATTTTCAGCCTCTCTGCAGAAATGTTTTTCTGATGCTTGTCTTCTACTTATTTTATTCTTTTCTTGTGCTTATATAAATCCTTTGCTGATTTCTCTTTGATTTTTCATCTTTGCCATATGAATTTTTCCTCCGACCTGATAATTACAAAGTTCATGCTGGGAAAGGGTGAGGGCCAACTGGAACTCTTCTCATGTTCTAGAATTTTATGCATTTGTTTTTCTTGAGTAAATGAGGATAAGCCACTGTGAGTTTTTTCCAAAACAAAATTACTTTTCTCCCCCTGGGCATTGACAGACTTCTTCTTGCAAAAATGATGCTGATTTCTCTTTCAATCTCCCCCCTCTTCTTCTGGAATAAAGCCAGGTCTAAGTGCAGCTAGTGTGTACCCTGGATCAACTGTTGTACACAGGTATTAGGTTTCTCACCAAGGCAAGGGGTGCACCTACCTTTGAAAAGTATGTTTTGTCTTTGTCTGGGATCTGCACTGTAATGTGTTCTCTCTTTGCAAATTCTTAAATAGTCACTACTTTTGGCAACCCTCTCACTAATTTTACAGTATGAGATTTTAGCTAACTTTTTGATTTGTCAGAAAGAGTTGGTTAGTTCTTCTTGTTGCTCTCAAGTAGTTTCTAGGAAAAGAAGAAAGTGCTAGTTTTGTCATCATTTACAAACCCAGAATCTCTCACATTTTTGTAAAATGACTTATTTGGAGATGCTTCATAATTATTATATTACAACACACTTAAAATGTACATATACATATGCCATATTAATATGGCATATGCAAGATATGAATGTATCCAGTTACATAACCCCCTCAAATTTCTATTTATGAGGCAAATGATCCAAGAAGCCTAGAAAATGCTGAAGACAAGAAGATTATCTTAAGTACTATGATAAAGGTAGACTCTAGGGCCAGGAATTTAGCTCAGTGGTTCCACTGCCTGCCTCACAAGCGCAAGGTCTCAAGTTCAATCCCCAGTACCAAAAAAAAAAAAGTAGACTCTGAAGGCTTTTGGTCCACAGAGAAATAATATTTCCCTTTTCCAATAAGCCTAGATAAATATCTCTTATCATATGAGTATGATGCATTCAAAAAGGTTGTTTGAGGAATAATATCTGATAAAATGCAATAACAACAATATATGTTGATAGTTTGATAGCATAATATTTAGTGAAGCATTTTCACATGTTATTTTATTTGATTTTCCAAGGGACCCGCTGAAGGAGACATTATAATGCCTTTTTTTTTACAGACAGGGAGCAGAAGGCCTGGAGAGGTTAAGTAATTATTAGAGGTCACACAGCTGAATGTTGAACCCTAATCAAAATATACTACTCCTTTAGGGCTGAGGATTTAGCTCAGTGGTTCTGCTGCCTACCTCAAAAGCACAAGGTCCCGAGTTCGATCCCTGGTACCCCCAAAAAAAGTATATATATATATCCTGAATTCTTTGTTTTAATGAGATGGCAATAGAAAGGGATGCCAGTTCCTTCAAATACTTGAAGCAATCTTTTCAAAAATATTTTAGACTGGTTCCACAGCACAAAGGGAAAAGAAAATATATTAAATCTTTAGCTGACTTGATGTGCTCAAGTAACTGAACCCTAAAGGGATTTCAGAAAGAGTTTGGGAAACAATCCAGCATTCTTTGTTATCATACACATTTTATTTTCAACTTATTCCATGTTCAAATGACCAGCAACTTGATAGCAAGCCAATTATTATTCGAGAGTACATCAAATAACCATCACTTACAATGTCAGGATGACTTTATTCTTTTAAAATAATCCAACTATTCCATAACTCATTCTCATGCTTGGTGGCCAGATACTATGCAATCAAATCATTGAAACTTATATCTCTTCCAAATGCAGCTTATGCATAGCCAAGTGTGTGGCATTTTTCTGATTTATTAGTACAGCCGTGTGTGTGTGTGTGTGTGTGTGTGTGTGTGTTGAGAAGGCACAAGACAATTGTGAATGGATTAGCTCTGCTCAAAGAGTTCAAAAAATGTATACATAACATTTTGAGTTAGATATCATCTAATGACTGTGACCAATTGCCTTCATAAATTTATGAATGTCTAATTATTTGAATAAGGTTTTAAAAATATAATTAGAAAAAATTCCACTCCCAGGTAACTGACAAATTTTTCCAGTAAACATTTTAATAATAATATTGAAAATTTAGAAAACCCTTATTTTTCTAAATAAAGGAGAGGCTTTGGAATAGCTGGCAATGTCTCCTTGAAAAACAATCTTGTTTTTAAAATGTTCATTTTTTTACTATTAAAAGACAAATCTAAGCCAAAGTACAAGAAGGAAGAAGAAAGACAAGAAAGGGAAGGAAGAGAATTAAGAAGGATGCAGAAAAGGAAGAAGATTTGATTGGGAAATATATATTCATGTATTTAGCATTTCATGTGAAACTAAACATTGAGAAGAGAGTTTTTTATATGAAATTATCACCCTGCTTTCTGCACCTAATTCTACAGGCCTTAAAATGGCTAATTAAAACTTAACTGTATTGCTTAGTTAATTCACTTGACAGTTAACCCTCGGGAATATTTTGGGAGTTAATTATATACATTGACAGTTTTTATATGGTGGGTATAAATTTATAGTGATACAGCTATAAAAACCCACTTCAGCAACCAAATTTTTGTTCATATGAAGGTCCAAATTAATCTTAATCAGTAGTAAGAAATGTAATTGGGCTAGTTTGATTAGTGATTATTCCTATAGTATCTCAAAGAGGTTGTCATTCTTTTAAATTGTTTTTCTACTGCAATACTATCTGCAAAAGATGTGTATCTCTGAAAAGGACATATTGGTGAATAAGGTCTCTCTCATATACAAATATGTCTTAAACTTTACCTTCATATTTTATTCAATTTCAGATTCTTAATAAATGACTATACTGAGACTAAGAACTTAGCTAGGTTAAAAATATGATAGAGACTTGTACTAAAGGATTTTGTAGTCTAATTGGGGAGTTTAATTTGGGAATTTATAGTCTAATTGGGAAGGTCAGAGCTGAGTTTTGAAAATATAAAATAATCAAAGAAATAAGAACAAAACCAGGTACCAAAATATACTGGGCTTCAGAGGCAGAGTTGTGTGAGTTCTTGGGCTGCAAGGAGGAAGGGAGCTGCGGGGATTAGATGGGTACACAGCAAGGTACCCACCCAGGAAGAGCAGGGAATTTCTCACAGACTGGTGGAGAGGGGGAAGGTGCCACTAAGAATATGGCATCTGATTTTTTTAATTTTTTGAGGAACTGTTTTCCATAATGGCTGTACAAATTTACATTCCCTCCAACAGTGTGCAAGATTCCTTTTTCTCCTCATTCTTGCCTTGTTATCTTTTGTCTTTTTTTTTTTTTTAGTTCTTTTATTGGTACATTTTAGGTATACAATTTGTTTACATTTATCATTGGGTGTTTGTACCTGTACATGATGTAGCTTGGTTCTTATTTTTTTCCCCATTACTTGTGCGCCCTTCACCCCCTCCACCCTTCCCTATTTACATAGATTTTGTTTCCATTTTTTTTTTCTTTTCTCATAGTTTTTCCTTTCCCTCTTTTCCTTTCCCCTT
>NW_004624781.1:12383467-12405526 GCF_000247695.1 Heterocephalus glaber
AGTGAATAAACTCTTCAATATAACAACTTTACCCTTCGGGATGGGGAGTTAGAAGGGGTTGGAGAGGGAGGTACAGATGGGAAGAAGGAGAGAAGAAGGTTACCAGTGTGGCCAGAGGACACAGGTGAGAAGGAATAAAAGAATAATAGGAAAATAAAGAAGAACTCCGAATGAGGACTAAAACAGGGACAAAAAGAGAAGATGAACAATGTGGGACAGCAAGAGAGTGAGTGTAAGAGAGAGAGAAAGGAAAGAGAAAAGAAAGAAGAAAAGAAAAAAAGGATAAAAAAACCAAATATTTGCAAAGAGTAGGAAAGAAATTAAAGATAAGAGGAGCAAAAGAAAAGAGAAAAAAACAAACTAATAATACTAATTTGGGGAATAAAAAATAACAATGAAGATGAAGGGCCTCTTTCAGGGTATGTCTCTCCTGTCACAATAGGCAACATGGGTAGCAGTGTGCAGATATAAATCAATGAGTCTCAGCAAGCTAGTCACAGTCCTGTGAGATTCAAGCAGATTTCTGGCTACAGGTCTCAAGTTGAGCTCCCTGTCCTTCCTGCAGGGTTGAACTCTGCAGAGTTGTATTGCAGGTTCCAGCTGCCCTTCCCCTGAATATAGTCCCAGTCCTGATGGGAGGTGAAGATGACTCCAACTTCCCCAGTACAGTGGTCTGGTGGTCCGGTGTGCTCTGCGTCTTTGTAGTGTGGAACCAGGTGGCTGTACAGAGAGGCCAGAGGAGCGGTGGCGGGGTGTGTGTGTGTGTGTGTGTGTGTCCAGTGAATTGCTGCCGGGGTGTGGGCTGATTCATTGTGTTCCACGTGACTGGACTTGCGACCTTGGTACGGTGTCCGCAGACCTGGCTGTCTGCCATCTTTTGTCTTTTTGATAATAGCCATTCCTACTAGAGTGAGGCAACATCTCCCTGTAGTTTTGATTTGCATTTCTCTGATAATTGGTGATGTCAACCACTGATACCACTACCATGTACAATTTTTCATGTTTTTATGTCTCAGTTAATTTTTTTTAAATATAAGTAAAGAATATAATGTCTGAGACAAGTTTTAAAATACAAAGACTATGTCAAGAGGAAAAAAGGCAGAGTTCCCAAGTCAACAGAGAAAACCTATTGGAAGTGCTAAGAGGTTGTTATGGTTATATGTAGATGTCCCCCTAAAGCCTCATGCAATCTTTCATAGGCAGAGCTTTTGGGAGGTGATTGGATTGTGGTTGTTTGTAGCTGACTTGCTGTTAGGAGGTGGGGTCTGGTGGGCAGGGATGGATCACTGGGGCACTTGGCTTGGACGGGTTTATCTTTCCCCAACCCAGCTCCTCCACTCACTCTCTCTGCTTCCCTGCATCCATTCCAGGAGCAGCCTCCTCTGATCTCCTCAGCCATGTATTTCTGCTGTTCTGTGCAGCCTTGGACTGAAATGTGAGCCAAAATAAGCCTTTCCTTCCTTTAAGTTGTGTACGCATTGTGTCTCAGTGATGAAGACAGTGACTAACATGTAAGTTTAGGCTTTTCCTGTAAATTACTGAGGCCATGACAGTTTTTCAGTAAGAGAAGGGTGAAGTCAGAGCTGAGCTTTGGAAAGACTCTCTGAAGGTGGGAGTAGTAAAGAGGGTTGCAGTAGAGACAAAGAAACCATTTTGCAGTGCCCTGGATGAGGGACCTGCACTAAAGAGCTATGGAGCCAAGTGTTGAAAGACCAACTTGTCTATGTTGAAATATAGATAAGGGTGAGTGTGTGTGTGTGTGTGTGTGTGCACTTTTATTCTTCACTCATTCATTCATTCATTCCTGGTTTTAGCTAGTTGTTTTGAAAGCCACAACCAAAGACATTGTAAGTGGTTACCTTCTTCAGGGTTATGATAGGTTACTTCCCTTCACCATCAGCTTTGTGGGGTCTGTGGTTTCCAAGCCAAATCCACAAATATTTATGGAGCAAGACACTGGACTCAGCCCTGGAAATAATCCACTTCTGTGCCACACAACTGCATCCCAGTCATTTGAACTGGGGATCTAATGTCACCTGCACCAGTTAGAATTGTGCAATAGGCAAAGCCCTCAAGTGCACAGCCTGTGTGGTAGGGAAGAAACAAATCACTATATCTTCCCTTCCCAGGGAGTTTCATCCATCTGCCCTTACTAGTGAGTTAAGTGTAAATAAATAAACACAACCCAATTCACCAGTAACCTTTAGTGCCTTTCATTAATCAGAGTAATGAGGGGTTTTTTTCTGGGGCCTTCACTGAAGCGATAGGAAGAAAAATGGTGACATGAGGTCAGTTTAGCACCAGCTCTATGACACTTTGTCAATACGATATTGGCAATTCAGTTATAGTGAAAAATAAGGGCATTATTTAGCTGTTAGAAGTTAGTAAATAGATTATTTGTTATGTTATCTGCCATCAGTCAGAAGCCAAGCCAACAAGATACAAGCTGCCTGATAATTTTCCTGCAATAGCCTAAAATGCCTCTCTCCTCTCTTTCTCTCTTTCTCTCTCTCTCTCTCTCTCTCCTCACCTCCTTCCCTCCCTGTATCTGTGTCTTCGTCTCTCCCTGTGCCTGCGATGGTGTGTGTTAGAAAATTTGTGTGTGTTGTAATATTTGAGATTGATGAATGTGGGAATTTATTAACAGGAAATGAAAACTGATAGGTATTTAACATTTAATGTGAAATAATCTACTGTAACATAAAAAACTCAAAATAATACTAACTGTTTTAATTGTCCCTGATAATGAAACTGTCACTGCAGTCATTAAAAAGATAGGTGGATAGTGAGTTATTGACTAAGCTCTTCAAATAAAGTGGGTTAATTTTAAACCTAAATTTAACTTAAATTGAATGATTACCTGCCCTCCCCCGCCATGTGGGGGTGGGAGTGTGAGCACCAAAATCTATTTGTATCATCATTTGCCAGGGATAGGCCCAAAGTCAACAAGTCAGTATAAGGTAACAAAAATTACTGGCAGTGAAATCTTCACTTTTACTACAATGGATTATTTAATAAAAAGTGAGATAGCATAGGTTAGCTATACCACATAGTCTTGATAGGATGAGTCCCTCCCCTCCATTTTCTTTTAAATATATCTTTATGATATTGCTCCTTACATCTAATTATTAGTTAAAACTGTCGTAAGATTCCTCATAGTATTCCTTTTATTTTTATATTTCAATTGTATATGTAGTTACATTTCTCTTCCTTTTTTATATACTGATCATTTCAATTTTCTTTTTCTGTTCAATCTTACCAATAATTCTCTTTTGGGTTCCTATTTTTTAAAAAACGACTTTGGGCGACGGTCGCGCCATGGCGGATGAGGAGCTGGAGGCGCTGAGGAAGCAGAGGCTGGCCAAGCTGCAGGCGAAATACGGGGATCCTAATGATGCAGCACAATAGGAAACAGAGCGCAGGGAAGCAGAAATGAGAAACAGTATCTTAGCTCAATTTCTGAATCAATCAGCCCGGGCCAGGTTAAGTATCTTAGCACTTGTAAAGCCTGAAAAAAACAAAAGCAGTAGAGAATTACCTTATACAGATGGCAAAGTATGGACAGCTAAGTGGGAAGGTCTCAGAACAAGGTTTAATAGAAATCCTTGAAAAAGTAAGCCAACAAACAGAAAACAACAGATCAATTCAACAGAAGAAAAGTAATGGACTCTGATGAAGATGATGATTACTGAACTAAAAATGTTTAGAGACTGACACTTAATGGAACAATTTTAGGGTAGAAGTTAAAATCTGTTTAAATGTTTACTTTGTTTTGTCTATATGCCTTTAAAAAAAAATAAACTTGTTATGCAAAAAGTTGTTTTAGTATCACAGCCAAGTGACCAGAAAAAAAAAAAAAAAGCAACTTTGGACTTTTTCATTGTCACTTGTGTTTTTCTTTTGTCATCTCCCTCCCTCTGTATTTTTAATTTTTCTTTTTTTTTCTTTTTGTACCAGGAATCAAACTCAGGACCTTGCACTTGCCAGGCAGGTGTGGCACCACTGAGCTAAATCCTCAGCCTCACCTCTACATTTTTTTACTTTATTCTGCTCCACATTTTCAAACTTATTAACTAGACCCCATTAATTAATTTTTGCCTTTTATCCTTTCCTAATATAAGCATTAAAAGGTCTATATTTTTAAATCTAAATACTTAAAGATATAAAATACCACTTTTACTGCATCTAAGCTTTGGCATGTATAATTTTAATTATTCATTCATGTGATAAACATTTTAAACTGTTCATTACAATTTCATCTTTGACCAGGAGATGTAATAATAATTGGTGTATTTTGAAACTTGACCCATTTCATCCCCCTCGGAAATTTAGGAAGTCTGCCCCTAATATACGTGGTGGCCAGGGCAAGAATAAAAACAGTATGCTGACATATTCTACATCTAAGTGTTTAAAATTGAAATTAAAACTGGCGCACTAAATGTGTCTTGTCCCCCTACTTTGAAAAATATACCTTCATAAAAAGGAGAAAATTATGTGGAGATCAAAGGATAGGTGGAGTGCAGAGGGAGGGAAGGGAGAGGGGATGAAAAAGGGAATGAAGATGTATTGTGTACATGTACCAGCTCCTCACAAGGAAAGTAAACCTCATGCACTACACACGTGTACTAATAAACTAAAATTTTTAAGTTATAAAAAAAAATAAAGTAAACCTAAAAAGCCTAAAAACCCTTCTATGACTAAAAGATGGCAAAATAGTGACAGCAACTGCAATTAATTATTGTAGCATATGTCTGGGTATTCCTTTGATAGGCTGGCGAGGTTTGGCTGAGAAATAGAATGTGGACTTACATAATTGATAATCATTTATTTCCTTTCATAAAATTTCATTTTTGCCTTCATTTCAGGAAGTCACTAATTATGTTACACAACCAAGATGTTCACACAATTGGTATTCCTTTAACATGAATGATTTAAAGGACTAAAAATAAATGGAAATTGCATTCCAAATGTAAATATTTGGGCATCAAAATTATTCACTTAATTCAATATTATCTCAAGAAACTTAAACTTCCTGATGTGATCTTTGGAAACTTTATCATTATATATTTGTGTATTCCAAAGTTATCTGTCACTTTGGTGCTCAATGTCTCTCTCGTTTCTAATGTAAAGAATCTCCAGGCACCGCATGGCATGTCAGAGCCACAGATCTGTCCCTGTGATAGAGCAGTGTCGAGTTGTCTAAGACCGAGAAATCTCCACAGCCCTGGGCATCTAGCAAGTACTGTGCTAATCTGTGAGTCCTCTAGATCCACAAATCAGAACACAAATAAGGGGAAAAAAACCAAAGACACCTGAGACTAATGAGCAGTATTTTATAGTGAGGACCTGAACAGAAGGATTGGAAGTTGATTCATTTATCTTTTCTTTTATCCCAGAGTTCAACCCATCAAATCCTCTTCTGCCTCCCATCACCAGCACCAACAGCGGTGTCCATACCCAGCATCAATGAGGTCACTACATGTAGACTCCATCTTCCTGTCTTAGGTGCAGTCTAGCACAAATGTTTGTTTCTCTGAAACTTAATAGAGTTTAGTAACAGAATGGCTATATAGAATATGGCTGTGCTATGCTGATGCAGAGCACATTACTGTGTGTGTGTGTGTGTGTGTGTGTGTGTGTGTTGTGGATTGTGTGCATGTCTGTTTGTAATCTGAGGGGCTTCTCTAACGCATGAGATGCAGGGCAGGGTCCTTTCTCACCCAGGCATGAGGCTGATGCCAGGCCAGCTTTTTTTCCCTGCCAGCCCACCCAGAGCCATCCTTCCTGGCCCCCCTTCCACCTGCTGCTAGCCCACACCAGCTGCAACCTACCTTCACTCACATTTTGTTGCTTTTTTCAGTTTGAGAGACAGAAATCTTTAGAGACATCTCCTATCTCTTGTATAACTAGCAGTCTCCAAGACTCTCTAGGGTTTAATTCTGGAACCCTGGTGCTGGTCTCCAGGGAAAAGGCAATTTAAGCACCCAGCCAGTCGTCAGAGGTAAAAGTCTCCAAACCTGATGTTATGGCTTATATCTAGATGTCCACCCAAAGCCTCATGTGGTCATAGGTGGAGATTTTCAGAGGTGGCCAGATCTAGCATGTGTGATGCTGAGATCAAGGATGTGATGCTGGGATTGATTCATGATGCGATGCTAGGATTAAGGCTGCCTCACCCTAGGTGTGAGTGCTACCCACCCCAAAGATGGGTAGCTTGGATAAGATATAAGGGACAGAAAGGAGTTGTTTCTTGTCATTTGTTGCTTGCTGCTTTGCTCCTTCACTACTTTGCTGCCTTCTGCCTTCCATGAACTCTCTCCTCTGCAATGCCTCTCTGCCACGCCACCCTGCCTTGGAGCCAGCCAACTATAAACTGAAACCTCTACAAACTGTGAGCTAAATCTCTCCTCCTTTAACTTTGGATGTTTGGTATTTTGTCTCAGTAATGAGAAAAGTAACTAAAACATTCAGTATGCTGAAATGTTCTATGCCACCATGTCTCCACAGAGACTGCAAGTTCTTGGAGGTCAGAGTGGCATGTCATTTGCATTTAAACCCACCACATCCACTTAATAAACATTTCTCAAAATAAAATGACTATGAAAGTCAAAGGAAGGGCAGGATTGACTTCATAAAAGTGAAAAGTTCTGTAGGTCAAGAAAATTCCTAGTAGTCTTAGAAAAATATTTGAATCAAATATGCCAGAGAGTTATTCTTAGGATGGAGTGTTCACACAAATGAAAAAAACAGATAAAAAGAACCTAAAACTCACACTGGTGAAGGGCAGAGTACCCAAAAGACAATTCTCAAAGGAGGAAATGCCCCTAGAAATAAATGCATAACTGACACAAAGATCTGGAAACAGTTTAGTAGTCAAAATTCTCAAGCTCTGCTTTATTTGACCTAATAATCCCACTGCTAAAAATCTACCTGAAAAAAATCATAAACATTGTAGAGGGAAGGCTTATGTATCTAACTTAAGTATAGTAAAGTTTTTCTTTTTCTAACTCTCAGGATGTTCTTCTCTGTCCTTGCTGGGGGATAGGGCAGGAGGAATTAGAGACAGGATGCAGGAGCTACGTGTTCAGAGTTGACAAGATTAGCAGAGAATTACAGACCAATGGACACGCACCTGCCATTTAGTTTCACTCTGCCCACTGGGGATGAGGAACCTGCACCCCTGTAGCAGTCTCCACCCCTGGGCCTGATCAAAACACAGAAGGAACTCAGCATTCACACAGGCTGGAATGCAAAAGATCTTTATTCTAATCCCATACAAATCGAGAGCTCAGCCAGGCTCATCTGTAATAGCGTTACACGAACCCTTCATGATAGCATCACAACTCAGGTGGTTTTTTCCTGCCCAAGTTTGACGCCAAGTGGCCTTGAGCCCCTCAGTAGTGTGAGACTTCAATTCAATTCAAGTATTCACAAGAGATTATTATCAGAAAGGCCAAAACTTCTCAGTTTACCCCACTGGGTTCCAGGCCACTTCATGGAACAGAAACTCTCTGCCTCAGTGGCCCCTTCCAGGTGATAATTGATTTTAAATGGTTTTCCCTGGACCTACGGTGACACAAAACCTGGAAACGGAGAGCCCAGCTGTCCATCAAGAAGCACTGCTGCACCATGCTGCCACCTGCCACCAGGAGAGATTTTACCACCTCCAAGCCACTTGTCATTTCTCTGCAGAACACACTTAGCTGGATCAGCCTGTAATACCCCAATGTGCTTTCAACTAAGCTGCCCAGCTAAATAACAGAGGAGTAGGGCACTTGGAGCGGAGGAGACAGAGAATGAAATATAACTATCATTACCTCGCTCAACTTCAACAACGGGAAAGAGCCCTCTCCCTGAGCAGTCCAGATCCCCAATTTCAGGCGGTGTAATGGCAGCCAGCTTCGCAGCAAGAAGCAGACACTTGTCCGATGATAAGATGTCTTTCTTCTCCCATGGAGCCGATGAAGATGGTCCTTGGGCCTCATGCCAAGGTTTGGGCTGTGACCTCACAGTCAACTTGACCCTAAAGCAGTTGTTTGCAGACCCCATTTTGAATCTCCCTGAAAATCAATAACCACAGACTTCACTTCCGGAGCACTGTGCACATGCACAAGCCCACGCCACAGGGTCGTATCGGAGGAGGTTAGGTTATTGGCTCCGGGCCCTTGAAGGGGATGTTGGGACTCCAGCCCCTTCCTCCCTTCCTTTGCTTCCTAGCCACACTCTCCCGCCACGATACTGGCATAGGCCCAAACAGGGCCCAGGACCGCGGACTGGTGAGTCATATAAACCTTTCCTCCTCATCAGTTGTTTTTTTTCAGGTATTTTGTCACAGCCATGGAAATCTGACTAACAGAGTGATACAAAGTATCAGTGGAGAACAAAGGCCTTCAGAGGCCCTGGCAGAGCCCCTATCAGCCAACTCTACACTCACCTCCATGCCCCTTTGCTGTGTCTGGAACAAACCTCACTGATAGACCATGGAGCTGTATTCTATTGAGCTCAGAGGCAACCTTACAACCTTTCTCAGCATAGAACTCCTGGAAGCCACCTGGACTTAATTTCATGAGGCCTGCGGACAAAACATCCTTGTCACTCTGCCCTGGTAAATTATCTCTGTTCTAGAGAGATCCTTCCCAGACTGACTTCCTCCTCCGTGGATTTATGTACAGCTCTCTAAGGATGTGGAAAAGCAGTTTGGTGCTAAGGAAAAACAAAACCACCTATGGTAACAAATTAAGAGCAAAATTACATCGGGCTGGGGATTTAGCTCAGTGGTTCTGGCACCTGCCTCGCAAGCACAAGGTCCCGAGTTCGATCCCAGGTACCCCCCCCAAAAAAAGAGCAAAATTACATAAGGTGCTTTTTTTTTCCTTTTTAATGGTATTCTAACTGTATTTTCCAACTAAGTCATAAAATCGTTTCCCAAGCCAGAAGTATCATTGTCCTCATTTCACAGGTAGAAAACTAGGAAGTACAGAGAGGTTATTTTTTGTTGTTGTGGTTACTGGAGATTGAACTCGGGTCCTTGCGCTTGCGTAGCAGGCGGCGAAACCACTGAGCTAATCCCCCGGCCAAGTACAGAGAGGTTAATGGCGGTGTCTAAAAGCACACAGCACGCCCTCATCAGAAAGAGCTGGAGAGGCAAGTACAGTCCAGAGCTCCCACTGTTCTGTGATAACCCAAACTTTCCTGAACAAGTTTGGCTTGGCCTAATTGGCCTTCAATTTTAAAAAATGTCTTTCATTAAAAATATAATTTGAAGAACTGGGTAATTGACTCACATTTGATTAAGGCAGATTCTATTGGATTAACATGATTAATAGGTAAAATTATAATCAAACAGAAAGCAGTACAAAAGGTGACTAAATCATGGATCACACTAAGATACTAAATGTTTTTAAAAAGATAGATGTGCTGGGGTGGTTTTTTCCCTACATTAGAAATATTCATTTCACAGTGGATCTCACACTGTTCAATACAGTAGGATAATTAGAATGATGTTTGTGTTCAGTACTAAAAGAGGAACTTGGGAGGTGTTTTGATTTCACAGTACGGGAAACCTCAGCTGCCCCCTCTCTGATTCTGCCCCAAGTGAGTTCGCTCAAGCTGGCTTATAAATTCCTGAAAATGACAAGGAATTAAGGCCACTGCAGTGGTTCGCCCTGCACACACCTAAGTATAGTCCACGCCACATCAGATTTCACAGCTCCCCCAGGAACTGTACTGTTCCCAAGCATGCGCAGGGCTAACACATTCCACAGGTATTTTCTACAAGTGCAAAGTTGTATCCCCAACAGAATCATAGTTAAATGATATGAAACTTCTACAACATCAGTCACTTTCAGGCAGCCAGGCCAGGAATTGAAATACAAACTAAAATATTCAGGGATTTTTGTCACTCGGTCCTATGTTCTGCCCAGAAATGGGAGGTTCCGTATCATGAATGGAGGTGTTTGTGACAAATGACACTCTTCTCACCATTGTGACTTTCTTCGGTTTAGGGGGCTGACTGAGTGAGGGTGGCCTCCTTCCTAAAATGTCCATGTCTCATAACCGGAAGAGCTTTAATCATTTCACCATCTTCATCATTGACCCCAAAGCCACTTCCATAAGGTACAATATAAAGCAAACACCGACTCCCTAGCAAAGTCAACACCTAATTAACTTGACCCTCCCAAGATTGCCCTGCATGGAAAATCTGGAGCCTCCTCTGCATTCCCTGCTTTTACCATGTCATTACTTCTCTGATCCAACAAATGTCTAAGAACGGGAACTGAAGAGTGATAGCACAATGATAAGTTAGCTTTCTTTGTGTACAAGAAAGACAAAACGTTTGAAGATGGATAATATCTACTCTGGAAAGGGTTTGGCGATCAAGCAATCCCAGGCATAACTAGCTGGAGTACATACTGGATGACAATTTGGTAGTGTCTGTCAAAATAGTAATCAACTGTGTGTGCCCTCTGACCAAGTCATTCCATGTCGCCCTACACACAATGACAAGGACTCGAGGTTGTTTGCTGTAGCAATTATTCTGTGTTTTTCATTTGCATTTCAACGTATTAGAAACATCTTAATTGTCAGTAGGAAAAAAATCAAATAACTCATGATATAGCTGCAATATGGAATACATATAGATCTCTATTTTGAAAGGTAGATCCAACCATAATGTCAAGGAAAGATTTACATAGTATATTTTAAGTGAAAAAAGTAGGTGGTTGAAATAGAGATTTTTATAATTCCTATCTACATATTTTTTAAAACATTATATGTGTATTCTATGTTTTTAAATGGAATTTTTTAAATAACTGGAATGGACCCCGGAGGTTTTGAGGGAACAGTTCTCAGCACAGTTGTGACACCATCACAAAAGACTCTGCTGGAACCACGACTTTGAATGAAGGACAGTACACACTATACACAAAATGCTTCTGCCTGCAAGGATGTCCACCCAGTACCTGTCTGCCCAGCCTTGGCTGGCACCACCCTCGTTACTCATCCCTGTGGTCGAGGGTTATTATTTCAACGTGACTTGTGTGATCCTCCTCATTTTTCCTTTTTTACCAGTACCGGAAATCAAACTCAGGACCTTGCACCTGCAAGTCAGGCACGGCTCATTTTCTCCTCTTAAAAGCATCGCTATGTCTCAACTTCTTTGAATACATTTGTAGATTACCCCATTCCTATTGTAGTGCTCTGATATTTAAAAAATACATCATTATTCTTTGGAGAAGCTCTCTCTGATTACTCTTCAGGTTGATTCTCACAAGCCTTAAAGTATAAAACACATTGCACTTTTAGGATGTAATAATAGGTCTTTTGCTTACATGATTAGACCTCAGTGATGTAGGAAACCCATCTCCACACTGTGAACTATGTAATGTTGTCAAGTCTAAGGTCTGAATTTTCCTCTGTGGCTGTGGGAAGCATGGGGCTCTGAGCAGGACAGGGGTTCTGAGCCCCAGAGCAGGTGAGGCAAGGCGTATCCGTCTGAGAACATTTGAAAGTAAGTGTGGGTCGTGTTCCAGAAAGACAATGCAAATGCAGCAAATGGAAAGGCAGTGGAGAGGGGACTTGGAGGCAGCACAAAGAGACAAGAGTCCCTCAGGAGGGACCCACATTGGAGCTGAAGGGTGGGGTCCAGAGCCCCTTACAGGGCCTGTTGGTTGGATGGAAGCTGGGGTAGAAACACTGCCAACTGTTTCAGGCACAGGGCAGCAGGACTCAGTAGCACATTGGAGGAATTCTGTGCACATTAAGCAAATGACTTCACCCTTATTCTAGCAAAAAGAACCTTCTTCAAGGTCACTAAAGTGGTAAACACTCGGAACTCTATGTTTTAGGTAAGTGGCAGCTGACTGTTTCAGATTTAAATTGTCAGAAACTAGAAATCTAGTTTCTAACGAAGCTGCTGTCATTTAGACTTTTGGAAAGCTTGTGTTTTCATGAGCCTGCATGTGTGTGCATGCACATACTGCTCCAATGAAAAATACAATCAATTTCCTTTGTTAATTGAATTCACTTATATATGGTAATATGATGTATTCTACTGAATTAGATGGAGAATTCTTTACAACCTAACAGGTTATATGGACCTTTAGTTTGTAGGGTGGAAATGCAGGAAAATTTCTTTAATATTGAGGAATCCATAATCTTTTTGGAAAAATAATATTTAGACATATCAAACAGGGAACTCCTCAAAATAAGAATAAATTTTCCTAACTAGCAAATTATGTTGCCAAAATGATAGAGAAATGCTATACAATTAGAAAGGCCCTTGCCTTGCCTCCATTTTTTTTCCCACAGAATGTTTTGTTTTGGAAATGTAAGTTTGTGCTTCTAGGCTCCTGCCAAACGTATCAAAATGGTTTGTGACTCTTTGAACTGTGTGACCTTTCACGAATATTCTGTTAAGCTCTGCTCCCTCTTAAGGAATGTTCTGCAACTCCTCCCCTTTGCTTCAGGAATGTTCTATAACTCTGCCCCTTTGATTCAGTGAGCATGCTCGCCTACCCTGTAGATCCCTATATAAGGAGGCTCTCATTTCTGGTAGAGCACTCAGACTCCTCTGAGCCCACTGGGGCTTGCTGGCTTAATAAATTTTTTTTCCACCTCTTCAACTGACCATCAGATTCTTGAGTCTTCAAATTATGAAAGCTGTGTTCCAGAGCTGCCGCACTGAACTGTGGCACTTAGCTGTGACACTGAGCTGTGACACTTGGCTATAGCACTGAGCTGCTCTGCTCTGCCGCAACAAGAACACTACATTTCTATTGTTCCTTCAAGTGGCCAACTTTAGTCAATTCCTGAATGGCCTGGATGATGTCAGGAGATTCACTTGCTTCTTTTTTGGCAGGTTTTGAATCTGGGATCAAGCCCCTCAGGATTAAGCCCTCCTAAGTCAGATCAGTAAGAAGAACCAGGATTGGTTGCGGCTAAGGCAGAGAAGAGGGAAGGTAGGAGAGGAGGGAAGATCCATGTTAATTCAAGGACCTTCACAACTCAGGGTAAGTTGGATGTGAGAAGCTGGTGTAAGGAAGAGATTTGCTCCACAAAGGTGCTTCTCTTTTTACAAGACAACTCAGGAGGTACAGTCACATCACAGTGGAAAGATGTGCCTGTTTATTAGGTTTGGGCAGATTTGGGGGCTGGGAAAGCTGCATGTGGTTTAAAGGAATGAAGTCAAGTGGAGACAGCACTACAACTCCTCACTGCCTTCAGATGGCTAATCAAGACCCTCATGGGTCATCAGGCTCTGAAGAGTAACGATTGCTCAGCGTACGACACAGAGTGAACCAATTTAATACTCGCCTTGAGGGTTAGACTTCCCACAGCCTTTGATCAGATGTTTTAGGTGGGCAACATTTAGAGGTAGACAAAAATATCAGGTAACTGGTGAGACAGTAGATGGTTTGTGGCAGATTATGGGCCAGGGATTTAGCTCAGTGGTTCCTCCACCTGCCTCATCAATACTGTGGTGTGCAGCCCAGTCTCCATGTGCCAGCACCTGCCTTTTGTCCTCCCTGACACGTTCGCTGCTCACTTGGCCACTGGCACCTCTAAGTCTCCAGGGGCTTTTGTGCTGTGCCACGTAGTAAGATTATGTGTGACACTGCTCCTCTGCAAAAATAGAAAATGAAGCCCTCAAGTCTTTCTTGAAGTTGGAATGGAGCACAATAAAGGAAATCTGACATACAATCACTGGAAATGCCTATCTGTCACTTGAAGGGAGTTCCTGAGAGAATCTAAGCATCTCAGAGGCAGAAGAGAATGCCAAAGGTGTGCAGAGTCATTGTGTGGCGATACTGTTCCCCTCCATCTCCCCATTCCAGACACGGTTTCTGAAAGAGATTTCACTGGCCTGGTTAATCTTCTCTGAAGGTCTTGCTGGGTTGACCACCTCCCTCTAAAATCGAGTACCAACATGAACACAAAACTCCAAGGAGGGCAGGCACACACTGCTGGCCCACCTTGAGTGTGTGCTCTTCCAGAAGCGTCCGGACTTGATTCCAAGACTTGCAATCCATCACCTGCCCTGGGTCATCCTCCTGCTGTGCTAAGGAAATACGATAGCAAGAGATGGATCCAGTAGATACTACTCTCTGGGATGTTTCCTTCCACTTCAAGAGATTGATTTTTTTTAACCTGGTGTGTTGACCTGGTCAGGCTGCCATTAAAAAATGCCACAGGTTTAAACAACAGAAATTTAATTTCTCACAGTTACGGAGGATAAGATGACCAAGATCTTCCTGGTAAGGGCTCTCCTCCCGGCTTCCGATGGCCACACGTGGCCTTTCCTTCATATGTGCACAGGGAAAGGAACCAAGAGAAAGACTTTTTTAAAAAGAGAAGCTATTATAACTGAAGTGGTTGGGCTTTCTTTTACCATCTTATTCTTTTGTTTTTAAATTTTTTCTTTGACATTTCCTATTATAATGGTGTCTTTCTCTTCATGTTTGTTTCTGTTAATGGCATTTTTTAATTTTTCAAAACTTTTTTGAGCCTGTAGTTCTTTATCAATATCATTGAAATTTTATTAACTTCTTCTTGTAAAACCTATAAAATTTATCATAATTTTATTTTCTTTCTCTCCATCTTGCTTCTTTCCTTGGTGTGATCAAAGATTTTAGACTTCAATTCTTATTATTCATACTTTTACATTGTAATGCTCTTTGTCCTTTCATGTTTTTGGAGGTCATCCATGAAAATGACTCACCAAGACCAATACAGGGCACTGCCAGAGAACCCTACCTATTCAAGGATGAAGAGGTGGCTAAAAATCAGGCACTGCTTTGTTTGATTTCCAGAAATGATTTTTGAGCAGCAATAGAACTTGAATTTTTGTGTCTCTAGGTTTCGTTAGATTTCTCTAGGGGTCTCTCACTCCTTCTCTATTTCTCTCTCCACTCCCTTCTCTCTTCCTCCCTCTTCCCCTTTCTCTCTCCCTCTCTACTAATTTTGCATTTTTGTTTTTAGTCTTTATTGATTGTCTATTTTAGCTCAAATCAATGAAGAATTTCATGCTCACCAGTAGAGCAACAGCTCTGATATCTAGACCTGAGAGTTTTTATGTTACTGTTTTATTCTTAACCTATGAATAAGTTTGTGGAACTGAAACTCCAGACCTGGATGTGTACCTGTGCTTCTATAATTCACAAAGTCATTCTCCTTGCACAGTATGAATACTGTGCTTTTCTATCTCAGGAAGCATTCACAAGTTATCTTATAGAATATTTTAAATGAAAAGAAATTATTCTGTTTGGTTTTTAGAGAGATCATGTAAACAAAATATTCCTGTAATTCTGAGAAAATAAGGAAATTAGACTTCAAACATTTTATGTCTATGAACGTTAGCCATGGGCTCTCTGGTACATAACTAAGCACAGTAAGTGGAGTGACAGCAGCTGTCCTTGTGCAGAAGAAGTGACCAGAGACTGGTTGCACATAAGTGAGTTAACAAAATTAGTAAATATATTAATAAAAAGAACCAGGTTTCTTATTATCAGAGGAGGCCTTGAGAGGAAGAAAGCTGCAACAAACCATGAGATGTTAGATTCAAACTGAAAGCATCAGTTTATGGTCATGGTTTACTATACAGATAGAAATGTCTCTCTGTTTGTGTCTCTATTGAAGGGTTCCCTAAATTATCTTTCTTTGTAGCAGTAGAGATATATTCATTCACTGACTGTCGATTGAGAAGACCAGAGAGTCACAGGCAGTGTCACTAACACAACAAGCACATTTAGCCCCCGGATTTTGGATTCTAAATATCACTCTCCACTAAAAGCGATCAGTGCTCTTTAAAGAAATAGAAGGTTCCAGGGGCTGGGGATTTAGCTCAGTGGCACCGCACCTGCCTCACAAGTTCAAGGTCCCAAGTCCAATCCCTGGGACAAAAACAAAAAGAAATAGAAGGTTCCAGAGCTGGTGCAGAAAACGTACAAAAGGTGCCCCAAGTATCCTGTGCTAGGAAGAAGTTGCTCGAAAAATGATGAGGCATGCCAAAACGACATAAAAGTCACCTCAAAGTGGTTCCCACTAGGACAGTTTGCCCCCCAAAAATAAATAATGAGTTAACAGATTCAAACTTATTAAATAAAAGGGTTCATGTTGGTCTAAGTAAACAAATTATATAAATAAGTAAATGAATGAATATAATTGCACTCTGGTGAGATCCGGGATGTTTGGTGAGGTATATACAGTATCTCCAAGTGAGAAACCTGGCCGACTCCACCTAAATGAGCTGACTGAAGTTAACATAACCAGGAATGGACTAATTGACATGCATGTACACTTGAGATGATTCAATGAGAAGAGCACAACATTGCTCCTTCCATATTCTTGCTAAAGACATATACCCTGGATCAGATCCCGGGGAGCATCAGACCAGCCCAAGGTGAGGGATGACCTACAAAACAACTGGTGTGCAATCGTCAAAGATGGCACAATTATGAAAGCCAAAGGAATAAGGAAGAGCTGCTCCCTTTCGGAGACTGAAGAGCCAAGACAATGAAGTGCACATGTGATTCTCAACTTGCTCCTTTTACTATACAGACGCCATTGAGACAACTGGGAAAAACGAACGGAGTGTGAGGCCAAAATGGGAGTAATATATTGATGCTAATTTCCTCACTGTGATCATTCTGTCATGGTTATGTAGGAAAATGCATTCATTTGTAAGAACCATAAAGTGTTCAAGGAAAGAGCCATCATGTCAGCATGTTACCCTCAAAATAGTATAGGAAAAGTTCTTTGGGCTCCAGTTGCAATTTTGCAAGTTTTATATTGTCTTGAAAAAAATTTGCATGGTAGAAAGGTGTGAAAATTTAGTGATTCCTGATACAAATTGCTAAGCTGCTTTCCAAAATCTTCTAAACTATGCAATTCCATTTTTTTCTAGTAAATTTTTGTAATGTAAGCCAGATACTAACTGTATTCAAAGACTTTTATTTCCAGCCCTACCTGTCACACTTTGTAATAGAAGTGCTGATTTTCATGAACTCACTTATTATCTCAATATGGGGGTAATCATTCATTGTATCATTAGCTGATAATGGCTAGACGAGTTGATTGAGCTGTAAATGACTATGGCCAGAGATTGCGGCTCTAGCTGATTAGATAAATATGCCACATATTTCATTTTGATCATATCAATTTCACTATCATTTGATTGAAATGTCTCTTTTCAACCTGAAGTTCTCATTAAGGCACGGTAATTTCTCTGAAATATGACTGTATGCATGACTTCTAGCCACCAAAACCAATAGTTACAGAAAAGGAAAGTTATTTTACATTTTAGCAATTTCCTGGCTGTATGATTCTATGCATCTCCAGAAATATAAAACTCCTTTGTGAAAAAGTGAATAGTATCTTTATTATACTTGTAGTAGTGCATTTTTACAGTAGGGCAGGAAGACCAGTGCTACTTTAATTGACTATCTTGTCTAGTTGAAGAATTTTAGTAAAAATTTGGATGATTTCTTCCAGTAAGTCCTACAGAATGGTTCCCCTTGGCCCCAGGTATCAGGTGTTGTTCAGACTTTGGCAAACTGTAAAGTGCACAGGAATCACCATGATCCTGTTAGGAGTGCAGATCTGACACCATAGGGTCTAACATCTGTGTTTCTAAGAACTTCCTAGGCTGATTGATACAGGTACTTCGGGGGCACAAATCACATCACAGTGATAGACAGGGGCAACAAACAGTAAGGGGAGGCTTGGCAAAGTGGCGAATGTGTTTCTCTCTGGAGAACTGGCTCATGGTCAGACCATCCACACACTGGTGAACATGTCAGCCCAGTGGTCAGCAGCTTGATGGGCATGATAATGACCACAGGAGCAACTTAACTGGGCCAAGATGTGTGTTTCAGAAAACAGCCAAACATCTGAGTATCTTGGCCATGAACTACTATGATCCTTATTAGAATGTGACCCGTATCTTACTTATTTTGCTCATAAAATTCTTTGAACAATCCTAGGGAAGACAGATCATTGCTGTTTCATGGAAAGAAGGCAGAAAAGTAAGATGAGGACACATGGGCTGCCTGGGACATCTCCAGACAAATAGAAGGATGCTCTGGTCAGATGAGTGACATACTGACCTGAGGTTTAAGTTTAAATGCATTCAGTCATTTTCTCTACATTGTGATAAGGAAAGGGGTTCTTTGCTAAGTTTCTGAGTATTGCTGAGGTCTTTCCATCAGTAGCTTTGACTTCGAATTTTTAGAGATGATGTTTACTCTGGTAAGTAGACATTAACATTTCAATCAGTCAGAACTTTGTACTTCAAGTAATTTAAAAAACTAGAGAATACTGTCCCTAGGATATTGCTCTAGAAATTGAGGCTCTAGGAAGTTAATTCTCTTACCCAGAGTCACAAATCTAAGTGATTAAGGTAGGTAGGATATGAACTCTAAATGTATCCCTTCAAAGCTCCATGGCCTGCTCGCATGCCAAAAAGTATTTTTTAGAAATAACAGTTTAATGGGCTGGGATTTAGCTCAGTGGTTCCAAGGCCTGCTTCTCAAGCACAAGGTCCCGAGTTCAATCCCCGGTACCAAAAAAAAAAAAAAGAAAATAGAAATAATAGTTTAAGTTGGGCAGAGATTAATAATACACTGAGACTTTGTTGCTTGACCAAAATTGAGCAACTATTAAGGGGTGGAGAAAGAATTGAACCCCAGGTCTAATTGACTGCAAGGCTTTGCATTACACCCACCACCTGCAATGATGCTGCGATATGAACGTCTCACCATTTTTGGACAGCACTTTGAAGTCCTCAAAGTTGATGGTCATTTTGGCTTCACATTGTCCATGGGAGCCAAGTGGAGCAGATTTTCTCTGCAGATCCCAAGTTAGGGAATGAAGGCTGCACACATGACATGCATGGACTCCCAACCAGGAAGTGGTGGCCCCCAAATTTAGGCCTGGGACAGCAGATTCTGTGACATCACAGCCTTTATTGTCATCAAAAGACACACACATGTTGGGCCGGGGATTTAGCTCAGTGGTTTCGCTGCCTGCTGCACAAGCACAAGGACCTGAGTTCAATTCCCAGTACCCAAAAAAAAAAAAAAAAAAAGACGCACGCATGTTTCTGGAATATTTTTAAATGGACACGTCTCTAGCTGTACCTGTAGATACTTATCTCCATTCTAAAGTAGTTATTTAGAAGCTAGCCAAGGTCTTTAACTGTCATTAGATTCCTGACATAGTTATAGATGTGGAATAGCAAATATACTGAGAACCTACAATGTATAAAGTTGAAAACAATGTGCACCGTGCCTTCAAGGAGTTTGCACACCACTAAACATGCAAAGACATAAACATCACAGAATGTACAAGACAAAAACTTCCCTTGAGTCTGCATTACAGAATGAGTACCAAATGAAGCAATGACTTCATGGATAAGGACTATAAACATCTCTTTTGCAAAGAGGAGAGCTGTATGTATTTTGCAAGTGAATGCTCCACAAAGGACTATTATGATTTTGCTCCATGGCAGTTTGGTTCTGCAGTGTTATTTTCTGTGTCTAAGAACCCAAATAAACCTGTTAGAAGTTCTTTGGCCTCTCATCCTTGATATTAGCCTTACTGTGAATAATTCCCCAATTATTCTGTTGAACTGCTGCAACAGTTGTAAAAATCAAAAACCTCTTCCCCAAACATGTTCACTCCTCATCCTGCTCCAAGCCTTTGCTGTGCTTTTACCTCTGGAACCCAGGTCCGTTCAACTGAGTCCCTTCAACTCTTGGCCTCATGCTCACTGGGAACCTTGTTACTTCTCCACATCTGCTATAAGCCTGTAGTGGTCTGTATAGGTTACACAGTGTGGAAAGCAGACATGCTGCAACCTCTGTGGCTTCAGTGCATAGAAGTCTACCTGTCATGCAGACCTCTGATCCACTGCAGATTAGCTGGGGCTCTGCTCCCTATCCTCCTCCCTCAGGGTCCCAATGGAGCCTCCACCTGGAAAGTATTGACAGTCGCAGGGAAGGAAACCAGAGGGACTATTGCTGGCTACGTGGGACTTGGCTCAGCTCCACTCATTTTTCATTAGCCATCCCACCATGTACCAAGGGGAGGAAACAGAATATCAGTGGCAACCACAAGTGACCAGCACAAAGCCCTTCCTGCTGCTCCCAGAATCCCAGTGTGCACTGCAATTGCACACAATTGTGACACTGCAGGTACCTGATTATTAGTCAGGGTCCCCACCGGACTCAAGCTTCTTCAAGGCAGGCCCTCAAACTCACCGTTCCATCCAGTGCCTGCCATTGTGTACCTCATTTATACTCTCACTGACAGAAAAACTTGAAGGTCCTCTTTTTATAGAACACAAGTCTGTATTTCTAAGTTTATTATTTCAAAAACAATTACAATTCAAAATGCTATTTGTGTCTCCTATTCCTTAGGAAAGATTTGCAGATAGCCTTGAGCCACAATTCTGACTTTGCTTATGAATGCAAATATTTTAACAAGTATAACACACAGAAGTTTGGACTATCAATTATTCCTAGGAGTGTATGTAAAGTATCTTGTTTGTCCTAGAAATCTTAAATTAGAATCTAGAAAAAAAAACTCTACCTTTAAATTTATGTCTGAGATGTTGCATTAGTCCTCAACTTGTCTTGCAAATTAGCAAAAAGTTAGAGCTGCTAACATTTAGAAAAGAAAGTAATATTTAATTTTCTTAGTTATGGTGGACTTAGACAGCTAAACATGAAAAGTAAAATACAGAAGATGAATTATCGGTCCTAAGTCTCTATGTTTATGATTACACATTAATTTTCATATATACTTCAAGGTTTAAAAAGCTATCAATTGAATTTCTACCCTACCCCCAAAAAATTTAGTTTAGAAAATGACTCGCCATGGCTGGGCAGTGGGAGAGTAGCAGCCTAGCATCTGTGAGGTCCCTTGTTTGTCACCAGTACCAAAAAAGAAAAAAAAGAGAGAGAAAAGAAAACAAAGAAATTAATTTCATCAATTTGTTGTTGAATTTAGCCAAAATGGCAGCTTCTTTGGAAAACCCAGGTACTTGCAACTCGCTTGAATAAATTAAAAGACGTATTTCCAGCCATCCAGTGTATAGCAACATGACCCACAATGTACTTTCAGAGAAAAAAAAAAGGTGCATACCTGTAACAAAAATTAGAGTCCACTGAAATATCTCATTTCTGAAGTACAAATTTATTTTTAGATTAACCATGCCATTTTTAAGTGTAAGTGTTGAGTTTAGCATCAGAACACACTTACCAATTTTAGCTTCTTTCATTGTGAGAGCTTTTATTGAATTGGCCCTAGGGAAGATCCATGGTGTGTCTCATGGTGTCTATATGGTATTTTCATACTTTTTCTTTTAACCAAGGACTGAGCTCAGGGTCTTCTCATTGAGCTATATCCCCAGAACATTTTTCTATATCTATATTTTTTTATTTTGAGACAATCTTGCTAAGTCGGTAAGTTGCCCAGGTGGAGCTCAAACATGGAATCTTTATTCTCAGCTTCCCAAGGGGCTGGGATTACAGGTGTGTGCCCCCAGACCTGGCTAATATTTTTACATTGATCATCATGATATATCTCTGAAATAGATGAGTCTGATGCTCTTAGTCCTATCTAACTTTCCTGTTTTTCTCCAACTATGTTGTTTCCTCTTTTCGATACGCTTTCCAGTGGTGACATTTTCGTAGGAAAATTTTCATGAATCTTCTCAACAACTGATATTGGATCAGCTCTCCTCTGCTTAAAATTTGGGCAAGAAAAAGAATTAAAAGAATCATACCACAGCGATATATGTGCACCCATGTTTATAGCGGCACAGTTTGTAATAGCTAAAGCTTGGAAACAGCCCAAGTGCCCATCAACTGAAAACTGGAGAAAGAAGATGTGAGTCTTTTATAAAATGGAGTACTACTCAGCCATAAAGAATGAGAAACTAGAGTCATTTACAGCTAAATGGATGCATATTGACGCCATACTCTTAAGTGAAATAAATAGGACACAAATGTGTAAATACCGAATACTTTCTCTAGTGTGAGAAACTGAAAGTGTAAA
>NW_004624781.1:12405626-12421188 GCF_000247695.1 Heterocephalus glaber
TGAATAATTGATAATTTGAAATAAGAAAAAAGGTGTAAATACCGAATACTTTCTCTAGTGTGAGAAACTGAAAGTGTAAATAAGGATTAAAATGATTAAAATGAATAATTGATAATTTGAAATAAGAACAAAAGGTCCAAAGGAGTAGGGGAAGTAGGAAGGGAAGGGGAAAGGAAAAATTATGAGAAAAAAAAATGGCAACAAAGTCTATGTAAATAGGGAAGGGTGGAGGCGGTGAAGGACACACAGGTAATGGGGACAAATTAAGAACCAAGATACATCATGTACAGGTACAAACACCCAATGATAAATGTAAATGTATTGTGTACCTAAAATGTACCAATAAAAGAATTTAAGCAAAAAAATAAAGCTAAAAAAAGTAAAATTTGGGCAAGAAAATCTTTCCTGATGACAAAAATTAACTTGATACATTAGGGGATGTATCTGGATGTCTACTAAGGAGAAATATGAGTTCCAGTGAACAGATGTTTATTTTTAAGATTATATCATCCAATTTTTGTATTCAAAAAATAACTATGAGACTATACCGCTATAGAGTATATAACTATACCACTATAGAGTAATAACTATACCACTATGGAGTAACCAAATTGGAATTTATTCTTTAAGACCACAGAAGTATGAAGTACAGAATATTAGCTCTCTCTGCAAATCTAGAGCATGGTTCAAACTAGAAATTATAATAGATGAAGTTGATCTCGCTATTCTTTCTGCACTATTTAGTCTCTCAACAAATATTTACTGACCACCTATATATGGTGCTCCCTGTGAATGTAGTTAGTGTTAAAATGGTGAACAAAGCCCAAGCCCAGAATGCAATGAGGAAGGTGTACATTAATCAAATGATCATACCGAGCAATACCTAATGACAAAGTCCTATGAGCACTCGGAAGAGTGATAAGCATTCCTTGAAAGTAGATAACCAAAGGAATTTGACCTGGAGCGTGGAGAGGAAGCAGTCAAGGAAGCCTTGCCCAAAAAGAGGACACTTCATCTGAATTCCGACATATGACAAGCTGCAGGTGGGTGCAGGTTGGGAGCGAGCAGCGAGAATGATTAGAAAGTTAAAGTACTCGGAACAAGTTGGGGGGCAGGAGGGAAACTGGTGAAGGCTGGCAGACCCAAACCATGCAGAACCTTGTAAAATGTGCCAGGTTTGCTCCTTCTCATAGGAGCAAGGGAGCCACTGACACATTTTAAACAATGAGTGGGCTTAACGAGACTGGTGTTCTCAAAATATTACTCTCCCTAGTGGAGAATGGGTTTAAAGTTACTCAGGGAAAGTAACAAGATGTCTAGACAAGAAGCAATAGCGGCTTGGATTTGGCCCAGCAGGGAGTGGGGAAGGTCCAAATTGGCCAATATGGCAGACATTTAGGTAAGGTTGGAAGGACTGGGTGGCCAATTGGCTGCAGAAGGTGGAGGAAGAGACAGGGGTGGAGGGTGAGTCTGAGGTCTTTGGTTTTCCTACATTTCAGACACTGGCGCTGTTTAGGTTGCTAGTCACCAGGTCTGGGACTTGCTGAATTTGAGGCACCCTTGGAGCAGTCAAGGGGAGGTGTGGAGTAGGTCCCTATAGAGGAAAGTCTGTGCTAGACATTTAACTTTGGAAATCACTTGTCAGTCAAACAATGGGCATGTATGGATGAGAAAGACAGAAAGGCCTGAAGAACTAGGAAAGAACCAGCAGAAACGTCTTCCTGTGGTAACTGGAAGAGGCAAATAAGCCTGCATAGGAGACTTGAAATGGGAAGGTAGACAAAACCTGGGAGAAGTTTTTTTGTTTTTGTTTTTGTTTTGGTACTGGGGATCGAACTCGGGACCCTGCATTTGCGAGGCAGGTGTCAGAACTACTGAGGTAAATCCCTGGCCCAAGTTTTAAGACAGACAGAAAGGTCAACAGTGTCCATTTCTGCTGAGAGCTCAAGTGAGCTGAGACTGATAAGTGTACTTTGGACTTAACAGAGAGCGGAGCAAGTAACAGCAGATATTTGAACATGCTTTACTATCAGTGGGAAGCATCTGCTTGGAGAGGAAGAGCCACACACACACAAAACAGAAACGTTGAAAGTCATTCTGGTTCTCTCCAGCATCATCTCAGCAGCCTAACCAATCTGCATCATGCTGCACAACCCTACATAATTCTTAGTATCTCTCTAAAATGCATCTTTTTCCCCATAAAGGGGAAATATTGCAGCAATAGTAATATTGCTATGTGACACAAGATTGTTAGGAAGATTACAATAAGACTATAGGTGAAAAGAGATTTTAAACTATAAAAGAGGAATTAAAAGCGTAGCGATTATATTTTCTCCTCAACCAAAGCTTTGGTTCAACCAAAGCTCACGGGTCCTATGTCCTCTTCCTTGGTCTCATCTGTGGCTGATGATGGCATACTGGGCCACTACTCCTAGGTGTCAACAGGGGGCCTCCTGCAGCCTCGATGGTAACATGTAGAAAGGCAGCGCCAACACCTTATCACAGGCAGCATGGCTGACCGGCAGCCAGAGACCATCCAAGCAAAGACCTTTGCCTGGAGCATCCCTAAAATCATAGCCAGTAGGCAACTGCCTTCTCCATCTGCTCAGAAAGCACTGATTATTAGGTAATATAAAGAATGTCACTTTCTTTCTCACCCCTAAATTGAATCATCCAACCTTGTATGAATTGCGGAGGGTTTGGTTTTGAACCAGAAGAGTCATTTAGAAAAATAAGGCAAGAATGCCACCTTGGGGTTCCTGCAGTTAGCACAGTCTACCTACGCTGTGGATGGGAAAGGAATGGACTCCTTGAAGCTGTCCAATGTCACTACAGCACTGTTTGGAGATCCTTAGGGGCTTTTTCTGGTTGGCTAAGTTTAACTGTTGGAATCTTACAATTAATTTAAATGTTAACAGTCAGACTAATTCACCACATGTGGGGTCTGGCCTCTCCATATATTGAGCTTCTGGCTAGATCACATTCAGCTCATACCTACTGGCCGGTGGTCTCGCCTACTTCTGATTTGCTTGACTGGATGACCTAGAGTTGGGGACATCATTTGATTTCCCCTTCCTTTCTCACCCATCTTTTCTGTTTATCTCAGTACAGATTAAAGGAAAATTGTAACAGTGTTGCTGAGGTTTTTGGTTTATTACTTTTGAAGGAATGAGGTTCGTGGCTTACAGAACCTGCTCCCAGTTTCAACAAGTGTAACCATAATAGGATTCTTCAGTAGAGATGGTTTTTTTATTCCTTGACAGGACACCTTTATAATCTTTTTACTGGCACGGTTGTTCCCTACTTGTATTTTTAAAGGCAGTATAGGCAATTATATATTATGGTTAGCATTTTCTCATTAATCTTTTAGCAACTCACCTTCACTTACTAAAGAAAAGTAAGTTCAGCTAAAGTTACAAAGGATCTAGTAGCAAACAATTTGGAATTTCAATTATTCATGTTTTCTTTCTTTGTAAATGCTTCCTGTTTCAAGTCAGAGTTTGGTCCAAATAAGGCTGTCAAGATGATTCTACACAGGAGAGAGGGAATATGGGACAATGAGGAGAGATTTGCCCCATCTAAACACTTGTTTACATTGTGCCTTTGGTTATGGCTGCTTACATGCCTATCTCCACCCAAGCCCAGTGGATTGCCATTGTCTCCCTGGTATGGGCTAGAGGTCACCAAGCACTGGTTGAATCCAGTCTCCCTTTCCCTTTACAGTTTCAAGGCATGCAGTTATTTATTCTCTCACCATGCATTCATTGGAAGGTGGTTTTGTGATTGCATCTTTGAGACATTAGAGTGGGGCTGAGGGAAGAAAGCTGGACACCCACCGAGGCTAGGCTGAGTGCTCCTTGTCTTTGCAACAAAGAATGCAAAACAGTTACTTAACAGCAAAAGAGGAGAGAGAAAAAAGAAGAGAGATTTTTTTCCCCTTTAACCAGTTGTGGATGGAAGACAATATGTAGGACGAGAAGGGGTGGGAGACTTCAGATCTAATGATCTTGATGGATCTTTAAAGTCACGCCTTAGCTGGGCGTGGTCGAACACACCTGTAATCCCAGCACTCGGGCGGCAGAAGCAGGATGATCACAGTGAGTTTGAGGCCAGCCTGAGCTACATAGTGAGACCCTGTCTCAAAAAACAAACAAACCAACAAACAAGTCGCTTCTTAAATTCTCAGAGGCAGGTTGGGATTGAGTGTGAGTTTGGGCTCTGTGTGAGCAGTGTGACCTCAGGCAAGTCACCTAGCCTCTCTATACCCCAGATTCCTCATCTGCAAAATAGAATTAATAACAGTGCCTCCTCTATGAATTTATTATCAGGGTTAAATAGGGTAAATGGACATTGCTGTATGAAAGCATAAATCTCAAAGGTGAAAAGGCCAACCATCCCAGTTGGCAACAGAGGGTTCCTTTCCCTGGGCACTGGCCACTCACAAGCTTGCACTTCCTTGGAGGGAGCCCCTCTCAACATGTATGGCCCCCACTCACAGCTGGGGAAAGGAGGGCCACAGTAAACACAGTTGGCTGCAGTATGTTGAAATGTTTGTTAGGCAAAAACTGCTATGTTGGCTTGGAAAAATCAGCATCAGATAAAATAACTAAGCATAAAACAAGCATAAAAACTAGAAACCAAACTTTGAGGAAATGGGAAATGCGGGTTAAGGCAACTTCAAGAGTTTACTGTGAGAGGAAAATTGCTGAGAAAGAATTGAAAATAGTAGTCACTGCTAGGAATGGGTCAGGGCAAAGACAAAGTCCTAGGAGAAATAAATTAGTTCAGGGAGAATCCAGGGTTTCATTACATTTGATATTAAAGAGGCTATGTAAACTGCTGACCATTCTGACACAAAGACCTGACCCACAAAGGAAAAGAAAAGAAAGATCAGAAGCCTGAGAGTTCAGTCTTTAGAGGAGAAACCTCTGACTCCACAGGTGATGAAAACCAAAATTTAACTTTAGGGCTCAAATCACAAAAACAGAAATGCTCTGCTGTAGCTTTGTTTTGGAATAATATTGATTCCAATGTTTTTTTTTAATGTGGTTTGCAGTAAGCAAATATTGACTTTAGTCACTTGCTTGACCTCCATTAAAAACACCAAAATCATTCATTAATTTTAAAACTGAGCAATCATTTTAATGCCTGGACAGGCATTTTCCGCCATTGTTGGTGGGTGTGCAAAGCGCACCACTGCCAGTGAGGAGCAGTGACACACTGCAGTGTGTCAATGGCTATCAGGATTTCAAGTCCATGTGTCTTCAATGCAGCACTGGTCAAGGACTATCTCCTGGGAGCTCTTATATCCCACCCTGTGGGCCACAGAGGCAAGAGTCCCAAGGGCTTTCCCTTGGGGGCACAGCTGCAGTGGAGCCAGGGTCAGGAGCCTAGAGGTCCCCAAGGCAGGCCTGAGACAGAGCCAGCAGGCAGCACCTGGTGGAACTGGGCAAGGTCTGCACAGCTGGGCACCACAGCTGTGGCTGGCAGGAGAGGTGCATCTCAGAAGACCTGAAGTGGGGCACAAGAGGCATTTGGTGCATGGTGCACGTCACACCGTTAAGGGCTTAAATATTTGTTCAATGAAAAGACTCCAGGTGACCAGATCTCAGAATCACACAATTGGAGGCCTTGGAAGCCAGCCTCTCCAGTCTCCCACCTGAGTAGATTTTCCTTCCCGAGGAGCCCAGCAGGTACTCCAGCTCTTCCCCAAAAGAAGGAGTCACTCCGTGTTTAAGTAGCTCTGACTGCTGAGATTCATTCCTCACAGGAAGAGAAATTTGTGCAGCTACAAATTCCACCCTCCCTTCTAGCCCTGTTCCCAATAGCAGGAAAGGAGCTGTCCAGTCCCGTCCCCCCCCCGCCCCCACATATCTGCTCCTGTTGCCTGAATAGGGAGGAGAATCCTGCTTTCAGCAGATTTTGGAAAACTTGACAGAATGAAATAAATTGTAAGGAAACACAGAGATCAGTTCAAAGAAAGACAGAAATCTATGTTAACACTGTAATAAAAAAGAAAAAACTATGGTCCCACATCATGGAGGCAAGGATTTCTCTTCTCACATACTATACTCTCAGATGAACCTGCTTGGAAAAAAACACCCCAAACTGCTGACTGGCCTCACTTCAAGTTCATGTCCAGTCACCTTAAGGGAGCACTTTGGTTCACTTGAAAACCCAACCAGTCTGTCCAATTCCCATTCTCTGTATCAACTTGTTCCTATATTGTCTCTTTCCCCAAGTTTCAGAACCTTTCTCCTCATGCCCAGCTGATGGCTGTACTTCTTGTTTCAATAAGAATACAGAAACACTCAGAAAAGTCCAGTTTCCCATCTCCCTACCCACCAGCCTACTACAGTCTGTGCTCACATCTAACTTCCTTCCTGTTACTATATGTGCCAAATTACAAATATGTCTACAAATAGGACATTCCTTCCTTCAAAAGGTGGAGCCCAGGCTGGGTGCAGCAGTGCACACTTTTAGTCCCAGCTACTAGGAAAGCTAAGGCCAAAAAGGCAGGAGGATAATTTGAGCCCACAAGTTCAAGACCAACCTAAGCAACACAATGAGATCCCCATCTCAAAAGCAAAACAAAATATAAAGCCTAAATTCCCTCTCTGTGGCTGAGGACTTAATGGCTTATTCTTAACAAATAGATCATCCAGGCTCTGTAGATGTGTGACTTCTAAGACTGAGTTATGAAAACACTGAGGCTTCTGCGAGTTTTTTCTGGGTTCATTTAACATAGAGGACACTGCCATGTTGTGAGTTTACTCAACCAGCTGTTTGAAAGGGTTCATCTGGTGAGGAACTGAGGCTTTCTGCCAATAACCAAAATGGACTTGCCAGTCACGTGAGTGTGCCATCTTGGAAACAGATCCTCAGCCCCCAGGCATACCTTTACACGACCAGTCTTGAATAAAATCTTCACTACAACTCATGAGAAATCTTGGGCCAAAGCCAACAGGCTGAGACGCTGCTAGGTTTGTTCCTAACCAACACACGTGCTGTGAGATGATAAGCCTGGGTATTTCACACTCTACACCACTAAAAGGGGAAATTTGGTACAGAGCAAAGATAACTGACACATTATGGATGGACTGTCCTTGGTTCCACCGTAGGCTTCCACTTTAGCCAGACTCTCTACAAAGACCTTTTCTTTCCTGTGTCCTTCCATTTAAGAATTAACCCTTCACTTGACAAAGAAGTAAACACGCCCAGGTGTGCCCCAGGGTTGGCTGGATGAGAAAGTTGCCTAGCCGGCCATTCAAACAATAACATTCTACAGGAGAAAGATGCTGACAAGCCCTGTTCACTGCCAGCATCACCATTCAGAGACCTAGGAGCCGACAGGAAAACCTCCCTGCATAGCACAGTGTGTGAGGACAGCTGGGGGCAGCCAGGGTGGCCATTTCTGGGAGGGAGGGAGGGAGAAAAGAAGGGAGCAGGTAACACATTGCTCTCATATGACTTGACAAAAAAAATCATAGAACTTTAGGACTGCGTAGCACTGTGGAGAGTGTGTACTGCAACCCTTCTTTCTGCAGAGGACAGTGACGTCCAACATCCAGGGACAGGTGGCTCATCTGAGGTCAAACACAGTTTTAGCAACAGAGCTCTGACAAGACCGCCAGCCCTTTGGCTCCAGCTTCAGAGCTATTTCCACCTCTCTGCACCATCCTAGCTGGCCATACAGAAACATCAGGAGGAGAAACTTTCCCGCTGTCAAAGGAGGGCGAGCTCTGCACGGTGCCTCCACCCCACCTCGGCCACCCCCGCCCCCAACCTTGACTCACAGCTCACAGTGAAGTGGCTGTCTGCATCCTTGGACAGTTTCTACTGCCTCTGCATCGATTAAACCTTGATCTCATTTATTATCTCAGGAAATGGTCTCAAGGTCACAGGGCTGGAAATTTAATTATGGTAGCAGTATATTAAGTGGCACATTTAAAGATGCTGAATTGTAGTAATTAATTTTTTGGATGGTGGTCTTGGAGGAACGGGTTTTCTCCACACTGGGTGTTCAGCATCCATCATAGCCATTGAGCTTGGCAGCTGTCTTTTACCTTTAAACTGCCTCATTATTCATCTTTTACGACCAGCCCTTAAAAACCCTAGGCACCGATATCCCCTTTTATTGTAATATATGTGTGCAGTGGGAACGGAGCCATACTTCACCTTTGCTATAAAACATGAGCCAAGGGTGCCAGCAGCTACCTGAGCTGGCCTCTAAATTGAGACAACAATTACCCTTCGCTGACATCTAGTGTCACAGGATGAGATATAGCCAGAGCTCAGGATCCATTGGTCTGGAAAACTTGCACTTTCCCCGTGATAAAGCCTGTCACCCACGAAGCTCAGCCCCGGAAGGAAGGAGGGAAGGAAGGAAGGAAGGAAGGAAGGAAGGAAGGAAGGAAGGAAGGGACTGACTGGTACTGACTGTTGACTTTGCTGGAACTCTAGGTTATTGAAGAGGGCATCCATCTGCCAAAGCCTTAACGAACTTGTAATGTTTAATGAAGAGACAGTCATTAAATGTGTTTGGTTCAAATATCGGGCTCGATGAGCCTGGGTGGTACATAATAGAGAGGTGGGAAAATATGAATTAAATTAGAGAGATTCATTAAAGAAATTGCCCTGGAGCCCAAGAATGTCTGGTTGTCAGACAGGCCTGCCAGGAGTAGGAGCTCATGTGGGGAGGCAAATGCCAACTAGTTTTAGGTTTAAATTCCAGAATACCACTGCAAAATGTGCGGAGGTAGTGACCGGCCTTTTCTTGTAAAGAAAGGAATATCCATAAAAACTGGTGTGTGGATAGGAAATCATCAGAAAACTTGTGTCCTTTGCCTCCCTCAAAGTACTTATGCATTTTCAAAGCACAGACCCATTCCATCCCACTGCAGGTGGGCCTGTCCTGCCCTCTACTCCACAGTTCCTCAGTCTGGGCATTCCTGGTGTTTTCCATCCCCCTTTGCCGTGGAATGTTTAGCAGCATCCCTGGCCTCTACTAAAGCCAGTAGTCCCTTCCCCTACTCGTGACAACTGAAAATGTCTCCAGATCCTTTGGAAAGCAAAACTGCTCCTGACTGACAACTATTCAAGGAGCTGGTTCATACCTCTGAACCCATCTGCCCCAGCGCCTCTCCCTGGCTGGAGGAGGCACTGTCGGCCCAGAGCACCTGAGCTGCCCTACATGGCCTGACAGCCATGCACGCCCAATAGTGGCCACACTGCATTGCCTTGTTGTTGAATCTTGGCCTGCTTAACCCTAACTCTTAGCTTTGGCCAGTCTCCAGTCTTTATCATGAGCATTGTATGAGTTCCTCATCTTATTTTGGTAGTGCTCAAAGACCTGCAACAAAGACCTAATACCAGGATTTAAGTGTCTTCTTCTCAGTCAGACAATCGACCTATGTTTTCTCTTGGGAAGTCCTCAGGGAACAAGACAATAGAAAGTACAGCCATGCCAGAATTTACATTCCAATGGCAAGAGATAGCCACTAAGTGCATTAATAAATAAGCGTTTTTAGAGGGTGATAAGTCCAGTGAAGAAATAAATAAATCAGGTAATTAGAAAGAGTGCAGTGGAGAGGGTAGGCTCCTCCAGCCATGGCCTGTAAAGGACTCTCTAGGAAGTGAAGAGAAAGAAACATGAGTCACAAGAACCAAGTGGCCTTGGACTCAGTGTTCCTGGTCATTACAACAGGCTACATGTAGGAGCATGCACAGAATAACCACCCAAAGTCTTAAGTACAACACACACATGTGTGCATGCACACATAACTCCACCCAGATTAAGATCTACAACATCTCCTAAACTTCATATATCAGAGATTTCTGCATTCTCATGCCTATTTTACTGCAGTATTCACAATATCCAGGAAACAGAATCAACCCTAGTGTCCATCGGTAGGAGAACAGATAAAGAGAAGTGACATATGCACAAAATAGAGCACCATCTAGCCACGAAAAAGAAAGTGAAATCCTGTCACCCGCCACCACATGGATGGAACTGGAGGGTGTTATGTTTAGTGAAATAAGCCAGACACAAAAAGACAAATATGAGCACATAATCTCACATGTGGAATCTAAAAAGGTGATATCCTTGAAATGGAGAGTAGACGAGTAGTTCTCAGAGGCTGAGGAGAGAAAAGGGAAGGGAAAGGGGACAGGTTGGTCAACCAGTTCCGTGTTACAGTAGGAAGGAAGTGTATGTTCTGGTGTTCTGTTGCTCAGTATGGTGACTGAAATTAAAAATAATGTATCATATATTTTGAATAGCTAGGAGAGATTTGTTTTCAGTACTAGGCATTGAACCCAGGGCCTTCACACTAAGCTACTATATTAGTTACTTTTCTCATTGCTGAGACAAAATTCTTGACACCAAAATTAAAGGAGGAAAGGTTTATTTGGCTCAGAGTTTGTAGACGTTTCAGTCCATAGTCACCCAGCCCCAAGGCAAAGTGGCATAGCAGAGGAGCATCACAGAGGAAAAACAGTCCACGGCAAAGCAGGGCAGGCAGAATGTAGCCAGCAGTGATGCAGAAAGCACACAGCAAGCAACAAGCAGCAACCATAGTAGCCCTCTTGCTGTCCCTTATATTCTATCCAGGGTACCCACCCTTTGGGCAGGTAGCATTCACACCCAGGGTGGGGCAGCCTTAATCCTAGCATCATGCCACAAATCAACCCCAGTATTACATCCTTGATCCCAGCATCACACACTCTAGATCCAGCCACCTCTGAAAACCTATGGCCTATGACTGCATGAGGTTTTGAGGGACATTTGGATACAAGCCACAACAGCTACATCCTAGCCCTGTTTTATTTTATTTTACTATTTTATTTTACTTTGGGGACAAGGTCTTGCTAAGTCACTAAATTTCCAAGGTTGGGCTCAAACTTACATTCCTTCTGCCTCAGTCTCCTAGAGTGCTGGGATTACAGGCATGAGCTACCATATTTGGCCTAGAAGAAGGATTTTGAGTGTTCTCATCATAAGTGATAAAGGGATAGATATGCTAATTACATTACACAATGTAATTGATTTGATCATTATACAATGTGCACATGTCTCAAAACATCACATTGTACCCCGTAAGTATGTGATTATTGTGTGTTGATCAAAAATAAAATAAAATCTATACATTTCCACCCCCAACAGACTATTCCTACCCCTTCTCTATCCATACAGACTGGCAGAGATAGCTATTCTGACTTTGATCATTTTTTGCCACAGGCTGTATTATACTTCATTGTGTTCTGAGTTCCACACCAGCAGCTTTTTATACATTTCTTGAAGCTTCTCATTACTTAGAAGACTGAGAGGGGTCCCCACTCCCTCCCTAGGAAACCAAGGGGACCAGTTGTGATGGAACCCATATGACCAAGCCTCAGGCAGAAAAATCCAGCCTAGGCAGATTCAGTGAGGCCAGGGGGCAGGAGAGACACAAGGAAGACAGTGTACTGTGACTTCATCCATACCCTTCCCTTCCTGTTTCCTGAAGGTAGATTCCTGACAGAGAGAACAGAAAAAAGAAAAAACATTGGACTCTGCCTAGCCCTTGTTAACCAATGAGGCCGCAGCCAGTCCAGCGTGATGCCTGTGACTCATCAATGGCACTTCACCCTGAGGACATCCTGGGAATCCTGGGGTCACCTCCACCTGGTCAATGAGGCCTGGACACTTCCAGGCCCTGTGAGGAATGGCTTGGAGGTGGGCAGGTAGCATTCCACGCTGGCCATGGTCTTGGAGCAGGTTCTCACGTCAACATGGCTTGTACCCAGTGTGTGCTTCTCTACACCAGTTCTGGATGATCGTTTTCGCCACACTTAGTGATGGTAAAGAGAAATGCTTCACAGCTTGGAAATCTGCTTCTCCTTTTGCCATTGACTAGAAATTTGGTCAACAGAGTTGCCTGCTTGATGTCTGCATCTCTTCACCTGCTCGGGGGTTAGGATAGACCCCCTACCACCTCATGGAAGTCAGACAGAAGAAGCCCTCTGTCTGTCCCCTTTCTCCTGTGACTCTGGAGTCACTCAGAGGATAGCTGTCCTCCTTCCCCCTCACTCCTCCTCATTCCCTCTTGGTCTTCCTAGGAGGCATTAGGACCACCTCTAGGGTTACTCCATAGCTGCTCTCTGGGCCACCCTGACAGGAGATCCAGCGACTGTCACCACTGTCCCCTTCCAGCCCCACCCCACAGGCTGATCACCTCTCTGAAGAAGCAGCCAGGACATCGCCTCCAAGGAGGCAGAGACCGCTCAGGATCCGCTCTGACTGCAGAGGGCTCAAATTTTAATCTAACGGTAGGACTGAATTTGGACCAATCAGGAGCCTCTAATCAGAAGGCTTATGTTTAGACTAATGTGGACCAATAAGCAGGCTTGAATATGGAACAACCACAGACCTGCAGCTGCTATATAAGGAGCACTCTTCACACACTTCTGAGGTCCCTCATGGAGGACCCTGTCTAACGAGTGTGTTGTTTTGCCTGTTCTAGTGCAAGCTATCTGAATAAAGCCTTTCTCCAGTGGTTCTGTGAATCTACTCCTGGTTTATGTTTGGGGTAGTATGGGCTTGAATTGTTTTTTAAACCTACTTGGGATTCGTATGAGTAGTGTGGACAGAGCAATCACTTTAGAAAGAGCTATAGACACTTGGGACTGTTAGTCCCCAAAGAACCCCAGACATCAGCAGCTACTGTAGATCAGCGGCAGAGATCAGAAACTGGCAAAGTTGATTGAAGGTGACTGGCAACCAGCATTAGCTGATGTTGAGCAGCAGCATCGGGGCTCAGACGTGTAACACTAAGTCTGAGAGCCCTGGCACTCAAACCCCAGAGCCACTAGCAGAGTTACTCTTTGCTAAGCAAAAGAGCCTTCAGCTGATGGGCTGCAAAAGTGCTGTCTTAGAGAGGTATGTGTGAAATGGATCGAGAAAGGTACACATTTACGGGTGATCATACTTTTATAAGGCTGGCATTATTCATCATCCACTACAGAGACCTTCAGTGTGCAATGCTGCATTTCCCTCATTGGAGAAGAGAAAGCAGGGTTGGGTTGGAAGCGAGTAATCCCCGTGGAGGTGTCCAACACCATGTGCGTTACCATCTGCCCAGCTGTGAGTTTTCTGGAGAGAAGGCTCACTGCCTGAAGCAGCACCACCTGAGCCCTGGACCACCAAGATTTCTCAGACTTGTCAGCCCTCATCCCATGTTACACACTTCTTTCCCCTCTGCCCATTGCCCCACTGCTCCCCATGAAAATGAAGTAAACAAAAAAGACATGAAGGAGAAGAGTCCCAGAACAAAGGCAGGGAGAAGGAAAAGGACAGTGTGCTGGGACTGATTCTGTTAGTTGGACAGCCAAGGTTAAGCACACTCCAAGGTCACAGCTAGTTAATGAGCCCCGGCTGGTTTTCTAGTCCTCTAGCTGCCTGCCGCCTTTTCCTAATAGAAGATAGCTTACTAAACCAGAGTTCTTAGTCACATGCAGCAGAGACTAATTTGGGCTGATAAGGGAGAAAAAGAACTTGTTAGATATTACCAGGTAAACATCCAGGCAATACCCAAATCATCAGGTGAAAAGTTTTGGAGGAACAGGGTATTCGTGGGTGGCAAGGCCCACGTTACTGCTTGGAGATGACTTGCAAACGGGAAACATACATGCAAAGGAGAGGCTTGGCAGCGGTCATCCTAACCAAGTGACCACAGTATTAGTTTAACATCCTCAGTCTGTGACGCACACAACACCACTCAGGAAATATGCTTGTCAAAAAAATGTTAACGTGTATCTAACCAGGCTTCTAGCCCTGATTTCAGGTTTATAAGGAATACAAAGAGAGAAGACGAAATATTAAAAATACCAAGAGGGAACTGCTATGGTAGACTGATCTAGAAAGCAGATAGCCTATGAGACAACGTTTTGCCTTTCAAAAAGTCAATGTTGTGAATTAATTTTTGAAAGGTGGGGTTCTGGGATCCTCATTTGCATACCCAACATTCATAGCAGCTTTTGGCCCCGCCTCTCACTGAAACAGGGCTGCAGCTGCTATATAAACACCCCTCATCAGCCACTTTGGAAAGGTCTTTCCTGTGTACTGACTGCCCTGTGCTATAGCACAGGCCCCATTAAAATAAAGACTCACTTTGGTATTCTGCCAAAAAAAAAAAAAAACTGAAAGAAATAGTTATGAGAGCTATTCTCTGACTGAAAGAATTTAATTATGAGCTGCACTCTACATGGTATTATGACATTGATAACTTTCTTAGATTTGGTTACAGTATTGTGAGTTCGGGGGAAATTATACTTTACCTTAGAAGATGAACTATTTAGAAGTACATTGTCAGGAAGCCAACAACTTTCAAGTGAGTAATTTTCAAGTGGTATAGCAAAAATGAAGGAAAAAATCCATATATTCGGCTTGTGGCTCTTCCCCAAAGTCAAAATGACCATGTTTTGAATCATTTCAGGACACTGAGGCAGCCATGACAGCACAACTAAAGATACCCCCAAAAGAGGAATTTCAGAACTGCTTTAGAAAATGGCAGGAGCCAGGCATGGTGGTGCACCCCTGAAATCCTAGGATTCAGGAGGCTGAGGCAAGAGGATTGCCACAAGTTCAAGGCCAGCCTGGGCTACATAGTTCAAGACCAGCCTGAACTACATAGCAAGACCCTGACTCAAAAAAAAAAAAAAAAAGGCAAGAATGACAGAATAAGTGTTTTCAAAAAGGGGGAGAATTTTGAGGGGGATTAATGGTAATGTGCTTTTTACTACAATAATTTTTTAAATTCAAACATTACCATATATTTTGATCACTGTGTGTGTGTGTGTGTGTATACATGTGAGAAAGTTGGGGAGAGATTCTTGGAAAGAAGAGTGAAGTAAATTTATAAAATGTTATTAACTGTTGAAGGCAGATGGAGGTGACTGGCAGAACTGTTCAAAGCCTGGAGGACAGGACTGAGCCTGAGCTTCCAGAAACAAAGCCTGAATCATGCACATGGCCGACCGAAGGAGAACTGGCATTGCTGCTGCCCTATAGCCAAACAACGCTGCCTCTCCTCTCTATGCAGCACCATTTCTGCCCCAGGAATTTACCCCTAAAACCTCTGCGGTGAGTTCCCTGTTGCCCCTGCTACACCAAAAGATAGGGACCCTAGTCATACCCTACACCAGCAAAAAAAATTTTTTTAATTCTTTTATTGGTACATTTTAGGTATACAATACATTTACATTTATCATTGGGTGCTTGTACCTGTACATGATGTATTTTAGGTCTTATTTTTTTTCCCCATTACCTGTGCACCCTTCACCCCCTCCACCCTTCCCTATTTACATAGATTTCGTTTCCATTTTTTTTTCCTTTTCTTTTCTCATAATTTTTCCTTTCCCTTCTTCCCTTTTCCCTTCTCCTCCCACCACACCTACACCTTTGGACCTTTTTCTATTTCAAATTATCATTTATTAGTTATTAATCCTTTTAATCCTTATTTACACTTTAAGTTTCTCACACTAGAGAAACTATTCGGTATTTACACATGTGTGTCCTATTTAT
>NW_004624781.1:12422058-12439270 GCF_000247695.1 Heterocephalus glaber
TATGGATCTAGTTTTAATCTTTGGCAGGTTGAAGTCCAGTTTTTTCAACACCATTTATTAAATAGGCTATCTTTCCTCCAGTGAGGGTGGTTGGCTCCTTTGTCAAAGATAAGGTGACTGAATATGTCTTATACCAGCAAAAATTAAAACCTACACAAAGCCCTTTCCTGGGGCATCAGAGGAAGCGGAGTCTCCCATTGGGACATCTGGGGGCTGAAGCCTAATTTGTGGGTCTGGATCCTTGCTGCAAGGATTGGGGTATTGATTCTCTTAATGAGGCTAGTAACAGATGATCAGTACCTTGGGTATGGTAGGTGTTCACTAGCGGGGAAACATGTAAAGTAATCAGGAGCCCAGGGTCTACCCTAGTAGCCAGCTTGTGTGAGTGCAGTGCACTTCAAGATAAAAAAGAATGATTGTGAGTTTTAAAAATCTTCCCTTGTTTCATATTACAGCATTTCTTAATGCTGAGTCCCAAGTATAAAAGTTTATTTATAGATCAACCCCGGGCCTTATTTATTTAGGCATATTTCCTTGTTGGATTGTAAGTTTTCTATTAAAAAGCCTGGAAGCCTTCGGGCATAGATATCTGTAATTAAAATATATTATGATTATTATTGTTCATGGAGGTTCAAAAATATACTCTTCTTTCATCAGAATGAAAAATGAAGGCATTGCATAGGGGAACACCTTAAAGCTCTTTGTTTTATCCATTGAAAATCTAATAGGATGACAGCAGGCTGTTCTGGCAGTTGGCGAGTGGTTTGAACACGATGGAATGCCTATATGCCATGACCAAATATTAATATCCATTAGCACATTTTATATTGATAAATTCAGAAAGGGAATTCACAGTGTTCTCTCAGAGACTGCTGGGAAGTAGCTTTGACCCCTTCATCTGTCATCATTATGGCCAAGAGCTGTGGCCCACAACTTATCATTTGTTTATGGCCATAAATATAGCAAAGGAAACAGGTGAGATAGCACGGCAAGGTTCTGGCCTTTCCTTGTGTGCCCTGTCAGCGATTCCCAATGCCATACTTCCAAAGGTTCAAGCTGCAAACCCAGGGAGCATCCTGAATCCTTTCTCTCCCTCGCCTCTCCCCTGCACCCAGTCCACCCCAATCCTGTTAAGGTCTTTTAAAATCTCTCCATTTCCATCCCTATCAACCCATGCCTGGATTATCATTATATTTCCCTGCATGGCTGCAGCCTCCCATGACCTCCCTATGAGTACTCTGTACCCCTTACTTGCAGCTTGGGGAAACTCTTACATGCAAATTGGATTGTGTTCTTCTCTGTTCTCATCTCCTTAGTCCTCCTCAAAAAAATTTTTTGAAGAGTTTCCAATTACATTCACAATACAATCAAAATCCTTAGCATGGCCTACCTGGCTTTGTAGCTCCTCCCACCTCAGAGGCTGCACAGCTCAAAGGCTCTTCCTGCCTTGATCAGGCCTCCAGTCACCCAGCCGGTATCAGTATTTCTTATGCTCCAAGCACCTCCCCTCCACCCCTTTGCGTGGAGAGTCTCTTCTGCTTGGTATTGCTCCTTCCCCACCCATACCCACTCTTGGGTAATGCCTCCACTCCAAACTAGACTTCCTGCATGCTCTCAGAGAAACCTCTAGCTTTCCTTTTGCATCCATCACCATCTGCGATTGCACACATATTAGTGCAGACTGTTCTACTTATGTTGTCCTCATTATCCTTCTCGGTAGCACCATGAAGGCAGACTGGGTTTCAGCAACCTTTGCATTCTCAGCTCATAGCATGAAGCCTCAATAGATAAGGTACTAAGGAAATCCTTGTTGAATAAAGGAATACATGAAGAAAGGAATGAATATAAGTGACTGGTCAAAGGCAGGTGAGAAAACCCAGATATCACATAAATGGCACCATGCATTGGATATTGTCCTTGAGCTAGGATTTTAAAACAAAGCCAAGAACACTGGCTGATCTCACCTCTTCTCTCCAAATGAGAGGCTGGTCTGGTCAGTTCACCCATAGATAACTTCAAAAATTTGAAAGAAAAGCTTTGGAGGAACAAAACCTAACTTTCAGAACTTGCTGAGATCTCTCTCCTGATTTAGATTCCCATGATTGAAATTCTCATAACCACCTCCTCTGAATTGCACTCAACTTTCCTAAATGAGATTTTATGGGAACTGATTGTGATTAGATAAATGGGTGGCTTCACTAATGTATAATACAATTTTCAATTACAGCATATGTACAATAATTTACATTTCTTGTTTGATGGTGTGATATTTATGTGACACATTCTGGATGAGACCCGGCTGCTGTTTACATAATGATCTTGCTTTTCTCTTAGACTAGAGCTGGTTTTCAATTTTCTTTTTGTGCTGTGAGGTATTGTCATTCCAAGATAAACATTGTATATTACAGAACGTTCAGGTGAGAAACGTCAGTAAAGTAATAATCTAGATGGGTTTTAATAATTCTTATTTATGCCACTGGATTAGGCAATAGACTGGTTCACTTTTCATAAAATGTTGGAAGAAAAATGTCCCTAAAATTATAGTAAATTTTTTGTGATCTGCTGGCTCTATGGCAAAATGCCATTGAATAGCAAAAATGAACATTTTATCAAATATATTTGACCATTAATAATATAATGTTCATTACCAGAATCCTGGTCTGAAGCTGGAACATTATCATTGGAAAATGTCTTTTTTCTGACATTTAAGACCAAGTCTACCTGAAACAAAGCTTCTATGCATCTAACCCTAAATGTCGCTCCTTCCCTCCTGGCGAGAGATGGTTAATGGGTAAGAAAGTACAGTGATTTTCACTTAAAAGCCTCCAGATAGACAACTCTTCTTAAAGTAGCAGGGGGTGGTAAGATGGGGTCAGAAAGGAGACGAGGGAAGTGAATCCAGTTCAGGGTTCAAGGCTCAGCCAGGGAACAGGATATGGTGCTCATGATCTTGGACTCAGGAGGCCACATCTGGAGAGAGAGAGAAGGCCACGCACATACCTGCAGCCCTCCACCCTGCTTCCACCAGTCCAGCTCTCCTTTGATCTATGTCTCCTTTACATGTTAGTTCCCTCAGTTAAAACTCATTTGAAAAGGAGAACTGGCTATTTTTTTTAAAACTTCCCCCAAAACAACATTGAAGAATGCTTTACTAGAAATTAGCTCTCTGAACCCCATTTCCTCATTTATAAAATGAAGAGTTTGTATTTGAGGGTCTTTAGCATTTTCTTTTCTTTTTTTTTTTTTTTTGTACCAGGGGTTGAACTTGGGACCTTGTGCTTTCGAGGCAGGCGGTGGAACCACTGAGCTAAATCCCTGGCCTCTCTTTAGCATTTTCTTATTCCATAATTTGTACTCTTTTATCCCGGGCCTAAATGGTAGCATAGGCAAAGCTATTATTTGGAGTAACAATTTCATTATGCATGTGATCAAAGAGATTCCTTGTTTCCCTTCTAACATAACAAGGGAAGGAAATATTCAGGTCTAGGACCAGCAATGTCTCAATAGTGCTAACTTCAAAGGAACATGCTTCTGAGTCCTAGAAAGTATTCAAATACCCTCACCACTCCCTGGATACAGGGTGAGATAAGGTACATTTCTCAAATATTATTTGCATGTACAAGAGCCCAACCTTACATTAAGTTGTAAATAAACCCATAATTTGAATGTAATTAAGAAATCTATAACTTCTGATGACCATCTTCATCATAACTTATTCAATTTGTTTAGTTTCTCCTCTTTTGCCAATAAATAATATCTCGCTAAGCTGTCAATTATGTGAAATCCTAAAACCAAATACTATGCAGCCACTAAAATGATAGCAGTTGGTTGCCCTGAAAAATCAAATAATAGCAACATATGCAATGCCATTTTATTTTTAGAAATAAAATCATATATACATACACACATAGAGAAAAGTTTTTAAAGTTTTAAAGGATAGCCATAGCTATATATAGATAGCAGAAAAATGATTATTATTTTCTTTTTTGTTAACTTCTAGTGTTCTGATTTTTTAGAAAGAGTTTACATTAATAGTGAAATTAGGGTAGAAGCAAGCAACTTTGAAAAAAGAAAACCTCACTAGTTGCTGTTCCCATACAAATGACAGTCCTTACTAATAATCCATGATAGCCTATAAACTTAAAGAAAAAAGTAATAATAATAATAGGCAAAGTAGCTCCTTAAAGGTCTAGATATGTAATAACTATTTTAGGCTGAAGGGCTCCCCTTCTCTTCACAATCATTCAACTTTGCTATTGTGGCACAAAGCACCCATAGACAATAAGTACATGGATACACATGACTGTGTCCCAAGTAAAACTCTACAAAAACAAAGGGCACCCCACAGGTCTTAGCTTGCTAATACTGGCATAGTCAAAGGAGCCTGGAGCTGGAGCACAGAAAAAGACCCGAATCCTCACCCTACTGGAAAGCCTGGTGTCCCTGTATGCACACAGAAAATAGCACTTGCCTTGAGAGCTCGTGTGACCTCACAAAACAAGGCACGTCGTAAATGGCTGTTTCCTTCAATCTTCTTTCTTATAGCCTAAGTGGAAAGAAAAAAGTAAGTGGGCAAAATAAGATGTAAAAGCAAACTAAATTCTAAATTCTGAAAACAATTCTAAAAATATTCTATCTACCAAAAAAAAGCATTTTAAAGATATGGTGAACTATACATAGTAGAGTTTGTAAGGTGGGATATGAAATGGAGTCAAGAGAGCTAAAAAGCCAGGCGTCGTGGTGCACGCACGTAATCTCCGCACTCACGAGGCTGAGGTAAGAGGATTGCCACGAGTTTGAGGTCAGAACTTAACATGAACTGAATTGGTTTTAAGATCTTGGGGAAGATGGCTGTGTTTGTGTTTGTGTAGGGAAGATGGCTGTGGTCATGTTTGTTACCTGATATGGAATTTATGAATAGAAACAAAATTTTCCCACAAGCTTTTGTCTGTGAACAGAATTATTCGTGAATAGAAGCATTCCTAAACCAAGGTGTTAGTATATTCTCTTTGATCTCCTTTTTCACTATTATGTTTGTTATAGAGGTCCTTCACTTCCTTTGTTGGGTTAATTCCTAAGTATTAATTATTCTTAAAGCTATTGTGAATGTGTAGTTTTCCTAATTTCTTTCTTGGTGGGTTCATTCTTGGTGTACAGGAAGGCTATTGATTTTTGTGTGCTGGTTTTATATCCTGCTATACTGCCAAATTTGTTTATTAGTTCTAGAAGTCTTTTGGTGGAATTTTTTTGGGTCTTCTATGTAAAGGATGATGCCATCTGTGAATAATAATAATTTCACTTCTTTTCCTTTATGTATCCCTTTTATTTATTTATTTATTTATTTATTTTATTTGGGGGGGGGCACCAGGGATCGAACTCTGGTCCTTCTGCTTGCAGGGCAAGGGGCAGAACCACTGAGCTAAATCCTCGGCCCTCCCTTTTATTTCTTTCTGTTGCTTGATTGCTCTGCTTAAATTTTCAAGTATTATATTGAATAGAAGTGATGATAGTGGGCATCCTTGTCTTATTCCTGATTTTAGAGGAAAAGCTTTCAGTTTATCCCAGTTTAATATGATGTTGGCAATAGGTTTGTCATAAATGGCTTTTATCACATTGAGATAAGTTCCTTCTACACCTATTTCTTTGGAATTTTTGTTATGAATGGATGTTGGATTTTGTCAAAGGCTTTTTCTGTGTCTATTGAGATGAGCATGTGATTTTTGTTCTTGCTTCTGTTTATGCGATGTATTACATTTATTAATTTGCATATATCCTTGCATCCCTGGGAATGAAGCTTACTTGGTCATGATGTATGATCTTTTTGATGATTTGATACATTCTGTTTGCCAGTATCTTGTTGAGGATTAAGATGTGTTATATACATAACTCTCCACAATGAATGTAATCATTATGTATGGCAAACAAATGAAAAATTTTAAAAATACAAAAAGAAGCGAGACAAATATTGGATGTTTTCCCTAATATGTGAAATCTAAAAAAGATGACATTGAAGTAGGAGGGAGACTATTATTAATCAAGAGGAAGGGAATAAGGAAGAAGGGAGTGGGATATAAGAGAGGGTAATAGGGTGATGGATTCAATCAAAATATATTATACATATTAAACCCAATGTTTCATAGAGATAATAAGCACTAACAAAAGGGAAAAATAAATTAATTAAAAATAAGTCATTGAGACACCATAGGTTTCTCATTTCTTTCCTTAATGTTTGTTGTCCTAATCATTCAAAGTGGGATGGGTATTTTACAAGTGATCAAGAAACATCAGCTCTTCGTTTGCTTCCTTCCACAGAAGTACTTGGTACCTGAGGGTCAGAAAACATTGAGTATTCTGTGTACTACTTTAGTTTCTACCTTCATGTCTAAGAAATGTGCCTTCTAGGAATTTTTTTTTGTTTTTTGTTCTGTTTTGTTCTGTTTTTGTTTTTCACTATTCAGGATCTCTACTGATTGGAAATATCTCTCACCATCCTGTGTGGCACTTTACATTCCTAGGATCACACCCATGACAATGTCCCATTACATGAAAGCCAGAGAAGTCAAAATGGGCAACTAGTGGGCCAGGGATTTAGCTCAGTGGTTCTGCTGCCTGCCTTGAAAGCGCAAGGTCTCGAGTTCAATCCCTGGTACAAAAAAAAAGGTGGGGGGTGGGGACTAAAAAGCAATCTCCTTTAAGAACCTGGATTCTATTCCCAGTAAGATGGTTGAGGCCATTTTCCACTAGATAACCCAGTACAACATAAGCAAATCATGCATTGCCATATAACGTGAAGCAGTGACATACCTCAAGGAAGCCCAAGGTGACTACAGAGCTTGTTGAACCATGGTCTTCAAGCAGCGCTATGGGAAAGCAAAACTTCTGCAGCACTTACCTATGGTATTTCCCTTTCCCTGAGACAAAGAGAAGTGACTACCAGTAGTGATGATCATAGATGCCAGGGGAAGCTCTCATGTTCTGTTTTAAACACATTTACTAAATCTAATATTCAAATCCAAAATACAGTGATAGGTGCTCACTTCTTTTTGTTTCCAGGGAAATAGTCTCTGGCGGGCAGGTAGCCCTCTTCGGATGGGAAGTGCTTGCAAGACCATAGAAAGTCAAGTGCACGCTGAGCAAGCCACAGGGTCCAGGAGAGACAGGGATGGAATCCAGCCCAGGCTCCAGTGCATCCTGCCTGACTCCTAACTAACAGGAAGTTGATTGGGCTGTCTCTGGCCACAGGTACTGAGGAAAATTCCAGACAGACTAATTAGAAAACCTGGAGCTCTTTGGGAGATCAAAACAAAGATTAAAAAAAAAAAAAGAAAGATGGAGGTTTAGGCTTCATTGAAAAGCAATACTGTGTACTACAGAATTATCAACAGCCTTATTCAATAAACACTTACTAAATTTATTATCTCTAGACATTTGTACTCTAGAGGCACATGTCATGTGATGACATACAACACGTTCGCTGCCAGGATGGATATGACAGTGGTTAATCCATCATCAGAGTATCTTGCTAGGGTAGGAGGAAGGGCAAAAGGGAATGGTTGGGCCGCTGCTTTTTTAGAGGACATAACGTTTTAATGGGACCTGATGGAGCTTGCCAGGTAGACAAAGAGAAAAGGATAGTTCATGAACAAGGGTCAGCACAAGCAAAGCTAGGAGGCGTGGAACCTGCCAGAGCTGGGGAACAACAAAGAATGCTGTGTCCCTGAACTGTGGGGACAGTGGAACAGGGGAGCAACAGGAAGGGGTTGGAGAGATTTCTATTTAGCCAAAGGTTTTGCTGATGATCCTGCAGACAGGGAGGCTGAGCAGAGCTTGGCTGTGATTTGAAAAGGTAACTTCATATATGTAAAGTCAGGAGGCAGGCTCCCTTGAGGGCTCTAGGGAATTGGAGAAGACTGCAGCAAAAACAGCACCTGTTTTTATTTTTTATTAAATAAATTGTGCCAAATACTGCTCTAAGAGCCTTATGAGTTTCAACTCATTTGATCCTTACAATTCTTTGAAGTAAGTTCTAATATTCCCCCATTTTACAGGGGAACTGAAGCACAGAGAGATTAAATAACTTGTCTGAGGTCACACTGAGAACAAGCAGTGAGGCAGAATAAAACTCCAGGTGGTCTGGCTCCATGTTTGTGCTCAGAACCACTCTGCCCAGTTTCCTGTCCTGGGCCCTCACTGGGCCTGGGATGCAGCTCACAGGAAATCCTCAGGATGTGTTGGGGCCAGCCCAACCTCACTGGGGTCCCTCAACTCTTAACATCCAGGCCATGGCTGCAGCCTCATCCGTCATCCGTCCATCTTGAAGCCCCTGGTGGAGGTCAAAGAGAAGACTTTTCATTATCTTCAATGCTGCCTGCACTGACAGTGACAGACAGTGGCAAATAGACAGGGCCCAGACTTCAGTGATAACACTTAGATTTACATGTTTTACATTTCCTTACAGCTTTTGGTCAATGAAAGTTTTTAAATTCTGTAAGCTACTCTTTGAAGGAAACCCTTCCAACTATTACAGAACACTTTTGACATGAGTCTGTAAAATCGATTCAGACAGTTTGCCAAAGCCACCAGTCTTTATTAATGACTTACTATAACCTCTAAGTATGAGGCCTATATTTCTAGTAGATTGGCACATATATTAATGACTGGCTTGTGAATAAACTGACAGTTTTAAAATGATATGAGATAACTTGTTTTCTTACGGGGAATTCACTTTTGCCTTGAACTTACAGTAAGATTATTATTGGTTCAGTAAATTATAACTCAATGTCCTTTGATCTTTAGCAAGAGAAAGACTGACTAGATTTGATTTCTTGATGAAACTGAACTCCAAATGAGTCTTTTTGGGAATCTCATTCTCTAGCAAGTAAGACTATTGGCTTCACGGTCAAAACTTTCCAAGCAAAGCTTTTCCCTTTTCCCTAAGGGTCTACAGGTTTTATTAGCAATATCCAATCTTGGTTGAACAACACTTTGAAATATTTTTAATATCTTAAAGGATGTATGCACATGTCAAAAAAATTAATAAAATGCACATGGAACATTCTAGAGTGATGTAGAATATTAATATAATAAACAGTATAAGTCTTCCAACTACAGAAAGTAGCCACATAGCCTGCTGTTCAATTAGAAATGAAATGTCTTTCCCCCATTCAGGTATGCTGTCTATTATCTGTGTGTTTCACAGGCCAGGTCTAAATGAAATGGTCCTAAAGAAAAAAGTACTGGGTTCCTACTGACTGACCACATTTTCCAGCCCTTTTTTCCCAAATCCACTGCCTATTTGAAAATAAACTTTGAAATTAACATGGCAACTCAAAGTGACTGTAAAGATAATATAAGACACTGGAATTTTTTATCTCAACTGAACTCAGTCTAATCTAGGTTACACTAAAGAAGTCAAATTCATGGGTGTTGCAAAAAATAAAAAATAAAAAAAATTCATGGGTGTTGCAATGTAGTTCAGGGTTATTCCCAAAGGTCTAAAGTAATTAGACAATGATTTTCCCCTAGAGCTAAGGAGGTAGCTGGTGCTTGTTTCCCAGTTGAAGTGGTGCCACCATGTGGCAATTGTGCAACAGTTCACAAATCGCTCAACCAAATGGTTTGAAAATTATGGCGGTTGACACTTCCGGGGCGGGGGGGGCATTTGGATTATTTCAAATGTTGTCCATAAGGAGAGATTCGATTTATATTTTCGTATTGCATGATTTCAAGTTAGTATGTTTCAGATTTACATAAAATGGGATTATGTTGCCCTTTTATATGGCAGTATGCACAGAGCTTCAGGAAGTGGTTTGCAGAATGAGTTAATCTGGGTTCAAATCCCATCTCTGTTACTTTCTCTGTCCATAAACGTGGGGAAATTACTCAACTCTTCCATGTCTCAGTCCCCTCATCTGCAAATGGAAGCAGCAATAGTACCTACACTCGCAGATTGCTACGAGAATTAGTGAGTTAATTTCTAAAACAGAACAATGCCTACCACAGAGTAAGTCATTTGGGAGGTTTTTTATTGTTTTTCTGTTATGAAGCCTGAACAGACTTTGATAAGCCATCTGATCCATATTTCTACATCCACTCAGAGTTTGATCTAAATCATGTCATGACAAATCATCAGACACCAATCAAAAGGAATAGCTCCTACATTTTTAAATGTAGTACTGTATTCTGAAATGATTGTTTTTAAACTAATGCTATATATAAGACAATTGTTTTCAAACCAGTACTGTATCTTGAGAAGATTATTTTTAAGCTAGTACTATATTCTGAGATGACTGTTTTTTTAAAAAATCAAAATGACTTAAATATCCTTGTGTCAGGTTTTATCACTTAAATGCTCGATTATAAATATCTCAGCTTCAACAGTTTGACTATACCTATGAAATTCATTCTGCTAGACAGGTGTGTCTCAAATTTTAACATGCATGGACTAACCAGGGGATCTCATTAAAAAGTAGATTCTGATTCAGTAGGTCTGGGTGCTTTCCAAGATTCTTGTCTCTTACAAGTCCCCAAGGAATGTCAAATGTGATTGGCCTACAGAGTATCTTTTGAATAGCAACCCTCTAAATCATTAGAATTCATTTCTATCTTATTATTATCTTCCCCTGACACTCAGCAGAGCATAGTAAGTTAATTGAAATTTAGAGGAAAGACATAGGAACCCAAGATGGTACCATGCACAGTCGTCTTATTCTGAAAACAATCTAACCATCACCCTCCACAGAGGTAAGCTGCAGCTGCCAAGGGAGGGTAAATGGCTGAACAGGGCTGGGCAAAGGGTCTAGGACTCGATGCCATTATTTCCAGGAAGTTGGAAAGAGTGTAGCTCACTCTTTATATAGAAATGCCTCAGATGTGACAAGCAGAAAGAGCCAAACAAAGCCCAATTCATGTTAAACAGTGGTGCTATTAACCCTGGAGATCACGACACATGAGACGGAAAAATGCTTTTACATGACTCAAAACTAAGCAACAGGCTTTATTATTTGTAAAGCAATGCCAAGAGAATTTCAACATAAAAAGCCCTTGGAAATTTTGCATAAGCTCATCCAAAATCGGTTAGCTATGACCGAAGTAACAAAGATGTACTTTTTTATGTGGCGAATCAAACCCAGGGTCTCCCGTGTCTTAGCATGTGCTCTACCATTGAGCTACACATACAGCCTGTAAAGACATACTTTTATTATCAGCACCTAGAAGATTACAGAGCAAGAAATGTAGTAGCATGGAAAAGACCCCAGAAGTTCAGGGTTTCATGGGGAACCTACTGTGAGGTTCTAACAGCATGAATTCAAACCATACAGTTTAAATAATTGCCAGAAGCCAGAGAGACACCCTTAAGTAGAGCACCTATGTGATTTTTTTTAACTATATGTCTTCATCTGTTTTTGTGTTGCTCTAATACAATGCCTGAGACAGGAAATTTTCTGAATTTAATTCCTCCTGGTCTGGAGCCTGGGAAGTTCACAATCAAGGCTCTGGTGGGGTTGATGTCCAAGATGCTTCCAAGATGACATGTATGCAAAAGGGGAAGAATGTTGTATCCTGGTAGTGGCACAGAAGGGCGGAAAAGACAAGCTCCCTTGGCCAAGCTCTTTTAAAAGCAGCATTAATCCATCCATGAGAACAGAGTCCTCCTCAATACCTAACCCATCCCAAAGGGCCCATATCCCTACATTTTTACATTGGAAATTAAGTTTCCAACACATTCACTTGGGGGACACACCCAGATCTCAGCACTGTATACAAAACAGCTGCAACAGTTTATACTCACTAAAACATATCTGAGTAAAAGAAAAAATTATAAGTATATATGCATGAAAGAAACTAGGGAGGTATATAATAAAATGCTACCATAATAAAATGCTACCAACAATTAAGTATCGTGAGCGATTTTTATTTTCTTTCTTCTTATCTGTACTTTGTCCCTATTCCACGGTCAGTGTTACTTTTGAAATGTGGGAAGAAGTGGCCAAATTTTACTTTAGAAGAGAAAACCATCTCCTGAATGTGAATAAAGTACTTAAAGGTTTACTGTTTAACAACTGAAAACCTTATTTAGAAGACTGTACTTTAGGACAGAATGCCTTACTTTTATTGCTATTGATTGGATTTCCTAAAAATATAATTTTGTTCATTTCTCAAAAACAAATGCCAGGACCAGGAATTTAGCTCAGTGGTGCCTCGCCTGCCTGGCAAGTTTAAGGTCCTGAGTTTGATTCCCAGTACCGGAAAAAATAAGTAAATAAATAACAAATGCCAGTGTCCAAAATAGCACTTTAGTTCATTAGCACATTAGTTCAATTTAGTTCACTTTAGTTCATTTAGTTCACTAGAATTTTCCCTAGTGTTATTAATTCCCTGCATTTCTTGAAATTGCTCTGAGAGAAATCTAAAATCCAAAAACAAAAGTCTTATAAATCTGAAGGTTCTCACAGTATCTGTGTTTCAATTTCAAGTCCACTTGGACCTCTGAATTTCTTGACTTTTGTGACTCTGGAAATGTATTCAAGGAGTACTTGCAAGAAAACAGCTTCAAATTGGACTCCTTCCACCCGGGTACAATCATGCAAACAGCCAGCTGAATTTATTTAACCTTCAGCCAACTGCTCAGCCATCTTGAAATTATTGATAGCCTATCAGCAGTGATCAAGATGAAGAGGCCACAGGAAGAGGTGCCTTTTTTACAAGAGAACCATTGAGCTGATAACAGGACTTGAAATGCCGTGTCAGCTCAGCTCACATGGTCAGGAGCTCAGCTGCTGGAGGGAAATAAAACTGTTCAGTTAGGGCTGCCCTCCAATCAGTCACAGAGGTAATGGTGTTTGGCTTCAGTCAGGTTGTATGTCAGCAAATATACATCTCCCAGACAGCCCCTAAGAGTGCCTTAAGATCATGCTTATTGTTTTATATAGATAGGGGTAGGATGCTGATCGATGGTGGTCAGAGGCCACTGAAATAAATTTTACCATGTTTGGCAGGTAAAGTTAATCTCAATCCTGGAGGATGAAAGCGCCATTTTGACAGAATAATCATTCCATAGACAGTGGTGGGACGTTTTCCTCTGTTAATGTCTTGGGCAGACTGTATGAGAGTAGATATCCTCTCCTCCCCACACCCGACATGGCCCTCTGCATGAGGTCCCCATGCAAAAGAGGGACACCAGGTACAGTCAGAGTCACTGAGGTCGGACTTCAGAGACTGAGTTTGGTTGACAGAGCTCCCAGGGAGCTTTCCTGAAGCACTAGCTTGCTTCAGTCAGAGAGATAGGGAATCAGACATAGAATTGAGGAACTACTGGAAGCAGCATTAAGGGGTCACTGAGTCGCGGGGAATCACATGGCCCAAAAGCAGCCACCTCCTCCGACCCGATGAGAACATCAGCCCTCGGCCACCTCACCCTTTTCCTGCAGAGCCTGATGGACCACAGAACCTCACTCCACTGATTTTGGCTCTCAGAGTGACATAAACCTGCCACTATCTCACAAAACCCTCAAAATCTAGAAATCTCCCTTTCAACATTCAAAGGAATTTAGTGAGCAACCTAAAAGTTGCCAAAGCTGCAATTGGACAGTTCCTTCATATGAGACCATGTGAGAAGACAAATGCAATATGGTCCCTCTGTCTGCAAAAGGCTCTGCTTGGGAACAATAAATGAGGCCCAGCAGAAGCAGGACACTGTGCTATTCATTGGAGAAATTAGAAGACTTTTTCAGAGGACTGGATCCACTTATCCCCAGGCCAAATGTTAGTGTGACTCAGGAATTTGAATCAATGTGCTTTGCAAGAGCCCCTCCGAACCAGGCTTCCTAAAGACCCTGGAGAGTTTGAGGGGTCGGGAACAGAAGTAGATGACAAGAACGTTAACTCAGAGTGACTTCCTCTCTACGCTATGGCAGACACAGGGAAGGAGCCAGCCCGCTCTCCGAGACTCCAGCCCTTCTGAGCTGTGATGTGGGATGAGGACGCTGCTCACAGCCTTGGCAGCCGCCTTCTCAGGTTGGACAGCTCCAAAATAAGATTCCTGAGACATATGTCTGCAGCTTGCTTGGGAAGGAAGACAATAAATGAAAATCCTATTTTCTTAATTTGGTGAGATTAGGTCTTTGCCGTATTAGCTTGTTCACATTCTTCTTTTCTATTCTCAGATGACAAGATCACACTCATGTATCTGCAGAGCCTGGCGTGGTGTCTTGGGTGCACTCAGTTCAGCAAAAGCAGCAAGCACATCATTCAGCAGCCTCTTTTCCCAAAAAAAGCCCTAAATTAGCTGGCTGTTTGCATTTTTAAGCTTAATGTATCTTAAGGATGCCAATTGCTGCATCTAGGCCAAGTACATATTTGGATTATGTTCTTTTTTCCCAAAAATAGCCAGATTGTCCTAGAATTTTGCAAATATTTGTAATAATAAAGTCTATAATAAATGTGTAATGTTCTAATAAAAATGCATTAAAATGTAAAGAAGCTGTTCTGAATTACTGAACGTCTAACTTTGTTAAAATGCTCTTTAAAAAAAATTTTAACACAGATGAAAACAACACTGAGATTCCACCTCACCCCAGAAAGAATGGCTGCTATTAAGAAATCAACCAATAACAAATGCTGGCGGGGCTGTGGGGAAAAAGGAACCCTGCTCCACTGCTGGTGGGAGTGCAGACGGCTGCAACCACTGTGCAAATCAGTATGGAGATTCCTCAAAGAACTAGGACTAGAGGTCCCATTTGACCCAGCTTTTCCCCTGCTGGGTATCTTCCTGAAAGAATTACAAGCATCATACCACAGCAACATATGTTCACCCGTGTTTATAGCAGCACTGTTTATAATAGCTAAAGCTTGGAAATAGCCCAAATGCCCATCAACTGTTGATTGGATAAAGAAGATGTTATTTTTTTTAATAAAATGGAGTACACTGAGCCATAAAGAAAGATAAAATTTGAAACACTTATAGCTAAATGGATGCACCTTGAAACCATACTCTTTTTTTTTTTTTCTGGTGCTGGGGATCGAACTCGAGTCCTTGCAATTTTGAGGCAGGTGGCAGAACCACTGAGCTAAATCCCCGGCCCATACTCTTAAGTAAAATAAATAAGACACACATGTGTAAATACAAAATTGTCTCTGGTGTGAGAAATTGAAAGTGTAAATGAAAACCGAAATGTATAACAGATATTGTGAAATAGGAAGAAAATGTTCAAAAAGAAAGGGGAATTTGGGGGGTGTGGGAAAGGAAAGAAGGGAAAAAACAAAAACAAAGCTTAGGTAGATAGGGAGGAGTGGAGGGGTTAAAAGGAGGGCAAGGAATGGGAAAAAAATAAGAATCAAGATATATCATGTAGGGCCGGGGATTTAGCTCAGTGGTTTCGCTGCCTGCTGTGCAAGCGCAAGGACCCAAGTTCAATCCCTGGTACCAAAAAAAAAAGATATATCATGGACAGATACAAATTCCCAATGATGAATGTGATCATAACGTATACCTAAAATGTACCGATAAATTCAATAAATTTTTTAAATTTTTTAACAGAAATTAAACCTTGGTGTAGTCTTGCCAAAGGTTACAGAAGGCCTTCCTTTAATGAATAAAAGCTTTTAATTCATTAATTTAATGGTTCCCTTGCCACTCCTTGAGGAAGCAATTGGTATCCACTTGTGTCATCTACAGTGCTCACGCAACTGGCCTAACAGACTTGATGTTTAGATACCTGCTACTAAATAGATAAATGTGCTTATAAAGGGTTTGAAAACCATTTATTCTCTCTCTCTCTCTGTGATTTATACCTTTCATTAGCCATTTATATTTTTATTTTATGAAAAAATAAAACAAAATTTCAGAATCAAATAGAGAATAACAATAGTTATTCCACTGCATATCATTATCTTCAGAGTAGTCACTCAGAGTACAATACACAACCAGAAAGATTCTTACAAAAAAGAAGCAAGCACATAATAACACTAATCTTTCTTTTCAATGAACTAGGATAAACTAGTAGTACAAATGAAACCAATTAGCATATATATTGCTATATTTTTTAAAACAATGGAATTTGTAGTTTGGAGAAGTATTTGAACTTCTTATTTCCTATTTATCTCTCTTCTATTTTGTTCTTGAGGAAACATTTCCTCTATGTTTTTCCTTTTCCAGTGTAATTGCCACTTTTGTAACTGTACACAGGTCAGTTTTAGTCTAGGTCATTAAAGAATAATTCAGTGTTCCTGTTACATCTTGTGTCTAGATGTCCCACTAAAGCCTTATATGATCATAAGTGGGGCTTTTCAGAGGTAACTGGATCTATAGAGTGTGATGCTGGGATTAGTGTGTGATGCTGGAATCAAGGGTTTGTGATCACCAAATTAGCACCCCCACTGATTGGTTTGGCATCGTTCTGGGTGTGGATAATGGGAAAGCCCACCCTGGGTGTGAGTGCTATCCACTCTAAGGGCATGTAGCCTGCACAGAATATAAGGGACATGGACAGGGATTTAGCTCAGTGGTGCCACCACCTGCCTCATAAGTGCAAGATCCTGAGTTTGATCCCCGATACCAAAAAAAAAAAAAAGAATATAAGGGACAGAAAGAGGGCTACTGTTGCCACTTGCTGCTTTACTACTTTGCTCCTTGCTGCTTTGCTGCCTTTTGCCTGCCATGAACTATTTCACTTCTGCAATGCTCCTCTGCCATGCCACCCTGCCTTGAAGCCAAACAACTATGGACTGAAAGCTCTACACACTGTGAAGCTACAATAAACCTTTCCTCCTTTAACTTTGGGTGTCAGGTATTTTGTCTCAGCAATAAGAAAAGTAACTAAGACAATTCCATATAAATAGAATTGAATTCAGATTCATATAATTTTATTTGATTTTTAAATGTGACACTATAAACTGAGAGCTTTAAAAATATGTATGCCTTTCACTCAGTAATTTAACTCTTAGAAATCATAAATAATAATGGATTGTGTATAAATTCAGATAAAAGAATTCTCATTATTTGGAAGCAAATTTATGTCCATGAATACAGTCACTGGAATAATATTCAGCCTTTAAATTGCCTTGCAGATAATTATTTAATGACTTAGAAAGGTAACAATATATTATTAAGATTGAGGTGGGGGGGCCAGGGATTTAGCTCAGTGGTTTCACCGCCTGCTGCACAAGTGCAAGGACCTGAGTTCGATACCCATTACCAAAAAAAAAAAAAAAA
>NW_004624781.1:12439395-12519291 GCF_000247695.1 Heterocephalus glaber
AGATGGGGGGGCAGCATTGTGGCTCAGTGGTAAAGTAGGTGCTTAGTATTTACAAGACCCTGGGTTCAGTCCTCAGCACAAGAAAGGGAGAGAGAGACAGAGGTGGGAAGGAGGGGAGGAAAAGGAAAGGAAGGGAAGAGATTAACTATAATCTCCATTTGTTAAGTTGTACATCATAACATACATGATATATAGAGAAAGATCAAAGATAGGATTGAGACTACATTCTGCATTTTGTTTTTATCTATATTTTGTTTGTCTGTACTTTCTAAGTATTAAAAATGGATATATATTATCTTTGTGATGTAAAAATTTATTTTAATGCTTTTTAATGTATGTTTATGCACATTAGTAATTTCTAGCCTTAAATGATTAGATTATTTTACAAAGCATAATTATTTCATCTATAATTCAATGAACCACTACAATATATAATGTATTTCCAAGCTACATAAGATTGTCTTCTCTTTATAAAATACAGAAAATGGTCATATTGGGGAATGTTAGTTATTTTCTCTGTTACATGGTGTCCATTGATCATGTTCAGAAAAAAGCAAAAACTGCAGTAACTGAATTATTTCCTTTCTAACTTTAAAACAGAATCTTTAAAATAGATCTGCTCATCTAATTACTATATATATGTGGCTATAAAAGGCTAAAATAGTTGCCTTTGCCATTGTGAGTTCAACATCATTTTGCTACTTTTCTTAATTTGTTTAGAATCATGTAATGATTATAAACTTCATTTTAAGGAATAATTAGAAATACTAAAAAGATTGAAAGGATTAGTAATGTGCCACTGTATCTCTTCCCTAGAAAACTCATGGTAAAATAATTTGACACTCTTGTTAAGTGGTATTAATTAAAATGAGATGTATTCAGCATTCTTGTCATTTGCAAAGACAAAGCACCTGTATATTGGCCTGAGCTCTGATAACCAGGACCTTAGAAATGATATTTATAAATCATACCTAAAAAATGAGATTCTTCAATAGATTTTGACAAGGGTATTTCCAAGTATGGTCATTGCACACAATGAATAGAGCACAACATTAAAAATAGACAGGGAGGGCCGGGTATTTAGCTCAGTGGTTCCACTCTTGCATTGCAAGCACAAGGTCCCGAGTTCGATCCCCTGTACCAAAAAAAAAAAAAAAATAGACAGGAAGTATACCTTTTTTGCATGCAAACTTTAGAAAACGTCCCTTGGGTTAGTTTAGCTGAAAAGAAAATGCATAATAGGCCTTCATAATCTATTCAATCCTGGATGAATACACATTTAATCTACAATTAACTAAAACAGGAATCCCCTGCATGCTTTAATCATGCCATTGTATTTTGGTGGGTGTTTTTAACTACATAAATCAGAATGTTATATCATGAGGTGGAGATTTTAACTGCAGAACTGAATAGGAAACAGAGTTCTATTCTACGTCTATTCTAGATAACTCACTTTAACAACCCTTCCTTACAGACCCCACTCCACACTGCAGCTTCCTTGTCAGATCTAGAGACAGAATCAGTGCTACTTGTGCAGTGAAAGAACAACTTGAGCTTGGCTTATAAAACTGAACTCACATCATGTGTATAATTCAATGACTCTTCCTCTACACTGCAGCCATCACACAAGCCAAAGTCTCCACCCAGAAAAGGATGCTGCTAGGTGAATAAAACCAGTCCTATAAATGCCCAGGGCAAAAACAAATTAAGATTCCTAAATGGAAAGCTTGTCTTTCCATTTAGGATGTTTTAGCTACAAGTATAGAAAACCTAGCTGAAAGTGACTTAGATAGAATACTTACTATAGCACATAAAAGGGAAAGTGGACTCAGTCCCTTCATAACAGTGGCAGTGACTCAGGCTCTTTTTATCTTAATGCTCAGTGATCTTAAATATGCTGTCAACCTCAGGGTTGACTGATTAGTACAGCAAAGGGGTTGCTGCTGCTCCAGGCATCAAGTTATCATACAACCATGCCCAAAGAAAGTAAGAGCAATGTTTCCTCATGCATTACTCTTTGTATTAGGAGGAAACTTCTCACAGTACCTCACCAGCACACTTCCCCTCAGGTCCATTGGCAAGGACTTACCATGTCACATTCCTTTGCCGGACAGAAGCTAGGAAAGTCCTTTAAAACACTTCAGCCTCTAAAATGAGAATCAGATTTCCCAGGATGAAAAGAAATGGTAGAAGGAATGGCTGTTGGATTGGCAACCACGGTGTCTATTATACTATGTGATTTCTGGTCAAGGAGTCTTGATTTTTCTTTTTTTAAAAAAATATTTGGGCTTTTTATATAGCTTCCAGTAACACCAAGTAAGTCTATTAGTGGCAATCCATGTGCTTCTGAACATGGTGCAGCGTTGAGATCTTGTTTCCACTCAGCTCTGCAACTATAATGAGGGTGTTTGGTAGGCATCTCCCACATTTTCAATAAGCTGAGTACACAGAGGTGGAATTCAGTACCTCTGTGCTGATAATGTCCCACATTTATAGTCGGGGCTCTGTCCTTTCCTGATAATAACTAGTACTTTCTGATGGGGAAAAGCTATGTAGTCATACATTATATCTTCTGAACCTTACTATCACACTATCATTTATTTAAAAATGAGTCAAGGCAGATGAGGGGGCTACCAGCCTGGTGTTGACAGGTAAAACCCAGAGTCCAGACAAGTAAACGTTGAGCCAGAGAGCATCATCAATAAGAAACTGGGCTCCAGTCTAGGACAGAGCTCAGAGCAGAGCTTCACTGTCACAGGGAAAGAGGGCCAAGGATAAAATGGGACTTTGAAATGGAACATCTCCCCAGGCATGGTGGCATGCATCTCTGTAGTCCCAGCACTCTGGGTGGCTATTGTGGCCTGTATCTAGATGTCTCCCTAAAGCCTCAAGCACTCATAGGAGGGGCTTTTGGGAGATGGCTGGATCTAGGAAGTGTGAATGTGGATTAAAGGTGTGTGAATAAGGGTGTGATGATTACATTAGTCCACTGATTGGTTTAGCATAGTTCTGGGTGTGGATAATTGGAAAGCCTACCCTGGGTGGCACCACCCAAAAGGCTTTTAGCCTGGATGGAATAAAAGAGAAAAGGAGACTGGCAGCTCCTGCTACTTGCTGTTTTCTGCCTGCCCTGCCATGGACTGTCTCTCCTCTACCATACCCCTGTGCCATGTCACCTTGCCTTTGAGCCAACTATGGACTGAAACCTCTCCAAACTGAGCTGAAATAAATCTTTCCTCCTTTAAATTGTAGGTGTCGGGTATTGTGTCTCAGCAAAGAGAAAAGTAACCAAGACAGAGGCTGAAGCATAAATTCAAGCCCAGCTTGGGTAATTTAGTGATTTAGTAACACGCTATTGAAAATGAAGAAAAAGGCTGGGGATGTAGCTCAAAGCAAAGACCCTGGGTTCAATCTCCAGTAACACATTAAAAACAAATAAAGGAGGGCCAGGGATTTAGCTCAGTTCCGCCGCCTGCCCTGCAAGCACAAGGACCAGAGTTCACTTCCCAGTACCAAAAAAAACAAGAGTAGAAAAAACAAATAAAGGAAATGTTACCAATAGAAAGATTAAAAGAAGAGGATTTAGGAATGAAGACCAAAGTAGAAATCTACCAATAAGACCCAGGACTCAAGTGTATAAGAAAAAAAAATTCTCAATAAATTTTAATCATTGAATGAATGAAATACCATACTGGTGGAAGTGTTGTGATATAAGCTACTGCAGGTTGACCTAGAAGAATTTAGTGTTATTAAGAATTAGAGGCTGGCTGGGTTTATAATTGGGGATCTTGAATGTGACTATAGTTATTAGATTTTCCTTTCTCCTTTATTTAATAAGCACTTGTGTTTTAATCACATGTGATTTTCCCTATGATTTTAGCTTGAAGATTATGGAACACCAAATGTAACAGATTTTTAATTTAAAAATGATACTTTTGTAAATTGTCATTTCCTAAACTGTTATTTGGCTGTATTCTTTGAAATTCTCTTGAGATTTTTTTCAAACTCACATACCTATATGATGCTAGATAATTAGAATTTATTTTATACTCATCTTCATTGCATTTAAGATTCATAGATTATTGTTTTATTGATGATTCCACTTTTTTTTACTTTGATTTTCCCCTACACCAGTTGTTTATCAAGCACCCTCGAAATCCCTTCCAATTAGCTTCTTCATAGTAAATTTAAATCACTCAGTAGACATTTATTAAGTAATTCTGTGCCTTTAAAGACCCTTCACCCAGGCCGGGGATTTAGCTCAGTGGTTTCGGCACCTGCTGCACAAGTGCAAGGACCCGAGTTTGATCCCCAGGACATAATAAAAAGACCCTTCACCCAAGAATAGTGGAAGACAAAGAACAAATAAATGGCTAGATGAATGAATTTGTAACAGAAGCCATTGCTGAGCTCAAGGTTAGAGGAACAACATCTACTCCTATCTCAGAAAGGGGAAGCAAGTAGTGCAGATTTCCAAAAGGAAGTGTTGTTAAGAATTTTGACAGCTACAGGATGGGAGTTAATGTGACCAGCAGAGGGAAGAAAGCACTGTATGCAGTCATGAGAATAAGTTTCTGTGTCATAAAGACTTTCAGTTAGAACTGAAATGTTTAGTCCCTGTCACACCAAGAAACTCAAAGCATGAGTCTTTACTTCCCTATCCTTCTGAAATATGAGATAGTGTCTTTAAAACAATAAGGAGCACATGGATAAAATTTTTCCCACTCTGTGGGTGTCCAGTAACAGGGATTGAACTCAGGACTCTGTGCTTGCCAGGCAGGCGAGCAGCCACTGAGCTAAATCCCCACTGTGCGTTGTCTTTTCACACTGTTTCTTTTGCTGTGCAGAGCTTTTTAATCAGATGAGATCCCACTTGTTGATTCTTTGTAGTATTTCCTGTGAAATCGGGATTTTCTTCATGAAGTCTTTGCTTACACTTAGGTCTTCAAGAGTTCTACCTATTCTATCTTCCAGAAGATTTAGTGTATCTGCTTTAATATTTAAATCTTTGATCCATTTTGATTTTAGTTTAGTGCATGGTGTGAGATATGGTCTAGTTTTAATATTTGGCATATAGAAAGCCAGTTTTTCCAGCACCATTTATTAAAGAGGCTATCTTTCCTCCAGTGAATGTGTTTGGCCCCTTTGTCAAAGAAGAGGTGGCTGAGTGTATCTGGAGTTGTTTCTGCTTCTTCTAATCTGTTCCACTGGTCCTCGGGTCTGTTTTTTTGCCAGTACCATGCTGTTTTTTGACCACAGTAGCTTTGTAGTATCATTTCAAGTCAGGGACTGTGATGCCCTCTGCCTTGCCTTTGTTGCCTAGAATTGTTTTTGCTATTCTAGGTCTCTTATGGTTCCAAATGAATTTTAGAATTGTTTTCTCTAATTTTGGGAGATATGCTATTGGTATTTTGATTGGGATTGCATTAAATCTGTATAACAATTTTGGGAGTATGGCCATTTTCGCTATGTTGGTTCTTCCTACCCAAGAGCAAAAGATATCTTTCCATTTTCTGATATCCTCTTCAATCTTCTTTTGCAGAATATTGTAGTTTTCAATGTAAAGGTCTTTTTTTTCCATTAAGTTTATTGGTACATTCTAGGTATACAATACAGTTACATTCATCACTGGGATCTTGTATCTTTACACGATGTATTTTGGTTCTTATTTTTTCCCCTTCCCCTGCCCTCCCTTGACTCCCTCCACCCTTCCCTATAGACTTTGTTTCCATTTTTTTCCTTTTCTCATATTTTTTCTTTTCCCTTCTTTCTTTTCCCCTGTCCCTCCCACTTCCCCTACTCCTTTAGACCTAATGTAAAGGTCTTTTACTTACTTCGTTAGACTGATTCCTAGGTATTTCATTTTCTTCAATGCTATTGTGAAAGGTGTTGTTTCCCTAATTTCTCCCTCAGTGAGTTTGTTGTTTGTGTACAGGAAAGCTACTGATCTTTGAGTGTTGACTTTGTGTCCAGCTATGCTACTGAGTTTGGTTATTTCATCTAGAAGTCTTTCGGTGGAGTTTTTGGGATCTTCTATGTAGAATGTCAGGACATCTGCAAATAATGATAATTTAATGTAGTAGATTAACTAATGGGCCACTTGGAAGCCCAGCTGAACTGAGTCAGTGTGGTTCAGGGCATGGAAGACCCACCTGAGACTTGTTGCCAATGGCATAAAAGGAGAACTGGAGGGGAAGATTGCTGGCTGTTTATCTTCTGGAGAAGCTTGATGTAGCTGGTTTTCCTGATACGAACTCAGCTGTTTTTGTTGTCAGAAGAGCTTGGGTCCTTGCTGTCCCTGGGGATAGCTGCTGCTGTCTGTAGGGGAGCTCTGACCTTCACCTTGAGTGTCACTTACTGGCTGCAGTGCAAACCCCTCAGCCTAATGGCACAGATTCTTTACCCCTCCAGAGCAGAATTTCTAGCTTCCACCACTGGCCTTTGGGCCTTCCCGATGCAGATCCTTGATACAGCCTTGCATGAGACAATGCCATGGGCTCTAGGCCTCTGGCTGGACTTGTGGAGGACATTGCCTTAGTCCTTCAGCTGGACTTGTGTGGAACATTGCCATGGGATCCAGACACTCAGCTGGATTCTTCGGGTCTCTAGCATGTGGGTAAATCTCTCACACTCCTCTTTTTCAGTGAATATTATAAAATAATCCTGTATATTATATCTCCTGTCCTATATTAAATCTATTTCCTTGCAAATCCTGACTACAAAATTTAACTTCTTCCTTTCCTGTCTTTATTCCCTTTCTTTCTCTTGTCTAATTCTTCTGGCTAATTTTTCCAGAACTATATTGAATAGGAGTGGTGATAGTGGACATCAGAAAAAGGACTAATATCTATAACATATAAAGAATTGAAAAAAATCATACACCCCCAAATTTAAAGACCCAATCCAAAAATGGGCATCTGAGATGAATACACACTTCTCAAATGAAGAAGTACAAATGGGAAATAAATGTATGAAAAAATGTTCACATCATACATAGGTCATTGGAGAGATGCAAATTCAAACAATGATGTGATTCCATCTCACTCCAGAAAGAATGGCTGCTATCATGAAATCAACCAATGACAAATACTGACTGAGCTGAGGGAAGAAAGGAACACTTCTCCACTGCTGGCGGAAGTGCAGACTGGTGCAAACACTATGGAAATCAGTGTGGAGCTTCCTCAAAAAACTAGGATTAGAGGTCCCATTTGACCCAGCTATTCCCCTGCTAGGTATATTACCAAAAGAATTCAAAGCATCATACCCCAGTAATATTTACACATCCATGTTTATAGCAGCACAGCTTGTAGTAGCTAAATCTTAGAAACAACCCAGATGCCCATGAACAAATGAGTGAATAAAAAAAGATGTGGTTTTTTAATACAATGGAGTACTATTCTTCCATAAAGAAGTATAAACTTGAGACATTTCTAGGTAAATGAATGGCACCTGGAGACCATACTCAAGTGAAATAAGTCAGACACATGTTGTATAAATATCACATTGTCTCTCTGGTGTGAGAAACTGAAAGTGTAAATAAGGACCAAAATGTATAATAGATATTGTGAAATAGGAAGAAATTGTTCAAAAGGAAAGGGGAGCTAGGGAGGGGGGAGAGAGAAAGGAAGAAAGGGAAAAGAGAAAAGTGAGAAAAGAAGGACAAAATAGAAACAAAGCTTTGTAAATAAGGGAAAGAAGGGTTGAAGGGGGGAGGGGAATGGGAAAAAAAGAGGAATCAAGATATATCATATACAGGTACAAATTCCCTATGATGAATGTGATCATTATGTATAGCTAAATTGTACCGATAAACATTTTTAAAACAATAGGGAAGTGGTGTTTGCTGTTACCTGTATATGGATAAAACCACTCTGCTGAGAAGCTGATGACTTTGAGCACCTGTGGTGTGAAATAGCTCAGGAAATTGGCCACAGGAGCTGCCTGGGGAACAGGGGTGTCACTGGAAAGCTGGGACAAGGCAGTAGGGAGAGTTTTCACCACCTACTTGTCTGTACTGTAAATATTCTGAAACTTGTGTATAGATGTATTTGAAATGAATGATCATTTAAACTTAAAGCATTAAAATAAAGAAGTACTGTTGTAAAATACCTAGCATATGGCTAGCATATAACTAGCTAATCCTCAGGAATTAGCCTACATAGACAAGGTGTCCATTCTGGCTGTGATTTAAGAGAGATTTAAGGCTTCTTGCTCTTTTTGCTCCCTCTCGTGGGGGTGTCAAGGTGCCACACTCTGTACCTAGACAAAACCTGGAACATGGAACCCATGCATGAGTGTGGGGTGGAATCACTGCTTTCCCTCACCCCCCTCACCTCTGGAGCCCTGCTTTGTCATGCAAGCCCTCAGCTTAGGGAGCCTCCTCCTGAGTCACTTTCCCAAGGCGCACAGGGTTAAGATCCTGTGCAATCACGGTGGCCAGGAGATGCAGCTCAGATAACAGAGGCCTGCAAGTGCATCCATAAAACTTCACAATGGTGTTTTCAAACAGGTAGCACAGGAATAGATGTCCCAATAGTGTCCAGTGATCAGTGGAACTCAACTACTATCTAACCTCTGCCAGATGTTTAGTGAAGACGAATGACTCTAGTCACTTCCACAACTGCAGGTGTCCAAGGCAGTTGTACCATCTGTATCGCTTGATGCTCAGATTGCTGAAGGAGGGGCATTCCAGCTACATCCAAATTTTTTTCCCACTATGGGTCCCAGTGAAACCTCACATTTAAATCCCGCACTGGAGAGGCCACTGAATTCATTGGGAGTCAACACACATTTGCACTTCTTAGGGGTTAAAAAAGTCTCAGGACCTAGGTATGATTAACAGAAAGGGCTCTATATGGCACTATGAAGAATAATTAAGCTATAAATTTCATCTTTGTTTGCTGAACGAGAAAAGACTTTTAAAAATCCACTAGCCCCCCCCACACTTTATCTTTCTAGATAAATATAATTAGGTAATGGATGATGATTTGTTAGCATTTTATTTCCTGTGTTTGCAAGGGCATTAAGAGAGATCATAAAGCTCACAACAAATATGGTTGATTTCTGATTTTCAGAGGCAAGAACGTGACTTTTGAGAATCAGATGGGCCAGGAGCAGGCATTCTGGCAAATTAACTCTTCCTGTATTCTGAACAGGATCAGAGAGACTTTTGTCTTAGCTGATTTGCATGCGCTAATTGCTAGTTCTGAGTAAATGCAGAGTAATCACCTACACAATTACATTCATAAATTAATATTTTTACTTCACAATTATTTACACATAGGAAGAAACAGTATAAATAATTTTAAAGCTGTGTCTACACTTACATAATGAAGTGGTTAATTAAAGTAATGAGCTAGTTAATGACAGGCCCAAATTTTTTCATGAAATATCCATACAAGAGGAGAAAGCAATGTATTTGCTAGAATAATTCTCATAATTGCCTCAACATTTGATTTCACTTCTTTTTTTTCCTCATTAAGTTTATTGGTACATTTTAGGTATAAAATATAGTTACATTCATCATTGGGATCTTGTACCATTACATGAGTATCTTGGTTCTTATTTTTTCCCCCTTCCCCTGCCCTCCCTTCACCCCCTCCATGCCTCCCTATTTACAAAGACTTTGTTTCCATTTTTTTCCTTTTCTCATATTTTTTCTCTTCCCTTCTTTCCTTTCCCCTACCCCTCCCATTTCCCCTACTCCTTTAGACCTTTTCTTCCTGTTACACAATATCAATTATACATTTTTTAAATTACAATATCAAGATCTAGGAGACATTACCACAGAATTTAAAAGGATATAGAAGGCATATTACAAAAATCTGTTTTGAAATAAATTGGACAACTTCTAAGAAGTAACTTGGAAGACAAATTAATGAAACTAACTCTGGAGGAAATATAAAATTTGAATAGCACCTATTAAAGAAAGTATATTCCTAGCTTGAAAACCTACCTATATGACAACAGCAGGCTCATATACATTTTAACTGATAAATTATATCAAATAATTAAAGCAGAAAAAAAGAAGGAACACTTCTCCCCTCATTTTGGGAAATCAACATTGTGCTAATCCTAAAACTGGATAAAGATAATAGAAGAAAAAAGTATGAACATAGATAGAAATTTGTTTAACAAAACAAACTATTAGAAGTCAGATCTGGCAGCAAGTAGAAAGTGGTTTTGTTATAGGGATGGCAGTGTTGGTTCAGCATTGGAAGATCCACCCCCAAAAGTCATGATTTTAACAGAGGAAAGGAAAAAGCCATATGATCCTGTCACTAGTTGGAGAAAAAGTATTGATTTCACTTCTCACATGGAAATACACCGTAGATGACACTTTGTTTATAAATCTGAATTGTTCTTTGATTTCTCATGGATAGGAGGGATGCCAAGGTAACAGAGGTGTCACACAGGAAGGAAAAAGCCCCATCCCAGTAGGACAGGACACAAGCTCATTCAGGCTCCCACGTGGCAATGAGTATACAGAAATGGAGGCTTGAGCTAGAAAAAGCCACCACTGCCAACACAAGGGAATCCCATCCCACCGGCAGCCTGGATAACCCATTCCAATTTTAGAGGAGCCCCTTCTTTTAGGGAGCTCTTGTCCTTGCATGCAACAGACCTCTGACCTTAAATCTTGGAGACTGAATGGCCCACTTTCCACACCTGAAGTCAGGGGCCTTGCAGTGACCCAAGGTGCTGGACAATCACCTTGCTTACTCAGGAAAAGGTCCAGCTTATTTTCCTATTTCAGTAACTGGTACCACCAGCCACCCAGCTGCTCACAGCAGAATTATCCAAATCCTTCATTTTCCTCCGTGTTGGTCTGGCCCACCAGCACCTCTGATTGGGATCATTAAAACAGCCTCCTCACTGGCATCCTTGCCTCTACAACCCCACCACTGATCTCCAAAACCTATTCTCTATGTGGTAGCCAGAATAATTCTTTTAAAATCTTGTATCACCAGGTGCAGTGGTACACACCTATAATCCCAAATGCTCCCAAGGCTGAGGCAGGAGGATTGCAAGTTTGAGACTACCCTTTGAGACAAGAGACTTTGTCTCAAAACAAAGAAAATGTCTGGGGATGTAGCTCAGTATTAGCCCTTGGGTTCATCCCTTGTGCTAAAAAAAAAAAAGAAAGAAAGAAAGAAAAAGAAGGAGGGGGAGGGGGAGGAGGAAAAGAAGAAGAAAACAATATCATTCACTCCTCCGCTCAAAACCTTGCAATGGGTGAGGCAGAGGCTGTGTGACATACCTGGGGTTTAAAAGCACACAAAAGTCAGGAGTTTCAGCTTCAGTGGGATAACAGGAACTAAAGTGCCCAGGGAGAGATGGGAGACCAGAGCCCTTCTCCGTTAGAAACCAGGACTACAGATGAAGTGCTTCTGTTGAACCTCAAGGATGCTTTGACCTAGGGATATGATTTATGAGAAAATAAGCATTTAGGGGGAAGAAAGGGCACTTATTCCAATATCATTAAGATCCCCTAGGACATGAGCTGTAGCTGGAGGAGATCATGTGAAAGCTGCAATAAAATAAGTAAGCACAGGGGAAAGGATAAAAATAAAACCACTCTAGCCAGATGTAGTAATGCATATCTGTAATCTCAGCTATTCAAGAGGCTGAGGCAGAAGAATTTCAAGTTTAAGGGTAACCTGAGAAGTTTAACAAGATCCTCTATCCAAATACAGTAAAAAGAGATGGGAATGTAACTCAGTGATAGAGCACTTGTCTAGTATGCACAAGGTCCTGGGTTAAATAATAATAACAATGAAAATACTCTAGATAATGTAAAAACATAAATTCTAGAATATAAGAAAATAAATTCTTGGGCCAGGGATTTAGCTCAGCAGTTCTGCCACCTGCCCCTCAAGCACAAGGTCCCAAGTTCAATCCCTGGTACCAAAAAGAAAAAACAAAAACAAGAAAATAAATTCTTAGAGAGCAAAACAAAGCTCTTGTTAGAGAAATTTACTTGAGATGAAAGAAAATACTTTTTAAAATTTTAGTCTTTAAACATATTTAGGATCTTCAAAGAAATAGGTGCAAGAATAATGCCCATTTTAAAATAACAATAAAGCTATTAAATAAACATTAAACAAAATACATAATTAATAAGTCAAACTGACCCTCAATAAGATAATTACTAAATGATGTAGTACTTTCTCAAGAAGAGAAGTGGACCCAGAGGAAATAAGTCAGATACAATAAATAATGACCAACATTAAAATTCATATTGTAAATGTTGCTATATTTAAATAACTACCACATCTCGTAGGCAGAATTTTAACATGGTACCCATGGTACCCTCCTTTCTTGAGTGTGGATGGATCTTTGAATATAAAAGCAATCCCAACCATGATTAGGTTATATTCGTGGAAGAGTTGGCTCTAAGAAAAGGAGATTTGGCCAGGGATTTAGCTCAGTGGTTTCGCTGCCTGCTGCACAAGCACAAGGACCCAAGTTCAATCCCTGGTACCAAAAAAAAAGAAAAAGATAAGGAGATTATTCCAGTGGGCATCCAGTGAGACCTAAAATGAGCTGGGTCCTCTTTAGAAAGAGAAATTTGAAGTCCAGAAAGGATTTGATGTGGAGAGACTTTCTATAGCTGATTTGAAGAAAAAGGAGGGCACATGTCAGTGAATGAATGAGGGTAATTTAAATTAACTGAGAACATCTCCAGGTGACAGTCAATAAGAAATAGGAACTTCAGTCCTACAACCACAAGGAATTGAATTTTGCCAACACCATATAAACTTGGAAGAGGGTCTTGAACTCCTGATGGGAACACAGCCCAGCATTAGCACCTTCATTTTAGCTTTGTGACACCTCCAACAGAAAATCCAGCCATACTATTATGCCCAGACTTCTGACCTACAGAACTGTGAACATACACATCAGTATTGTTTTCAGCCACTAAATTTGTGTAAATTCATTACACAACAACAGAAAACTGTTTTAGGTAGATTAATCTAGCAGCTGTAATGAGGACTGGTTGCAATACAAACAATCTAGAGGACATAGTCATGTAGGATGAGATGATAAAAGCCTGAACTGAGAGACTGACAGCAAAACATCAAAAGAAGAACCAAGAGGGGCCGGAGATTTAGCTCAGTGGTTCCGCCGCCTGCTTTGCAGGCGCAAGGACCCGAGTTCAATCCCCAGTACCAAAAAAAAAAAAAAAAAATGTAAAAGAAGAACCAAGAAACAAATAGTGGTACTCAAACTTGCAGATGGATGGTGACTACTGGCAACCCCAGAGGCCTCCATGGAGAAATGAACCAGTGGAACAAAGCAGTGGATGCAGAGGATGGACTGCCGTGGCTGCCTGTGTTTGATGCTATTGTTATTGCTGATTGTACTACCTTAGCCAAGTGGACATAATTGTTCCAGCCAGTTGCTCTTCCTGGTATGCCAAGACTGAAATTGTCTAAGGGTCATAAATGATACAATAGGCCAGTGTCAAAGAACAGGGAGCTAGGCCAAATAGCCAGGAACTTCTTGTCCCCAGTAAATTGAAGGTGTAGGATTTTGCAACAGACTCAAAACCCCAAAGCCATCTACACCTAGAAGACTTCTCTGAGAAGTGGTCATTTCCAAAGGGTTCTAAATACTAGCCGTAAAGCTACTTGCCATAAGGAATTTACAAGCAACAACCCAAAAATTAAACTAAAAAAAATAGAAAATGAGAAGACACTTAAGCAAATGCAACCCCAGACTTCTAGCTCACCAAGGACAAAACCAGAGGGTGATGAGGTGGAACAATTTGAAAGCCACCCACCTGGACTCTCTGAAGTGATAATAGTAACAAAGCAGATGAATGGGGCTTTAGAAAAACTCAAATCAGAAATAATTTCTCAGGTAACTACAGAGAAGGTGACCATAATGAAAGGCTTGGTTAGTGACTCAGAGCAGACAGATTAAAAAAAAAAAGAGGGAGGCTTAGAAAAATGATGGAAACCATGAAAGCCTAATATATAAAAGAAATGGAATCCATGAAACAGGTATCTAGGATATTAAATCTTCCACTGAAAGTATATGCAGCATAATGAGCCAATGTGAGGACAGGATATCAGACATATAAGACAGGATTGTGATTGCTGTATATTGCTTACTGTGAATTAACTGGGTTATCAAACAAACCATTGGAGTGCCTATTGAGTACTGATTGAATTTATAAAGGACTAGGACTTAAATTGAGGAAAATGAGTAAAGCTGCTCTGGCTTGTTTTAGAATTTAAAAATATGAAAGCTGGGCCAGGGATTTAGCTCAGTGGTTTCACCACCTGCTGCACAAGCGCAAGAACCCAAGTTTGATCCCCAGTACCAAAATAAATAAATAAATAAATAAATAAATAAATAAAAATAACAAAAACAGATAATGAAGGAAGAGTCCATTAGACCTGGTATCCATAAAACATGCAGGGCAGTAAACTGCATTAGCAATGGCTAAGATAACTTAGCTATTTAATGAAAATAAATCACATACTTTTTTCTGATATCTTTCTTGCTACCATCTTGGACTATAATTGGAATATTCCATTTGATTTTTGCATGTTTTTGTATTAGTATCTCAACTGGAAAACAAGTTCCTTGAAGACAGAATTATTTAAAATGCATTGAATTCTCCCATGAAGTCAAATGTTATAGATGTGAAATTATTTAATTAAATACAATATATACCACTACCTATCTATTAGATTGGCTCAGATCAAAACAAGCTGACAGGGCCGCAAGCTCAAGGTCCTGAGTTAGATCCCTGGTACCAAAAAAAAAAACAAAAACAAGCTGACAATATTCAGTGCTAACAAGGATGTGGAGTAATGGAAATGCCATACATTGTGGGGACAAGGAGCAAAAACTGGTACAGTCACTTTGGAAAAGTCTGGCAATTTCCTATAAAGTTAAACATACACTTGGCATGCAATCCAGAAATTCTGTTCCTAGGTATCTAAGCAAGAAAACCAAAGGCAAATAAGTAAAAATTGGCCTCCATTCACATTCTTGGGGCTTTTCAAGGATGAGGTCAGAAATAATATATACCCTCTCTCTTCTCACCTTCCTCTCCCCAACTTCTGATGGGTAGATAGATAGATAGACAGATAGATTAAATCAAGTAGAATAAATAAGATGGGCCTGCCCTGCCCAGACTCTGAGCATATCTATGAAAATGTGTACCAGGGCTTCCAATCCAGTTTTGGCACTAAGTAGTACCATCCTTTGCTCCCCTACTCTGTTTAGCACCACATAGCAACAGTTGCTTAGATCCTGGAACAGTCCAGAACTACTCAGCATCAGGACTCAGCACTTACTTTCCTGATTTCACTATCCAAGCAAGGTGTCTGCCCAAAGGTACACACAGGTACCTACGACAGGTGAAGCCTTGGTGGCAACTCTCTATGTCCACCCTTCCACTAATGTGAAATGTAGATACAACTGATGATTTCCTGCTTACATTTGACCTGACTTGAATGTAATTTTCATATCTGGGGGAAGGGATGTGTGATTATGAGACCCATCTCTAAGCTTAGGGACAAAGAGAAGGACGTACCACATTCTCTCTTTGCAATTTCAAATACAAGCACACCAAACTTCCCCAGGCACCCAAATGACATGGTCTAGGAAAGGATATCAGGTGAGAAATCGGTGCCATGGCAGGGAGAAGATGCAGCAACAATCATACCAGTATTATTGGAAGCATTGGTACTGTGAGTCATTAGAAATGAAAGACAAAAGAATGTGATTTTAGCATAATGACATTTTATGTGTTCAGAAAGATGCAGGCCTTCTGTTTCTACAATGGTTGTATTTCTTGACTTTTACATTCAAGGTAAGTGTACGCACTTGTTAAAAAATTAATAAAATGCTACTCCTTTTGAGAATAGAGGAATTTGAATTTATAATTAACAGTATTTTCAATATGTTAAAAGTTAACTACATCCTATGTTCAATATTTTCTTAAATAACGGTGGTATATTACAGGCTGTTCTGAAATATAATAAATGATGTATGCTAAATTCTAATAGTGGCTGGCATTACTTATGACCCCTTCTATTGCAATAGACAATAAAAAAGATCATATTTTCAGAATATACATATCACTGTGAAGACCTGAATGTTCAGAAGTGAGTCAATTTATTTAATTTATAGGACTATGAAAGCCATTCTAGGAATAACATTTTATGATTCTACTCTCATCAATATCTGATACTCTAAATTTTCTCTTTAAGCATCTCCATTTTCCATTGTCATGTCTGAATTACCTTTATTATTATGTCTTACCTATTTCAATGTGTACTTCTTTGCTTTTATAAATTAATTCATTAGCTGAAAGTCAAAAATGAGATAAAAATCCCTTAAGATTTAAAACACTTTAATTACTATATATCATGCTATTAAGAAAAATCAGATATAGCTCTCTCAGGTAAGAATTATGTTTGTATTAATCTCATCAAGTCTGACTTATTAAAGGTGATCTTTTAAAAGCAATAAAACTATAACACATACTAAAACTGATTGTATTATTTTATTATCTTTGAATTTTTAAACACTTTAAATGCTATACAATGGCATTTTCTTCATTCCTGCTGCTTGTTTTACTTAAGAAAAAAGTAAAACCAAATCAAAGAAAAACGTACAAGTAATAAAACTTAGACATCAATAAACATATTTAGGAATCTCTATATAAATTTATAGAAGTGCATGTAAGCAGCAGACAATTCTGTAAAATGACTCGAAACCTGTACTCATAAAGATTCTTTAAGTATTAGAGATCAGAAAATTATCAAACATTTCTTTAGTTTAGAGAACTGCATAATTAATTTCACATGAGCCTTTGGTCGATTAAGTCCATGAAAACTTTCTTCCAGTTTTTCATTCATCATTTACGTTCCCTATTAGACATTTTGTAACAACTCAGAAGAATTTCAACTCACTATGATCCAGTCATTGAAGCAGTTTATAATGCGTTATTTAACCTCACACTGTAAAAGATTCACATATCTTACTTACCTTTTTTTTTTTGGGTACCAGGGACCGAACTCAGGACCTTGCACTTGCGAGGCAGGCAGCAGAACCACTGAGCTAAATCCCCAGCCCAAAACATTCACATATGTCCCTTCTCTTTGAATGGATGAGACAAATGAGAGAAAAAGAAATATGGCTTTATTTCACAAAGGCTAAAAATCCTCTAAAATGTCAATCGATTTTTTCTGGCTAAATATTTGACCCATGTGAAGAAATTGCAAGATACATCTTTGAATCACTTCATATCGTTAATCACATTAAAGCTTTAAGCTTTCACTTCCATAATTATTTTCAATTCTCATCCATTCTTTCATTGAGTTTTTCCTTTTGACTACTTTATTTTAATTATCATATTCACTTTTTCCCAAAGTAAATTTTGTATTTCTCCCTTATAGAATGAATAAAATTATCTTTGCTTGAATAACCTGAGTATGTGACTAGTAAAGATAATATTAAATGTGTCACAAAGTTTTAGGATAATTAGATACCAAAGATAGAAACTGATTTCAAGATTTCAGAATTTTTCTGGAAGATTTGTGATACCACACTTCGGTTCAATTTATACTTTAGAAATGTACGGCAAAATAGCCCACATATTGATCAACAATTAAATACCCAAGCCTGACTAAATGGGTTCTTACGAATAAGTCTCATCCCACATTAGATGATCAGCAATTCTGGAGAGAGTCTAAGTGACACCCATGATACCTAGCATCTGCCTCATAAGTGTCAGGAAACAAATATTTGAGTTGATTTTATAAAACCAACGAATCTTTGCATTTATATATTTACCCCAATATGAAATGTTATGTAATTTGAGATGTACAACTACTAAGTTATGCGCACATTTTATAATCTCTAGTCAAGTCTAACAACTCAATTAACTTCTATTGTGAGTATCTTTATTTACATTTCTCCAATTTACCATTCATGGGAGAATGGGAGTCATTGCCCCTTTGTTAGATTGTATATCAGTCTATACAACTTTGTGCCTAGCTGTAAAATCTTATTTTACAAAATAATTTTCTTCCCAATCTGTCCTTTTTTGGGACATTGTTTAGCTACCTTACACTGGCAGAAAAACATAAAATAATCTTAAATGTGCAAATGAAATAAAGGCTAACAAAAACTGTTCTCTGGATTGGATAATAGAGTTGTAATGTATTTCTACTGTCAGGTTGGTGTATTTGTGTGATAATTTTATGTGACAATGTAATTAAATTGTAAAACAATTCCCATTTCCTATGTATTTTATCTATTTATCATCATTTATTTCTTTACTTTCTTTTTCTGCAATAAATATTATTGTAAGGAGAGTTAAATAAGTTAAACCAATGCAATTACTTTCACAGATTGAAATTAACTTCATATATCAATTTGTACACATTTATACAAAGTACCTACAACTTGCCTGGTATAAATAAATGTGTTTATTGCAGTATATTTATGATGTCACTGTGGTTTCCATGTTTGCCTTCCTTTTGAGTAATGATATATATGTTTAAACTTGACATTTTAACAGTATTTTCAAACAATTTCATTCATTATCAAATAACCATTTATTATAGTATGGCAATTTCATACCATTTACTGAACCCGTTAGACACCCCTAAACAATGATTTATCAACCAATATACAGATTTTAATGCTTATCACAGCAAATACAGAACGTAACATTAAATAGTCACTTGACAAGAGATAACTAAATTATCTTTTTAAAAATTCTTGATGAGTCATGTTTAGTAATAGCCAGTATGCATTTATAGCTGTGCTACAAATTCAGAGAAATACAGATGACTGTTATAGTCTTCATATATTAAGATGGTTAACTATAAAACCTATATGGACGGTAACTATATTACCCCAGGCATTGATTGTAAAGGAAAGAAAGAACAAAGGATGTGTTTGGTGTCTTGGATGCTAACCTGCTTGGTAGCTTTTTGTGTTGTGTCTCTTCACAAGAGAGAAAATATTTGTTCAGTAACGTCACCTCTGGGTAACAAATCTGGGATGACGCAGACAGATCATGTCGTGTGAGATAAATGCCTGCTTACAATAATCCTCTCTGCTTGCTGCATGCAAGATATATCCAGATCACGTTAATCCTCATGAGGTCTGGCCTCATCAACCTCGCTGGAGCATCCCACAAAAGTTACATGTTTGGAAACTTTGATTTAAATAGGAAAATTGAATTTCTCTATCCAAGAGAAAATTAACAATGGAATCTGTTATCTTTGTGGGATCCCGTGAATGGATCCAGTGAAATGTGAAGTCCAGAGAGAATGCTGAGAGAAAACTTAGGTTTAAAAACAAACAATTAACAGGGCCAGAAAGGGAGGAGAGAGAAACAAGATGAGCTTCCTTTCAAATAGGGTCATTTACATAAAACATTAAACCTGATAAAGGTGTCTGTCAGTGTGTGGGAGGGTCTGTATGTCTTCAGTTATCCACATCCAGAACGAGTTAATTTGACACTAATTGCAGAAGGGTTAAATTTATTCAGTCTCTATAGACTACTCCTTGACTATTAAAATTAAATGAAGATAAAAATGAATTATTCTTTTCCTAGATCAAAAATTCCACACCAAATGAATTTATCAGGGTGTGGGGAAGATAGGCAATGAAGGCCGCAACCTGTGACTTCTTTTTTCTAAAATAAATTGAAATAAGAAGCTTAATTTTTGATAGATTTATGAATTTACCAAATAAGTCATTTATTTAGAAAAGTCCTGGGACACCTTTGGAAATACATTAAACCCTAACTAAAAGAACCTTAAAATGTGCACATTTTCATTAATACTTTAAAATATACAGCCAGGGATTTAGCTCAGTGGTTCTGCAGCTTGCCTTGAAAGCACAAGGTCCCAAGTTCAATCCCTGATACCAAAAAAAAAAAAAAAAAAAAGAGTAAAATATATAATTAGGCTAAGAAATTCATCTGTTAGAAAATGGCTTTCCTGGCCGGGGATTTAGCTCAGTGGTTTTCCCCCGTGGTGAGCAGGCGCAAGGACCCGAGTTCAATCCCTGGTACAAAAAATAAAAAGAAAAGAAAAGAAAATGGCTTTCTTAATAGGTAAAACAAAAAGACTATTAAAATTTAAAAAGTTATCTTACTTTCTTCTCTCTTGTTGCTGAGAAAAAATACCAGACACCCAAAGTGAAAGGAGGCTTCCCTCTTTTATTTAGCTTACAGCTTGTAGAGGCTTCAGTCCATAATCTGATGGCTCCAAGGCAGGATGGCAGAGGGGCCACAGTTCATGGAGGCAGAAAATAAAAACAACAAGAGACCATAACAGCGTCTTTCTGCCCCTTTTATCTTACTCAGACTCCTTAGGGCAGATAGCACTTACACCCTTAATCCTAGTGCCCTCCGGCCCAGCACTGCACCCTGAATCAGTCACATACTCTAGATTCAGTCACCTCTGAGAAAGAAGCCCCACCTCATTTGCTTTGGGGGGGCGGCGGTGCGGAACACAAGCCATAACAAAAGGAATACATTTCAAGAGATTTCAGTTCAGCAGGAAGGCAAAACCTTAAGAGGAGGCAGTCTTATAAATTAAACTTTGAAGGGAACTCCCCATTTTCAGAATGGTCCTTACACAAAAATATTTCAGTCCAGGAGCAGTGATTTAGCTCAGTGGTTCTGCCGCCTGCCTCGAACGCGCAAGGTCCTGAGTTTGATCCCCCGGCACCACACAAAAAAAATTTCAATTCAAAGTCTGCTTCTCCGTTACCTGTTGGGTATTTCCTAGTCATAGAGAAGGCACGCCAGAGCACAGTAAAAGTATGGGGTAGCTACAAAATCAGTGGTCAGACTGGAATTCTAAAGGAAATTTGTTGATCTTGAGTTCAAGCCTTTCTCAGCTATCCTAAGAAACCAGCAAAATGTAAATACCAATAACCCTAATATTCAGATTCTTTAAAGTGTCTTTCCTATTATCTAGCATGGAATTATGTATATAGGTGAATTATCTTGCTGTTTTACGCCATTGTTTTTAAAGACAGGATATAGACATGTAAGATGTGCAATTTTCACGTCTGTACCTAAACAGCTACATAACATTTCAATGAATTCCTAAAAAGATAATGATAACCTCAGCTTTAGACAAAAAAAAGCTAAAGTAGGTAAAATGAGTCTTCGGTATCTGATAAATTATAGACAAGGAAATGGAATGTCAGGTAAGTTGTCCAAAGCCACAGAGACTGTAGCAAAATAAGAACTAAATAGCCTCCCCTAACCCAGTTAACACATCTTCCATTTTATTTGGAGCTTATGTGTTAAACCCTCCTATGAAGTGTAACCGCATTTAAACATGGATCTGTGTCATCAGCTAATGAAGGAAAGACTAAAGTTGTCACTTTAGACATTAATCAATTTATTGATTCAAGTCCTACCCCTTTCTTATATTACAGACTACACACAAGCCACATGAGATGCAGTTTTTGTAAATAGGGCTAAGGCCATTGTTAGATGGAATAACATTCCCTCATATTAATGGCTGACCTGCTAACAAGTAAGGACTCCATTAAAAAATAGAAATTAAAGATCTTTTTAAAATTCATAAGAAACTTGTGCCTTTACATCTCTTCCTATTACATATATATGCATATACATGTGTATATATATATATATATATATATATATGTGAAACTGAAACACTTTCTTCTTCCTGATAAGTATAATTTCATGCATTAGCAATTATATTGGGGAAAAGTGTTTCTCTTTATCCTAAGAGAACCATGAAAAATAATGCTAGAATTTTAGTATTTTCTCCTCAGCTGTACTGAGATTCATTAAAAATAATTGTTAGTATATTTTATCTATTTACAGAGTCTGCATGTTTTAAAATACAAATAACCATTTAGACTCTCTCCGTTGAGTAAGTTAATTTTAGGACATAAAGTATTTTCGAAATACATTTACAGGACATTCCCCTTTTGCAACAATCTAAAAGTAAAGTAGTTTTGAAAATATGTTTATAGACCATTTCCCCTTTGCAACAGGGAATTAGATGATGTCACATTTTAATTTTTATATTTGTAGTAGATAAAAATGCATCTGCCTTACATAAAGCCATGTTAGTACCTTATTGTGCTAAATATATAAAATTTCCAATTGATCAAACAATTTTGAAATGCATTTGTTTTCTCAAAACAAGTAAGATTGTGCTTTTGATATAGGGCACCAAATAATCCAAAAAATGACATAGGGCAAGTAATCCAAATAAGCAAAAATAATCCAAACAAGGGAAATATTATAACTCCCAACCTGCTAGATATCTGAAACATAACTTCGTGTTGTCTAAAATCAAAGAATGCATTCTAGGAACAATGGAGACTAAGAGTAGGAAAAATTTATTGAGAGACAGATAGCTTCTGTGTAAGAGAGACAGAAGGGGGACCGAAAGTGGATTGCCCACCCACCCTGCTTTTCTAAGGTGTTTTATTGAGCCAAGCCACAAGGTGAGGCGGGTTCAAGGTGAGACAAAGCTGTAAGACCCAATGGAGAATTACAAGGCGGGCATGAAGTGGGACAAAACCATGATCAACCAATAAGATTCAACTTACAATCACTCAGGTAATGTTGATTAAATGGGGACCAAATAGGAAAACAAGTCATGAAAAAGGAATTTCTCGAAAGGAAATGGAATAGAGAGATTGATGTCTAATTAAAATATCAATCACTACTATTCATCTCTAGGGGAAGTACTACTTCTTTCTTTTCATAACGCTAACCAGTGAATGTGTCTCAATTGTTTTTCTATGCTGAGGGCCCAGCTTTGTCTAACTGCCTTATAATAATTTCTAACTAACTTAGCTATCTACAATACTTTTGACTGTGATGATGTGAAACAAATGATTAATACATTGGAAATGACAGTGTTATATCTAACTCTAATCTGGGTGAGCAGCCTATAAATGACTGCAGAACAGGTCAGGGATTTAGCTCAGTGGTTCTGCTGACTGCCTCGCAAGCAGAAGGGCCCAAGTTTGATCCCCGGTACCAAATAAATAAATAAATAAATGACTGCAGAACAGTTCAGTTTAATTGATCAATTCACACTTTTACTTAACCCAGCCTGAAAAGAACTTTTTAAAAAGCACTATTGCTGGTAAAATCATTTTTGTCATAATCATCAATCCATCCATAAACAATTTTTTCTAATTGGAGGCTATTACTCAAATTTTTCTACATGTAGATGGTCACCATGCTATAACATTTCATATCTTTAAGGAGGAAAAGGAGTGAAATCTACTTCTTCAAGGTTAAGCTTTATTTTAATTATAAACCAAACATAATGATACTATGTCTTCATAATTTTTCAAGAATATTGACTATCAAGTGATTTTTTTTGTAGCAACCCATATTCAGATCAGAAGATCTTGAATGCTATTCAGTGTTAAGAATTCAATGTAAATGGATTTCTGTCTAAATGGTAACCATGACAGCAACCAAATGGCTGCTATGATTTTGTCAAACTTCATGACTTCATATTATAGAATGTATACCATGCCCTCTGTTTTAAATTAGTATCTGTCACTTCTTTTAAATATTGCAGAAATATCTTCACAGGAGACATGAACATGGGCTTTAAGATTTGTTCACACTCTTAGTTTCGACAAGTCACCTCAACTAGAATGAGTCTTCTCCAACTTGTGTTGGACGAAATGCACATGATTCTCATCCTCAATGTGACTATATCCTCCTGAGTCCTTAAAGTCCTGTGCACCAAGCCTAACAAGCCTAGTTTTCTCCCAGAATGGCTATAATCTAACTCTGCACATGAAAATATCACTTAAAGGGCTGGGGATTTAGCTCAGTGGTGCCGCCACCTGCCTTGCAAGTGGAAGGACCCGAGTTCCATCCCTTGCACCAAAAAAAAAAAAAAAAAGAAAATATCACTTAAAATGGGTGGTGTGGCTTCCCTCCAGGTTTCTCTGGGATGCAGAAGCAGCGTTTGAGGGCGGTGCGTGTGCAGTCCAATTTGACTTTTTTAGATAGGAAAGCATAAATTCTCCCTGGAACAATTTCTTTGACTAGTTCATTGTAGGAAAGAAACTTGTCACCGTGCCAGAGACAAAACTGCTGCTGGCTTTTATAAAGTGAATAAGTGAAAAATATATACACATCCATTTCAGACTCAAGTCATGAATAATTAAATGAATATATAATTGTATCCAGTTTTACCCTGAAGCTTAACCAGCAAAGTCATCTTCAGTGCATGTAAAAAGGATACTTCATGGGTTTTAATTGTAAGTGAGCTGCCAAATGTCACTGAATTTATATGCTTGTAAGCAAGAATAACAATCTGTCTATAAAAATCATACAGTGGAGAGTGAAGTAGCTTTCAAGAGTTTTATTTAATATATCTTATACCTTCTGATAATGAACTTACACAGCATTTTCTAAGTGTTGTCTCAAATCTCTTATTCTTCATCATCTCTCACTGTACCTCAGTCAAGGTCAGGTCCCAGGTTGGGAAGCAGGCCTAGTGAGCAACATTAGGTAGCATGGATGAATGTTCCTGGAAACTTCACACATGTATTCAGAACCAAGTCTCCAGAAATGCTTTATTCACAGAACAATAAGGAACTCCTCCCACTATAAACAAGAGAATCACACTCCACTCCAAGATCTTAGTAGAAGACCAGGGCCAACCTGTCCAGTTGAGCAGGCTGTGGTCTGCACACAGCACTCAACAGCAAGAACACTCCATTAAATGCGCCATGGGCTCCAGAGCAAGGCGCTATCTGCGCAGGAGGAAAGAGTGTCTCGAAAATTTGCATAAAAGTGTCTATGTGAGATTTAGAAAAGGCACCATTCAGCTCACCAGCCTTGCCCCAGGAACTGCATCCAGACAGAAGGGATCTCTTGGCTACTTTACAAACAATTGTCAGGTGGGCTGGCAATAACTCTGGGAGAAACTTTGTTCTAACAGACACTTTGCTTTGCCCTCTGTCAGGCCAGACTTAAGAGAGATGTCAGGCAAAGCGATGTGAGAAGATGCTCTTCTAACTATTTACAAAAACAATGTGAAGTAACACAGCATGTCCTGTTGGTACAGAGTAACAGCACACCCAAATTGCTCCATCTGTTGGGAGGTGGCAGGAGACTGCTTTGATGAGGGAGGAAAGACTAGCAATGGGGATAGCAGAGCAGAGAGGCAGAAGAGAGCTATCCAGGAACTTGTGTGCTGCAGAAAAGGTAGCACAAAGCTCTCTCACACCTTCACAGAAGACAGGGCCCAGTGGAGAATGGAAATAGAATATAAACTATCTACAGGACCACAGTTTTCCACATAGAAAAGATGTCAACACGCCATCTTCATTATCATTACCATCACCATCATCCTATCACCACCACCACCAAAAAGAGGGAATGGGGCAGGAGGAGGAAGAGGGAGGAATAATTCCCTGGCAACAAATGGTCCTTCAATCCCAAAGAAATGCTGCTCCACCACTCACCTTGAGACAGCAGGTCATCCTGGCTTTTCAGAATGTGGTAGAGGGCTTCTCATCAGGCCTGACAGTATCTTTTTCTGCTAGCACGGGACACATGGTGCCTTGTACCTCACTTCAGCCCTTGTGTCCATCCCTGCAGCTTCTCATCATTAAGATGCCAAGTCCATTCTTGGCATGGGCTTAGCAACTCTTCAAGTCTGTGTTGACTGAGTGCTTTTATTTTGATGTATGAAGTATGACAAAGTCTCATGAATGATTTTAATAAACACCCCAAAGCATATATTCAAGTGAGTGCTGCTCCCTCAAAGTTGTTCTCTCAGAAGGACTTACCCAAATGATTGGTGCATGACTTCTTTCAGTCTCCTCTTCTGAGATGCAATTATAAAGTAATGACTGATCACTTTTCCATGTTGCTCATTATATTGACTCTGAATCAATCTTTACCACTAAATAAAAACAATCCCTTTTTAATTTAGCCTTCTTACTTTTCCTTCAGGCTGTTCACAGCACCCACTCCCTTACAGCTGTGCTCCAGCCATGCCAACTTATGGGCAGCTCCTAGATGATTCAGCGTATGTCATTCCCTGATCTTGGAAGATCAGCCTCTTGTCGCTAGGCTCTACATTACCTCCTTCAGAACTCTCATTTTACTGCCTACTTCCTCCATCCTCCCACCCCAGTCTGTTTAGTTCCCTTCAGTTTATCTGTAGCTTAGAACAACCAGGGTCATCTCAACCCACCAGGTGCTTGTCTTCAGATGACCCTCTCTGTACTACTGGATGAGCTCTTTGAAAGCAGACACTGAGTCTTATTTTCCTGCATCCTTAGGACCCAACAGCACTGACTTCTAATATTGTTCAATAAAGAGTTATCAAACGACTGGATACTTGAAAGAGGTGGGAAACTTAAAATGACAACTCCAAAAGTAAAAGTTCATTTGACTGAGTTCTACTTGAGTTCAAGAATTACTGGGATGTTTCAGTAGATGATGTTAGGCAACTAGTCAATTTAATAAAGTCAGATGCCCTGTTTTATATTACAAGCATGTATACAAAATTTCAATTGGATTTAATATTCATGTTAAAAAAACAGAAACTAAGGGCCAGGGATTTAGCTCAGTGGTTTCACTGCCTGCTGCACAAGCACAAGGACCGGAGTTCAATCCCTGGTACCAAAAAAAAAAAGAAAGAAAGAAACTGTAAAGCCACCAGAAGAAAACAACAGTGACTATTGGTAGAATTTTAGGGTAAGGAAAGCCTATATACACATAAGACCAAAGCCAAGAGCCACAATGGAACAGGTTAATGGTGACTCTGAGCAAACACACTTTTTATGTAATACCTTCCATGTAGAGTTGCCAAGGATTTAGCTCAGTAGTTCCGCCGCTTGCCTTGAAAGCGCAAGGTTCTGAGTTTGATCCCCAATACCAAAAAAAAAAAAAATCAGCAACACTTCTATGTAGGTTTTTGTCAGAATTCATTTTCATTTCTTAAGAATCCAAATATCTCTAAACATCTGCCTATTTAAGGAGTCACAGAGAAACAATCTTTAAAATATACTATTGTGCAAAAAGGCTGGAAACAGAGAAAATTGTGTATTTTAAATACTTTTCAGAGTAACAGTTGAATCCACTGGTTCTGAGACACTTATGGAAACTGAAGAAAACTATATTGGGGCCGGGGATTTAGCTCAGTGGTTCCGCTTCCTGCCTCGCAAGTGCAAGGACCCGAGTTCGATCCCCAGTACCAAAAAAAAAAAAGAAAACTATATTGAACATATTCGAAAACGAAATTAATATATTATTTGACAACATCAATCTAACATTTTTGACTTTTTGGACATAATATTAAGCACTGGGGTTGGGGGAGTTGTAGTTGTTGTTTGTTTTGATTTGTGTTTCTGTTCCATTATTTGGGTTTTGGTGTATTTGAGACAAGGTCTGGCCATGTAGCCCATGTAGCCCATGTAGCCCATGTAGGCTATGTAGCTGGCTGGCCTTGAACTTGACATCTTCCTGTCTTAGCCTTCCAAGTGCTGGGATTATAGGTGTATGCCACCTGGACCTGGCCTGCAGTGCTTTTACTTATTTTTTTTTAGTGCTTTTATTTTTAATTATAAAACATGGAGCTACCTAAATGTTCAATACACCCTGTTAATAAATAATCCTTTAAAAATATAATGGTGTTGAAATATATTGACCTGAAGGGAAATTCATGTTATATTTTTAAACAAAAAAAGAGATTTTAAACTATGAGGTGCATTATTTTCATAAGGATATATGTTTATTTATATAGTTCTATGTATACACAACTCTAACATTAATAGTGATTATCTTTTTGGCATATCTGTAGTTTCTAAAGTTTCAACAATAAGTATAAATCATGAGATGGGAATAAAAAGGTAAATAGTAGAACGGCTTACTGAAAACCAAAGCAAACACTGATCAACCCTATTAAATGGTAGTTACTAAAATGAAGAAACTAAAGATCTCTCTCTCACACACACACACACACACACACACACACACACACGCAATCCTATGTGATTTCAAATGATTTTCTGCCACCCTGTGGGGAATTCTACACACTGCAGAACTGAAATAAGCAAAAAGTAGACCTACGAAAAATCTGTAACTGAAGGTGAAATTTCTTACATGGCCCAAGATGCCTGACACTAATATGTGCTTACAACGTGCCAAACTCTATTCTACTATACATACTACTTTCTCTCACAAAAAAGTCTGTGTGCTAGGCATTCTTTTTTCCCCATTTTATAAGTGAAATGGTGAGTTTAACCATCTGCCAGCCAGCACAATGTGAATCTGGGCAGCGGCTCCAAAGACCCAAACTTGGGATAAATGATTTATATTTTTTAACTTTCCCATTCTTTCCAGGCCTGATCATACCCTACAAGAATTTCTGAAACAGCTGACTACAGGACAGAGTCAGTAGTTGAAACTTATTTTAATGTTCTCACAGCCTGGTGCGCAGACCCTTGAGAACTGGACAAGGAAAGCCCAGAAATTAAGATTCAGTAATTTTACAGCTGTTGATCTAACAATAATAAATTGTCTCAACTTGAACGTTGTATGCCCTTTTTTATTCCATTCTTATTTTTAATCAAGTATGATCCATTACTAATTGAAAACACTCTGACCCAGCTCAGTATCATCTCCTTTTTGTTGTTTGGTACCAGGGATCGAACTCGGGGCCTTGCACTTGAAAGGCAGGCGGCGGAACCACCGAGCTAAACCCCCGACCCTCTCTGATCTAACTCTTAAGACTCTTTTACGGGCTAAGTTCCCCAACATGAAGACTAGGGTTTTTTCCCTCTCCTCGTTTCGCCCATCTTGTCGTACAGTTATTGAAATCACTATTAAAGGGCCGGGGATTTAGCTCAGTGGTTTCGCCACTTGCTGCGCAAGCGCAAGGACCCGAGTTCGGTCCCTGGTACCAAAAAAAGAAAAAAGAAATCACTATTAAAGAAAAACAGAGAAGGGGAAAAAAAACAAAAAGAAAAACAGAGACCCAGCTTCGGGAGTTTGCGTGCCTGCGTCCTCGCCGGGCGGGAACGGCAAGGAAGCGCGTCACGCCTCAGAGATGCTGCCAATGAGGCGTCGGCGCCGCAGATACACCCAAAGGGACCCAGGGCGGCCGCGCGATACGCATGCGCCGGTGTCAGCCCGCCCGCCCGTCCGAGGGACGGGGAGACGCTGTGGGATCGCGAGGATGCCACGCCCCCGCTTCCGCCTGTTGCCGCGCCTGGGGGTGGTCGAGCGATCGTCACTTCCGCCGGGCAGCTCACTGCGTCCGGGTCAATAACTGTTGCTGCTGTCTACAGCTGCAGCTGGGGCTGTGGGCTGGTGTCTCCACTGCCGACCGAGGGGAGCAGGCTCCGCTCGGCGCTGTCTTCTCCGACCTGGCCGTCAGCCCCACGTCGCCGGCCTGGAGGGGCGAAGAGGACGAGGGGGCCGAGGCTTCCTCCGGGGTGAGTGCGGCCCGGGAGGGCTGGGCGAGGGCCTGGGGTGCCCATCCTGGGGGCGAGCCCGCGGGCTTCTCCGCCCGGGAGAGGAAGCCGGGGCTCATCCGCCGCGGGGGCGCCCTGGAACCCGCTCCGGAGGCGCTTCCCGCTTCCCGATCCACGCCCAGCGTGGGTCCCCGCCCTTGGCCCGGCTGTGTCTGCGTTTGCCGGCCTTGCCCCCTCCCTTCCGCCCGTGGTGGTTGTGCCAGGGACGGAGCCTGCCTTCCTTCTCCGCGACCCCGCCACCCTGGCCTGGGTGCCGCGACAGGCGCGCTGGTTCCGTGTTTATAACCAGCGTCAGTCCGGGTGCAGAACAAAGACACTTGGGCTTCTGGCGAGCCTCACACCCCGGGGGGATAAACACGGAAACAGAAGTCATCGCGGCTGTGGTAGACCTTCCACGTAAATAGAGGGTGTGTGCCCGAGTCCCTGCGCACTTTCAACAAACACCCATACCTGGCGAAGGTGGTTTGGATTTCCTGGGTGCATCTGTTGCTCCGGAGTGCTAGGAACTCAGTTACACCAGAAACCTTTGTATTAGGTCTTTATCACGTTGCTTTGAAACTTCTTTTGTCTGTCTGGCCTGAGACCTGTTAGAAGACACCGCTTTTGATGTGTTCATCAAAGTAGTCATGGTGCCTCCCGTGTAGCCAGTTGAATGAAGTGTGTGACTGCGTTTTAATGTATTGCCTTTTTTCATCGTCACCTCTTTTTTTCAGTTAGAATCTTTTTGTTGATGCTTGAGTTTTTTGGGTTTTTTTTTTTTTTGGTACCAGGGGATCGAACTCGGGTCCTTGCACTTGCGCAGCAGGCAGCGAAACCACTGAGCTAAATCCCCAGCCCTGATACTTGATTTCTTATTTTCAACTAGGCTTTCTCGTTTCTAATGTTTTATAGGAACTTCTGCAATTGCAATACAAATTCTGTAATTTGTGAATGGATAAGGTGGTTTTTTTTCAGTTGTTACCCGATTAAGTTACCCTGCAAACTAGTTGGAGTTTTTTTGGGGGGAGGGGTGGTTTGTTGTTGTTGTTTGTCACCTTGCACATTTACTCCTAGTTCTTGTCATTTTACATTTTCCTCTAAACTTAATCTTCTGTAGTGCAGCCCAATAGTGTTGGACTTAGATGGGAAGTACAGCAGACTGCCCTATGCAGGGGTGGAACTTGATCTAGATTATCATAAAGCAATACTTCTGTGGCCTTCAGGCATTACTGGACCCTTGAAGCTAAATGTAGCCAACTCTGGCATTGTAGACTTACTTTGTATAAATTTGCCAGTAAACTGGAGACAGTGTGGTGTATTAGAAACATTGCTGGTCTCACCCTGGGAAGTGGGATGTGGTGTTATTTGCCTCCTATGTAAGTAAAAATGGAGATAATAACACCAGTGCACCAGTGGTGGGGTTTTTTGTTTTGTTTTGCTTTTATTTTTGTTTTTATTTTTTTGAGGCAGGTTCTTGCTATATAGTTCAGGCTGGCCTCAAACTCACCGCAGACCTCCTGCCTCAGCCTCCCCCAAGTGCTGGGATTACAGGTGTGTTCCACCACATCCGGCAACACCTGTGTTTTATACCTCATAAACTTGTTGGATGAAATATATGAGATGTTGGGTATAAAAGTGGTCAGTAAATACAAAACACTGTTTGAAACAGTAGTTTTGTTCATTCTGTCTGGAATCTGTAGGAGTGATAAGGGAGGAAGGCATCTGAGAAACTACTTATATCTAGAAATGGTGAATTAACCTTGGCTGACAGTGGATTGAAAGATATCTTGTTAAATTTATATATAAAAAGCAGACCTGAGCGTGATGGCTCAGGCGTGTAATCCCCGTACTTAGGGGGCTGAGGTAGGAGGGTTGTCATGAGTTCAAGGCCACCCTGGGCTACATAGTGAGTTCAAGGCCAGCCTGGACTATATGGCAGGACCGGGTCTCAAAAAACCAAAATAAAAAGCAGAGTAAGTCATATTCTCAAGCTATAATTTTATATCGTAATTAATATAAAAAACTGTTTAACACCACATTAGAGATCAAGTGTTAGACTGTAATCATTTTAAAGATTTCAGATCATCTCCAGTGTGTTCTGTGTACTGATGATAAATGTAGCTTTTGCCAGATGTGGTGGTGCACACCAGTAATCCCAGCGCTCAAGAGGCTGAGGTAGGATTGCCTCAAGTTGGAGGCCAGCCTGGGCTACATCATGAGTTTAAGGGCCAGGCTGAACTACAAAGCAAGACCCTGTAAAATGTAGCTTTTGTAGGTGTCATAATTGTTCTGTGCTTATTTTCACAATTTTGAAGGAAATCAGCACTGTTCTAATTTTTCTTACATTTATGTTAATATTTTTGATACAGCATCTCATTTTATTCTTATAAACCTACATAATATCACCCTGAAAGGAGTAAAAACTAAGCCTGTACAGATCTGGGGGGAGTGTTTTATGATATTCATAAACATATAAACCTCATTAAAAGGTGAGTGTAAATAATTTTAGAATGAAATCTTTTCGTTTAAATGGGCAAGTGAAAATGTGCCTGTTTTCCTTCTGCCAACTGTAATTGATTTCAGCATAGGTGGTTATTACTTGCACCTAATTACCAGCAGTGTTAAATTGCATAATAGTAAAATTGCTGTGTAAAATTTTAAGCTATAGTTTAGAGGGTTCTAAATATCAGCTTAATACTTAATTTTTGCTTCTTTTGCTAAACTGCATGTAGAAATCCTTTCTTCTTCTCGATTGGATTTGCCGCACCTCCCCTCAGGCTGTCCCAGGAGGAATTCCATTATTTCCTTGATTTTCAACTTCTCTGAGGTTAGGGACTTTGGAATTCATCATGACCACCAGAGGTAACAGGCATAAGTAAGGGTTTCAATGCCGCCACTACCACCAATCTATTGAGAAATTACATTATTTCTGTTGCATTAGATAATTTTAACAAATAGCATAACAAAGTGTTATTTCCCCATTCTGTTTTTTTTGTAAATCTGTACCCAAAAAATGGGAAACAGCTACAGTTAACTTGTGAGTCAGCAATGTCCAAATTTCCTTCCAAGTGATTTGTGCTTATTAACTCCTTTCTTGTTTGTTTCCTGTTCTTACAGCTGCTTGGTGATAAAGTGCTTCCAAGAACAGTACTCTCAATTATTTAAATTGTTTTAATCTACTAGTATACGCACCCCCTCCCAAAGTTCTTGATGAAATGACCGAGTTAATCTGTTTATATTTTCTTCTACTATCTAAGGGTGTAATTATCCCTTAAACTAAGTATCTGTGACAGTACACTGAAGTGTATTAACATTACATGACTCAGTATATTATAGTAAAAGTTGGATAAGTAGGCTAAGAGGTGAAGGACTGGAGCTTTCAATATATAAAGGAGTAGTTTTCAGGTGATAAACTTGTTCAAGTTATAAAGCAGCTAAAAGGCATGATTTGGCTTCTGGAATTTTATAAGAGAAATATTTCCTCTTACAAATAAAGAATAGCTTTACCAACAGAAATTTCTATTGCATATAGGTAGGTTCCCAGAAAATATTTTCATTGTATTTTTTGAAGGTTAAAAACATAATCCAACTTATGTAGTTTAACAGCCAAAATAAATCCAAGGTGTTGTGCAAAGGCTTACTATCTAGCATTACACTCTGCAGTTAATTAATTTAGTAATTGCAGGCCTTGGGAATGCATTGGTTGCAACTTTAGGTCACTGCTTTTATTTTTGCAATGTTAACGTATTTTTCTGGTTACATGAGGTATTTGAATATCTTGATGCTTTTTCAGTACCCACTAGAAAGAGGAGATGATAAGGGAAGCTTCTCTGATTATTGAATCTACAGAAATGTACTTACTTTGGAATGGGTACCAAAGTCTTGAGAAAACTGAACATTGAGAAGTACAGTGAATTAAAATCTGAAAGAGACTGTCCATTTTCAACTGCTAGCCCTTAAGCATAATTCCAGAGTGTCATTACAGTATTACACACATATGTGATCTTGTTGACTATAATCCTGGCAAACAAGAATTGTTTGGTAAGTTAGGCACCCCCCCCAAGGGTTGCTGTCAAAAAGTCTATAATGTAACTAGTAAAGGTGTGTGTTAAAGTAGAGGTTATAAGAAACAGAAACTGCTTTAAAGTCCAGATTATTTTAAGTGTTTTTCATTAACTTTTCAAAATTTCCTGGCTCATTGTTTTCTCAGAGAATTAAAAATATCTTACTCTTATATAAATAAACTAGCTTTTCAAAGCAAATATTTTGCTTTGCGAAACAATCAGTATCTTCCATGTTTTTCTGTGCTAATGAGTGGCTCTGCAAAAACTTAAATCTTTTGGAAATGAAACCGTTCTCTGAATATAAGTAAACATTCAAGCTGAGTGGAGAGCCTTCAGGTCTCCATGAAGATGTGAATTTAGTTTACCATGTGAAATCTAGCACTTTAGCAAAATTCTCATTCCAATTTTGTTGTACTGGAACGTAATGCTTTTATTTATTTATTTATTTAGGTTCAACTTTCTTTGTCCTTCCGAGACTGTAATATCCTAGCAGATAGGACGACCATAAAACATGACCACAACGTTGTTTTGGAAAACCAGTTGATGTGAATATGAATGGCGGGTATCATTTTTTATAAGGGGGGGGGGTTACCGGGGATTGAACTCGGGTCCTTGTGCTTGCACAGCAGGCGGCGAAACCACTGAGCTAAATCCCCGGCCCTTTTATAAGTATTTTTTAAAGTTACACATACACAGTTTTTAGAAATCAAACAGTGAAGAAGCGCTTTCTATAAAAACAACAAGGACTTGCTGCAGTATAAGTCCTTGTCTTTCCTCTTCTCTGGTATCACCCACTTGTAACTTGTATGTTATTAGTGATGATTTATGGCTCTTAAATATGTGTTGCTATTATTTTTTAATAACTTCTGTTGACTAAATGAATTAAATACTCATTTATGCTGCTTGCCTCTATATTTGTCACTATTTTTGTGGTACTGTTTACCAGTTGATCTTAATGATCTCTTATATTTCTTCAACCAAAGGAAGTATCTCTAGACTCTTCTCTTTTGGAATAAGGATATTGCCACTTAACACCCTTCCTTGTAAGAACCAGAGTTAAAATTCGAATCATGAGTGTAAATGTTACTTACTAGTGTTCAGTTTCTAGAATAACCACTATCCAACAGATAGAATATTTAATTATGATACTGTAAGAGAGAATATATTTATTTTCATTTCTTACCCCAGCTAAATTTTTTGTGTAGCTCATAATATGAAATACATTTTAAATAACAGCCAGACTAAATGTATACATATGCACCTGAAGACAAATGTCTTCACTTAACAATATTCTTACGGGCTGGAGATTTAGCTCAGTGGTTCTGGCGCCTGCCTTGCAAGCACAAGGTCCCAAGTTCGATCCCACGTATCAAAAAAAAAAAAAATTAAGGAGAACAATAATCTTACTACAAACAGTACTCTACTATGTTATATGTACTTGGGCTATTTTCTGTTTTAATTCTTTAAAAAAAAAATTTCAACCCCATAAATTGGTTTCATGACCAGACCACTGAACTAAAGCAGTGGAGATACTAACTAAGGTGTAATATTACATCTTTTTAGCCAATAAAAAGTAAAGTGGAAGTTGCATTATTGTGGTCTTTCTTTCCTCACAGGCCATTGGCTCTCTGGATTATCAGGAGTTTGTAGTTGACATTGAATCCAGCTTGAGGATGGAAGGTGTGGAACTGAAAGAAGAATGGCAAGATGAAGATTTTCCAATGTGAGCAGTGCTTTTTAGTGAAAACAGATTTAGATCAAAACTTCAAAATTTCTTTATTGGGATGTCATTTAATCAATATTGGGCTTCTTTGTAAAATGTTCTAAAGTGATCATTTGATACTAGGAAATGAAAATTCCAGCAGTTAGAATGATTCTCTTGTATCTTACTTTCCAACCAAGTATGTATATAATCCATAGCTTTTCATATTTGTTTTGATCATTTAAATTTCACATTTTTTGTTGTACACAGTGTTTTAATATGGTATTTTAAAAATTAGGGTCTGAGAGGCTTCTACGAGGATCTTTTGTTGTTGTTGTTGTTGTTGTTGTTGTTGGTACCAGGGATTAAACTCGAAAGGCAGGCGCTGGAACCACTGAGTTAAATCCCCAGTCCATCTTTTGTTGTTTTTAAAAAGTTCTAAATTGTGTGGGGGTTTTTCCAAGAAAAAAAACTCAGTTAATAAATAAAGAAGGATCTTCTCTATCATCTGGCCAGCCACCTTAGCAGCTCTACAAAGGTCGCCTTATATATATATATTTTTTTAATTAATTTATTTATTTATTTTTTGGTACCGGGGATCGAACTCGGCTCCTTGCACTTGTGCAGCAGGTGGCAAAACCACTGAGGTAAATTCCCGGCCCTGGCTGTTCATATTCTAATTGCTAAATCTTCTGACTACGATCATGAAAATAGCATTTAAATATAAGGCAACCAGGGCCGGGCCAAAAAAAAAAAAAAAAGGAATATGAAGAGCTAATGGAGAGCTGTGTCATGTAGCACATGATGAGAGCAGTGTGGAAGTGCTGATCTCTTAGTTACAAGGAAAATTTAGTGCACCGTGCATCACATTACATTCATGCTTTGGAATTCTATGTTATAATTTATACTTTTTGCATCCTTTATAATTACATGAGTGCTATTGTACAAGAATTTATATCTGTTGGTCTTTGTTACTTATATATGTCAGCTCTGACAATCCAAAGTTTTTTCCTTTAGAAGTAACTTGTAAGTTATTAAAGCTTAGAAAACACTGCCTTATTCTAGTTTCCACATAATTGTTTCTGTAAGTTGTATTTTTCATAGGCCTTGAACTTCAGATACATATTTGAGTGAAAGAGCATGTTTGTGCCTTCTAGACCTTTACCAGAAGATGACAGTATTGAAGCGGACATCCTGGGTGTACCTGGCCCAGAGAACCAGCCCGGTAAGAACTTGGTGCTTTTGTTTTCAGAGCACTTTGTGCTAATTTTTAGCGTACACTATTTTTTGTTCCAAATCAAAGAACAACACAGCTTTGACTCCATCATAGGGAGCTGAAGAATAAATCAAACATTGAGGGAAGCATTTTTGGAGTGCCTGAGAAATTTTAACTTTTCCAAAACATACCCTTGATTTTTGGAAATTTATACGGGAAATGGGAGTAGATCCTTTTTAGTAGTAAGATGTGATTATAAAGTCAGCCTCTGTTTAAAAAAAACATTGGTACCTCTGATCTCATGTCAACATCATACAGCTGTAGTGATCAAAATCCAAATTTTATAAACTAATGCAGTGGGGCCATCGTGGCTTTCCTCACAATAGCCTATCTTGTGTTCTCCAGGGCATGATTTCATCTTGTTTTTTCCTCTTTTACTTGGCCCAAGCTTGCTCTGCAGAGCCAGTTTCTTCCTCCCTCTTCACTTTCGCTTTCTCAAATAAACTTTGCTACCATTTTTTGCGTGTTTCATCCAATTCTTTGTTTGAGAGAAGAACCTGGAATCCAACTCCAGGAGGAGATGCAGGCACCACCAAACCCAGTAACATTTATTTGGCAAGCCACTTTTAGAAGGAACTATCCGATAACATTATTTGGCGTAGCCAGCTGGGAGACCAGGTTTTTCTTCAACCCAGCCAGTGAGCCACAGCACCCCAAGGTAGTTGGAGAGCACATAATACCAAGTAGGTAGGATCTACAGCCCCTTCCACCTTGAAGAAGCTATAGAAGACAAACCTCCATTCCCTCAGCACCCCATGAAGAATTATGGGGATGTGTCTCTCAGGTAGAAATGAGACAGCAGATTAGGGGTGGCAAAGCTGGCTAGAGAAGTAGGAGGTGACCTGTTAATTGTAAGATCCTGGAACACATGCACAGAACAGTTCCTAAAGCCCTGCATGTGGACTTTTTGAGAAAATTCAAGCAGGTTTTTAATAAGATGGCCTAGACCTGGCTTCAGCCTGAGATGTGAGATTCCAGCACCGTCTCCCAGTACCCGTATATAGAAGCTCTCATGGGTTTTCTCAAGATTTGGACAGCATGAAAGTACACACACACCATGAAGAGCTCGCTGTCATGGCTTTCCTTATGACAGCCCATCCTTTGTTCTCCAGGGTGTACTTTTATCTTGCTTTTTCCTCTTATTCACCCCAAGCTTGCTCTGCAGTGCCGGTTTCTCTTTCACTTTTGTTTTTTCAAATAATCTTTGCTACCATTTTTTTTTTTAAACACTTTGAAATTTTGTTTCCCACTTTTCTCAAATAGAATGACTGAAGTGTTTCTCTTATTCATCTTGAGCATCTAAAGCAGTGGTGGCATACCTGGGGCACGCGTACCACAGCAGACATGCAGAGACCTCTCTGTTGGCGCACCAGCCAAGTTGCCCCAGCATCACCCCAACAGCTGAGCATTGGATAACCGCACGTGGGGGCCATGTCCATGCTTGGAAAGCAGTAGCAGCACCAGGCAATGACATCATGAACAGTTTGGGCACTTGATCTCTAAAAGGTTTGCCATGACTGATCTAAAGCATTCCTTATAATAAATTTTGTCTTTGTTTCCTAATTCCAGACTCACCAGAAGTTAATGGAAATAAAGTGAGAAAGAAATTAATGGCTGCAGACCTTAGCCTGACACTGGATCCTAGCGATGGTTCTGTGTTGTCAGATGACTTGGATGAAAGTGGGGAGATCGACTTAGATGGCTTGGACACCCCATCGGAGAACAGTAACGAGTTTGAGTGGGAAGGTAACTGCTCCACTGTTCTTACCTGACCTTTGTTAGTGAATGTTCATCTTTGTATCCGTACATGCTTTTACAATGGCATTCTCCTTAGGAGAATGAGGATAATTGGTAAACCTGAAAACTTGTTAATGAAGCCTGCTAAAATCAGTGTTTTAAAATACTTTGTTTAAAATGTTATTCTTGAAAAGTTCATAGATTTGTGTTACTAAGATGCAAAATTCTACAAACACTTGAATATTCTCTGCTTTTCCAAAGTTTTTTAGTGGTTTTTTGTTTTTTAACAATGGAATAAAGTTATGTTTTCTCCTTAAGTTCCTTAAAAAATACTGGCTGGTAATTATGACTTGTTTTTTTTTCAATTGGTGAAATAAGTAGAAAACTTTTCAGCAGATATAACATAGGAAATGTGCTAAAAGTAGTTAAGGATTTGCAGAGAGGGAGTTCAGAAGAAGTTTTGGGAATGATTTTTAAGTACATGTGCCTAATAGTGCTCTACCTTGTGAAATTGCCTACTTGAATTAATGTATACACTTAGCCTACATACTTTATATTTATTTTAATTTGGAATTCAAAGGAACTGGCATGTATTTGGCTTTGCATGCTTTCTTGAATTTACATCATTGCTGTCTACAATATCTTTATACAGTTGTTAATTTTATATATATACACACACACACACACACACACACACCATCTTTAAAATGATCTTTACTTCAAATGCATGTGTAGCTTTAGGTATTTTATCTGCAGTGAAGAGTGGTATGTTATATCTTTTGTTCCTTTTTTACTTCCCTGTTTTGCTGATTCAGTAAGCAGTCCAGTAATAAGCAATATTTTATAAAGATACTGAAATAGTTTTCTGCCTATGTGTTTTGTCTCTCTCTTTAATGCTGCTGTAGTCATTTCCTGGAAGGATATTTTCCGTTAACAGCTTTGTCTTGGAAACAACTAACATGCAGTAGGTTCCCCTTCCCCCATCTTTTGGTAAGGACTATGATACTAAAATTTTGAAAATCATTACTTCATTAAAAATTAACTAAATTGCAATCTTGAAACATAGATTACACCTAATCATTGGTGCTTATTCTTTGGCTAATATTGATTTAAATAGACTTTGCATGTATTCTTGAGAATATACATACATTTCTGCTTCATAAAACTGATCACATGAAAAATGAGCACTGAGCTGTTAACCACTTTCTATCTGGTATTTCAGTGTTGGACGTTTATGTTCTCAAAACAGTTGGCACTCAGATAGTTACCTGAAGTAACCTGTAGTAGTAACTGTCATGGACAGTGATGTCGTACGTGCAATCTAGAAAGCCACTGTAGGACCACCATTGTTAGACTGTGATGGCTTTACAAATAATCTCTGAATTTTTGGAAATAAATTACCCTGGGATTAGATGCTTTGTTGAACTGGGCAATAAAGGAAATTTCTAGAGACTGACTTCCAAAGACATAAAATGGCCTTATATTAAGACCAAGCCTTTTCTCTTATTATGAAAGAGATATTTCAAATTCTACAAATGACATAATGAAAATTCTCTAAATAGCCAGACATGCTGGCATGTTTCTGCAGTCCCAGCTGCTTGGGATCCCTTGAGCTGAGGAGTTTGAGGCCAGCCTGGGCAACATAGTGTGACCCTTCCTCAAAAAAATAGAAAAAGAAAAAACAAAAAACATAATCTAGATAGTAAAGTGGTTAACACGTAATTTGATTTTTATTGTATAACAATTTGTGATTCAAAAACCTTTTATTTTGACAGATGATCTTCCAAAACCCAAAACTACTGAAATCATTAGGAAAGGCTCTATTACTGAGTACACTGCAGCAGAGGAGCAAGAAGATGGGCGACGCTGGCGCATGTTCAGGATTGGGGAACAAGACCACCGGGTTGATATGAAGGCAATCGAACCCTATAAAAAAGTCATCAGCCACGGAGGTAAGAATGACTAAAGATTGTTCAGATTTTTTTAATGTACCATCAAAAATCTAGATTTTAGAAAATATCCTTAGAGATGTTAACATAATTTTGAAAGAACAGTAAACATGTCATTTTAGGGACATAAGTTTGAGGTAAAGAGAATAAAACCTATATTTAAAAATTGTTGGGCTGGGGATTTAGCTCAGTGGTTTTGCTGCCTGCTGTGCAAGCACAAGGACCCGAGTTCGATCCCCAGTGCCAAAAAAAAAAAATTGTTAATATATGCACAAAGCAAATTCAGAAGTATAAATCAGTGCAGAGAAAAATGTCTCCTCCCACACCCTAAGCTGAGAGTTTACTTTCTCCCCTTTGTGTGCATTTATAGTTTATATACAATGAACTACTCTGATCTAAAGTGTGTAGTTCATCATATTTTTAGAATTCATGCATATTGTTGAATTTATTCATAGTTTATTTCTTTTTATCGACGAATAGTATTCCATTCCATTTGCCATATCCATTCTCCTTTTGATGGGCATGTGAGTTGTTTCCAGTTTAGACTATCATGATAAAACTTCTATGAACATTCTTACACAAGTCTTTTCTTAAATATTAGTGAAACTTGGACTTTTTAAACTGTAATGCTTGATTAAAACTCTGAACGAATAAGTCATTTAGCTTTAGTAAAAAAAACTTAATTCCACATTTTATGGAGCACCCACTTTGCAAATTTGTGGGATACACAAAAATAACAGTTTAGGTCCTTCCCTTAGGGAATTTGTAAGTCAAATAGGAAAACCATGGAAGTACAAATCATAAGTCCTGTTAATCCACCTGTACCATATATAGATGCTTACCTAGGCACTGTGTAAATAGTGCCCGAATGTTAGTGGTAGTCAGAATACAGCTTGCCTTGTAGAACGTGTGCTGTTGCCTTGAATCCTCCTAACTGGACAGAGGGGCACAGAGGTCGAGGAGCTTGCTTTTTTTCTCACTTTCACTTCATTTACTCTCTGCCAGTTGCATTCTCTTGCTTATTTCTACAGTCTTCATTCACCTGAAGGCAATCGCTGGAATATTGACAGTTACATTCTTCTGCCTAATTTAATCTTATTTGGGTGAAGAAAGCAGGATAATCTGGTCCGGGAAGCCCACAGACACATATTAATTCATCTGGTTCACAGAACTGAAGTTGTGAGGCCTGCCTTATGCTTTAACCCTAATCTCTTTGTGAAGTAGCACTTTATTTTTCTTATTGGAAAATAATTCGGGCATCTTATCCTGTTGGATTATCGTACTTAGTATGTTTTGTGACTGAGGAATTAAGAAAGTTAGCTAAGGGCCGGGAATATGGCTCAGTGGCACCATGCCTGCCTGGCAAGTGCAAGGGCTTGAATTCAGTCCCCGGTACTGGAAAGAAAAGAAAGTGAAGATTTGATTGTTCTTGATATATTCAGATTCTTCATGTTTATAAACAATAAACATACACATAATAAAACATACACATGGGCCGGGGATTTAGCTCAGTGGTTTCACCGCCTGTTGTGCAAGCGCAAGGACCCAAGTTCAATCCCCAGTACTAAAAAAAAATACACGTATTAGTTTTTTTCACCAATAATTACATCAGAGATGTGATCTAGATTTTAATATCCTAAATTCTACAAAATGTTAGGCATTGTTGAATATAAAAACCATCTTTTAAAAAGCACCCACTTTAACCATAAATTGCCTAAGAATTTTATTTTACATATGTGTTGTTTCTACTTGGATTATATCACTGTATTTGTCTAGTTGCTAAAATATGGCCAGCTTTGTAACTATACAAATTTAAGTTTTCTATCAGCCATATAGAGTATCTTCATAATCATGCTAATGATTTGATCTTCGATTTCTTTTTCAGGATATTATGGGGATGGATTAAATGCCATTGTTGTGTTCGCTGTCTGTTTTATGCCTGAGAGTGGTCAGCCCAACTATAGATACCTGATGGACAATCTCTTTAAGTAAGTATATCTTAACAAAAATGTTTGGGGGCTAGGGATTTAGCTCAGTGGTTCCGGCGCCTGCCTCACAAGCACAAGGTCCCGAGTTCGTACCAAAAAAAAAAAATGTTTGGACAGAATTCTAAGATAATTATATTTCTACTTTAAGGAAGTGAAAGTAAGCTGGTATAAAAATCACAAATAATCTCAGTTCTGAATTCTTGTTCTTTAGCATTATGAAACTATAGTTTTCCAACTCAACAGAAAAATTGGCAATTTAAAATTAGAACATTTATCTCAGGTTGTCTGTTCCAACTTCATTATTTTACATTTACAGATATTAAGTATAAAGAAGTAACTTTCATCTCAGTCAAGTGACTAAATTACATTTACCCCTAGAAGCCCAATGTAATGACCTGATGTAGTTCTTTTGTTTCCACAGAATCATTCTGTTTCTCTGGATACTACAGTTTCTGTTTTTTTGTTTTTTGTTTTTTTTGGTACCAGGGATTGAACTCGGGTCCTTGCACTTGCGCAGCAGGCGGCGAAACCACTGAGCCAAATCCCCGGCCCAGTTTTTGTTTTTGTTTTTGTACTGGGGATCGAACTCAGGTCCTTGCACTTGAGAGGCAGGTGGCGGAACCACTGAGCTAAATCACCAGCCCAACAGTTTTTAAAATCCTTATTGAGAGGGCTGGGGATTTAACTCAGTGGTTCTGCTGCCTGCTACACAAGCGCAAGGACCAGAGTTTGATCCCCAGTACCAAAAAAAAAACAAGAAAAATCCTTATTGAGGACAATTTTAACTTACACAGAAGTAAAGATAAGTATATCAGATAATCCATCTGTCACCCACTTCAACAGTAGCCAGTTTATACTTCATTCCCACTTCTTTCCCTGCTGTATAATTTTGAAACAATTCCTAGACATTATGTCATTTAATCTATAAACATTTCAATATGTACCTCAAAGAAATAACTCTTAAAATCATCTATCCAATGTAGCTTTAAATTTTTAATTATCGGTCTCATTGTGGAGGAAAGAAAGGAATTGTGTAGTTTGGAAAGTCTAGTTCAGTTCTACACACAGTGGTATTTAAGACTTAAACTTGTTTTTACAGGTATGTTATTGGCACTTTGGAACTGTTAGTAGCAGAAAACTACATGATAGTTTATTTAAATGGTGCAACAACTCGAAGAAAAATGCCCAGTCTGGGATGGCTCAGGAAATGCTATCAGCAAATTGATAGAAGGTAATGTAAATACAGGTTGAAAACTAGACTGAATGATTTTTACAATGTCTTTATTAGATTAAATTTTATTTTCTACTGCCACTTAAAGATACCATTTTGACTTCCTAATTACGTTTCTTTTTTCTTTTTTGGTACCAGGGATTGAACTTGGGTCCTTGCACTTGCAAGGCAGGTGGCAGAACCACTGAGCTAAATCCCCGGCCCCCTAATTACATTTCTTAATTTTATGAGTTTCTGTTCTCTAAAGGCAGTGTTTTAGAATGTTATGAACAAAATTAATTTTTGATCTGTCTTATAAAGAATGACTCATTCTTCAAAACAAACTTAGAAGATAGTTCTTTATTTTCCTCATTTATATCATTTGGAACACTTTCCTACAATTTGTATCTTAGGAAAGGATGGGGAACATTGCACATTTTCTATGAGTTTTGCCTAATTTGTAGTGCTTAGCATATTTTATGTTCCTTAAAGATACTAGTTAAGCTATAATTTTCCTCAGCACAAATCTTTGAAATGTATTCTCATCGGAATTAGATAGCTATGCTAATAGAAGGAACTTTAATCTTCCAACTTGTTTGATTTTGCCATGGCTAATTCAAAATAGTTTAATCAACTCAGCCCCATTAGTAGTTTCTTCATCATACCTATTCTGGACATTAGCTAGCTCTAGTGATTGGGGGGAAAAGATGAGTGAGTGTGTGTGTAGATCCATAGTAGTCATTTTATTTATATGTGAAATATGTATGATATATAACTGTATTTGGGTTTTGTTTTTTTGGTTTTGTTTGTTTGTTTTTGTACCAGGGATCGAACTTGGGTCCTTGTGCATGCGAGGCAAGTGGTAGAACCACTGAGCTAAATCCCCGGCCTTGGGTTTTTTTTTAAGGAGGGGACTAGGATAATGCTTTTCATTTTTAATCAAAATTTTAAAAGTTTTTTTTGTTTTGTTTTAGTTTTTAGGGTTTTTTTTGAAACGGCCTCACTGTGTAGTTCAGGCTGGCCATGAACTCAGTATGTAGCCCAGGCTGGCCTCGAACTTGTGGCAATCATCCTGCCTCAGCCTCCAGATTGGTGGGATTATGGGGATGTGCCACCACACCCAGCTAAAGTTCTTAAGAAGGGGTGTTAGATCTGATTTATGTTGTCTAGTTTGGCCATCTCTGCTCCTGCCTTTCTGCCTGGATGGTGCCTTTCATGATGTTGAAGAAATTAGTACCAATTTCTCCATAGTCTTGAAAAGTGAAAATAGTTTACTTCTGTATTGTGCTTTTCCCTAATTGACACTGAGCTGGGAGACATTTGATAAGGCTGGCTGTAGTATAGATGTGAATTTAGCCAAAGGAAGCGCAGTTGATTTTAGAGCAGTAGGAGGCACCGTCAGAACTCAGAAATGCATTTCCTTGTCTTCAGGAGTATCATGCCTAAGTGGGAACTTCTGGTGACATTTTTCGGTTATTTTGTATAAACCTGCACATAACTTTTTATGTCTTAATTTCTAGCATTAGAATTTGTGGTCATTTATAAATTTTCTTTTCTTTAACTCTAGGTTACGGAAAAACCTGAAATCTCTAATCATTGTACATCCCTCTTGGTTTATCAGAACACTTCTGGCTGTTACAAGACCATTTATTAGGTAATTTCCTGAAAGCCCTTGACTTAAAAAAATATTTTTTTCCTTGTATGAATTTCTTATCGGTACTATGAGTCAGGAATGTTGAAGCAATTGTCTATTTTCTTCCACAGCTCAAAATTCAGCCAAAAAATTAGATACGTCTTTAATTTGGCAGAACTAGCAGAACTTGTTCCCATGGAGTATGTTGCCATACCAGAATGCATCAAACAGTATGTTTTATTTTATTTCTTTAATTATATTGTGTTAACTCTTTTTATTTTGATGTGCAAGAGGTAATAGTTTTCAATATTCACTCTTTCTCACTTCATACGGTATTTGTAACAGCTTTCAAAGATCGGAAGAAGTCTTTAATCCCACATCTTCCCTATAAGTCACGATTTTCTTCAGACTGTTGTTTTCTTCAGATTATCAATTGAAGAACTAGGAGAAACGATTTCTGGTTATATGATTTCATTTCATACTTTTAAAGGCTGGCGGTTATAGTCAGATGATTTTCTGATTGGTCAGTACTAAAGGACATTCTCAACTCGAACATGTTGCTCTCCCAATTTGAGTAAACTCATCATGGCATTGAAAAATGATGTTGCCAGAGAAATAAACTTTGTTTAAATCAGCCCAATCCTAGTATTCCAATGACTGGAATTTGTTCTGTTTACCAAATTCACTTCCTTCCATCTAACTTCGTAAAAGACTTGTTATAAAGCTATTAACATAATTACCCGAGCCTCACATTGCTATTAGTAGGAAAGTTTGTTGTGTAATCTAAGGTTTTAGACCATTCAGTGTGTCTGTGCCAGATTTATTAAGTCAATTTTTACTTTTTACATAGTATGTTAAATATTTTTGATTTTGCATATAGACTAATGTTTATTCTTAGTGCCTTTCTTTAGTTTTTGTTTATCTCATGTATTTACTGAAAAAACTCTTCCCTACCAAGGTATGAAGAAGAAAAGTTTAAAAAGAAACAAAAAAGGTATATGCACACCTTGACTGGGTTGCATCTAGACTAGTCCATTCGCATTGCACAAACTAACTCTTCCTTACTGGTTGGTTAGCGTGTAGACAAAGATGAGAGCATGTGTAAATATAAACATATCCCAGCATCCAAATGCAGGGTGAACCCAAAACTTCTGATGCTGAGTATGACCTGGAGTCACCCTGTTTTAATACTGTATGTAATGTCAGGTAGGAATTAAAGCCCACCTGTTTCCTTTCTGAGTGTCTGAATACTGATGGTGAAACTAGAGAAGTTACTAAAAATACCTTTTGAAATACCAAATGCATTTAAGATTGTTTCACCATTTTAACTCCCTAACTTGTACTTTTGAAATGCTTATTTTTTTAAGGAATCAATTTCCTTCTTGGGGTTGATGATTATATTTGCAATGCATATATTCTTTGGCTAACCAACATTGATTTCCTTGTATGCTTAAATTAGCTTGCTAACCAGCCAGATTCTACATGTGGTAAAATACCTAAAAGTTCAATGTACCATTTAACACTTAAACACTCTGCTTCCCCTTTTAAATTTAATTTTGAACACTTCTGCTTTGAGCATAACTGTATCTTGATAGAGAACATGGAAGGCAAGGGTATGAGGTAGTTATCATTTTATGTAGTAAATTAGAAAAGTAGGATTTATATCTACTTTGTTAATAAATATTTAAAATACCGACAAATCAGCAAAATATAGTTAATACAGTATTTCTTAAGAATTAAGAGATTTCTGTGTATTCTTTTGGCCATCAAAGGTCAACTGTAGCTGTTATTGGAACATCTTAATATTGAACACAGTTCTGTTGGTGAGTGAGAATTCAGTTGAGCACATGACAGAATCATAGCTTTGCATTTCTATGTGACACTTTATAATTTAACCAGTACTAACAAAGAAAGGTAACAATGATTTTAGATCATACAGATGTCTCATTCCTTTCTAGCTATCCTTTTGCCAGACAAATCACTGAAATTTAAAATATAATCTAGAATTTACTGCTGTTTTGAAGCCAGCTACTTCTTGCATTTCAAAATGAGTTGCATTTCAAAATGTTGATAGAAATGTGCTATATGTCTTTTTAAGTTCTTAGTATTCAATCAACTGTCAAAAATACTTAGGCATTAGGAAAAAAGTACAACTCGTACTTTTATTTCAGTGCATTATGTGAAAACTATCACTTATTTTATCTTGATTTTTGTTTTTCAAGTCCTTGTCAGTCTGAGAGTGATAAAATTTAATTTTTTTCAATAAAATTTAAATATAGAAACACTTTTAAAACCAAACTCTCAAGCACCTAGGTGTGGGAGCTTATTTAAGGTGATATCTCCATGAGGCGCACCGGGGTTGAGGAGGATAGGACACCATAGGTGTTGAAGTATACAGTTGAGTTGTTGGTGATGTTTCACACAGCTCAGTGCAAGTGTGGCCGGGTAAATACCAATTTAAATATTTCAACAGAGTTTAAAAATAATTATGATATCAGAACATTCAGTACATACGAGTATTTCAGATTTGAAAAAATTAGACATGTATTGCATGCCTTACCAGGAAATATGTACCTTTCAAATATTTGATACCACTATAAAGAACAATTTAAGATGTTTACCTGGCTTTATAACAGGCTGGGACTTTTACTTCTGATTCACTAATATTTAGGTGATCAAGTGATGGATCGTAGTAATGGCTACTGATGATCACAGTAGTGGAAACAAGTGGAAAAAGTATCTTCTTACATTGTACCAGATTGTTTTTGTGGTTTTATTTTGTTTTATTTTTTTGGTATTAGGGATTGAGCCCAAGGCCTTTGCACTGAGCTCTATCCCCAACCCTTTTTATTTTTTGTTTTGAGACAAGTTCCCCCTAAGTACCCCAGTCTGGGCACAAACTTGGGATCCTTCTGTCTCAGCCTCCCAGAGTCCTATGATTACAAACATGCACCCTCAGTCCTGGCCATATCAGATTGTTTTAACCATTCCCACACATCATTTATTCACACCACTACAAATATATTACTAGACTATTGTATGTTGTCTTTGAAGAGTTTTCTATAATTATTGTGGTAATTATCTAATTCTTCTAATCCCCAAATGGATACACTCTCTCTCCAACCGACCACTAATCCAGTGAGATTTTTTTAATGCGCACTTGGATATTTCTGAATGTTAAATTTTCATGGCTTCTTACTACTTACCAAAATTAATGAAAGATATTCACAAAGTGGACCAATAAATTTTGGAGAATAGCTAGATTTCTATAAATATCCATTTTTATCGCTGGATTTAAAAAATATTAATTGATCAGTTGGTGGCTTTAATGACAGTTTGGTATTTCATTTAACAAAATCATTTCAGAGGGAGTTGTTTTCCCTGTTGCCATTCTCTTAGCTCTTGGATCCTTGCTGCAGCCAAGCTCCTTGTCATGAACTTTTAAGAAAGTTTATGTATAATTGTGTTTGTTTGCATTTTGTAGTCTTTAAAGAAACACCAGTCACATTTCTTGCCAGTCCTCCTGCCTTAAAATTCTGTTACCTCTTTTGGTTGGGAAAAATAATATTTGGTAATCTTCTTACTGTGTCTGCTTCTTTGCAAAGCTTTGTTTTTTAATAGAATACTATTCTATGCTGAAAGTAGTCACTTTTTAGAAAGACAATTGTTCAGTTGCTGGTATCTTACTATCTATATTTTTCATTAAACAGAGTTGATCAAGAGCTTAATGGAAAACAAGATGAACCAAAAAATGAGCAGTAAGTTTGGCCTCAAGTTAAACAAGACTGAAGAATGTGCTGATGAAGCCGTCTTCTGTTTTACATTCTCGATGCATTTCTTGGCTTGTATTTTTCTGTGATGTTACAAAATCGATTTGACTTTTTAATGGACTTTTGTACAAGGGACTGTTCACTGCTGTTTTGGTTTTTTAAATCTCTTGAATTTAGCTCTTCAGTGGCTACTTACATTGTACTCACTTTATATTTTCTATTGCTAAATAGCAGAGAACTACACTTTATATAAACAATTTTTGCATTTGTTTGTTGAGTAATGCATCTTCAGTAAAATATTTATATGCATAAATGGCAAAGGAAAGAAATAATATATATTTTTATGTTTTTGAACAATATTTTTTAATGTATACCTATCTTGTGGAAGAATATTCAGGTAAATAAGACCATGATTTTGTAAAGTGCATGTTAGAATTTTTTTTTTGTAAATGGTGGAATACATTTCCTGGGTAACTTAAAAAATTAAGTTGCTATGCTCTAAGGCAAAAGACAGTTAAACTGATCCTCATGAATACCCAAAGATACTGTACATAATCTTAAATAAGTTAGTACCATCCCAAGCTCACTTGATGTGTATAGTTCTTTAACTCAAAAGTGCAAATACAAGTGTATACCACACTTTCTCCTTTTTTAAAACAAGTCAAAAAGCCATTTTTCAGAACTAGAGAATTCTAGAGGCTAGAAATTAGGATCTGTATGTATGTATATTTGGGACATTTTATCTTCTGGCCCAAAGTCAGAACTGTTATAAAAATCATGGATTTGTTCACTAATGTGAAATAAGCCGTGTATCCAGGGTATTGCCCCCCTGAATGCTTGAGTACCATGTAGTGCTGCAGAGAATGTGATGAGTTTTCACTGTCACTCTTCTGTAGAACACAGGGGCTGCTTTTAAAATTATTCTCACTGTGGGCACTTTACCAAAATACTTCCATGTCAGTTATTTGAACTCAGTGGTAGTTTGGCCTAGTAAGATATTGTATGTTTTCAAATTTGTTGAATAGTGTTTGGCAGTTCTGTAAATTAGATTAACTTTGTAGGTCTTTTGAGTTGTTTTGTTTTGAGTATATGAAGTGATTTATTGATACTGGTTAAGATCCATTATATACAAGTAGAAACTGTAAATTGTACAAAGAACTATTACAAATATTGATAAAGACAGTTCTATAGACAAAACAACTAGAAAAGTTTTGACAGACAAAGTAGAACAAAAATTGTTCTATCAGATTTCAAGCTTACTAAAGTTTTGCTAGGCAAACTTTAGATTGAAAATATGTGGAATGGGTTTATATAGTTTAAAACTTAGGTATAATGTAAAAATGATTTTCTCCTCTCATGGCAAATGGGAGAGGAACCAAGACAACTTTGTACCCCAAATCTATACAGTTTGAAAAATATATGTCTAGGAACAAAGAAAATTAAGAATGTAAGGAATGTGCTATCGTTTGGATCTGAAATATGCCCCCAAAGTCTCATGTGTTTGGGAAGAGACTGTATCATGGGGTGGTGTACTCATTGGAGGATTGGTCTACAATGGGTTCATAGCTGACCTGCTGTTAGGAAGTGGGGTCTGGCTGGAGGAGATGGTCACTGGGAACATGACCTGGAAGGGCTTATTTTTCTCCCTGGCTCTTCGCTCTCCAATTCCAGGGCACCATGATTTAATTGTCTTTCCTCTACTATGCTCCATTGTCATGTCATTTCTGCTTTTGAGCTGACCATGATCGCGGACTGTAAAATAAGCCTCCCCTCCTTTAAGTTATGGGTGTTGGGTATCATCCCAGCAACAAAGAAAGGGACTAAGATGTCGTACTTTTCATGAAATGCAAACTGAGTCAGTTTTAAAACTTAAAAATTGTGCAGTCAGAAATAAGCTGTTTTCTTTAGGGCACAACTGTACCTTCATTGGCTTTATACCTGAGCACCAAAGCTGAAGTTTTAAATGCCATCCTGAAAAGGCTATTCTGAAAACGATCAGAAAAGAAAATTACCCTACTATCATTGACAAAATTAGGCACCAAGAAGGAGCTTATCTCCTTAAAATGCAACATCAACAACAGAGATGATTTAATTAAGCAGCTGAGATATTTCCTTGTGAACACAACAAAGGGAATCCACATAAGATGATCCTCCGTAAAGTCCTTTGTCTTCCACCAGGAACTGTTGAAAAACCATTTCTGGCTGTTCTCTCTGCTTTACTATTGTGAGCTTCATTGAATATGGCTTCTTATGTTGGATAATATTCATTATCATTCTGAGTTGTTGAGAGTGTGTATTTCCCACCTCAGGCAGCAGTGTCATATCTGTGTTGATATGTGCAAAAGATGAAACATTAGGGCTAGGGATTTAGCTCGGTGCTGCCGCCTGCCGTGCAAGTGTAAGGACCTGAGTCTGATCCCCGGTACCAAAAAAAACCAAGAAAGATGGAACATTAAATATCCCTTGGATCAATTCTGGTGGGCTACTTACTTCCAACCACAGGAACATGTTTAGATCATTAGCCAGAAGGAATATTCCTTCCTCTGAAAGTCGACACTCGGAGCAACGAACAGCAGCAGGTAACATTGTACTCTTCACATCTAATGTGTGTATATGCAGGAGCTGTGGGTAGAAGAAAAGCTGCGAGTCAGCACACACATGGTCATGACCAGCTGTCTGTGGTACGCCTGCTCGTCTGTGGAGATCTCAGGTCTACTAAGCACACAGTTTTTTAACAAACAATTCATGTACACTGGAAATATTTTCATGGAATCTGGGAGAATAAGCTGGCTCACGGCAGATGGATTTGCGCAGTTTTTTTGGCAACATGCCAACATATGGGCAGTCCGATTAACTAAAATTTCCCAGATGACCTTCAAAGGCTGGTGTAAAACTGATTTAAAGGCTGACTTGGCAAAGAAGTTGATAAGGGGATCTGTCTCACAGCTCTTGTAAAGATCAGCTAACTCGGAGCTGCAGTTTAAGCCAAGATTGTGAATTCGAAGTCGTCTTTGGCCACCAGTGGTTGTGTAAAGCACAGCACACTGGATTAGGGCTCCACTGTCTTCATTCAGCTTGTCATGCTTGAACTCCACGGTCACTGCCTTGTCACAATCAATGGCAGCCATTTCCACATCAGTGGTGGTGTTCATAAAAGCTCCACCAAAGAAATCAGTGGCTCTGAAGCCTGTGCTGGTATGAACTCTCATAATAGCATCAAAGTGTATTTTCTTTTCAGTGTCATTTCTGAGGTCATTCAAAAATTGTTGGCTATCCAGATGCATCTGGAAATTGTAGTATTTGTAAAGAGTTCCTCCAGTGAGCTGAGGGACAAGACCCACAGATGCCATGTCCACGTACTGACTGGGGAAGAGGAAGGCAGTCACTGAGCAGTCGTGGGCCACACAGTCCTTGGCCAGAGAGTCATAGACACTGGTTTGGGGCTGGAAAAGTATCTTCTCTTTGTCTGTATTAAGTAGCTTTTTGTCATCTGTTTTTGAGCTTCACTGGTGCTTCAGCAGTTGGCAAGGAGGAATGAAAGATGTACAGCTTCCCTGGACATTCTGCTGCCTTTAATGCTTCTGTGCCAGCCTGGATGACAGGAGCAAAGACAGTTTCATTTTCATTAGAGTCTGCAAATATCTCTGGAATCTGGTCCGATAAATTGTGAATCACAGACTGGGATTCTTGAAAGTTGACAAAGAACCCATCCAGCAATGGGACAAAGACTTCCCCCAACATCAGTCACCACCATCATCTCAGGCCGGGCCAGATTACTCTTCACATTGAAGAAATGGACAACTTTGTTGTATGTGATAAAACCAACTCAGATTGCAGATGTCTCTTCTTGCTCTTCCTTTGGAAGTTTTTCCAGTAAAGTCTTCAGTTCTTCACATATGAGCTTGACAAGTCCATTCTTCATGTTACTATATGAAACATCAATCATGAAGATAAAGGCTGGTGGGTTGGGAGGCTTATTTTTTCTGCAGTAATCCAAAGTAGCAACAAATTCATATGATCCTAGAGATAACTCAGGCTTCTCATAGTGGTCCAGTCTTCTTCCAGTGTGGTCCAGATGTTGGAAGTAGAATGGTGGAACATCATTCACACAGTTGCAAAACCCACACTGATACCGCCTTCCTCCCTTGATGAACTGCATGAACAGGCACATGTAGGCCTTGCACCTGTTACACCTGACTGGTCCATTCTCTCCATGATTTACCAAGTAAAGTGGAGTCTCATTTGAAGGGATTGTGGCAGAGGGTTTGATGACAGCAGCTAGTGGAATCTGAGCCTGCTTAGCCATATCTGATGTGCACGGGAAACAATACATAGTGCAGCGGATGTATCAAGGGCTAGCATTGCCTTGGTCTTGTACTACACAGTCGGTAGTGACCAGGGGAGGCACCTGGCCTCTAGTGTTGGTGGAATAAACTTGTCCCCCTCTTGTAGTGCTGTCATTCTCGATCACCTGGATAGGGCTGGGGATGGAGTCAGGATCCAGCTTCTTCAGGGGCCCGGCCATCTGTGCTGGACCCCCAGGGAAGCTGCCCGGGTAGGAGAGCTGCGCACTTGCCATCTGCGGACCACAGTTGGCCTGCTGCTGTGGAGGATATCCAACACCCAGCACAGGGCCTGGCGGAGGTGGGGGCTGGTACTGCCCATTCGGAGGTGGTGGCCCAGGCAGCCCATCCTGCCTGTGTGCTGGTGGGGACAGTGGTGAGACTCCAGGGCCACTCAGCATGGTTGGGGGTGGTGGGAGAACCTGGGATCCAGGCTGCAAAACGGATGGCTGTGGAGGTTGCGGAGGACCCTGGAAGGATGCTGCTGACGGAGGGCCAGGGGTTCCCTGGCTGGGGGGGAGCCATGCCCGGACCATAGCTGTTGATATGCATAGCACTGAGCTGACTGCCTAGGTGGGTGACAGATGAAGTGGACACAGGATTTGGATAAGATGGTTGTGTTGAGGGCTGGTACTGTGCATAAGAGGGTGCTGCGCTCTTGACAGGTGGAAGGCCTGGAAATCTTTGGGGAGAATGACCTGAGACCCGAGCTCCATTCTGGCCTAACTGATGGGGTCCAGGAGGTGGTGAGCCGGGAGACATCACCACAGGGGCAGTAGCCCCCAAGTTCCCAACTGGCTTCATCATACCTGGCGGAGAAGCTGCATGGGAAGGATCCCCATAGTGCCCATGAGGTGGAGAGAGGCCTGTTCCAGACAGACTGAGAATAGGGCGGTGGAGCCACATAACCTTGTTGACTCATTATGAAAATATCATTCCAAAGGACAATTCTACAAAAGGACCTGGTCCCGCGTCCACACACCGCTCCCAGCGCCACTCCCGGTGGCCCAGGTCCCGCCGCGGCTGCCTCTGCTCAGCCGGTGCCACAGGCGGGGCACGCGCATGGAGTGGCCACCGGCTGGGAACTGCCATGTCAACCCACCCTGGCCGTGCCCGGCGTGCGCTCAGACCAGCCACCGTGCTCCCTTCCGCTCACGCCTTTGTAGGTCTTATAGTCTCATTTTCTTGTACTGTTTGGGACAACATGTTTAATATAAGCATTTAAGCTCCTTGTTTCAATTGGTAATTACTTTTACATTGAAATAATTTGTAGTTGTGCCTCCAAACAGAGCTTAATTACCCATAAAATTCTTATAAAACAACTGATTGGTCTAGTAGTGTGTCATGTCTGAAAAGCATAAATACATTTAGTAAGCTTTCTACCTTCCATATTTGAAGATCACACTATCCAGCACACTTTCCATCCTGTAAGTTATTTTACAAGAGTGACCTAGAGTAGCAAAACTAAAGTGGATGTGAACTAAGCTTTCAAGATTTATTCTCTCCTATACTGAACATATACGTGGTTTATACCACTGTCATTTTTTAGTAGAAAGTTTCTGTTACAAAAATACAAAATTTTCTTTTACTTTTTGTTCTCCCTGGCCATACATTGATTGGTGTGCTAACTTAAATCCAGTCACAGGAGGTGCTGGAGGATTCTCTGAAACAGTCTTCAGCCTCCCACTTGGATCCAGCAGTTCTAGGCAGATCCTGGACTGATGTCATTACAGCAAACTAGGTGGAAACCACCATCTTAGAAACACTTTGTGTTGAAGAAGGAAACAGAATAACTACTTAGGCATTATGAGGGTTATGGTTAGACATGATACTTGTAAAACATTGTAGATAGTCTTGACTATATGCCTTTATGTTCTTAATACGAGTGGAACTTTTTAATTGGTGGTTTTCTGCCACATTAAGTCCTTAGCTCCTGAGTTTGAAAAGTGTAAAGAGTAATTTAAGCTCTGTGTTATATTTTTTAACTTACAGTCATTTTTCCTAACCTAGATAGAATTTGTTGGAAAGTGATGTTTTTCTAAATTTAAAAAAAAAATAGCCTATATTCTGTCAAAACATTAAAATTCAGAGGGAACAATGGTAACACTTGAGTTATAGTGAAAGGGACAGGCTGTGAATCACTACTTCAAAAGGATACCTATTTTAATCTATACCTTAATGGGATCTGGTATAGGGATATGCCCACAATAAATGTTTCATACCTAGAAGACTTAAGATGATAATTAGTAGATTACAAGAAAGGATTTAAGTTTAGTTGTAATTTGTAACTATGTAACATTTTCCCTTATTCTAATTTCCATTACTGATTGAGGTAAAAGTACAAATAATTCTATTATCTTTTTGCTGGAATCTTAGATCTAAGTTAAATGATTTAATTTGCTCTTTCTGTCACCAGCTGTGAGTGCCCCTTTTTAGTCAGAAATTTCTCTTATGAGGTATGAAATAATTTGATTCTGTGTTCTACTGAATCATATTCCTAAACAGGCACCAAGGAAATACATGATATTGAGCCCACCTTTAAGCTTAGTAGTCATTAATTCAAAAGGGGTGGAGAAGATGTGAAGAAAGAGGATTCTAAGTAGTAGCTGAAAAGAGAAAGAAAACTTTTATAAGGGATAACACCTTATCTAAGATGCCACTAACTAAGGAAAGTGGTTCATGGGCAGCTAGTGGCACCATTTCTTGCATCCACCTGTAGGCTGCACACAATAGGCAAATAAACCATGGATTAAAGATGAAAAGACTGATGATACCTATGATGAAAATTTGTGTTTCTCGGCTTTCTGGATCTCTTGGTACAAAAGCAAGTTTGAACATACTGAGTTAAAATTATAGTGCTCAAATTAATGTTTAGGACTGTGTTATTTCCTATTTCTCAGTTGGTAAACACTTATCTTCCATAATAGAATCACGGGCTGGCCATGTAGCTCAATGATAATGCACTTGTCTAGAATGTATGTGCCAGGACCTGGGGGTTCAAGCCCCAGAATGGCAAGCAGGGAAGGGGGGTGGCTCATAATGGACATCACTACTTAGTAGCTGCACTGATTACAGTACTGAAATCTGCTGATTGACCAGTACAGCCATTGCTAGAGTTTCTTCACATCCAGTTCCAAAGTTTTAAGAGTAAAGGGTCTGCTTCTTGGTAGGCTCCTTAAGATGACCATAGCATTAACATTTGGCTATGTGAGTGCTCAGAGAATTCAGAAAAGTGATTTAATGGAGAAGTGGCTTTTTAGATTTCTTCAGTTGACATAACATTAGCATCAGAGTATACTGGGTAGAAGAGGCCAGTTTCTTGATGAGTTTAAGACTGAATATAAGATGGCCATAGCTTTAGCCTTCTTTTTCCCATGTTATAAGTAGAAAACTTTACTTTGCTGAGGTAGAAATGGGCTGACAACAGAGATGACTGCGTTCTGTTTTTGTTTTCATGCCTGTTTTTCCCCATTTTCTATGGATATTTGAGAAATGGATCACAAATTCCAGAGGGATGGAGTAAGAAAAAGCAAGTAATGTAAGTTAGGCTTGTTTTGCTATTGAAGAGTTTGTCTTGGCACAGGGAATAGAATCTGTGTAGCTTGAATTGCTAGGAGAAAGAGTCAGGGATCACAAACAGCTGAGGTGTGGAGGCAAGGTGTGGAGGGAAGTGGGGTTTTACCTGCCCAGTGTTCTGAGCTCCCGTTCCTGAGATGCTGTGTGAATTTAGGATCATCAGCAAAGGGGCCCAATAATTTATTTCCTTTAAAGTTCTAAATGGCAAGTGAAAATAAAGTAATATGTGGAACAGTAAGTCAACACTAAAATTTGAACAGAACACTTTTTTGCAACTGTATATAACAGCTTTACATACTGTGTTTTGCAAACTAAAAATGCTGTGACACACATACAGCATTTCACAATTCAAGCACCAGATGAAAAGCAAGTTTGCTTTCAAGTTAGTAAAGAATGATATTAAAATGCTTGCTTCAGATAACTGTCGGGTTTTATCTTGACATCTTACACTCTGCAAAAGGTTATGTTTGCATTTGAAGTTTTCAGGCATTTTTCACATTGTTTGACAAGGGAACTTGGATAATACTATCAGCTACTTTACTGTTCCTTTTTAACCGTTGCTTAATAGTTTACTACACAAACCTACCTAGCAAATGTTGGTGGTATTCAGGGCCATGCACTTCCACAGCCCTGAGGACACAGTTCACATAAAACAGTTTAAAGTATCATGCACTTTGATATATGTTTCAGAAATGTTCATTACCACAAGTTCACATGCTATCATTTGAAAAAATTTACTGTGAGCTTTTTACGATATTAGAATGATGTCAACTAGTACTGTCATTTCAGTGTGAGAAATTAAATTTTGATGTCTGTATGCAACATGTTGATGAGGTCTCTGTAAAAAATACTAATGTTGGTCGTGATTTACAATGTAGGAGATGTAATATTTTCTTTTCCTTTGTCCTTTTAGGAATACAGTAACATGTCTTTTTATTGCACATAGTTTTGCAACGTTAATGAATTTAAATAAATTAATTGGAAAGTTTGTATTTGCCTTATTTTATTACATTTTCTCATTATGCTACAGATTTTTACACTGAATTATCTAATAAGCCTTTCAAATAATTTCAGGCCTTTACTGTTCTTTATATTCTAGGTGCTGCCTATTCCTTGGGGAGGAGTGAACAATTCTGCGTTGATTTTTACCATTGTTTAAACTATAACCCAACGAGGTACTTCATAGTTTAGAATTGCTTTTTAGTAGAGGATCCAAGGATGGATTATAAGAAAATGAATACATGACATAAATTAGGACCTGTTTAGAATCCATACCCTGTCAGGTGGCAGGTGGCAGCAGTGTTTTTTGCTCTTCCTTAATCAGTATTCACCTACTGAAGGGCCAACTGCTGTGCACATAGCTGCTGCATTTAATCCATTAGGGTCCTGACCCTCAGAAAGAACGAAGTATTGGGATTGCATATAAGGCACAAATTTTTTTTTTTTTTTTTGGTACCGGAGATCAAACTCGGGTCCTTAGCTTGCAAGGCAGGCGGTGGAACCACTGAGCTAAATCCCTGGCAAGGCACAAATTTTAAGTACAAAGTCTGCCAGATGAAACTTAAGAAATCACAATCTAAAAGCCCGTAGGACTAAATTAACTGCACCCCAATTTTTGAATGGGGTAGTTCCTCTGTGATAATTCTCAATTCGTCTTCAGTTTGATATTGTAAGGTCAACAACAGTAAAACCCAGGCGTAAAATGTGAATGCCCATTATTTCTCTTAACTGTGGGATATTAATCTGTAAAAATTACAATTCTCACTGAGTTCGAGCCCTGGTACCAAAAAAAAAAAAATTACAATTCTCTCTCTGCAAGGATTTAGAGTCGTCCTCACTGCCCGGGGGTTTGACGATCCAGCGCCCCGCCCCCTCCTCTCCGCGCCCCGCCCTCTCGGTTGCAGGGGTGGGCGGGGCCTCTGGGGCGAATCACTTCCTGGTTCTTCAAGCACTTCCGGGTTGCGGTCCCCACTCTGCGGTTTCCGCGGCGGCTGAGGAGGTGGTCGGCTAGGCTGCTCCTTCCGCGGCCCCCTGGCCGCTCTTGTGCTGCGTTCCGCGGCGGGAAGCGCCTCCCGCAGGGACTGGTGAGCGGGGCTGGGCGGGCCGGCGGGCTCTGGGGGCCAACTGGGAGGGCCTCGATTCCGGGCCTTTCGCCCCGGGCCGGGCGCGGCTGGTAACGGGCAGGCCAGAGGCCTCGCCTGGCGGGGCCGGCGTTCGCAGGTGGGAGAAGCGTCGCCGGGTGTGGCGTGCGCCCTTCAACTTTTCCTCGCGCGAACTCCGACAGAGAGATTTTAAACGGGGCCGTTCAGTCAGCGACCAGAACTGCTCGACTTTGGAGTCTTCTGATTTTCTAAGCTGCAAAGTCAGGAGCGAGTACTGAATTTGCCTAGCCAAGACCACAGCTGTAATGAGCAGTTGAAACAGAAGTTTAAACACCTTATAGCCATTTTTTAGGTAGTTAGCTGTCAAATGGGGCGTGACGAGCCTCTTTCCTACTTTGGAAAGTTTTTGTCTTCTGTTGGGCCTTTTTAGCCCTCTGCCCTCCACCCTTTATGCTTACTGGTGTTTACCTTCATTCCTGATTGACCAAATGTTCTCTTTGACTCCCATCACGTTTTAGGTACTGCTCTAGATGCCCAGTTTACTTCAGTGAACAAAACAGACAAAAATCCACGAAGCTTATATTTTGTTGGAGGAGCCAGAAGTTAAATGTAAAATAAGTACCCTCTGTAATGTGTTAAAAAGTACCATCAAAAAGAGTGAGCGAAGGAAGCCGGGCGTGGTGGCGCACGCCTGTAATCTCAGCACTCGTGAGGCAGAGGCTAGAGGATTGCTGCGAGTTCGAGGCCACCCTTGGCTAGGTTCAAGGCCAGCCTGAACTACAAAGCAAGACCCTGTATCAAAAAAAAAAAAAAAATTAAAGGGCCAGGGATTTAGCTCAGTGGTGCCACTGCCTTCCTTGCAAGCAGAAGGTCCTGAGTTCGATCCTGGTGCGGGGGCGGGGGGGGGGGATGTGTTGCAAACCTTCGCGAGGACTTTATTTGGATTTTTTTGTTCTTGTTTTCCTCCAAGACAGAATGCTGCTGTTGGTAGTTTTGAATAGACAAATGGTGCAGTTTGCCTTATGTTTTAAAGTCCTGATGTACTGCTATTGAGGATGAGGATGTGGGTGGCATAGCCAAGAATAGAACAAGACCACTTACTGAGCCATCACATTAATTTTAGTGACAGATGATGGTGACTTAAAGTGATAGCATTAGAGATAGTAGAAGTTGTCAGATTCTAGCTATATTGAGAAGGAATAGCTGAAAGGATTGACTGAAAGATTAGATACTGGGTAAGAGAAAAAGTTGATTTTGACTCTTAGGTCTTTGAATTGTTTTACTGGATGAGTAGGTATACTGCTTACTGAGATGAGCAAGACTGAGGACAGCAAAGTTGGAAGGGTGGTGTCAGGAATTTGGCTTTAAGCAAATTTAATTTGAGCCCCCTGCTTGATATTTTTATTCAGTGTCAAGTAGACAGTTATATATGGATACCAGAGAAGTCAGGACTGTAGATAGGGATTTGGGAGTCATCAGTAGATAGATGGTATTTAAAGCCGTAAGCCTGGATAGTCACAAAGGGGGAAAAGCACATGGAGAAGAGAAGACCTGAGGATACTCAGGATAACTCCGTAGGTAGAGGACAGGGTGCTGAGGAGGAATATGCTGGGGGAGGTACCACAGGGTCAGAGATCTTACGCCTGACATGTAGTAGAAGCCGGATAAATACTTGCTGAATCTGTACTACAGGAAGATGCATCCCTTATCTGTTTCTAGTCTCATACTGAAGCCCATTTGTCCGACCTTTCCTGCCTAAAATGCTTCAAGGACTATGCCTTTCTCTTCTGTCTGCCTAGAATGACTCCTTCTTTGTGCAACTAAAGTCTAGTTTGATGAATCTGGAAGCTTTTCTGAGCCAACTCAGTCCACAGACTCCTCCATCAGCATGCTGTGTACATCTCTGTCACACTTTGTATGTTGTACTGAAGTTAACCTTTTCCTTACGTCTCTTAACCTTATCTAGAGTGTAAGCGTTTAGCATCAGGAGACTATCTTTACTTGTCTCTCTCGTACCTGTCACAGTGTCATCCCCTTAGTAGGTGCTCTTTAGATATTGAATTGTGAGAGAACAGGAAAAGTAAAGGAGCAAATATGAGCTGAAGAATGTCTGGATCAGTGACTGGACAGCATTGAGAATGGGTGGTACATTCTAGACTAAATCAGGAAGACTAGAAAGAAATAGTAAAGAAACCAAGCACTTTGGCTCACACTAGCTACTTGGGAGGCTGAGATGGGAGGATTGGTTGAAACTACCTCAAAAAACTTTTTTTTATTAAAAAAAAAAAGATGCCTATGTCAAAATCACAGAAAAAAGCTAGAAAAATAATTATTTCTTGAAATTCCAAAAGTATTATATAGTAATTTGTAATTGAGAGTTCTAATAGTTCTATATTAGAATATGTGAGGTAGACTGTATTACATAATTTATAATGTTATAGTGTGATCTTTTTAATGATTTTATATTAAATTTTTAGGATATCAATGCAAGCCTGAAAATAAAGTAATTTCTTCCTCCTGAGTCATGGCATATCAGTTATACAGAAATACCACCTTGGGAAACAGTCTTCAGGAAAGCCTAGATGAGCTCATCCAGGTGAGAGACTGAAAACTACACATGGTCGCTTACATGAATGTCTTGTCATGTCCCTTATCCCAGTGAGAAAGACCATTTGGCCCAGCAGGTCAGTCAGTATCACTAACTGATGAATAAGCGCAAGTCCCTATTTATTACTCTGTCCTGATAGAAACAAAATATGATGATGATTGAATTGATACAGTTAAATAGAAGGAAATCTTCAAAATTTTTATGAAAAAATTAAAATTGATGGTTTTATATTTAGAAGAAGGACATATTCTATGTAGCTTTAAAAATAATTTTGCCCAAACTGGGTATGGTGGTGGACACCTCTAATCCCAGCACTCTGAGAGACAGACAGCAGGTGCATGTTCAAGCCCATCTTGACAACTAATGACTTAGCAAGACCCTGTCTCAAAATTTAAAATAAAAAAGTTCTGGGGTTGTAGCTCAATTCACTGGCCCTGGGTTCAATTTTGAGTACCACAAAATAATAGTAATAACTTAATAAAATTTAATAAACATCTTTTGAGATTTAAATTAGAATTTTAAATTTACATTTCAGTTCTAGATCAATGAATCTTTTGTTTAAACTGCCCAGTTGAGAACATATTAATGTTTATTTTGATATTATTATATAGAATTAGGTAAGATTTCATCTTTTTTAAAAAGATCCTATGTTTTTTATTTAGAAAAGGCTTGATTTCCTCTATTTTATTGAACACCTCTTTCCAGAAACTGAAAAAAAGACAAAGTTCTGTTCTAGCTTTCAAAATCACATGTTTCTTTTTCAAAATAATTTTTTTATGTGTGAAGATAGTTTAAAAAGTATTTTTAGAATTTGCCTCTTCATTGTCAGTTATGGCAGTGGCGAATATGGAACTCTAGTTTAGAGGCTCTGGTTATCCTCAGTTAAATTTTAAGTGGTAATTTGTACATTTTTATTTATTCTTTAATGTTCTTCCCCAAGAGAATTTATAACCTCTACTTTTTCTTAGTCTCAACAGATCACCCCCCAACTTGCCCTCCAAGTTCTACTTCAGTTTGATAAGGCTATAAATTCAGCATTGGCTCAGAGGGTCAGGAACAGAGTCAATTTCAGGGTAAGGATATTTTACTAAATCTAGAAATCTGCACCAATAATTGTTAAAGCAGTGTTTTAGGACTCTTGTGTATGTTTTAATTATAAGAGGAAAAGATGGCTAATCAAGTTATAGAACTTGTTTTTTAATAACTAAATTCTACTTTACTTTTATATCAGCTATGTACTGTATTTGTGCAGTTAAAGTGACATACTGAGTTGTTTTGAGATTTTTATTCATTGTTTTATAAATCAGCCTGTTTGGCTATCTTCCCTGAAGAATTACTGAGATTTCAAATGTCTGAAAACAGTAACTACAAGATTGAAGGTAAGTAGTGGAGTAATCCCTGAGGTTTAGTTATGTTTTCAAACTCTGGCCTTCCCCCTTTCCAGGAAAGTAAAATTATTTCTAGAAACTTCATGTGACCTCCCACCTACTTTTAGTAACCTGGCTTTTAAAAACCTGCACTAACAAGTTATTTTGGTAACACGGACTCATTCGTTTCACTTATACTTTGAAGAGTTATACAAAACTGAACAAAATTATGTCTCAATTTTGTGGTAATTTTGTATTAAGGACTCATTGAAAAATGGTAGAACAAATAATTGTACCACAATAATTATATTAATGGACCCATATAATATTGTATATTGGGTTATTATTATATTTAATATTTGTGCTTACATTGTGTTATAAGACTAGAATTTGGAAGGTTAAAATATATGAAGATTATTATATGAAAAGAACTTACAAATTACCTTGCATTGAGAACCTCAGTGTTATGGTGTGGGGGTTTTAGGGAGGTGGTGGCGGTGGTGGTGGTGGTGGTGGTTGTTGTTTCAATGAAAAAAGTTATTTAATAAGTATTTGATTTTGGGGGGTTGTATTTGGGGGGTTTTTTTGGTACTGGGACTCGAACTCAGGACCTTGTGCTTGCAAGGCAGGTGATGGAACCACTGAGCTAAATCCCGGGCCCCAATATTTGATTTCTTAGATGTCCTATGTGATGGGAATAGAGTTGAACAAAGTAGTGTATTGGTTTCACATGCCTAAAACTTACCTGAAATAAAAGATATCTTTGAGATTAGATAATAATCCACTGGTCAAGATTATGTTTCTAAGACTATAAAATGTGATCAGTGGGGCTGGGGATTTAGCTCAGTGGTTCTGCCACCTGCCTCACAAGTGCAAGGTCCCGAGTTTGATCCCCGGTACCAAAAAGAAATGTGATCAGTGGATTCTTGATTTTTCTTTTTTGTAGTGTTGAGTATCAAATCTAGGACTTCATACATGCTAGGCAAGCTCTCTGCCTCTGAACTGCATTCCCAGCATGATTCTTGAATCAGTAGTGTTTCTGACAAATTTCTTTATGTTTATATAACCATACATAGAAAGCTGCCCAGTTTGCCATTTGAACCCTGATTCTTTCTGTATGTATATATATATGTATGTATGAGAGAGAGAGTTAGTTAGTTAGTTACTGGGAATTAAACGCAGGATCTCAGGCGTGCATGCTAGGCAGATACTCTACCACTGAGCTACATCAGGACTTTCTTTTGCATTCATTTTTCTTTACCCACTGCTATTGTAGTTAAGGCTTTTGTCACCCTGCCCCACTGTATTATCAGTTTTGACTTGATCAATTTTGAGTCCAGAATATTTGCCAATAGTGTTCTCTTTAGCTTGATGGAGCATATGACAAAGATAAAAGAAATAATATATAGTTAATAACCAATTTTCAAAGCCGCATTGCTGGATCATATTTAAATATATATATTTTTATTTAGAGTAATTCTTGTTGGCCTGTAAAAAGATTAAGCACTCACTAAAGAAAAGAGTAGTTTTATCTAACATGTTAATTTTTTTGTTTTAAATCTACATATGAATTCTATGTGAGATTATTTAGTAGATAGGTTATTATAGGGAAAATGAGATGAGTATGAGAGATGAGGCTTTAATTTGAAATTCAGACATCAAAATGTGTTTACCAAGGAACTTGAACTGGATTTATTTTTAGGGAGAAAATTCATATTGAACTAGTATTATAACTAGGACTTTAAAGATCCACTGTATGCTTTTGGGAGACTATATGCCCACAGATAGAATTAAGTAATGGCTACTTTAATATTGTAATATTGAATATTACAATATTAAATATGATAGTGAGCTTCAAATAATAAAGCAAGCTCTAAAAGATGTAATGATCAAGAAAAATAGTCCTCCTGCCTGGCAAGCGCAGGGCACTGAGTTCGATTCACAGTACCAGAAAAGATAGCTCTTCTAATGACTAAGAGTTGCCTTTTCCTGTATAATGGTTGATGTTTTTACAATTAGCATGTACTGTGCAACTTTTAAGATGTTATGTTAGCGTCAAACAAAACAGATATTGCCTGGACATGGAAATATAAATAAATATAGGGTGTCCACCAAAAAAAGTATATACACTTCAGCAGTTTGCTGTACTAGTAAATATCTTAAAGTGATTGGCCACCATTTTGAGCACCTTTTGTAATTGTAGAGGCCAAAAGTAGTCTCAATAAATTTCATATTAAAATACTTATACTGGGCCGGAGATTTAGCTCAGCGGTTTCGCCGCCTGCCTCGCAAGCACAAGAACCCGAGTTCGATCCCCGGTACCAAAAAAAAAAAAATATTTATACAAGTTTTTCTTTTCCTGTTGTATACATTTTTTTGGCGGTCTCTGTATATATAAGATACTTTGAAAATATAATTTGGGCACAAGACTAAATGTTAAGGTCAGTATTAGACAGGCTAAATGTTCTCTTATACAAATACAATTATCCTTTCAGTCCATATACTATACTTGGGATACTAAATGGATTCTGATTCTATTGAAATGGAAAAATAAAAGGCAAAAAAATTAAATAACTAAAAATTATATAAAGATTATTACATATCGGGGATTCTAGTTTATAAAATTATTCTAAAAATTTTACATTTGTCATTAATCTCTTACGTTTAAAAATTTTTAAATCTTTATTGGCCTAAAAGTTATCTAATGTACTCCCTTAATTATGTAAATCACAGTTATTTTAATGTAAATATAGGAGAAATTTAATTTATAACATAAAATTAAGTTTTGACAGTAAAATTTTATAGCATTTTGTTTTCTCAGTAAATCAAAGTATTTACTAAAACTAAGAATTTCAACATACATAAGTAGATTTTTTTCAGCCAAGTGTGGTTGCACACACCTATGATCCCAGCACTCCACAAGTCTGAGGCAGGAGGCAAGTTCGGGTCCCACCTGGGCAAATTAGCAAGACCCTGTCTGAAAATAACTTTTTTAAAAAAGGAGGGGCTAGGGATGTAGCTCAAGGGTAAAGCCCCTCTGCGTTTGATCCCCAGTACTGAAAAAAAAAACCTTTTTACTCCAAGCTACATCCAAAATGCTCTGTTTATATTTTTATTTTGTTTTGTTTTGTTTTGGAGGGTTTTTTGGTACCAGGGATCAAACTTAGGACTTTGCTCTTGCCAGGCAGGCGCAGCACCACTGAGCTATATCCCGGTTTTACAGAGGTTTATATTTGAAAGTGAATATTCACGTACTAACCATGATTCCCAGAAATGTGCTTTGTTCATATGATTGCCCATGAGAATAACCCACACACTCACAGGATCATTGGTCCTACACAAGTTTAGGATGCCAGAAATGAACACTGAGTTGGCATTTGCCAATTTAGCCTTCCAAAAGCTCAAGCTATAGCAGGGAAGCACATTGAATTTTTTTAATAGATTTGGAAATTTTTTTTGCTTTTGGTTTGTGGTGTTTATTTGTTTTTGAGACAGAGTCTTGCCATATAACTGCCCAGGCTGGCCTTGAGCTTATGACCCTCCTACCTCTATCTCCCAAATACTGTTCTGGGATGACAGGATGCACCACCACACCCAGCTAGATCTAATTTTTAAATATACATTTTACATTTATGACTCTGTCCTTTTCACTTAACATTGTGTCTTGAGTGATTCTTCCATGTGTTAATCTCTCTCTACTCCACTGAAACTGCTCTTCTAAGTAAATTTTTGCTAAATCTAATGCATAATTTATAATACTATTGATTACTCCCCTTTGTTTTTCAAAACTCAAGCTCCCTTGAAACTGTACTCTCTTACATTTTCTTCTGTCCCTGGCCTCTTCCTGCCAGGGTCCTTTGTAGTCCCCTACTGTTTACCTGTCAGTTGTTGGCATCCCTTAGAGTTGTCTGGAGCCTCCACATACTCTGCTTGAGTGATCTCATCCGGCCCTGTGACCTTAGTGAAGGTTGGTGTGCTCCCTTGCCTTCTACATGCCCACTGTTTATTGGACATCATGATTTAGATATATCTCATCTCAACCATGAACAGCTTCCAAATTTAACTTTCTTCCAACACTAGCATTTTCTGTGAATCTTTTGTCGCTCCAGTCAAAAGTTTAGGAGTAACCATAGATTTATCTTTACCCATCCCACTTTATCAAGGTTTCTAAGTCCTATCAGTTCTACCTTTTAGAATCTCCTTTTCTATTGATCCCCTTGCCATTACTGTAGTAAAGCCACTTTCACCTCTCTGCTACAGCTGGCTAAGGGGCAGTCACTTCTGCTGTCCCTGCCTCAACCATGTTCCCCTGTAGCCCATTCTTCATGTCATCACCAAAAGTAAACTAATCATAGGACTCATCAGCTTAAACTCCTACATTGGCCTCCCAGTCAGGTTAAGATAGGACCAGAGATTTCCAGCATTCACCATGGTCTCCTTCACTTAGTCCTAAAACATTCTGTTTTCAAGAAAGCTCCTACCCCATTCTGAGTGCTTTGGCTACCTTTCTACTGTCCTACCTCTCCTTTGACTGTTCCTACTCATTCTTCAAGGCTCACCTTGCATTTGTGAGAGAAGCTTTCTCCACCCTATTTTCTCCATCCCCTTGGGTGTCCCATCATATCCAGTAACTTAGTCTCCCATAGTGCTGTTGTACTGTAATCTCCCTACTTTGTATCCTCAGAGCCTAGCACATTAGGCTCATAGCAGAGGCTAGCACATTAATTATTCATAGTCATTCCTAGCCATCCTTGTGTCTTTAATCATTATCCCTTGACAACACATTTAAATTGAACCTAGTTTTTGATATTATAAATAGTACTGCAAATTTAGTGTTACAAATTGTGCTTGCTGTTTCTTTTCCTGTATTAATTTTAAGCACTTAAATGTCTTGTTTCAAACTAAATTTCACATGTGAATATGTGTGTGTCAGGTGTTTTCTTGTTTTGTTTGGTTTTGTTTTTCAAGCCTCCAACACACTGTGTAGCCCAGGCTGGACTCAAACTTAGTGGTCCTTCTGCCTCAGCCTTCTGAGTTCTGGAGTACAGGTGTTCTGTGGCACCCAGCCTGTATCTTAGGTTTTGTTGTATTCTATTCTTGTTGATCCTTGTACTGTTAATGTTCAAGTATATATTTTCATTTAAAAATAAATTACTAGAATGTTAGCTGCATAGGACAGTGTGTGTTGTCATCTTCGTGGTTAATGCAGTGATGTGTCTAATTCACAAGGTTAATACTTATTTAATGTTTCTGAGAAATCCCTGGTTTTGTACAAGTTTAGAGAATTAACATATACAGTAAAACAGCTGTATAAAAAATTCAGATGGACTTTCATAATTTAACCACATGAGGGCAGTAGAAATACAAATTTGTTTTCATTCAGCTTTTATTCATTTCAGGTAATTCACAGACTCTTAGTGCCAAACATAATCTAACTACTTTTTCTAGGTTTTTCTTTTGCTTATTTTTTTAAAAAGAAAATATGATTAAAATTAAGGAAAATCTTAAGCAAAGCATTAAGCATAATTGTTTTAACCATTATGTACTTGGCAACTAAATTCTTTTAAATTGCTTTGAAGAAAATTGTGAGGGGGGGTGACTTTTCATGATATCGAATGTTTTGTTTTGAAGGGCTCTCTAAATACATACAGATTCTGCGATAATGTGTGGACTTTTGTATTGAACGATGTTGAATTCAGAGAGGTGACAGAACTTATTAAAGTGGATAAAGTGAAAATTGTAGCGTGCGATGGTAAAAGTAAGTGTTTGCCTAATTACTGTGAAAGCAAAGCCACTTGAGTCTTGTTTTTATGAGTCTTTAGAAAATCATCTATCTGAAAAGCCTGCAGGGGGAAATGGCCAGATGGTCAGTCATCAGAGGTCTGGCTTCTCTTCAGCTCCATTCTGAATTCCAGGGCTCAGTCCTCTTACTGACTTTAGGTGTATACATGTTTCAGACAACGCATAGAGTATTTACAGATTGGATTTACATGGAAAAGAAAATAAGCAACTTAACGTTTTCCTTCCCTGTTTAAGATTCTGTGTTCTGGGTACTCATACATTTGGTATTTTAAAGCACATTTAAATTAACCATAAGAGCTTTGCAGTTGTGATGGTAACTATCCATTCCTCTAATCTGTGACATCTGCACAGACCGGGGAACTTGTTCAGGTCCTTAAATATTTCAAAAGTCATACTTCTCTGCTTTCGGTTACATAATTAATTTCCTTTTTCTTGACTATATTTTAAATATGTGCTTACTTTTACTTTGCAATCTAAACCATGTTTTTGAGGCAGCTATTCCTGATACTAAGTAGAAAAGACTCGCTGTCTAAGAAAGAAAGTCTTAAGAAGCAAGAGAAAAAGAAATGTAGAAATTAATATCCCTATTTGTTGGATAATGGGTTGGATTTGTTTGTCTTCTATTTTTTTGGATTTCAAAAGAAATATCTAACATCGAAGCATACAGAAGAAAAATATCATCTATAACACCACCAGAAGATTAAACTTACTGCTTTTTTTTTTTTTTTTTTTTTGGTACCAGGTATCAAACTCGGGTCCTTGCACTTGTGGGGCAGGTGGTGGAACCACTGAGCTAAATCCCCGGCCCTCATGAATCTTTTTTACAGTCATGCATGTATCATGTAGACAAATTTGTAAATTTTTTTTTTTTGCACAAATTAACTATATTCTTACATCTGATTTCTAATGGCTGCATAAAATTCTACCTTCACCCGTTTTTTAAGAAATAGTCTCTTCCAGGTCTCAGAAAGTGTATGAAACTAGCAGCATAACATTGACTTGACAAGTTCAGGAGTCATTAGATATTTAAGATCTTTTTTTGTTGCTAGAAATAACACAATTATATTTGAGTCTTTTTCTTTCTTTTAATTCCTGTAGAGGTGGTGCAGTTTCCTAAATCACAAGACAGTAACATTTCTGTATCTGAAGTGATGTGTAATCTTTTCTTGTAGTTTAAGCTGAGATCTTCAAAACCCTTAGGTTTTAAAATTTTTACTGGACTGTAGAATTTAGACATCATTTATAATTCCTAAACCTCTGTCAGAATGAGTTGATGTCCACCACAGCTCGTCAGAGTGTTTTTTTCTGTAATGAAAATGTTCAGTGTCTGCATTATCCAGTAATCATGCCTGGCTGTTGAGTACATGAAATGTTACTAGGGCTACTGAAAAACTTAATGTTTTAATTTTATTAGCTAGTCTGAATTAATTTCAATGTAAATAGTCACATATGGCTACCATTTCTGTCAGCATAAGATGTAGACAGGTAAAATGTCAGTTTCAGTTATTTGAACCATAGCTAAGAAATGAAAGAGTAAAGGTGTCTGAGTAAACATAATTCCAGAGTCCATATATCATTACGCATTTTACCTACAGGAGCTTCTGTCTGGTGGTTCTTAGTGTGTTACTGTTACTAAAAGATCCAAAATTGTTTTTCTAAACTTCAGTGCATGACAAGTAGCAGATCATCCTTAGCTATTTCAGTGGCACCTAAGGAGCTTCCCTCACAGCAAAGTTTAGGAATTGAATGTCTACCAAAATATTGAATACTTCAGAAGAGCTTAGAGGCCAGGGATGTAGTTCAGTGGCACCGCGCCTGCCTGGCAAGTGCAAGGTCCTGAGTTCAATCCCCGGTACCAAAAAAAAGAGCTTAGATTCTATTCCATTTTCCCTGTATCAGAAAAGGATGCAGTGTTGAAATGTTTTTCCCAAAGTTAAAATAGTTTGGCATTTATAGGTACAGCTAAGTTTAAATAATGAAGAAAATTCCTCAACGATAACAGATAAATGAGGTGCTGCTGTAAAGTAAGTCCATTTTATTCTGAAATATGGTAAGGTTGAATTCCTAATACAGAAGCAGAGAAAAATGATAATAGCTAGAATTTGTTTTATCAGGAAGACAAGAGAGGACCTGAAAAAATATGGATATAAAATGTTCATGTGAGTCAGATGTAGTAGTGTGGGTTTTCCCTAACTTAAACACTGAGAGCCAAGTGCTGTCTTTATCTCAGCCTTAAAAGGAACATCGTTGATGTCAGGGCATCACTGTTGTCAGCTTCCCACCTCAACCTTGTCTCCACCGTTATTTCTTTTTTATATTCTTATTTACATTTAAAGTAAGTTACTCCTTGCATTTACTCTTTCTCTCCTGTTTCCTAGATACTGGCTCCAATACTACAGAATGAATAGAAAAAAAAATGGCTTTTTGATGCCATCTCCTGTTATTCATCGCTTTTTGAAGAGAAGCATAGAAGAGACTTTTTTTTAATTTATTCTAGCATTGCAGAAATGACTACACTGTGTTATACTATCAGAGAATTCTGGCAGAAAAATGCTTATAACTCTATCCTCTTATATTACCTTTATTACAAAGCATGAAGAAACATAATTTTTTTCTTAATGACAAATCAAAGTTGTCACCCTCCTGAGAACACTCTTTAATAAACTTATTTTAAACCTCAGTGTGAGTAATAACTGATGGAGCTGTTAAGCAGATGATATAAAATGTTAAATAAGCATTTCAAAAGAGAACCATATTCCTTGCAAAGGAACTTAGAAAACACGTTCATTTGAACAAAGTTATGTTAAAATGGGTATGGTGGTCCACACCTGTGACCCCAGCACTCTGGGAGGCTGAGACAGGAGGATTACAAGTTCGAGCTTAACCTGGACTATGTAGCAATTCAGCAAGATCCTGTCTCTAAAAGGGCTGGAGAAGCAGCTCAGGACAAAGGGCCTGAGTTTCTCAGTACTACAAAATAGAAAGTCATGTCAGTTTCATCAGTTGTAAGTTTTGTCTGATGAAAAATACTAAGTTACCAAAGGCCACTTGTAAGAAATTTTCTTAATTAGTGTCAGTCAAAATTCAGGCCTTATTGTGGAGGTTCAAAATATTGGTTAGGAGACAAGTATGTTGGTAGTAAAATTACTGTAGGCCTAAAAATTATAACCTGTTTCTTGAGTAAGTCATGCTTTAGACTTTCCTTTTAACTATAACCAAAATCTTACTGAAAGGGTAGGGCTAGATTTATAAGCTTGTTTGGAAACGTGAAATTCTGTACATGATTGCAGTTGATTGTGCTTGCCAGAGAGAAGCAGCATATTAACCTGCGGTGACGGGGTTGGCCTGCTAATTGGAATGGTGATTGATGCCATTCTCTGGGTGCCCCGGCAGCTGTAACCCCAAGCATGTCAGGTTGGGCCTTGGCTCCCGTATTAGTTAACTTTGCTGTCCTTGCAGCCGTGTGCACGCACACACATCTGTGTCACCTGCTCCTGTGATCTCTTCCTGTCCTTCACTACCAGCTGTCACACTCTACTGCAGTTAAGCTCAAAAAAGAAATAGAACTAAGATTTTTGTTTGGTTATTCTGTTTCCTCTGCTTTTCACACCTTTCCTGTCAGAATCAAAATCCTACCCATCTTTCATAGCTAAACCCAGTTGTAGCTCAGTGGAACCCATTTTGACCTCTTCCCCTTTGGCCTCTCAGAGTCATTTAAATACGTGAAGAAACACAATAAAGAGCAAAAAGAATATAAATCTTTTGGAGAATAATAAATATTTCTCCCAAAGGAAGACAAGAGATCACTCCGGTATGTATTGAGTTTTTATTTTATATTGCAGCCAGCTTTTGAATAGCATTAGCCAAGTAAAACTCATTCATAAATCTTAATATATTAAGTTTTTGTTATATGCTAGGCCCGTGGACTAAATATAACAGTAGAACTGTAAGGTTCAGCTCAACCCAGACTTTCCCTTTAAATACAGTTGTGTTCTATGAAGCAAGCTGTACTCAAAAGCTTGTGGCATTAGAGGCCATCTCTGCAACAGGGCAGGTTTTTATTTCAGGCTGATTGAACTTGGGTCAGTTGTGCTCAGGTACTAGACTACTCTTAAACAGGTCACTGCTGTGAGATGCCTAGGTATGTAAATACTACATTTCCTCAGTCAAAATTGGTTCTCGTATTTAGTATTAGCCATCATATACATCTCTGCTTGGGGGCAGGAATGCAGAAGTCAAAGCCTGACAAGTCCTCTATCAGTTGTAATTATTTGCATATGCAGCACATCCTATCACTAACACTTGTATTGTGTGTCTTCTAATCTTCTTATAGTATTATTCACACTTTATTGGAATTACAAAAAAGTGTCACAGCAAGAGCTTATACCATTTCATGCTCTCCAAGCCATGGGCACCAGGATTTAAGGGTAGTTGCGTGTTAATGTGCAAGAGGAGAATAACCTTCTGTGAGAACCAAGGCTGGGCTTTTGTGATAATGGATAGTCCTCTAGATATACAGCTCCATGCTCTTCCCCCCTCCAACCCCCGGTACCAGAATTCAAACCTGGGTCCTTGCTTTCGAGGCAGGTGGCGGAGCCACTGAGCTAAATTCCCGGCCCTCTTTTTTTTTTTTTTTTTAAACAGGGTCTCACTGTGTAGTTCAGGTTGGCCTTGAACTGCAGCGATCATCCTGTAACAGTCTCCCACGTGCTGGGGTCACAGGTGTGAGCCACACAAAAGTAGACAAAGAATAGCTTCTTTCCTGGGTTTAATGTCAGATGATTGGTTAGCTTGTTTATTATGATGTACTTCCAGCTGGTTTTGGGAGTGTATGTATGAAATGATGTATATACATATATATGTTGGGATTTTATGATAAGCAGATGTATATGAAACAACTAGGGAAGGAATCCAGCATAGTTGTGAAATTTGGATGCAGTGAAAGCAGAGTCCATGGTAAAGGGAAGTGAAAACTATTTGATTTTTATAGAATGAGAGCAGATTACAGGAGGTCTTGACAGCTGGGCAGGAGAATTCTTAGGAGGTCTTTGTGTGTGTGTGTGTGTGTGTGTGAGAGTGTGTGTGAGATACCGGGGATCAAACTCGACCTTGCGCTTGCCAGGCAGGCACAGTGCCACTGAGCTATATCCCCAGCCCTTTTAGGAGGTCTTTAAAAATATTCAAGGATGACAGACATGAAACAAAGCTGAAATATGCAAGAAGGATAAAAGTATTCAGGCAGGAGTTACAATTTGCCTGGCTTAGGAGGGTAATTATGGGAATGAGAACTCTAAATCAAGAAAATTTCCTTGATGGCTGGGGATTTAGCTCAGTGGCAGTGCACCTGCCTTGAATGCAAGGTCCTGAGTTCGATCCCCAGTACCAGAAAAAAAAAATTTCCTTTAAAAATCGACAACAGATTGGTAAGGAACATAAGAGTATTTGCCAGGACCTACTGGCCAGGATGCCAACTCATGGTCACAAGATAGAGGGTCTTAGATGAGGAACTTTCAAGGCTGGATAGAATGCAAACATGGATAAGTTCATGAATAAGAAAATTAAGAGCCAGGGCCGGGGATTTAGCTCAGTGGTTTCACTGCCTGCTGCACAAGCACAAGGATGCGAGTTCGATCTCCAGTACCAAAAAAAAAAAAAAGAAAGAAAATTAAGAGCCAAATAAGGGTCTGCTTTTCTCAGACCAAAAATTCAGTCAGGAGGAAAGCAAAGTATAAATCTCAAAAGCCTAGAATACATGAAAATACAAGCTGTCTTCTATACTATGGCTAATTATTTATGCATCTCTTAAGTTCCTGCCACTACATACCTAGGAGCATTCTATGGAACTGAGTGAGAACACAAGAGATTAATGTCAGTATTATTAATTTAACCAGTAAAAATTTCTTTTTTTTTTTCTTGGTACCGAGGATCAAGCTCAGGATCTTCCGCTTGCCAGTCAGACGCAGAGCCACTGAGCTAAATCCCGGGCACTCATATATATATATATATATATATTATTGGTACATTGTAGGTATACAACACAATTACATTTCTCATTGGGAATTGTACCTTTACATAATGCATCTTGGTTCTTATTTTTACTATCATATATTTTAAATCTCTAGTTCTGTTTGGCTGACTGAAAACTATAAACTGATACCAAAGAAGCTTTAATTCCAAACAGGATAGCCCCTGTTCATTTGCCTATTTTGAAATTTACATACAGTAGACAAATCTCATATAAAAATATGTGTACTCTCTCCCAAAAGACATGAAGTCCCAACCATCACTGTGAAAATTTTCAGATGATGTTCACTCCTGTTTTCAATAAGTCTTACCCTTATCCCTGGTATGTTCTGTAACAGTCACCACCAAAGCTTTCAGATACAGTAACAGAAGGGCAGGGTTCAGTGGTACATGCCTGTAACTCCAGCTGCTCTGAAAGCTGAAGCGGGAAGATCACAGCTTTGAGGCTAGTGTGAGCAAGATGGTGAGAACTTGGCTTAAGACAAAAAATAGTGGAAAAGGGAAATGATTAACATGCAAAAAATACGTATGTAAGGAAAAAAACATTGGCACAATCTTCATTTTTATAAATCAGCTTTCTTTTACCCCTTAGCATTTTTCCCTTGCTTTTGGTCAGCACCTTTTGTTGACTGTGGTTCCTTACCTGCTGGGGGACCCTAAATACTTCCTGAAGGGTCTGCGACCTCATATAGTTTTTCTGCTGTTAGTGGGTTTCTGTGTGTCACATTCTATTCTACTACTGAGGCTGCAGGCACTAAGAAGCACTCCAGAGTTTCCCCCAGCCCTGTTGATGACCACCTGTCATTTTCCATTGGTTCAGCAGCACAAGAGCCATAAATGCCCAAATGGGAGTTTCCAGTTCAATGGGACCATTGTTGGGACCTAAAATCTCGACCTAACATCTATAAACTACTAGAGAACAATGCCGCAAGCACAAGAAATCTGTGATTGGGTAGTAATATTGAGACAAGTCATTCTCTCCTTTGATTCCTGGACCATTTGATTCAGTGACCAACCCATGAACAGAGCACCTCTTATGCCCAAATTTTGACGTATAAATAACCACTCTAAAAAATAAAGCTCTTTAGGAAGAATGATTAAGGTAAGGATGAGAGCTATAAGCCTGGACAGTTTCTTGTATCAGAATGTACACAGTTATCACAGCTTACTGGGGTCAAGAGGACACCAGTGCCAACTTTTTTTTTTTTTTTTTTGGTACCGGGGTTCGAACTCAGGTCCTTGCACGTGCGAGGCAGGCGACGGAACCACTGGGCTAAATCCCCGGACCACCAGTGCCAACTTTTAAAAGGCTCTCAAGAGGATCTCAGCCGTAGTGGACTGACAATCTGATCAAGCTTCTGGATCTAAGTATTTCTTTACAAGAAATAGTGGGGATGGAGGAAAGTGTTGAATGCTACTGCTAGGATGCTGTCAGCAGAATTAAAATAGGCCAGCCTGAATTACATGGTGAGACCCTACCTCAAAAACAAAACAATAAAATATGGGAGACTATCGAGATAAAAGATTTAATTCAGCAAATAGTCAAAAACAAAACAAAAAAAGGAGGAATCAGATTTATCAATCCCATGGGTCCTGATTCAAATAACCCAACTGCAAAACAATTATGATGCAATGGAGGAAATTAAAACTGATGTAGGGCCGGGGATTTAGCTCAGTGGTTTCACCGCCAGCTGCGCAAGCACAAGGACCCGAGTTCAATCCCCAGTACCAAAAAAACCAAAACAAAATAAAACTGATGTAGTGTTTGATAGAATCAAGGAGTCATTTTAAGCATGGTAATTTGTGCTTAGAAATGTTATTAATTTCCTATCTTAATTGAAATATTGAGAAATGAAATAGTATGATACTTAAGATTTATTTCAAAATTGTTCACTTGAGGCTGGGAGTTTAGTGAGGAGTACAGGTAAAACAGTGGTCAGTGGTAGTTGGGAGTTTCATTGTTTCATTCTCTACTTTCATATTCTTGAAGATGTCCATATTAAAGGTGTTTTTTAAATATCTTCTATAGTTCTCATTGCTCACAGATGAATCCCAAGCTCCTTGTAGAAGCAGAACATAGTTTCATGCAACCTGACCATCTTCCAGGCCCGTTGCCATCATCGCCACCTGCCTGTGCCCAGCTGCCTCACCTTTAGTGACAGGGAGCCAGCTTCAGTTCCCTGAACACATCATGCATCTTCTCACATTCAACAATCCCATTTGCCCACCTGGGAAACTCTTCAGGACTTTTATTATTTGGTGAATTCCTTCATGGCCCAGTTCAGCTGTCATTTTCTGCAGGCCTCTTAATAGACTCCATGAAATGGAACAAATGGCTCACATCAGAGCAATCCCAACATATCATGGACATGACCCTCTGCTGGGCTTCTCTATCATTTACACCATCATCCCCTCCCCTCCTACCTTGCCCAGGCTAGATGGCTTGGGCCATACTCCTGATCAGTCTGTTCCACATATTGGCAGCTCCCTTGCCCTTCTGTCATGTTTCCTGGGACAAACCCCAGCCCTGGGTAAACCCTATTCTGCCTATTCTTTGCCTGCACCATGCAGCTGAATGTGCAAACACTTTCTCTCATGTCATTGGGTCATTCAGGCTGCCTGATGTCCTATTTTATTTCCCTGGCCTAGGTTCTTTTTAAATTTTCAACCTGAAGCAATTATTTATACCTTCTTTTTCCAAACCTCCAATATCTCCTCTCCTATCATCAGTCTCATAAAATCATCTTGCTCTCTTTCACTGAAAAAATAAACATATTCAAAGGAGAAGTTCCAAATGGCTAATAAGCATATGAAAACCCACTTGACATCGTTAGTCATCTGAGTGATGTAAATTAAAGCCTCAATCTGATACCACCATCAGCCACTATTATGGTTAAAATGACAAAAGCAGATAGTATTAGCAAGGAGATGAAGCAAATGTAACTCCCACATATTGCTAGTGGGAGTGTAAATTGGTAGATCATTTTGTAAAACTACATGACAGTATTCACTAAAGATGAACATATGTACACGTTATAACCCAGCAATTTCACTCCTACATACACACCCAACTGAAATCTATACATATGTTCACTAAAATACATGTTCAAGAAGGTTCCTAGGAACACAATTTATAACAGATAAAAGCCAGATACAACACAAACATTCAGCAACAATAAGAGTAGGTAAACTGCAATGTATTCATTCACATAATGGAATATTATACAGCAATGAGAATCTTTGAAGTACTGTTACACACAGCATAAGTGAATGTCAAAAACAGAATTTTGTGTTTATGGAGACATAAAAGACAGCATAGTATTTATACCAAAGTAAAAAAAAAAAAATGTTAGAAGTTAAGACAGTTACCTTTGCAGCAGCTTGGGAAGTAACTAGAAAGGGTCACATGCAGCACGCTGGACTGCTGGTAATGTTTCCTGATCTGGGTTCTAGTTGCATAGATGTGCTCACTGTAAAACTTCTTGATATATATTTGGGATGTTTGTACTTTTCATATCCATACTATTCTTCAGATAAGATGTCCATTAAAAAGAAAGAAAACCACAAATTCCACCACTGCCCCTTCCCATCCGTCTACAGCTGAGCTCATCCATGCTGCTCTGACAAACTGTCCCTGCTTCCAGTGAAGACGGCTTTCTTATGTACAACACAATCAGCCCTCTTCTTTACAGGGATGTGGCTCTCATATTCTCATGTCTTCCTCTGAGAAGCTATTTCCCGTTAATCAACAAATACTACTTTTATAATTTTTCAGACGACTTTCTCTTGACCTTTAGTTACTATTTATTTCTCCTCTTAGCTTAAAGGAAAACCTAATGGTTTATCAGTGCTCACTGCACTGTTTTGTTCTGACATTCTGTCTGAATCACCTCCACCCTCCTCAGAAACTGACCTTGTCAAGGCCCCACTACACTGCTCAATCTAGTGGCCACTTTCTCATCCTCGTCTTCCCTGATTCTCAGCAGGTTTTAGGGCCATCCACACCCCCTTCCTAGAACCACCCTCCTCCTGGCATCCAGTGCACTACATCTCCAGCTGTCCTCCTACCACACCACTGCTCCTTTGCAAACGGTCAGTTCCTCATCTCCCTGACCTCCACGCTTTAGCTGACACCAGAACTCTTCAGGGCCCCTTTGCTGTGTACACTCGTTTGAGGCTCTGCTGTGGCTAGGATATGGCTTGAATGTGTCCCCCAAAAGTGTGTTGAAGTGTGGTCCCATGTGGTGATGTGAGAGGAAATTTGCCAAGCAGTGCCTTGTGGGAAGTCAGGAAACAGCCCTCACAATGAGGACTGAATGTTTCTTGTGGGCCTCTGCTGCTCTCATGAGAAGGTTGTAAGACTGACCTCTCCTGTCTCGCTGGCTTCTGTTCTCTCCATGAGATTGCTTCTTCTCATGCCCATTCCTGCTATGATGCCATCCCTGATGCAGCGATGTACCCAAAGGGGCCCTCAGATCAGATGTTAATTTAAGAAGAGGAAATCAGCAGGACCACCCTGTCTTGGACTTTTAGCCACCAAAACACATCCATCTCTTTAGCATCTCTACCTAGATGTCTAATGGACAGGTCCAGTTTTCAAAATCAAACTCCCAATCTTTCCCTAAAAACCTATTCTTTTAGAAGATTCCCATTTTGTTAATGACAATTCCATCATTTTATAGGACAAACCCCTTGGAGTTATTCTTGACTCTTCCTGGCCTATTTTTATTTTTATTTTTTTGAGACAGGGGCCTGCTAAGGTGCCCAGGCTGAGCTTGAATTTGCAGTCCTCCTGCCTCAGTCTCCCAGAGTGCGGGATTATAAACTTGGGCCACCACATTTGGCTCTGATGCACCCTTGGGCTGACTCTGGCTGTTGTGTTAAGAAGTCTGGCGATAATCCAGCCACTAACCATAGGGGCTTAGCCTAAGAGGAATAGCAGTAGAAGTTGTGAAAATGGTCGGATTCTGAAAACACTTTTGAAGGTTTAATTTGAAGATTTTTCTGGCAGATTGGGATTGTTTATGGGAGGGAGAGAGGGAGGGAGAGAGGGAGGGAAGGTGATGTCTGGTAAACAGTAAAAGCTCAACTCATATTTGTGGAAAGAATGAATTATTTCTTTGCTTATCAGTACACCAAACTTAATAAAGGCAAGGCCCGGGGGATTTAGCTCAGTGGTTCTGGCGCCTGCAGCTCAAGCGCAAGGTCCTGAGTTTGATCCCCGGTATCAAAAAAAAAAAAAAAAA
>NW_004624781.1:12519391-12571443 GCF_000247695.1 Heterocephalus glaber
CGCCGCCTGCAGCTCAAGCGCAAGGTCCTGAGTTTGATCCCCGGTATCAAAAAAAAAAAAAAAAACAATGAATACATAAAGGCAAGAGCCATATCTTACTAATCTTTGTAATAAATGGTAGACTAAATGGAAGAAATAGGAATAGCGCTTTGTATCAACTGAGGTGCTTAAGGCAGGCAAAGTATTCATTAGTCTCTCCATTTTTAATCAAAATACTTGACCTCTCCAACTAAATTATGTTACATGTCCCCAAACAAGTTATCGACTGTCTTGTTCCTCTTTAGAAAAAAAACAAAATCCTCACGGCTATAGTTGGGCTTTGTAGTACACCACTGCGGGGCCCTGGGTTTGATCCCTTGCACTGAAAAAAAAAATCACTCAACCAAGAGAAGTACAACAAGCAGGGCGTGCAGAAAAAATAGTTATTAAAACAATGCTCAATAGTTCATAATAAAAAATAAAGAGGAAATTAAACCTCAAGAGGTAATACAAACAGCTGCTCAATTCATTAGTAAGGTTTTTCCTTTCCTGAGAAAGGTTAAAGAATCAGATAAGACTCCGTGGAAGGAACAGTCAGCAGATGCGTTGGTTTAACTGTATGAATTCATTGAACATGGGAGGAATCTGAGCCTTATGAGATGACCTTATGTTATTAAAGAACCCTTCCTATTCTCCTGAATATATTTCTAGAGAAAAGTTCAATGCTTGAAAAATTCCAGTTAACTTATTCCCCAAAAATGACAAGTTCACAAGCTGTTCTTTGAAGTTTATTTATATGAAAAGTTATAACTTACTGTCCATGAAAGCTGTTAGAGCCTGATGATTATGAGGCCAAAGGCCTGGATTCTTTTCTCAGAACGCCGTCCGCATCAGGCACCTCTGTGGTAGGGCTGGAGCAGAGTCAGTGTTACACTGTAGGTGAGTTGGCAGTGACCATGACCGAGATCAATGGAGAACACAATGTTTAAAAAAAAGGAAATCACAGAACTTATGCATAGGAAATTCACGGAGTCACACATAGTAACTCTCAGGGGCACGTCGGCTGCAGAAGAAGTAGATTGTTGATTGAGAGAAAACTTGATGGACTGAATGACAATCAGAAATGAGGAAATAGTGTGCTAGGAGAGCGAGCTGAAGCACCCGGGCCGGGGCGTCGTGAACTTCGGCCGAACATCCTGATCACCGGTTAGCGCCGCTGGCCGGGCGGGGTTGCCGAGTGCTCTGGGGACTCGGCCGGCCGCCGAGGTACACCAGGAGTTGGAAAAACCACACTAGGCAAAGCACTTGCATCCAGATCAGGACTAAAGTACATTAATGTGGGTGATGTAGCTCGAGAAGGGGTGTTATACAACGGGTACGATGAAGAGCATGAGTGTCCCATTTTAGATGAAGAAAAAGTAGTTGATGAGTTAGAGAACCAAATGGCAGATGGTGGAGTTATTGTTGACTACCATGGTTGGGATTTCTTTCCTGAACGATGGTTTCATGCAGTTTTTGTGTTGAGAACAGATAACAGTATATTGTACAAAAAGACTTGAAACAAGAGGTTATAATGAGAAGAAACTAGAAGATAATATTGAGTGTGAGATTTTTCACGTTATTTATGAAGAGGCCATGTTATCATACAAGGAAGATACTGTGCACCAGCTGCCCAGCAATACGCCTGAAGAGCTAGAGGACAACATAAACCAGATCTTGAGATGAACTGAGCCATGGGTCAAAGGTCACAACCTGTGCCTGATCACCTGGTGGTGCCTCTTTGCCCACCGTCTAGACACGGGCTCCAAGTATCTGTAAAAACCAAAACTATGTGGAAGGCCCAGCAGGTATTTTTATGCCTGGGTTTCTTTTTCTCCATGAGAAAGTTAAACAATCACAAATATAATGAATACAATTATTATTAAGCATTTAAAATACCCATCAGTTGCTAAACAATAAATCTGATCAAATGGGTAAAAAAAAAAAAAAAAGAAATGAGGAAACACATGAACAACTCACGCCATGTCAATAGGAACATCGTCCAAATTACCCAGATTAACTTGTACACAAATCACTTTTCAGAACAGATGGTACGTGAACTAAAGCTGTGCTTTCCTTACTCAAAGGCCATTGTCTATAATTTTACAGCATCTCTCCCTCATTACAAAAGAGGATGAATAGGAGTCAACAATGATCTCTGGAGTTTCAGAAAGAAACCTGTTTCTCTGAGTAACATTTGGGAGTTGGGGAAGATATATGCATACATACATTGTCTCCCACCAGAAAACATGTAATATGGGGCATCACCACTAATGACTCTTTCCATTCACATAGTGAAATAAGGGAGTTTGGACTCAGTGGGCCTACATGTGGAACAGACATCCTGGTTTAGCTAGACAGTCCGAGTTTCTTTTCTTTTCTCAGTATAATTTTTTTTGGTACCAGGATTCGAACTCAGGACCTTGAGGTTGCAAGGCAGGCAGCGGCACCACTGAGCTAAATCCCCAGCCCTCGGTATAATTATTAACAGCATAGCCCCTTCCCCTTTTGAAACATGTTCCAGTTTGCTTAATAAATTATATTCTACTTTACCTAAATGGCTGTTTGGAACATTAAGCTTTGGCTGTGGAGCTAGTAAAATCAGCACCATAATTTTTCTAGAAGGACATGGGTGGTCAAACTGGTTAAATCACCTGCATTTTCCCTTACAGAAAAGTTATGAATCTGGCAATGCACACAAAATAAGGAGGGCTTTCAATAGTGAAAGAACCAGCTCTGTTCCTTTGCATTCTTTTGAATTTGCTATTCATACAGCTTGCCAGGACCACTTTGGATAATGGAAACTCTTTTGCCAGCCACTGGAGATTTTAAATGTCACCAAGAGCTATGAGAAAAAGTCTCACACATTTTATCTGTTTATACTATTCCTGGCTTATCAGACAAAACATAGAGGTAGGGCTTTGAATCAGGAGCTATTTATTTTTAAGTTAACAACACCAAAGGGAAGGCTCTTTCTTCCCATTTCCCCCCCACCAAGCCTAGAAGCATTAGGAATGTATCTCCACAGAGTTGAAAACCTGATACCAGGCACTCAGCTGAAATCCAGAGTCCTCTGCCTCCCTTACTCTCCCAAACAGCAGCAGTCCTCATTCTCTCTCTGAGAAAGTCAGCAGAGGAACTATTAGAGAGAGGGACTGGACAACATCCAGCTGCTGCCAGGGCAGCAATTTGCCAGCTAGCAGGTCTACTTACCCACACCCCAACTGCAGCACGGATTCCAGAGCCCTGGTCCCCCCACCCCATGTTGTCCCAGTAGGCTCCAACGTTTGCACATGTTCCAGCCCCACAGGCAGCACTCCTCTGCAGTGTACCTCACAGTCCAGTCCCATACATGGCCTTATAGCGTAGATACTCTTCTAGGCACTGAAGAACATTATCATCCACCTTTGGATCAAACTTGTTGGCCAACAGGTGATGGTTCTGCAGCATCCAATGCAGGTCCCCAGCCCCATAAATACAGACGGCACGCTGGTGGATTCCAGAGCAAGGGCCGTAAGGTGCCCCTTTGCTGACATCTCCCTCATGTTGCTGCCACTTGACCAGCCTGGCAATAGAGGTCATATCTGAGATGTCATACTTGTGATGCAAGGGAGAAGAGCCAGGCATCCAAATGGCACGCTGAAGGGTGGCCCAGAGATGTTCATCAGGACTGTAGGTGTCTTTTACCCATTCAATCAGTTGTTGGGATTTGGGGTTATTTAAGACATGATGAACGAAGTCTCGAGAAGCCACAATATAGGCATTGCCGGTGAACATGGTTACGTTATTGGGAGGAGGATCCTTCCTCTTGTTGGTTTTGTACAATGTGTTCTTCACCACATAGTGATATTTCCAGCGGAGTTTTTTGTATTCACTAGGTATTTCTGACTCCATACTGTTCTTCCCATTCAACATCTTAAGGGCCCGGACCATCTCAGCATTGGTCTTTATAGGAAAGTCTGTCCCACAGGTATTCAGTAAGTATTTCCAAGGCACCGAGCTCTGCAGCAAGTCCTCCATACAGTTCAGGTCGGCTTGCACCCTGGACCAGGAAGCATAAACCACTGGAACCAGCTTGCTGGCTATGAAGACATTTGGAAAGCATGAAGCAATCGCCCCAACTGCCTCTTTGAACGCTTCTGGAGACTTCTCGTCCACGTGGATACAGTATATATTCTGAGGGGCATACACAGCTCGAAGCAGCCTCTCAAAGTTTTCAATTTTCTCATGAACCACCATGGAGTATGCAATAGGGAAGTCTAACTCTTCTCTGCTCGTCGAGAAATGCAGGAACCTCCTTTGGGCCTTAAATTCCTCACAGTCTCTGGTCATAGTGATATAGTCAGCATCTGAGAAAGGCTGCCGATTCTTCTTGACCTCCAAGTTATTCAGAACAGCCTGGATCACTGCTTCCTGGTCCCCTCTGGTGACCCCCGAACAGTTGATGGACCTCTTTGCTGGCAGCCTCAAGGATTCGTACAAGATATTCCTACAGTACTGGGTGAGAAGTTCCTTGGAGTCCAAATACAGCTGATCAAAATCACACTTCAGTCTGAGAGAAAGTCTCAAAGCAACAATGGCCAGCACCATGTAACAGCCCAGGACCCACACGTGATAATTCCGTCTGAGTTTCTTCCATGTAATCATCTTCATAGAACAGGAGACCAGTGCACACGGGGAGCAGATGGGGGACAGACTCCTTGGATGGAACAAAATGCCTCCAGTTACAAACTAACCATGCACACATTCATGGGAATGTCAACTTCAACTCGGAACTGATAGCAAACTAGGTATTTCTGCTCTACACAAACATCCTCAACAAAGACCTGCCTGGGAGATTTTCACACCTGGCTTCCTATTGGAGCTCTATAACCTGACCCTGCAAAGTAGCTGACCACACTGGATCAGGATCCGGCTCCACCTCCACATCAGGAACAGACAGGGAACCAGCTGAACACTTGCTGACGTTAAGGTGTAATTAGAGAAGTCCCCACCCTTCATTGCTTAATTCTTGCTCCAACCCCTACAGCCCTAGAACGGAGCTCTTATCTGGAGTCTCCAGCTCTTAGTGAGTTTGGAGATAAAATCCATGAAATTCAGACTTGGCACCAATTCTAGAAGTCTAAAAGTCCTTTTAAAAGCACAACTACAGGCTAGGGGTGTGGTTCAGTGCTAGAATTTTCGTCTAATATGCAGAAGGTCCTGAATTCAATCCCTAGCAACCATAAAAAAAGCAAGAATTTTTTTTTGGAGGGGGGGGCGGGAATCGAACTCAGGTCCTCGCACTTGTGAGGCAGGCAGTGGAACCGCTGAGTTAAATCCCCGGCCACAAAAGCAAGATTTTTTAAAAAAGGAAACGTACATTTCTTGCTTCTATTTGGCAATTTATATATTAAGAGCATATTTATATATGCTTTTCAACACATATAATTCAATAGCCACATGTGGTGTCTAGGCAACCTTTTTTAAAAGTGTCCTTAAAGAAGTACAAATGAAGCCAGGCCCAAGGGTGCATGCCTGTAATTTCAGCAACTTGGGAGGCTGAGGCAGGAGCACCTCAAGTTCAAGGCCAACCTTGGCAACTTACGAAGACTTTGTCTCAAAATAAAATTTAAAAAGGGACTGGGGATGTAGCCCAGTAGTAGAGTGATTTCCTACCTTGCATGTGACCCTGAATTCAATCCCCAGCCCTGAAAAAAAAAAAGGACAAAGTTGATATTATCCATAAAATGCACTATAAGCATTGACATACTCCATCAAATTTAAAATATATCTCCACTCAGGGACAAATAACTGTGTGTACAATATTTCATGAGTGCCTTCTATGGATAAGAGATTTACATTGTTCCATTTAATTTTCACAACTAACTAGGCTTCTTTTCTAAACAGAAAAACAGAAGCCAAATAACTTACTGAATACTACACATGTTATGAGAAGAAAATGCAGGACTTCCTTCCACTCTCCCTCCCCTGAATCTTTTCATCCACAAGCCTAATGTTTGTCCCACCAAATCACACCCACTTTCTAAATAAAACACAGAGTACTCAGTACCACCAAAGAAAACTAGATATTACAGGGGAAAAAACAAAATGTCGCACATGCATATAGCAATGATTATTTTTCCCTTGTTACTTCTCCTTCTAAGCTTAAAATTGTATCCTCTTTAATAATAACAGTTATGTGAATCTAAGAGGAAGAAAAATGAAAAATTAAGAACACACTAACCTTTAGCAGCTTCTTTTTGGCCGAAGGAAGATTTCTCATTAGGGTACGACTCTGTTTTCCAGTGAAGACAGGTTGGGTTCCAGGGAAAGAAACGTAAACACCATATCCTACGGCCTTCCTTCTCCTAAACCTTCAAAATATATTTTCTGACATTCACAAGACACCCAAGAAACAGATTCAGGGTCCTCTTTAATCTCTGCAAGGTAGAGAACACCAGGGAGCTCTGTCACCTTTAGGCTTCCTGCTCTCGGATAAGGGAGCAACCTCAGATACATCATTCAGGAGCAGATTCTCAAGCAGGAATCTTTAGGGGAGGAGAGTGAGGCAGAGAAAAAAATCCTGGCACTATCTGAAGGCAAGCAAGCATTTCAGCCAGAACAGCCAGTATATGGCTATGCTCTGCTGCCATGAAGCTATTCACAAGGCCTGACACTGCTCATACAAGAATTTAAGAGTCTTTCCTTCTCCACCCAACAAGGAACCATAGAAACAACAGGGGTGCCCTGCCTCCTTGTGTTTGGGAGTAACAGTCACTCCATGTTCCTTGAATATCACAAATAAGAGGCACTAAAAATACTCTCAAGATTTTTTGTTATTTTCCCAAAAAAAATAAAATTAATGAAAGCCAGAGTTCATTCTTTTTTTTCCCCTTGCCTTGTAATTTTTTTTATTCATTAAGTTTATTGGTACATTTTAGGTATACAATATGATGACATTCATCTTGGGGAACTTGTACCTTTACAAGATGTATCTTGGTTCTTACTTTTTCCCCATTCCCCTGCCCTCCCTTCAACCCCTCCACCCTCCCTATTTACAAAGACTTTCTGTTTTTTCCTTTTCTCATATTATTCCTTTCCCTTCTTTCCAGAGTTCATTCTTCAAAGGAAATTGCTAAAAATGTGTGGGGGCTGAGGATGTGACTCAGTGGTGGAGTGCTCGCCTGACCTGTGTGAGTTCCTGGGGTCAATCCCTAGGGAGGGAGCAGGGGCCGGGGAGATGAACGAGAAACGTGTTGCTCCAGGTCAGTAGAGGGTGAGCTAGAACTGTTAGTCAAGTCTTTCTAGAGAGAAGAAAGGGGGACCTCAATGACCTAAGGATTTTGAGGGCATTTCCTGGAGAAGAACTAGTATTGTGCCGAGAACTCTCCATGATTCTCCCCTCCTCCTCCTCCCTCCCCCCTTCCCCTCCGGTCCTCTCTTTTCTCTTCTCCAGACTGTGGAGGGTGGGTGGGAAGAAGGGAAAGGGAAGGGAGAAAACAGAAGATATCCACAGGAGTCCAGAGTATAAAGATCTCCCTCACTACTATCTGAGAAACCAGGGTTCTGACTGGGTCTGCCGTCCTTCCCTACCTCATCTCCAACGGCTTCCCAAGAGCAGCACTCCCAGCCAACATCTTAGAGCCACGACACATTGAGCACTTAACTAAGTATAAAGTTAAGTAAATAACTGAGAAAGTGGGAGAAGGCGACGGCGTCGTCGAGTTATTCACTCGGCTGTACCAACCGCTGGGAGCAGCCACCAGTCAGCCTGAAGGAATTATGGGTGGACCTGGAAATTACTAATTTAACATTTCCGTAGAGGGGCCCCAAAAAGCTGAAAGTACGCACCTCTGAAAGGGGTGTGCCGAGGCCTCCTGGGCTGCCTTGCAGACCAAGATATCGTGGTCTGCCAGATACTGCAGCCACCATAAACGGCTTTAACAAGATAGACAGCCGTTGACGGGGCCAGGCAATATACCGGAAATATTTGTTAAGGACACCGGAAGTCCTGCCTCTGGCCTGCCAGTCTTCCTCCAACACCTTGGTAGAGCCTGACTCTCTCATCATTAAGTGAGTATGGAGGGGTAGGCTTTATCTGAGGACGTAAGGTAATGATGAAAATTAAAATTAGTTACCCTCTTGATAAGGGAAATTGTTTGCACCGTCCCCAATGCTCTCAGACAAGAGGTCTGAGAAGGTCATTAGCACCCCTACTTCTGTAGGCCCCAACTCCACAGGCTCTGTCTTCTGCCAGCTTCCCAGTTATAAGTGGAGAAGAGAGAATAGAAAGTCTGGAAAGGGACACAGGAAGATCAAGGTCCAGGCAATGTGCTGAGATCAATCAAGAGCTTGGAAAAGTGGCCAGCAGATTCCACCCCTTAATTCTGTGATGGCCCTGAAGTGAAGATGGGACATTGGCAAGAGAGAGGAAGGGCCCATTTTTGAGCAACTGGGATCCCAGGCAGAAACCCAGACCTGAAGCATGAGGCCTTTCTTTAGGGTTCCTTGCTCCTGCTGAGGACCGAAAATAGAGCCAGGTGATCCTTGGGGCAAATTTCTCCAAAGGTCCAGGACTACATGAAGACATTTAGATGTCCACATGCTAAAAACATGGTGGTGCTGGGGACTTAGCTCAGTGATTCTGCTGACTGCCTCGCAAGCGCAAGGTCCCAAGTTCGATCCCCGGTACCAAAAAAACAGATGGGATCCCTCAAATATCCAAAGCAAAACCAACATTAAACCAGATACTTGTAAGTGTAAGGAAGTTTTCTCTCAATGACTACTATGATGTTGTTTATGAAATAGCAAACTCTTCCCATCAAGACTCCTAAATCCTTTTCTCCTAATCATTAGTGTAGCCTGTCTATTGGACAAATAGCTTTGAAAGGATACAAGTGTCAGTTGTAAAAAAGAGGAAAACTATGCCAGGGTCATTGGGCTGCCTTTGGGAGAAGCCAGTGGAATTTAGTGTTAACCTCAGTGGAGCTTCTGGGGACTCCACAGTCCCAAAAACAGGGTCAGAGAAGGGCCTAGGTATCAAGTATCTTTTTTTTTTTCTTTTTCCTTTTTTTTTTGGTACCAGGGATCATACTTGGGTCCTTGTGCTTGTGAGGCAGGCACCGGAAAACACTGAGCTAAATCCTCAGCCCTAGGTATCTATTTTTAAACTGAAATTAGCTACCATATCTTTTACTTTTTTATTAAGGTGGCATTTAACTCTGCTTTGTTTCAGCTCCAAAGTCTGAGAATCTGTTTCCTCTTAGCACTTATAATCAAAAGTGTCAGCAGAATTCCAAGGCTTTCCATAATAAAAAAGGCTGCTTGTAGGGTGGTGGCCATGAGCTTCAAGGGCCATGAGTAACAGGTCATCCTGTGACCCTTAGGGAAACAAATATGATTCAGAGAGGCAGGAAGTGAGAATAGATGAATGGGAAAACCAGGTTAATATGTTGCTTCTTAGGCCAGAACTGGGGTTTGAGAGACTGAAGTGGTGAAGGAGATGGGGTGGATGTATTCCGAGCTCCGGCCTTGCTTAGTGTTCCAGCACAGGGGCTCTCGGTGGAGATGGGCTCATTAGCTCTGGCCACAGAGAAGTAGTTAACAGACCCGGTGTTGATAACTTTGTTTTCAGTCAGGGCTGTAAAGTGAGGCGCATGAGAGAGTTGCAATTTACTTAAAGATCACACTGTTGTTCCTCCTTAGATCTCTACCCACTGTCTGCAGCCAGAGCTCCTGGAGGGCTCTCCTGGACATACTACCCTTGGCCTGGGGTAAAAGAGACTAAAACTAGAAATTAGATTCCATTAGATCCAGCTATTCCCCCCTAGGTACTTCCCAAAAGAGTTGTATATCATTTTACAGTGATACATGCATACCCACATTTATAGCAGCACAACTCATAATAGCTAAAGCTTGGAAGCAGCCTATATATCCATCAATAGATGAATGGATAGAAAACATGGTATTTACATGCAATGGAGTACTACTCTGTCATAAAGAGATAAACTTGAGCCATTTATAGGAAAATGGATGCACCTTGAGACCATAATGTTAAGTGAAATAAACCAGACACACAAGCTTAAATATCATGTGGTTTCTCTTATTCGAGAAACCCAAATTATAAAGAGCCAAATAAAAACTAGATAATTGGAAGTAGGGAGATAGGTTTTTATCAAATGGAAAGGGAATCAAGGAGGAGGGGTTAGAGGAAAGAAAGGGGATGAAAAAAGGAATTAAGATGTGTTATGTACATGTACCAACTCCACACAAGGAATGTAAACATTACATGCTGCAAATATGTACTAACAAAAAGAAAAAAGAGAAAACAAAACAGAACCAAAAATCTACAGAACTCAATAAGCACTTTTCTAATGAATATACAGGAAACACCTGAAAGAAAATTGATCTTCCCAGGTGACATATTCCAGCTAGCTCCCCTTTCTACTCATATCTCCAAGGCCGATCACTTGCCAAACTGTACATGGGGCCTCACTTCCTCCAGCCCAAGGACAGTGCTCCACATTCTGCGAAGGTTGGGCCGCCTGCTTCTCAGTTGCCCTGCTGCCCCTGATCACCACAACTGAGGCCCAGATGGGGCCACAATGTCCCCATCCTCCTTCCCCTCCAGCTCACTAAAACTGACTTGTCCTCACTGTAGGGTCCCCAGCTCCCAGAGGACAGGAATCATGTCTGATCCTGCTTTGCCTCAGCCACAGCACCTAGCACAAGACTGTGCAGGAAATGGATTCACCATGAACATATGCCAAGTGAACAGTTATCTCAGGGCCACACCCACCCCACCCACCCAGCTCTAGCTCTGGAGTTTTAGAAATGCGGTTCCTAGAGCTGACAGACTGAGACTCCCCAAAGCAAACCATACACAAAGACTTCAACCCACAGAGCTGAAGCTAATTGACATCCAAACAATATTAAAGGTATCAATTTTACTGAACAAACTTTCTCTGAAGTACGGTAATAGGAGATGGGATTTGGAGGCATGTTAAAGAGCAAATAAATACATGAAAACATGTTCAATACCACTGGTCATTCAAGAAATTAAAACAACCCTGAGATTCCATCTCACCCCAGAAAGAGCGGCCATTATCAAGAAATCAACCAGTAACAAATGCTGATGAGGCTGTGGGGGAAAAAGGAACCCTTCCCCCCTGTTGGTAGGAGTGTAAATTGGAGCAACCACTATGGAAAGCAGTATGGAGATTCCTCAAAAAACTAAAACAAAAGGTCCCACCTAGAATAGCAAAAGCAATTCTAGGCAACAGAGACATGGCTGGGGGTATCACATTCCCCAACTTGAAACTATACTACAAAGCTACGTGATAAAAACAGCATGGTACTGGCAAAGAAACAGACCCAAGGATCAGTGGAATAAATTAGAAGATACAGAAATAACTTCAGACATACTCAGCCACCTCATCTTTGACAAAGGAGCCAACCACCCTCATTGGAGGAAAGATAGGCTATTGAATAAATGGTGTTAGAAAAGCTGGATTTCAACCTACCAAAGATTAAAACCAGACCCATACCAACACCATGCATTAAACTAAAATCGAAGTGGATTAAAGATCTAAATATTAAGACAGAAACACTAAACTTGCTGGAAGATAAGTTAGGTAGAACTCTTGAAGACGTTGGCATAGGAAAAGACTTTATGAACAAAACCTCAGTGGCACGGGAACTAGCACAAAGAATCAACAACTGGGATCTCATCTTATTAAAAAGCTTCTGCACTGCAAGAGAAACCACCAACAGAGCTAAGAGACAACCTACAATGTGGGAAAAAAATTTTAACAGCTTTAACTCAGACAAAGGTCTACTATCTAGAATATATAAAGCATTGAAAAAAATCAGGCCCCCCAAATTCAAAGACTCAATTCAAAATGGGCATCTGAAATGAACACACATTTCTCAGACAAAGAAGTAAAAGCAGCAAAGAAATATGTGAAAAAATGTTCATCATCACTGGTCATTCAAGAGATGCAGATGAAAACAACACTGAGATTCCACCTCACCCCAGAAAGAATGGCTGCTATCAAGAAATCAACCAATAACAAATGCTGGCAGGGCTGTGGGGAGAAAGGAACCCTTCTCCATTGTTGGTGGGAGTGCCGACTGGTGCAACCACCGTGGAAATCAGTATGGAGATACCTCAGTGAACTAGGCTTAGAGGTCTCATATGACCCAGCTATTCCCCTGCTGGGTATCTTCCCAAAAGAATTAAAAGAATCATACCACAGCGATATATGTGTACCCATGTTCATAGTGGCACAGTTTGTAATAGCTAAAGCTTGGAAACAGCCCAAGTGCCCATCAACTTGAAACTGAATAAAGAAGATGTGGTTTTTTTATAAAATGGAGTACTACTCAGCCATAAAGAATGAGAAACTAGAGACATTTATAGCTAAATGGATGCATATTGAGGCCATACTCTTAAATGGAATAAATAGGACACACATGGGTAATTACCGAATAGTTTCTCTGGTGTGAGAAACTGACAGTGTAAATAAGGATTAAAATTATTAAAGTGAATAATTGAAGGGCCGGGGATTTAGCTCAGTGGTTTCACTGCCTGCTGCGCAAGCGCAAGGAACTGAGATGGATCCCTGGTACCAAAAAAAAAAAAAAAAGAATAACTGATAATTTGAAATATTAAAAGGTCCAAAGGTGTAGGGATGGTGGGACAGGAAGGGGAAAGGAAAGAAGGGAAAGGAAAAATTATGAGAAAAGAAAAAAAATGGAAACAAAATCTATATAAGTAAGGAAGGGTGGAGCAGGTGAAGGGTGCACAGGGAATGAGAGAGAAAATAAGAAGCAAGATATATGATGTACAAGTACAAGCACCCAATGACAAATGTAAATGTATTATATACCTAAAATGTACCAATAAAAGAATTTTTAAAAAAGGTCCCATTTGGCCTATTCCCTCTCTCGAAAGAGTTAAAGTCATCATACCACAGTGATGCACGCATACCCATATTTACAGCAGCACAATTTAAAATAACTAAATCTTGGAAACAGCCCATATGCCCATCAACAGATGAATAAAGAAAATGTGGTATTTATATATAGTGGAATACTACTCTGCCATAAAAAGGATAAACTTGAGGCATTTTTAGGAAAATGGATCCATTTTGAGACCATAATCTTAAGTAAAATACATCAGACATACAAGTTTAAATATCGCATTATTTCTCTTGTGTGAGAAAGCCAAAATAAGTAAATAAGGAACAAAATGGAGGATAGATATTGGGAAGTAGGAAGAACTTGTTCAAATGGGAAAGGGAACAAGAGGGAGAGGGAGAAGGGAAGGAAGGGAAAAGGGATTTTAGAAAAAAGAGAAAGGGAAATACAGAAACAGAGCTTTTATAATTGGGGAGGGGAAGAAAGATTGAAGGGAGGGGAGGGGAATGCTAATGAAAAAGGATTAAGATATATTATGTACAGGTACAAATTCCCCATGATGCTGTGGGACTGTGTGATTCAAAAGTTAATTACTCCCCTAGATTCTGTTGTAAATTTGATGGTTGGAGTGTGTTTGCCTTGGGACAATGGACAATCAGTAATAGGGCGAGGTTACTCAGCCATCTGTTTGCCCTAAATCCAAATGTCCCGGGGCCCAGTATCTATAGGACAATCTGTAAACAGGGTGGTCGTAACTGTCAGTCAGGATGTCTGCTGAACATCAGCATGTGACAATGAGCCACTAACCTTTGTTCTTTTTTTTCTGTGAATCCACATGTTAAACCCCCCCCCTTAACCCCCTATAAAACAACCTCGGACTCTGAGCCAGGTGCCTCTCTGAGCTATTTTGCTTCGGGAGTGCCGTCTGGCCAGACTAATAAAGGTCTGTTTTCCAACGTGGCCGGTGTGTTCCTTCCCGGGTGGTCCTCGCTGTAGCTAGCTCCTTGGAGCGTTTGGTAAGGCCTTGGCCTTGCATTCTGGAGGCACCGCTGGGATCCCTGGGTGTGCTTCACTATAGTCAGCTCCTTGGAGCGTTTGGTAAGGCCCTCGGTCTTACAATGAATATGATCATATACATACTGCAAACATGTACTAAGAAAAAATAAATAATTTTTTTAAAACAATGAGATTAAGTTGCCTCCTATTGTGTCACTAGGACGCAACTTTCAGAAGGGAAGCAAGAAAAAATGGCCTGACACATAGGGTCAATTTCATTCATTCATCCAGTCATTTATGGAAGCTGGTAGGTTGTAAGTGCTAGAGCTGCAAAGTTGATAGGCAGGAACTTAGCGCCTCGTATGGGAAAACTATGTGAAAACAGATCATTTGGATACCATGTATAAATGCAAAGGACATGGGTTGGATCTAATGGAAGCCCAAAGGGGGAAACTGAAAAGAAAATGGTTACGAATACAAGTGCAAAGGAGAGAAAGGATCTTTGTGAAATCTAGAAAAAGGAAGAGTAATAATATGTCTGGGTGCCTCTTGCATTGTCTAGGGAAGAGTCCTAGCTGGTGGCTACAGGAGGTCAGAGAAAATGTCCCCCTAGGGTAGCCATTTGAAAAAAAAGGCTAGACCCCTACCTCACACTATAAATACAAATACATTTCAGATTTGAATCTAAAAAGAAAAGATAGTTCTAAAATTTCCAGAAAAATGTGTAGACTATTTTTAGAATACCTGAGTTGTGAAGCTCTATTTAATATTATACCCAGATCATAAAGTTATAAACAAAAGAGATCTGGCTATATAAAAACCATAAGGCAATAATACAACTAAGAGTATAATATGGACTTTCCCCGGAGACTGTTTAAAAGAGAGAAGCTAAGCCATTCTTTCCTTTCTTCTTCATTATCAGAAATATAGATGAAATGCTTGGAGCTCCAGCAGCTATCAAGGACCAATGAGGCTGTGACTGGAAGCCATGAGCTGAAAGATAATAATATCCTGGAGCCACTTCATTACTGATGGATTACCTACTTCTGCATTTCATTTATACGAGAAGTAGTTTCTATTGTTACACTTTCAGGTTTTTGACATGAGCAGTAATTCACAAATTCCTAATTCATTCAGAAGCCATTTCCTAGTGCAGAGACGTTTAGAAGCATAGGTATTAAAAAAACAAAAAAACGAGCACCTATTTCAAAGGAGTGAAAAGAAACCAGTTTACACACCCTGCGGAGAAGGAACGGAGGCACTAAGTCCCCTTCCTTCCACCGCCACCTCCTCTACTCTACCCCCCACCACAGCGACCACATTTTTTCTTACTTGCAAATAAGTTTCAGGAAGAACTCAGCAGATCAGTGCCCCAGCGCTTTGGCCGCAGTACTCTGGGCTGTACGATTCCTACTGGCTTTCAGTTTCCTCTTTTGTTTCATCACTTTTATTACTCATCATTCTCTAAAGGTTGCTTTTAAATTATTTTAAATGGGGCATGGTGGCGAGTGCCTGTAATCCCAGCACTCAGGAGGCTGAGGCAGGAAGATCACCAAGAGAGTTCAAGGCCAGCCTGGGCGACATAGTGAGTTCTAGCCCAGCCTAAACTGTATAGTAAGACCCTGTCTCAAAAAAAAAAAAAAAAAATTAGGAAACATAAAACAGAATAGTACTCTCTCGGACTGTGGAAGTTGACTGTGATTTTTCTTTTCTTTTTTTTTTCTTTTGGTACTGGAGATCGAACTCGGGACCTTGAGCTTGCGAGGCAGGCCCAGAACCACTGAGCTAAATCCCTGGCCCTGCCTGTGATTTTTCTTATTTTACCTCTGTGCGGACCTGTGTGAACAGGGCTAGTCTTTTTTTACTGGAGGAAGGGAAGAAAGTGAGTTCTCTTTTCTGGATCTTAAAAAACAAAACAAACCCTCTGGGTGAGGGAAGCGCCGCGGACCCCGCCTGACCTCGGCCGGGCTCTGCAGCAGCTCCGCCTGGGTCCCCGGATGTCCACGAAGCATTGCAGCGAGCTAACGGCCAGGCGGTGCAGCTGCAGAACCCGGCGCGGGGTGCGCGGGGATCAGGGTCCGGTGCTCCCCAGGACCTCCCTGGAGGCACTCTCCTGGCACACTCCGGATCCCTGGTTGTGGTCACTTCCATCCTTCAGGCGTGAACCAGAGAGGCCTCCGTCCAGGCCTTCCCAGCCCCTCTCCCGCCCACACCCGCTAGTCAGCGAGGCGGCACAGGTGCGAGGTCACAGCTGCCCAGGCACCTTTGGGAGCTGCATCTGCGGGGCCTGGTGGGGACCTAGGGCCCACGCTGCAACGCCCTAGACAGTCCAAGTTCCGCCCAAGTTCAGCCCGTCCTTGGGAGACTCCCCTCCTCCCCTGCCTCTGCTATCTTATCTCTCCTGGGGCAGAGCAGTGGGCCCCGTGTTGCAAAGGTGACTGTGTAGGAGCTCACAGTTCACACAGGGAAAGCATAGTAGCGAGGGGAGTGCCAGGGCCTCCGTGGGGCAGCCTCACCAATGCCTGTCCTTCTCCGGGAGGCCCTCGGCCATTTCTCTCTCCCTCCCTCGGCTCCTGGGGAACCAGGCTCTCAGCTCCGGACCTGGACCCAGGCTGGACCCTTGTAGCCCCAGTGTGGCCCCCAGGGGTCAGGTGTCCGCGTCCTCACTCTGGAATCCTCTGCGCTCTGCACCCCACTCTGTTGTAAAGAACTTCTGGAGAAGGACTGAGCTTCCGTGAGCCCTGGCATACTTTCACATTTATTTGTTTCCTTTTATTTATATTTCCCTTCTGAGCATCATATAACGCTCCAGTCATGCAAACATCCACTCACATTTTTTGACGGTGTTTATGATTTTTTTACACTTAAATTTCAGATCCATTCTAGAATATATTTTGACATATTAAATGAAGTAGGAAAGGTAATGATTATGCCAGAATCTAATAGCAATAGCTTTGAAATAAAGCTTTGGACCTTGTAGCTTGAAAATCACACCCGGCCAGTGATTGTGTGGTTGGAATAATAATCCAACTCTTAAAGTGAAAAGCAAACAAGTCAATCTTAATTGGTATAATATACAGGATTTTATCACCTCTATAAGAAAACTTCTAATCTTGGCCACATTTGAATAGTCCCACGGATGCTATTTAAATAAGATACTCTTGTAGGTTCTAATCAAGTTCCTGTGCCCCCTGCCCAGAAAAAAGCAGGTACAATACTCATTATGGTCTGAGCAATCACACAAAAGTAAATGGCCTCTTACACCATGCTGATCCAGCTACCCACGTGGAGCGAAAAAATTGTAATTAAGAGCCTAACACACATGTTGGCTCCCTGTGGGAGAATCAGAAAGAAATTAGAAATCGTCAATGAAGGAAGGTGAAAGGGAGCTGGGAAGAAGCAAAGACACAGTGAAACGTAAAGAGCATTAATTGTAGGAGTATGATGTGTAAATACCAAATAGTTTCTCTGGTGTAAAAAACTAGAAGTGTAAATAAGGATTAAAATGTATAATTGATATTGGGAAATAGGAAGAAAAGCTTTAAAGGAGTAGGGGAAGTGGGAGGAGTAGGGGAAAGAAAAGAAGAGAAAAGAAAAAATATGAGAAAAGGAAAAAAATGAAAACAAAGTGTTTGTAAATAGGGAAGGGTGGAGGGGTGAAGGGAGGGCAGGGTAATGGGGAAAAAATAAGAACCAAGATACATCATGTAGAGGTACAAGTTCCCAATGATGAATGTAACTGTGTTGTATACCTAAAATGTAGCAATACTTAATGAAAAAAATTCTAGGAGTATGAAGAAAAGCCAAGTTCAGGCGCTCTCGCCAGAGGTCAGAGCAGGGGGGATGCACATGCCAGAGGCCAGCGAATTCACTGGCACCCCGACCTCCTCCGCGCCTGTCAGTAAAAACACTTTCTGCTCTGTACTTGGCGATGGAAAAGAACGGGCAACCAGGAAATATTCAGGATTTATGCCCAAAGTCAACTTCCAGAGGACTGTGTAGGGCACATTCAACCTGATTCCTAATCTTCAGAAATAATCCCCTCTCTCTCAGTGTGACTTCTAACAGCGATCTGGCTTTTTTAGGTCTGTTTCCTGAGTGGGTAGAAGCAGGAACCCTGAGCCCGAAACACCAGCTCTTTCCACCCAGACCTTCCAGGGTCTTGCTGCCTGGCATTCCGGCCCTGGGCAGAGGCAGAGTTCAGGAATCCTTGTTTGGCAGCAGAGCTCACCAGGGAGGGGAGGAAGCAACAAAAGAGGAGAGAGGAGGCCAGCTGGGAAGACACTTGCAGTGGAAAGGGTTCCCGGGATGACAGGGGAAGGGCTAGGAGGTACAGGAGACTGTAACAGCACCACCAAGATGGATTTGGGGACACAGGATCCTTTAGACCCAAGCTCCACACGGGCAACCCTTACATCACGGCAGACCATAAAGGAAAAATCACTCATGTAAAACCGTGTCCTAGTTACTTTTCTCATTGCTGGGACAAAATACCTGACACCCACAGTTAGAGGGGGAAAGGTTTATTTGGCTCACAGTCTGTAGAGATTTCAGTCCATAGTCGGCTGGCTCCAAGGTAGGGTGGCGTAGCAGGCAGGCATCGGAAGAAGAGAAACAGTTCAAACAGTTCGTGGCAGACAGAAAGTAACAAAGTAACAAGGGATGACCACAGCTCTTTCTGTCCCTTACATCTTATCTGGGCTACTTAGGACAGGCAGCACTCACTCCCTTAATCCTAGTGCCCTTGAGCCTAGCACTGCACCATGAATCAATCCCAGCCTCACACACTCTAGATCCACCCACCTCTGAAAAAGCCCCACCTATGACTGCAGGAGGCTTTGAGGGGTATCTAGACACACCTATAACAAACTGTAAGTTTCCCAAATGTTAAAAACTTGGCTCTTTCTACGAATATACATTGAACATGTCAAAAAGTCGCCCTATTTACTAATTAATAAAAACAGCACTATGGTGGTAAGGCTGGTTCAAAGAGCCTGGTGAGAAACTGGATATTTGTAGACATTTATAAAGGAAGGTCAACATTCCCAGGCTAGATACAACACTGGCTAATGCCCTATGGCAGTGGTAGTGGACCTATGCACGTGTGCCACAGCCAGTACGCAGAGCCCTCTGTTACCTCGTGAGCCAAGGTCTGACAAATCATCAGCACCCGTACAGCAGCAAAGATCATATTAATTGTGCGAAAGCACACCAAATGCAAACTTCCACCTTTCAATAAAAAGCTGTTGGTAGCATTAAAATCTCTGTCATTGCGTTTTTCTTTTAAGACAGAAGCTGTTAATGTATGAGTTGTTTTTCCTCAACTAAAACCTCAGTATTCAGGTTCAATTGCAGTGTTGGCACTTTGTGTTAAATAAGTGAGTTTGGGGTTGCAGTGTGGGTACTGGTCTCTCTCTAAAAGGTTCACCATCACTGCCCTATGGAGTGATATGAAACCATTACTTTTGGGGATATCTCTTCCTTTTGTTTTTTGGTGGTACTGGGGATCGAACTCAGGACCTTGCACTTGTGAGGCAGGTGCAGTGCCACTGAGCTAAATCCCCGGCCCTTAGGGATATCTCTTCTGTTGGGAAAAAATTGTCTATGTGTCTACCAAAGAAGGTCTGCAAGCTAACGTGCAACTTTACTGAGTTTGTGTTGTAAATTAATAACAAATAGCAAAATCAAACAGAGCTACCTTCTACCAGATCAGTGCATCTCGACAAGGGGTAATATTTGACACTGTCTGCAGACATTTTTGGTCACAATTTTGGACTGTATGGGGTATCCACTGGCATCTAGCCAAAGGAGGCCAAGGACACTGGTAAGCATCCTACAATGCTCAGGACAGATCCCAAAAAAAGAAGGATTCAGCCCCAAATCTCACTAGTATGAAGGTTGAGGAGCTCTGCCCTACATTAGATAACCTTTGAGAGGGTGTTAGAGAATAGGATACTGCAAAAATAAGCTGCCCATATTTTTTTTTTTTTCCTCTTTTAAAAAACTGTATGGCGGGCCGGGGATTTAGCTCAGTGGTTTCACCGCCTGCTGTGCAAGCACAAGGACTCGAGTTCAATCCCCCCCCAAAAAATAAATGTGTCTGGAAATCAAGGACCTTCTGCTCACAGGCAGTGGAAAGTTTCTATCAGATTGATGACCAGCTCCTTAGCGACAGCCCATCCAGTGCGTGATCAGTCACATAGCCAGGTCAGGGCCTTGACATTCGTTCTGAAGAACTTGGCAGTTCTACTTTGTCAAAGGAAAGGAATGGAGAACCAGATCATATCCAGGATTGATTCCCAGCATCAATTTCCAGTGGACCATCTAGGGTACATTAAACTTGATTATTAATCTCTTTAGAAATAGTCCCTGTGAGAATCAATCTCCACAGGGTGAGACACCCCTAAGCCACTCTGGGCTTGGACCAGTCTCAGGACTAAAGTATAAGCTTTTAATGCCTCATAGTTAACTTCCTACCTTATGTCCCCTAAAGCACTTGGCTGTGGAATGTGATCATGGCACCAACAATGAACATTTGCTCTCTAATGTATAATAGAAATTCTATGCCCTGCTGATGCACTTCTGTGAACTTTGCACCTTTTGACTTAACACCTTATCAGCAAGTGATCTTTTCCTATTGTTGTAATGCTTTTATGGATATTTATATAAAGAGATACACACATACATGCATGCACGCGCACACACGCATAGTATATTTTAAATATGTGCAATAAATATGTGCAATTTACTGTATGGCAATTCTACTTCATTAAATATTTTTGTTTGTTTTTATGGTGCTGGGATTGAACCCGGGGAGTGTTAAGTTATACCCCTCGCCCTTTTTATTTATTTTGGGGGGGGGGTACCAGGGATCAAACTCAGGACCTTGCACTTGTGAGGCAGGCGGCGGAACCACTGAGCTAAATCCCTGGCCCCCTTTTTATTATTTTATTCTGACCATCATTTCTCATGAAGTTGCCTGGGCTAAGCTCAAACTTGTGATCCTCCTGCTACACCCCTTTTTTTTTTTTTTTTTTTTTGGTACCAGGAATCGAACTCGGGTCCTTGCGCTTCAGGCGGTGAAACCATTGCCCTAAATCCCCGTCCCCGCTACACCCTTTTAAGTACCTGGGATTATAGGCATGTGCCATGGAGCCCAGTTATTAAAAAGCCATTTTTTTTACAAAAAAGAATTGTAAGGACTGAAGATGTAACTCAACAGGATGGACCTTGCCTAGCAGGCACAAAGCCCTGGGTCCAGTTGGCCGCTACACGAAGACACAGAATTATAAATCATGGATAGAAGAATGGATAAAATGTGGCTATACCTACAATGGAATTTTATTTAACTTTAAAAAGGAAGGAAATTCTGGCACGTGCTACAACATGGATGAATCTTGAGGACATCATCCTAAATGAAATAACCATCACAAAGTATAATATTGTGTGATTCCATCTCTAAAAAGTATCTATAGAGTGGGCCGGGGATTTAGCTCAGTGGTTCCGCCGCCTGCCTCGAAAGCAAGCGCAAGGACCCAAGTTCGATCCTGGGTACCAAAAACAAACAAACAAAAGTATCTAGAGTAATCAAATTCATAGAGGGAAATTCCCAGGTGCCTCAGTCACTTTCCTCTTCACTGGAAGAAAATACCCAACACCCCAACTTAAAAAGAGAGGATTATGTTGGCTCACAGTTTGTAGAGGTTTCAATCCATATTCAGCAGTCTCCAGGCCAGGCAAGCATGGCCGAGGTGGCGTGGAGGGCAACAGCACTGTGCATAGTGGGTGGGAAGCAGAGACTATGAAGGCAGGCATGGAGGCCACACCCTCAGGGACTTCCTCGACCAAGCCCCACCTCCCAACATCAAGTTTAGCTATAAACTCCTCAGAGGACTAATCCTCTGATGAGTCTAGCATTCCCAGGATCCAAGTATAGAAAATAATGAATTTATGAGTAAGACAGCTAGCTAGGAAAAGAGCCTGAGATAGAGTTGGGTGATTGGCCTTATTGCTAAGAATTAAAATAAGAATAGGCAGAGAACTAGGACTTTGAACCAAGAATGAACTTCCTCAGGCAATGTAAAATACAGTCCCCTCTCCACTTAAAGGGAGTTGAAGCCACTCCCTACTAACCTCCTGAGTTTTGAGGAACTTGATATGCAAAATAACCACTTTTTCTTTAAAATCCCAGCTTCCTTTATACCCTACATGCTGAGTAACTGGGTTAGAGAGCCTGAGTTCCAATTGGCCATTTTAAATTCACAGAGCCACCTGTGATAGGTGGCCACTAAACACCCAAGCAGTTCCCCATGTGCCATTTATCCAAAACAAGTTCTGGGCTGAGGGGCCATGTGGAAATTCTACTTGTTGGACTCCCCTCCTGGAGACACCAAGAGTCCTTATTTCCAATAAAAACTCTCCTGACTTCCTTCCTTTCCTAACTTCCTCCTCGGTTGGTACAAAATTAACTGTTTCACAATCACTTCCCAAAAGCCCCACCTTGGAGCACATGAAGTTTTGGGGGACCATCTAGATAGAAACCATAATGCCAGGGGCTAGAGGAAAAAGAAAAGCGTGGAGGTGAGTGTTGTCGAATGGATATAATTTCCATTTGGGATGATGGAAAGTTCTGAGCTGCCTGTGCAGATGGTTACTCAACAATGCAAACGTACATCCATGCTTGCTTTGAACTACATTCAACTCAACAGTTATGATGCCACCAAGGCTCCCAACTCAGCGGAAATGACAAGTTTGAATAGCGATCCCCATGTCCATTTGCATGGGTGAGCAAAGTCAACTGCAAGGTCTGTCTGCCACTCCACCCTGCCTTGGAGCCAGCCAATTACAGACTGAAACCTCTATGAACTGTAAGCCAAATAAACACCCCTTTCCCCTTTAACTTTGGGTGGCAGGTATTTTGTCTCAGCAACAAGAGAAAAGTAGCTAACACATAGGTCAAATTAAGTAATGAAAATTTGTTAACATTCCTAGAACAAATCCTTATATAACCTGTTTCTTTTTGCCTAAGATATTGATCTGTTTCCCTTCCAATTCAGTAGCATTAGTTAGCGACAGCTCTGGACTATGATGAAGATGACACATTTCTGCCCTTAGTTCCTGATGCTTAGTGGCAGATAAATTTGATATACACTCTATTGCTTTTTTATAGAGATTCTCAAGTTATTAAAGACAGTTCTTTCTGAAAGAAAACAAGCCAAAACAGGAGCACCCGAGGCAAGGCTTTATTGGGGATAGAGCTGCAGGGCTAGCTCGAACAATGGGGAGAGACGGCGAGACTAACTGGGAGTGAGGTTTACAGAGAGAGGTGCAGCAGGGCGAGTATAGTGAGAGTTGAGCAATGGGACGCCAGGTGATTGGAAGGGGAGGATCACGTGGGTATCAGGGTGGAGCAACAAGTTCGGTTTTGTTTCGCCAGAGGGGATAGGTTTCACTTTTGCGAAGTGGCTCATTTCCATAATCGGAAACCATTTTAGGAACGGGAGCCATTTTACAATGTAGGACCATTGGGGCCATTTTGTCTGGTAGAGAACTCTAACACTTTCTAGTTTTCTTGCTATTCGTGCTTGTCTAAGAACCATAGACATTGGAGATTGTTACGAGGAAGGGGAAAAAAAGCCCTTCTAATAAAGTACAATAGTTAAAATAGTTAAGAGTAGAGATTCGTGTGAAAGACATCAAAATCAAAATGGAGCTGTTACTATGTGTGATGAGGTCTGTCTTAGTTACTTTTCTCACTGCTAAAACAAAATACCTGACACCCAAAGTTAAAGGAGGAAAGGTTTATTTAGCTCACAGTTCAAGGGATTTCAGTTCATAGTTGGCTGGGTGGCGTGGCAGAGGGGATCGAAGAGGAGAAATAGCCCACTGCAAGCAAGGGACAACCACAGCTCTTTCTAGCCCTCGTATCTTATCCAGGCTACTTAGGGTAGGCAGCACTCACACCCTTAATCCTAGCACCTTGAGCCTAGCATTGCACCATGAATCAATCCCAGCATCACACGCTGTAGATCCATCCAACCACCTCTGAAGAAGCTCCACCTATGACTACAGGAAGCTTTGGAGGGACATCTAGCCACAGCCTTAAACGAGTCCCTCTGGGTTTCTAGGTTGTGTGTGACAAAGAATTGGATGTGGGGCCGGGGATTTAGCTCAGTGGTTCCACCGCCTGCTGCGAAAGCGCAAGGAGTTCGATCCCTGGTACCGAAAAAAAAAAGAATTGGATGTGGCACATGATGGCAGCTGACTTTCAAACACTCTTCTCCGTTGTCTGAAAGGTCTGGCACGGAACAGTTGAACCAACACACCCATGCACACAAACCTACTAGTGTTTCCTGAGGGGAAAGAATAGTTCTCAGAAACAATGTAGTGTTAAGTCCCGGGGGAGGAAGAGAGTCAGTCTCCCAGTGGTCTCACACACCTGACTGGTATTCATGATGTGCCTATCCATAATCCACTGTGAACTTCCTACCCTCTTGTAGGTCTCCTTATAATGACAGGTGGTTTACTGGGTAGAGTGACCCTACCTTTCGTGTCTATGCCCAGCAAACCAACTGACTGTGTGTCACCGTTTTAATTCTGGGTTACTCCCTGGCTGTCCCAGACCTCTCTCCTACCCGCTGCCCCTGGGAACAGTGAGATTCTTTCTGAGGTCTTTGATTGACTCCACCTGAAGGACTGTTAGGCGATCAGAACGTCCCTCCCGTGAGCTCATTACTTTGTCATGCTCTCCGGGTTCCTGGGCTGAATTCCCGAGCTATTGGTGAAGCCACTGAGGTGCAGAGCGGTTGAGTGGCACTCAGCTGGTGGGTGGGGAGCCAGCATTCAGACAGAGACCTCTGCTCCAATTTCAGTGGCTTTGATCTCTAAGACCCCCTTTCACCCTTTCAGGCTCTGTTGCTATTTATGGAGCACCCACTTGTCAGTTTTTACAGGGGGAGCTGTGATTATTAATCTTGTCAACACCAGATCGAGCGAGAGACACCTAGAAGCTGGTACAGCACATTCATGCTATTGGTCTGCTCCTCTAGAGAACCCTGACTAATACAAGGGTTTGCAAGCCTGTTCCCCACTTTCCCATCCATACCTCTCTCCCGTTTTTAGCTTCCCTTACTAATTCCTGGAACTTTTCACTTTTCTCTGTCACTCTGACACAAAGATTTAGGCTTTTATAGCACTGAAAATAAACTTTGTGTCCGTGCTGTTAAACCGGGCGTAACACATGCCCGAACTCCCAAACAGACGCTAACTCTTCCTGCCCAGCTGGTACTGTATCTGCTGCTGCTACTGCTGTTTATATCCAGCCTCCATTGGAGCCAGGTACAGTGTATCAGAGGCGCTGGACTCAGAATTCCCTCCCTCTACCCCCACACACCTGCCATGGCCGTGCTAACTTCTCTTCCCTTGAGATAAGTTCTACTCGGGGAACTTTCTCAGCCTTGCCCACGTGGGCTTATGCTGGCTGCCTCCACCTTCCTCCCAATCAAGCTCCCAGGGTGTACGCACGATGACCCAGTCATTCTGGAAGTTTGCCTGCTAGAAGCTGGGGAAAACACTGTCAAAACTGCCAGCAGTTTTATGTTTAAAGCAGAAGCAGTGTTCACGGGAGGTGTTCAAAGCTTGTCTCCCGTTTTGGAATACTTTGCAGCTGTTCTGGAGTTTTGAAGGAAAAGGCCAGATCCTGCCCTGGAATGGGAAGGTAGGGTCGGATTGGGCGTCTCTCTTGGGAGGCAGCACCATATCTGCGTGCACGCTAATGCAGGGAGGTGAGGGTTCCTTTCTGCTGGGCCGAAGGAGAGGCAAGAGACTGGGTCAAAGGAACCAAGGCAGCCTGGAGGGGCAGGGGAGAGAGTGAGCCTTCAGGTGACTTCCTGTTAGCCCCAGGCCATGTACCTGGGGAATTCGTGACACCTGCATGGGAAGGCTGTCGCCTGACGGCTGGAGCAGCCTTTCCGGGAATGTCTGGAGCAAGAAGGCTCACAGAAACAAGTGCAGCTCAGGAGAGACAGGGGTACAGGTGCACCCCGTCTGAGCAGTCCCTGAAATGTCAGGGAAAAAAAATGTTTCTCCCTCGTAGAGGCATAGGCTGTGGATTCGGGGTAAAGAGGAAGGGTACTGATTCTGTCAGCTGGAGAACTTGGGGGTCGGAGTTACATGCATTTTACCCATTTCAGGGGTGTTCTCTCTCAAGGTCAGGTGCAGACCCTGTCCCAGGATTTCTGGCCCTGGCGTCCTGCGATTCCCATTACATGACGTCTGTCCAACAGTCAGGAGAGAGCTCCACAGTAACGGTGAGTGAACATTTCGGATGATGCCTCTCCATTTCCCGTTAAAATGTTCAGATGGGTTTCTGAGATGAAAACACTTGTGCCTGTAGCACCTGAGAGTGATGGGAAACAGTTAAACTCCGATAAGAGCTTGTGCATGTGTTCAGCCTGATAGAGCTGGGTTAAGAGGCGGCTCCCTCGGCTGTTCTAAGCTGGGAGGAAGAAGCAAGAGTGGACGTTGTGTTTGTCCCTCCTCTGCTACCCCTTCAAAAGGAAATGACATAGTTAGGAACATTATCAATCAATAGTTAATTTATGATAAGTCACCTAAATAATTTATAGCCAAACTTTGAAAGTTAAACTTTAAAGGACTACATGACATTATAATCACTGCAGACGCTGTTCAGTAAAGCAATTCAGTGTTTACCTACATCAGTTACTTGATTGGAGATGAGGATGGGGAGTGTAGAGAGCAACGTCAGGGTCTGAGTACCCCCTTCTCCTACCTCGGACCTCTCTAGGGACCACTTACCCTGCTTCCGGATGCCAGCCCAAACCTCAGTGGGCACTGGGCAAGCCCCCAGCCCAGGGGATGCACCTGTCTGCTCTTTGGCACTTTGAGAAGGGGTGGTCAGTAGCAAAGACTGGGTTGGGGACACAAAAGGAGAAATCTGAAGGGTTTGTGGGTGCTATTAGAAAGAGCAGGTCCAGGGTATTCATTGGGAGCAGGCTAAGGAGCCAAAACCAGGTAGCAGAAGACAGAGTGTGTATTGACAACTTCACAGAAAGATTTGGCTGGGAAGGGGGCAGGAGAGGAATGTCCCTCGATTGAGGAAGGACTTGGGTTTTGCTTTTGCCTTAATGTTCCTGACCTGTGCCGCTCCGTGGGAGGGAACATGAGGGGAGCAGATGAATGCGGGTAACTTGGGAAGGCTCAGAGGAGAGGGACCGGACTTGATCTCCGGTGGTTCCTGTTTATCTGGGAGGAATAGGAGCATTTCACAGATTTGCAAGGTGGTCTGTCCAAGGTTACACGGGTGTCGGTGACCAGGTCAGGACCTGGACTGGGTCTCCCAGCTGTCAGGCCCATGTTTTTTTCTGTTACACAGCTTCCCAAAAGGTTTCCTTTGCTTTTCCTCAACCAAGAAGTTTTGAAATGTTACTTTTCTTATAAAGTAAAATTATAATTACTATTTAAGTCTTCTTGTTGAATAAATTGATTTCTTTTTCAAGAAGACTTGATACAAGTGTGTGGACACAAGAAAGATGTGTAGCAGTGTTTGAAATTGATTTGATACTCAGTCTAGAGGCTTGAATACTGAGAGGAGATGTAGAATCACGTACGCATTCTAGATTGTGGTGTGGCCTTTAGAAATTCACTGAAAAATTGTGTCCAAAAGAAAAAACAATTGTAGAAAAATGAATACTCTTCCTTAGGTTAAAAAAAAAACAAGTACTAGAAATATGAAGCACTTCTTCATTTTGGTTTGCATTAAATAAAAAGAGCAAAAACTACAAGGTCAAATGAAAGATCAAGGGAAGTGGGTCGGTTTGTATGATGTTCTTAACTCTTGCAGTTATGATTTTATACAGATTCAATGCCCAAGAACTATACACTGCATGGTAATAAATCTAAGGCTGGATGGATGGATAGGTAGATAAATAAGAGAAGGCTAGAGAAGGAGGGACAGAGGGACTTATTGTAAAAACTTGGAAAATACATTAAGGGCAAAGGAACAGAAATTTTTCACTCATTTTCTTATAGCTCAAAATTACATTGGTTAATGTCTAGTCCCCTTTTTGATGCAAAAAGCCATACTATGTATCTCTGCAGCCTACTCTTTTCCCTGAGAATGATATACTGAGCAATTTCTCATGCCTCCAGGCCCTCTGTAAATGTGACTTGAGGTGGCATGAGGTGTCCAGCCCTGAGATCTCCTGGCAGTGGATATTCCCGCCCCACCCACTTACCCTATGGTCAGGCTGGGGCCAGGGCCTGGAGTTAAGAGGACCGAGGGCCTGGTCCTCGGGACAGCACCATTTTTTTGACTAGTTGGCCTTGAATTTTACTGTGCTAAAGAAGATAAATCAAACAGCAGAAAAAGCTAAATTTGATCACCCAAGGATTACAATTACCTCATTCCATGTCTGGGTTTCTGGGACATTAGTTGTTTTTGATCCCTTATTGCATGGGCTCCGCCAGGCTGAGCATGCTGTACAAACTGAGGGCTGCGTTTTGCAGCCTTGAGCAAATAGCTTACTATGCTTAGTGGTGTCCTCTTGATCAGCAGGAAAGAATGAGACAGACAAAGACAGAGAGAGAGAAGGAAAGAAAGAGGGAGAGAGAACCTCTCAGTGAAATGATAAATTATAAATAAACACCCACCTAGTTTCACCTCCCACAGTGCTGCAGGAATTGTTCCTCATCTTTACCATTTAAAAAAAAAAAAGGGCTGGGGATTTAGCTCAGTGGTGCCGCCGCCTACCTCACTAGGGCAAGGTCCTGAGTTTGATCCCCAAACAAGAGCATATGTCATCCTAAATCCTTCAGGCTGATGACTCCTAACCTGGCCTCTGACTCAGAGAGCTCCTCTCCTCTCTCCACTGCCCCTACATCACACCCTTGCTTCAAGTCCAGCGAAGCCCTTCCGGGGCAGTGACCCGGGTCTAAAACTGCATCTCGTTTTTCAGTTACTGGGGAATGAGTTGTCCAACCTTCAGCTTCTTAATCTATAAAATGGGCAGAGAAGACTTGGTCATTTGGCTACAAGGATTTCTAAAATAATGTTTTCTGGGGCTGGGGATTTAGCGCAGTGGTTTCACCGCCTGCTGCACAAGCTCAAGGACCTGAGTTTGATCCCCAGTACCTAAAATAAAATAATGTTTTCTTCAGCCAAAAGGGAAGTGGAGATTCTGAGAAAGGACCTGTCGCACCGAGAAGTGTCTTGGGACTGTCCAGTGCAGGAGGCTGAGGTTTCTTGTCATGTTAGGGTGAGGAAATGGGCCTCCCACGCTGAGGTAAAGACCTCAGACTGCTGAGATGCCATCCCTTCTCTCCTGATGGACTGCAACCAAGCCCAGTGAGAAAGGACTCACTGCCTCTGGTGCAGCCCCTCCAGGACCTGAGCCCTGGTCCGAGCGGGAACATGTCAGGGGACACCCCACTTGCTGGGCTGCAGGGTTAGGGGGCTGGACTCAAACTCAACCTTACTGCTTCTCAGTGCTGAGACTTAACTCAGTTACTGAACCTCTCTGTTCGTGGCTTTCCTCATCAAGAACAAGTTGCTGAGGCTGGGGATGTAGCTCTGTGGCACCACACCTGTCTCGCAAGCTCAAGGTCCTGAGTTCGATCCCTGGTACTGGGAACAAAAAAAAAGAACAAGTTCCTGACTCCTGGTATTATAATAAAAATAAACATGTAAAGTCTTTACAGCACGATAGCTGTTCCTGGACAAAGCACAAAAGCCCTATAGTAAATGGTGGACAGTGTTCATCAGATTCTGTGTTGGGATCTAACTCAACTCCTCTTCTTTCCCTCTGAAGAAACTTGTGGCACTGAGGAAGAAGCAGTGTGTAAACTATGGTCCCAGAAAGCCTCCAATCATTTGGTCACTCAGCAAACCATGACTGATTGCAAACTGGGTGTTCTAAGGGCCCATGGAGGGCATCACCATCCTGCTAGTAAACAGAATCAGCTGTGCTAGCCAAGTCAGCCCACTGCGGGCTTGTAAGGTAGAGAGGGCTGCTCACCTTGTCTCATTCACTTCCATAGCAATCCTATGAAACTGGTGCTGTTACTGATCTATTTCCACTTTATAGATGAAAGTGGGAGTAGAGGCTTTAAGTAAATTCCCCAGATCTGATACCTGAATTCTGATTTTTGACTTGGGCACACAGATGTATAAGCTCTATGCTTAAAAGCTTAAGCACTGTCTGTAAAGCACTTGGTTGGGGAGTCACAACATTGAGCCATGTGGGTAAGTTAGGAGAAACTGAAACTTCTTACCTCTCCTGTATTCCTTTCAATGTGAGACCAACCACAACCCATGGTTCTGGTAGGGATTGAATGAAATGGTGTTGGGTAGACCAAGCCCTCTGTTGAAGTAGACATTTATGTGAGTGAAGGACAAACAAGATGTTATGGACTGAGCATTTATGTCTCCATGAAGTTCTTAGGTTGAGAAGTATTAGAGGGATGTGGTAGTATTCAGAGGTGAGACCTTTGGGAGGGGATTAGGTCACCAGGATGCAGCCCTCGTCAATGGGATTAGTGCCCTTATAAGAGAGACCTCAGAGAGAGGGCCCAGCCCTTCCACAATGTCAGTCCCCTGTGAACCAAAAGGTGGACCCTCACAGACACCAAATGTGCCAGCGCCTTGACCTCAGACTCCCCAGCCTCCAAAGCGAAGAGAAATCTCTGTTATTTATAAGCCACCCAGCCTGTGGAATTTTGTAAAGCAGCCTGGATGGGCAAGAAATGAGGAAAACAGTCAGGAATTTAGCTCAGTGGTTCCACTGCCTGCCTCGCAATCACAAGGTCCCGAGTTCAATCCTCGGTACAAAAAAAAGAAAAGGAAATAAGGAAACAGGAATAACAGATGGGGGAGCAGTAAGGACAGGACGTAGGTACTATACTCTGTCTTGGTTCTGAAGTGCTGATGGGACCCGCAGGTGGCCTGGGAAGAAGTGATGTGAGGTTTTATCAGCAAAGAGAGGCAGAAGGGACCATCACTGACAGCAGAATTTGCAAAGTACAGAGACAAAGGAATCTCTGGGTGCAACGTTTGAGAGAAAGTACATCTTACCCATATTTGTATCACTCACAGATCCTTCAGCCTAGAACGCTCTCAAAAGTATTTTTAGAGTGGTTAAAGTTTTAGTGTATGGGTACCCTGACTTTTAAGAAAATCCAAAAGTCATTATTTTTTACTTTTGAATAATACATAGTGATTTATCCATCAAGAGACTGATTTAATAAATAACTCTGGGTTAATTGGCAGTCCCTCTTGAATAACAAAGCTAGATCCATACCCTGTGCCATATGCAAATACATTTCAAATCAATTACAATATAATTTTAATAAAAGCCAGAGACATGGCTCAGTTTTGAAAACTTCCCTAGCTTGTGTGAGGCCCTAAATATGATCCCTGGTATCACAAAACAATTTTATTTTAATTTAAAAATTAGAACTATTAGAAAAAATGGAGAATATTTGTGTTGCTTAAGGATTGGGGTAATCTTTTCAAACAAGACCAGAAACATACTATAAGCAAAACAACAACAAAAATCCTGAGGTTTGATAGATATAAATTAAACATTTCAATGTGGTAAAAGACCCCACAAACAGATACAAATGCTAACCAGTGAGAAATGTTCACTTAACACCTATAATGAGGAGAACTCCTACATGACAGTTAGAGGTTGTCCTGCCCTTCTGAAAGCTGCAGAGATGTGTCTTGTGACCTGCCCTTGTGTCTTGGCAGGTGGTGATTTAGTTACTTTCTCATTGCTGGCACAAAATACTAGACACCCACAAGTTAAAGGAGTAAAGGTTTATTTAGCTCACAGTTTATAGAGGTTTCAGTCCATAGTTGGCTGGCTCCAAGGCAGAGCAGCATGGCAGAGGGACATCACAGAGAAGAAACAGTCCATGGCAAGGTAAGCAGGAGGCAGTAAGAGCAGCAGTGAGTGCATCTTTCCCTCTTTATTCCATCCCGGCTAGAAGCCTATTGGTTGGTGCCACTCATATCCAGGGTGGATCTTCTGTCTTCAGTAAATCCATTCAGCCACACCCAGAACTATGCTAATTCCAATCAGTGGGCTAATAGGGTTATCACACACATAATCACACCCTAGATCCAGCTACCTCCAGAAAGCCCCACCTATGAATGCATGAGGCTTTGAGGGAACATCTAGATACAAGCTATAACAGGTGGCTACATAGGTTATGAGACAATAGCCATATTTTAGAGAATATATAACATAAACAACATTAAATAATATAATCCATTAATTCTATTTAAATTTCTTTAGCAGCAACTGGGATTTGCAAGATGCCTCATGCACATATGTGCTTGGCCTGGCCTGCATCCCTTACCATCCTGATTTTTTTTTTTTGGTACCAGGGATCGAACTTGGGTCCTTGCACTTGCGCAGCAGGCGGCAAAACCGCTGAGCTAAATCCCCGGCCCTCCATCCTGATTTTTGATGCTACCTCTAGCAACTCTCCTCCTCGTCATCCTGCTCCTCACAGCCTCCTTACTGAATAATACATAGTGATCCATTTTGCGTTGCTTTAACAAACTACCTGAGACAGTGTGGTTTATAAGGAAAAAAAAGTGTGTTTGGGCCCACAGTTTTGGAGGCTGAAAACTCTAAGCTCAGGGGCCCCATCTGGCAAGGGCTTCATACCGATCAGAACATGAAAACAACATCACCTCCCAAGCCGGGCATGCAGAAGAGGGCACAAGCATGTGGGGTGGCCCTGCTTTATAACAAGTCAGGCCTGAGTGCCTAATCCAGTCTCGAGAGACCTGTCGCACCCCTCTGACAGGCCTTAACCCCTCCCTAGGATGGTGCTCCCAAGATCTAATTCCCTCCCCCTAGGCCTTTCCTCTTAAAAGGTGCTACGGCTCAATACCATTGGAGGACTCCAAGCACCACCACCCCGATCAGAGAGCCCCCTAAACAGCGCCCCCAGCACAGCTGTGCCTGGGGACTCAAAGAGTCATCAGCCCTGCTGTTGACAGCAGCCACTATGCCCTGCGCTTCCCAAGCCTCGCTCTTGAGCAAACATTGTCACTTGTACTCTCTCAAGCCTTGTTCTTGGCAGGAAGCCCCACCCCCCTTTCACTGAACACCCTCTCCCCGTGACACTACAAGAGACCCCACAGCCTGTGGGGTCTCTCATGCCACAGTGGTTCTTCTTGGGTTTGTTCTGAAATAAACCTGTTCTGTTGAGCTCATACTTCTGTTTTCTTCCTCCTTTTTTTCCTAAAAACTGTTACACTGGGGACCAAGATTGTAGCACGCAAACCTTTAGAAGACAAACCACATCCAATCCACATGACTATGCTTCAGACAGTCTAACATCTGCCCCAGGATCTTTGCACATGCCGTTTTCTTTCTCTGGACATCCTGGCCCCCACACCCACCTTTATGCTTGGTCCTTCATCACTCCTCCGATGTCCCCTCCTTGGCCAGGCCTTCCCAAACCATAATGGAAGAAACTCTATTTTGCTTCTATTTTGTTCCCAGTACTCAGAGTAGTAACTGCCCATAATAGAAACTCAAAAACAAAAAATCTGTTGAATCATACAATTAATAAATAACTTCATTTCCTTTGATCCTCACAATACAGAAAACGTGTTTATCCGGGATGTTTACCTTTCTCAGTTTGGATGCACTACACACCCTGTTGCGTTTTCTTCCATCCCTCCAGTCCCACACTGCTGCCTCCCTGGAATGCTTACATGCCCACCCTTTCCAAATGTAAGAACGTGAATTACTCCTACCAGAGGGATTCCAGTCTAAACAGCCCTTGTGAAGCGAATGCCTACAAAAACTGCTGCCACAATCTGACTTGTTTTACTTTCCTCTGGTTAAGGATACAAAGCAGTCTGTAGGACACTCATGAGTGATTTTTGCAATTTGAAAGCAGTGAGCAAGTCGCTTCTTAGCATGCCTGTCCTGTGAGAATTTCATTGGTTTTTTATTTGTTTGTGTTTTGTTTTGTTTTTGTCTGACATGTCTTTACTGTCTGAGCGGCATGGGAAAGAACACTGCAAAGTTCCACTTCCGTACAGATGATATCACACAAAGCCAGCAAGTTGCCCAAAAGTTACGTAACACAGACTACTTGTTCACACAATCACTGTGTATGTGTGGGCCCCATAATGCCTGCTGACGTGGTAGCAAGCAGAAGACTTAGGCGAAAACCTTTAGTACAGCCATCTTGCTGTACCACACAAATGTCATAGTGCCTTAAGAAAATTCCATCTTAAAATGGCATTTCACTCCAGTTTTCTGTGATAATTGCCAGCAGAACCCAAATCCGCTCCGCCACACTCCCTGTGTCCCCCCACTGTCTCACAAAAGGCAGATCTCATTGGGTGTGGTGGCACAGGCCTATAATCCAGCACTTGGGAGGCTGAGGCAGCAGTGTGGCAAGTTTGAGGCTAGCCTGGGCTACCTAGCAAGACAGTCTCCAAACAATAGGCAGGTCACAGCACAAACCTCAGCGGGCTCCAGCAGAGCACAGTGACCTCTGATAGCGTTACATCAGGGCCACACGCAAGCAGCCAGTGCTTCATGGAGAAATACAAATAGAAGGTAGAAAGGCAGTCGGTTAAATGTACAAAACTGATAAGCTTTCTTGCACTTCAGAAATTAAAATGCAGTGCAGGTTTGGGAGCCTGAGTCTGGGTTATTACAGTGCAATAGTTTGGATCTGGCATGTTGCCCAATCGTGCCCTGTTTTAGGTGTGCTCCCCAGAGCAGCACTGTCCGATGGTGGAGACTTTAATAGATGCACCTAGTGGGAGGTATATGTCACTGGGGTCGTGTCTGTGAAGGGAACTGTGGGCCCCTCTCTCTCACTTTTTTATTCTTCTCAGCCATAGATAAACAGCTTTGTCTACCTCAAGCTCCCTGACATGTTGTGTGATCTCAGCCCAGGCCCAAGGGCAACAGGGCCACTGCACTGAAAGCTCTCAAACTGTGAGCCCAAGTTAACCTTTTCTCTCTATAAGTTGACTCATCCTAAGTATTTATGGCAGTCATGGAAAGCTTCATGACACACATGATAGAAGTCGGAATGAAGTAGATGCTCAATACAAGTCCAAGCCATGCACCATGGCTCTCCATGGCTTCTCCCGAGGGGAGAGGAAGTAGTGTTTGTTTGATGTGTTCAGGGATGAGGATGTTGGGCAAAACTATGGTACACCTAGTGGAACGGAGTGGAACGTAAGATGCAATAGAGAAGGAATGATGAGTGGTGACAAGGATACTATTAAGTGCTCAGGTAGACATGACAGTCTTGGCCACGAAGGGGACACTGTCTCCCTTGAGACAGGGAGGCGGCTGAAGAGAAGCTGGTGACAATTCATTGAGCGCCAGGAGCATTTTGCCCCAGACTTCTCAGGAGGTGGAAGGCTGGGCTGCTGAAGGACAGCTGGCACAAAGAAGAACTTGGTTGGAAGAAGGTTACAAGGTGAGCTCATAAATAAAAATAATTCCCCATGGTGGGAGAGAATAAGGTGGAGAATAACAAGGGATAAATGAAAGACTCACAGAGCAGCATTTAGAATCCAGCTAGAGGTGGATCACAGAGCTTTGTGATCAGGCCAAGCAGCAAGGTTCTGTGCTTCATTGGGTGGTGGTTTGGTTGGTTTGGTCAGTGCTATTTGGACAGCTGCAGGGCACAGGCATAGGAAATTAACACGCGGGGTCACCAGAGGCTGGAGACAGGATAGAGCTCTGAACAGAAAATCAAGGGTGGAAAGAGGAGGAAATTTATGAGAACAGGCTACTGGTTTAGCATAGGTCCATGCAGGACAGGGAAACAAAAGAAGCCAAAAGGACTGAGCCACGGGAGAATGAGGAAGGGGCGGAACCCGCAGGTTGAGATGCTGTTATAAATCAGGTATACAGGGAGGGAGGGCGTAGAAAAGGAAGAAAAGAAAAAAAGGGCCATTACTGAAAAAGGAACTTCAGGTGTATAATTTCAGGCTCTGCCAGGGCCTGTGTGAGCTGCTTGCTAAGGTGGGGAGAAGGTCAGACCACGGTGAGGCCAGGCAGTGGTGAGTCACTCATCCACGCCCTGGAGATGCCCGGGTCTCCACCAGGAACCGGATGCTGGGCAGGCTGGGGACCAGGGATCCCAGGGCCCAAGACGCTCGGGGCATCCGGAAGAGATGCGGAGGTGGTGGGAGTGAGGATAAAGCGCAGGCCATGTGGCTGGCTGGCGGGAGGAGGGGATCAAACCATCAGAAGCAGAACGGAGGCAAGAACGAAGGCGCCCTGCTCCTGACTCCGGCAGGCAGGAGCATTGCACTCGCGGAAAGAGCCTCGTGCTTCAAAACAGGGAAAGAACTAATGAGCCTTTGTGTGCCGAGCTGGTGGAGACCCTTTGTTCTGAGCGCCAAGTCAGCCTCATGAAGGCCCACGACAGGAAGAATGAGGGAATGTGTGGACCTTTATAAAACTGATCAACTCGCCAAACCTCAGACAGTGACTGGTTACGGTTGCGGAGTTGTAAGGACAAGTGCAAGAATCTCAGACCAGGGACGTTGACGAGGACCTCAAAAGACATGAACAAATAAAAAATCTGCCTCAAAACAAAAAGAGGATGTTTATTATGCGGTAGTTGCCAAAGCTGTTTGACAAAAATTATCAGTTAGACTGAACTGGTTGATGGTGTTGTGGCAGGGAAGGAAGAATGGTAAAATCCCAACCCGTTTCTTAAATGCATCTGCTGTGCCTTAGGCTACTGCCTGGAACTGGTCACAGGGCCCTGCCTAAGAGCACAGCCCAGGGAAGGGGGAGCCTACGGAGACAGCGCAGCAGTTTTGCCTGACTCTTTGAACAGAGGCAGAAATGACCTCTGAAAAACACACCCAGGATAAGATAACTGTGGTCATAACCCCAACACAGGATTTCTCTCAACTTTTCTCAGAGTGAAGGTTTGCTATGAAGGGTGACCCTGGGGCTGGGTAAAATGTCATTTCTTCTACCCTCTGGTTCTTACTTCACTTGCTTTTTGTTGTATGATCTTTAACTGTGATTAAGTAAAATATTGTGCTTTCATTTCTTAGATTGAGCCTGTGTGTGTGTGTGTCCATGTGTGTGTATTTTAGAGTCCCCATCTGTCCCCAGGAAATGACAGGTACTACCTGAGTTAATGGAAGGTGCTAGGAATGAAAGACATAAGCAAACATCGTTGCTTTTTATTGGTTTGCTTTAGGTAAGAAATTGCTAATCCTTTGAAGAGAACTTTTAATCCTTTCTGGGAAATCTGTCAACATTGTTGCATATGTTCAATCTGGACAATGATCAGTGACCTTTGTAAATGACACAAACCAAGACCATTTCCTCCACTATTCACAACTTCTGCCTTCCCATCAGTTACTTCATACAGCAGCTGCAGGAACCTGCTGAGCACTCAGTCTTGCCCCTGTGACTGTTTCCCTTCAACCCCTAAGAGATACCCACCCTAAGGCTTGCTGCAGAGCCAAGGATCGGGGTAAGGACAAAAGGGAACCCCCAAAACCTCAGCCCATACTGAGCCCAGCAACCCATCTAAGTGAAACAACTCACATTTGTTAGGATTTTCCCTGCTGAGCATGTGTGAGGCCCTGGGTGCATTCCCAAAACCATCAAAAGAAGGAGAAGGAAAAGAGGGAGAAGGAAGGGAAAGAGAAAGGAGGGAGGAGGAGGAGGAGGACTCTCATGACTCAATGGGTTTTCTACTTTATTAACAAATAGTAAGACTGTTACATGATCTTTGCATATTTCTCTAAGTTCAGACAATTGACAGAATGCTTGGAAAACAAAGGGAATAAGTGGTAGGGGGTAAAAATCTCATGCCGGTCTTCATCAAACTATGAAAAGAAGCCTGTTAGAAGTGTTTGAAATGTTTCCTAGTAAAATAATGGTTTATTTCCCATCTTTCAGGTGATTGCTGAGTTCAGAGCCTACCGTGAACACCAGGGTTAGTTCAGTATAAGTGATGTCAGCAGCTGGGCAGCATTTTTATTGTCCTGAGTTGCAAATCAGCTCAGCAGTAGAGGAAATATTAATTTTAAGTGGCACACCCTCATTTATCTGGAATAAAATAAAAGGTAACATTTCTTTGCCCACCCCCAGCCAAACCATAGTCTTTAATCTTCTGTTTAAGGCAAAATAGAAAAGAAGGTAATATAGGAGCTTCTCTATGAAAGAAAGAGAGAAAAGAGAGGAAGGAAAAAAGGGATGAAAGGGAAGGGGAGGGGAGAGAAGGGAGAAGAAGAGAGGAGGAGAGGAACAGAACAGAGCTCACCAGTTCAGAATTCATCCAGCCCAGTCTCTTATACTATTTTCAGCTACAGCTTATGCAGTGACAGCAGATGTTAACTGGCAGGATGGTAATGCATGAGAAAAGTCAAAGAAAAATAAAGTACGTACCAGTTAATTGTAGCATAATCCCATTCTGCATTTATGGGCTCTTTGTTTACAAATAAATGACCAATGTATAGTAAACATGAAACAGAATTTTCAGAAAACCAGGGTGCATCTTATTTCCTAATCTTTTGAATAAATAGATAAGTACAAACAATGTTTATGCCCTGAAAAGACATTAATAGGTCACGCAAAAGTTCCCTATGCGGTGAGGGGAGAGCAATCCTGGAAAGCCAAGTGATTCGCCTTAAGCTATCTAGACTCGGGGGGCCGGGGATTTAGCTCAGTGGTTTTGCCCCCTGCTGCGCAAGCGCAAGGACCCAAGTTCGATCCCCAGTACCAAAAAAAAAAAAAAAAGGTATCTAGACTTGGAACAGCCACTTTGTGCAATAAAGAGCTTTTGTGCATAAATAAGAGACAACCAAGTTAGTCCAAAACTCAGTTTCCTTTTTAAAGTATTTTCTTTAATTTTAAAAATAGTTAATTCACGCAGTGCAAATTTTTATACAAATATACCCATCTACAGTGACAGAAAAGTTGATAATTTGGACTAACACACTCAAAACAACTAGAGATGTTGAACGAAATACTAGTGAAAATCTGCTTAAAACAATTAAAATCTAAGGAGATAGTGGAGAATCACTGGGCCATCATTCGAGAAAGGGTGAATATCCAGTAAAGTAGGTATAGCATCTGAGACAGTTTTGACCAGGTTGCATTTGCAGATTAGGGAAGGTAACTTTCTGGGACTAGGGGGACAAGTGCAGCCCAAGTGCAAACCTTGATCAACTCATCTTTGAGTTATAAGAGTCTCTATCTTTGAAGCATCTGGGAGTCCCAGAAGATCACAATCTCAGGAACTGCACACAAGTAAACCCACGGGAGGTTGACTGAGTTATTATTCTGGAGAAAATAACATTTTGCTAACCTCAAATTCTTTTAACAGATAGGTTTTTAAATACGAAGCCCAGTAACACAATCAAAGATGACCAAGCATACAAGGAGACGAGAACCCATACACAAAAATAAGCAAAAGCTGCAGGTGATTAAAAATGGGCCTATAGCTCCCTGCTGCACAAGCACAAGGACCTGAGTTTGATCCCCAGTACCAAAAAAAAAAAAAATGGGCCTATAAAGGACTTCCAATGTTGGAGCCATCAGACACAAAGTCTAAATCTGCTCTGGTCACTATGACAAGCAAGGGCAGGAAAGAGTAATATTGAACATATTGGCAGAGAACTGGAAACTTTAAAAAAATCCTATGTTGTTTGAAGAATTAGAATTAGACATTCAAAAGTGAAAAAATGTAACAGTTAAAATTTACATAATGAAAAGATTTACTATCAGATCAGGCACAGCTGAAGAAAAAAATCTATAAACCAGAGGTCTTGGAGGGTGAATCCCCTCATTGTGCTGTTTGCCAGGTTTCATGATATCAACACTCCTGTGGTGACCTGCTTCAAGTTACCAATGACTTCACAACCTCTTCACAAACTCACTTTATACAAATTTAATAATAAGCTGTTTCTGAGGAAAGTACCTATATTTCAGCACAGAGAGTCGAAGGATGGAAAATGCAGACAAGAGGAAACAGAAATGAAAGATAAATGGAAAGCTCTCACATACCACACAATTAAGCATAATCCTAAAAGGAAAGGAGAGAGAGAGAATGGAATAGAAACAACCTTTGAAAAGATATGACTGAGAGTCCTCCAAAACTGATAAAAGACTCACATCTGGAGATAGCAGTGTATCTCAGCAGCAGCACAGGTGTCTAGCATGTTCAAGGCCCTGGGTTCAATCCCCAGGACCTCTCCCATCAAAAGACTTAATTAACAGATTTGAGAAGACTAAGCAGCATAAATAAAAAGATACCCTTACCAAGACACATAATGGGAAAAGTGCAGAAAACCAAAGGCAAAGAGAAAATTTTAAGATCAAGACTCAGCCAATGGGAAAAATGTAATTTTTTGTAAACAGTCTAAAAGTTAACATTTCAACCTAAATGATAGAAACTGTGAGATGGTGGGAAAATATCATCAAACTCCTAAATGAGAGTAACTAGAAGTTTGTCACTTGTAAAGGTATCGTTCAAGAATAAAACTTGGATCATTTTTAGACAGAAGCTAAGAGAATGTCACCAGTAGACTGCACTTAAGGAAACTCTATAAAGAGGCAGGACAACTTGATCCCAGGTAGAAACACAGAAATGAAAGCAGGAACAAAAATATTACATCTAACTGAATATAAAACAAGGACATTGTCTCATGGGATTGAGAATGCACCTAGAACTAAAATATTTGACAGTAAAGACATAGAAGTCATATGGGAAGTAAATGTTTTAAGGTCCTAAAATTATCAGCAAAAAGCGACTGCACCAATTAACATTAGCCTTCTAGTTTGGTAAAGTTGTGCATCCCTTAAGGGACACATTCCAAGAATGAGTTGGGACATTCCATCATACGGAAATGTAATGATATGTACTTACCCAAGATGACTGCAACATCACTAGGCAACATAATCTTAGGGAACTACCGTCACTTACATGGTCCATCATCAACCAAAACATCATCATGTGACACACAGTTATATAGATTCAATGACATCATTTGCAGCCAAAATCTGCACTGTCGTTTTTGGGGTTATTTTTTATTTGGTACCAGGGATCAAACTCAAGTCCTTGTGCTTGCACAGCAGGTGGCGAAACCACTGAGCTAAATCCCTGGCCCTTTGCACTGTCGTTTTTTATATAAATTATCACGATGATTCTAGCATTCACTCTAAATTCATACAGTTTTTGTAAAGGCCCTTGGTTAGCCAAAACAAACTGAAAAAGAAGAACAAAATTAAAGGGCTAACAGTACTTGATTTCAAGACTATTACAATGTAGAGTAATCAAAACATCATAGTATCAGCATAACGACTCAAGAATTCATCAATCCAAAAAGAAATTTATAGGCTGGGCTGGAGGTTTAGCTCAACGGTGCCAGGGCCTGCCTGTCAAGTGCAAGGCCAGTTCAATTCCCAGTTCCACAAAAAAAAGGAATGAAAGAAACTCATAGACTAAAAATCAAAGGGTGAAAAGTATTCCATTCACCTGGACTTCAAAAGCCAACAAGGATAGCAATTTTATTCTCAGACAAAATAAACTTTAAACTGAAACTGATCAGAAGAGGTGAAGAAAGTCACTACATATTGGTTAAGGAAACAATAAAACAGGAAGGGATAACAATTAAAATTTATATATGCACCAAATAGCAGGACACCTAACTTCATAAAATAAGTAGTGCTGGACATAAAAGATCAAATAAACTCCAAAGAAATCACAACGGGTGACCTCAATACCCCACTTTCACAGGGATACAGATGAGCTAAACAAAAAATTAACAAATATCAGAGCTGAACCACACTTTCAAACAAATAGACTTACAGATATTTATAGTGTTCTACCCTATGACAGGAACATACATTTTTTTACATCAGCACATGAAATTTTTTCCAAAATAGAACACATACTAGTCCACAAAACCTGCTTAAATAAATACAAAAAGGTAAAGAGTCATCCCATGTATCCTATCAGATCATAGACCACTGAAACTAGAAACCACAGAATTTCCACTAACCACTTGACATTAAATAGCATACTCTTGAGCACTCAATGGGTCACAGAAGGAATCCAGTAAGAAATTAAACAATTCCTAGACTCAAATGATAATACTGCTACAACGTAATAGAACCTATAGGATATAATGAAAGCAATTTTAGAGGTAAAATTATTTCTGTGAATGCTTATATTAGAAAAAAAGAGCTCGGTTGGAGGTTCATCAGAAGTGCCCATGGGCCGGGGATTTAGCTCAGTGGTTCCGGAGCGTGACTCACAAGCACAGGGTCCCGAGTTTGACCCCCGGCAACCCCCTCCCAAGAAAAGAAGTCCCCAGAGAGGACTCACTGAAGCCACAGAGTCCAAATCACTTAAACAGCTGAACGGGTAAATACCACCCTGGACAAATACAACTGAGAACACATCACAGGAATGGAATATCTTACTAAAATGATCTTCATAGCAATTACAGTCTCTCATCCTTCTTGACCTCAATCCTCTGTACTGAGAAAAGAGAAAATTTAGAAACTAACCCTCCCCACAAAAGACATCCATACACACACAGGATCATGAGAAAACAAGGCAACAAAAGACCTCCAAGATCCCCCAACTCTCCCAAGGCAGATCCAGGCAGTACAAATGGAGAAGAAAGCAAACACCAGCTAGTGGAGCTGTACATATTGTTTAAAGAAGAGAAAAAGAAACAGTGAATTCAGAGAGGACATGACCCAGAAGTTTATGGAATTATCATTGAAAATGACCAATGTAGATTTGGGGGGAAACAATTTAAAAATTGGACTAGCTGACCAAAATCACTCAAAACATGAATTATAAATTTACTGAAGATACAGAATCCATGAAAAGGTATCAGACAGGAATGCCAGATATGAAAAGCTAATGAAATTGAGACTCCAGGGCCAGGGATTTAGCTCAGTGGTTCCATCTCTTGCCTTGCAAGCGCAAGGACCCGAGTTCGATCCCTGGTACCAAAAAAAAAAAGAAGTTGAGACTAAAAAGACAATACAAAGAATCAATGATTCAAAGAGCTGGTTCTGCTAGGCATGGTGGCACATGCCTCTACTCCCACCACTGGGGAGGCTGAGACAGGAGGATCACTATGCATTTGAGGCCAGCCTGGACTACATAGTGAGTTGAAGACTAGCATGAACTACATACTGAGATTCTGTCTCAAAAAAACAAAAATAAATAAATACAGAGCTGGTTCTTTGGAAGAATAAATAAAATAGACAAACCCTTAGCCAAAAAAAGAGAAAGAGAGAAAAGATTCACATAAATGCAAATAGAAATTAAAAAGGATAAAATCGCAACACCATTGAAACTGAGAATACAGTAACTACTATGAAAATTGTATTCCAACAAATTGGAGCATCTGAAAGAAATGGACAGTTTCTTAGACTCATACAAATTACCAGAGCTAACCCAAAAACACCCAAAAAATACTGAACAATCCAATAACAAGCAACAAAATTGAAGCAGTAATAAGAAAAATAAAACTATTAATTAAAAAAAGTCAAGGACCTGATGGATTCACTGATGAATCCTACAAAGTGTTTAAAGACATTATACTACCAATGCATCTCAAACTCTTCAATGAAATTGAAAGGGAAAGAGTACTCTCAAACCAATTTCTGTAAGCCAGCATCACTCTCACCCCTAAACTAGATAAGACCCAACTAAAAAACAAAACTACAGGCCAATCTCCTTAATGAAAATAGACAGAAAATTCCTCAAAAGATACTGGCAAATCAAATGCAACACATCATCAAAAGGATTGCACATCATGACCAAGTAGGTTTCATCCCAGAATCACAAGGCTGAGTCAACACACACGAGTCAATAAATGTAATACAACACATAAACAGAATCAAGGACAGAAAGCACGTGATCATATCATTAGCTGCAGAAAAGACTTTTGACAAAAACCAACACATCTTCATGATAAAAGCCCTGATGAAAGCAGGTAAAGTAGGTCCTTGCCTGAATCTAATAAAAGCTATTTGTGACAAACTGATGGGTAACATCATATTAAATGGGGAAAAACTGAACACTTTCCCTGTAAAATCAGGACAAGACAAGGATGCCCACTAACACCACTTCTGTTCAGCACTGTACATAAAATCATAGCTGGAGCAATCAGGTAAGAGAAAAAAATAAGGATACATATAGGAACTGAAGAACTACCATTATTTGCCAATGACGTGATACTCTACACAGAAGACCCAAAGAACTCCAACAAAACACTCTTAGAATTAATAACCCATTTCAGCAACGTAGCAGGTACAAAATCAACACACAAAAAACAGTAGCATTTATGTATACCAGTAATGAACTCAATGAGAAAGAAATTAGGAAAATAATACCATTTACACTAGCATGAAGAAAAATTAAGTATCTAGAAATCAACCTAACCAAGGAAATGAAAGACCTCTATGATGAAAAGTACAATACTCTGTAAAAAAGATATTGAAGAGGACATCAGAAAATAAAACGATGTCTCCTGTTCCCAGATAGCCAGAGCCAATATTGTCAAAGTGGCCATAGTCCCAGAACTATTATATTGATTGAGTGCAATCCCAATCAAAATACCAACAGCATTCCTCACAGAATTAGAGAAAACAATCCTAAAATTCATATGGAGGCAGAAGAGACCCAGAACAGCAAAAGCAATCATCCTGGGCAAAAAGAGCAGGAAGAATTGCAATCCCTACGTCCAAGTTACACTACAAAACAACAATGATTAAAAACAGAATGGTTTGGGCGCAAAAACAGACATGTGAATCAATGGGACAGAATAAAGGATACCGAAAAATCCCAGACATATTGAGCAATTTGATCTTCAAGAAAGAAGCCAAAAACATATGTTGGAGGAAAGATAGCCTCTTTAACAAATGGTGCTGGGAAAACTGGCTATTTATATGCAGAAGCTTTATGGTGGACTCATATCTCTCACCAGGTACAAACTAAAATCAAATTGAACCAAAGATCCAAACATTAAAATGAAACACTTAACCTGCTAAAAAAAATAAGATCGGTAAAACTCTTGAAGGCATAGGCATAAGCAAAGACTTTCTGAACAGAACTCCAATTGCACGAGAAATAACACCAAGAATCAACAAATGGGATCACAGTAAAGGAAACAATCAACAGAGTGAAGAGACAACCTACAGAATGAAAAAAGTTTACCAGCTACACCTCAGGTAGAGGAGCAATATCTAGAATATACAAAGAAAAAAAAAATTAGATGCCCAGAATAAAAGACCCAATCAAGGGCTGGGGATTTAGCTCAGTAATTCCACTGCCTGCCTCACAAGCGCAAGGACCCAAGTTTGATCCCTAGTACCAAAAAAAAAGACCCAATCAAAAAATTGACAACTGAAATGAATACACACTTCTCAGAAGTACAAATGGTTGATAAATACATGAAAAAATCTTCAACATCACTGGTCATTAGAGAAACGCAAATTAAAATAACATGGTGAGGGCCAGGGATTTAGCTCAGTGGTTTCACCACCTGCCTTGCAAGCACAAGGTCCTGGGTTCGATCTTCAGTACCAAAAAGTAATAAACTCAAATGGATCGTAGAACGATATCTAAAACCATCATCTCTGTAAGAAATTGTAGAAGAGGGCCGGGAATTTAGCTCAGTAGTGCCACTGCCTCCCTCACAAGCTCAAGGTCCTGAGTTCAATCCCTGGTACAAAAAGAAAAAAGAAAAATTATAGAAAAATTTGTGACCTTGGGTTAGGCAAAATTATCTGAAGTACGGTCTAAAGCAAAACACATAAAAAAAATTGATAAGTTGGGCCTCATTAAAATTAAGATGCCTGATCTTTGCAAGACGCTGTTGAGAGAATGAAAAGAGAAGTCACATACCAGAGGGCAGTCTTTGCAAAAATGTATTTGGAAAGGAATAGTTGACCCCAGGAGTTTGAGGCCAACCTGAGCAACATAGGAAGACCCTCATCTCAAAACTAAAATATTTTAGGAGCCAGGGATTCAGCTCAGTGGTTTCACCACCTGCTGCGCAAGCTCAAGGACCTGAGTTCGATCCCCAGTACCAAAAAAATAAATAAATAAATAATAAAATAAAATAAAATATTTTAAAAATTGAATGGGCTAAAGATTCAAACAGACACTTTACCAAACCACATATTTGGGTGACAGAAAAGCATACGAATAGATGAACAACATAATTAGTCATTAGGAAAAGTACATTAAAACCAAAATGGCATACTAGGATACAACTAGTAAAATGGCCAAAATTAAAAAGACTAAGGATACTGAGGAGATGAGAATTTGGAGAAATTAGAACTCTCTTATTATACGGGTGAGAATGAAAAAATAGTACAGCTACTTTGAAAAACAACTTGGCAGTTTCTTAGAATGCTATATATCTGCCATGTAATCCAGCAAGTCCATTGCTAGACATTTACCCAAGACAAAAGGAAATATATGTTCATAGGAACACCTGTACATGAATTGTTACAATAGCTCTTATTGTAATAGTTTTCTAAAAACAACTTTTTTTTTTTAAACTGGAAACACTCCAAATGTTGATCAATGGGTAAGTGGATAAATAAACTAGAAAATGCCAACTAGCTGGGCGTGGAGGTCCACACCTGTGATCCCAGCACTCTGGAGGTTGGGGCCGGAAGATTGCATGAGTTTGAGGCCAGCCTGGACTACATATTGGGTTCAGGGCCAGCCTGAACTGCATAGCAAGACTCTGTCTCAAAAAGCCAACCAACCAAACAAACAAAAAGAAGTCAATTAGAAAGATCACAGATTATTAAGGGAGAGGAAACAGGAAAGGATTCCCAAGGACAGAGGAAACTTTTGGAGGTTTGGATGTGTTCATCATTTTGGCCATGGAGATGGTTTCACAAATCTAAATGTGAGTCAAGACTTGTCCAACTGTATGCTTGAAATATGTGTAGTTTTCTTTTAGGTCAGTCACACCTCAATAAAGTTACTCTTTTAAACTACGCAGAGATACCATTTATTGAAAAGTTAAAAGTGTGACAGAAACACACAGGAGATCCCTATCAAAGTCACAGATGCACCATATTCTCTGGCCGCTATGCCACACCTAGCAATTTATCCAGTAGAAGTACTTAAATATGCATAAGAATATACTCATATAAGATTACTTCTTGAAGCATTAATAGCAAACCACTGTAGTAAAAAGAATGTCAGCATCCTTCAACAGCGTGTTGCTTTAAATTAATTATGAGAAATTCATACAACAGAGCATAATGCAGCTACTGGAAAAAGGTGAGAGGGGCTCTGTCCGCACTGATGACAGGACGATCCCCAGGATATATTTACAAAGCCCAGAGGCAAGCAGGACAGCGTGTACAGTTTTTCATGGAGAGAAGAGAGCAAAGCGAGACTGGAAAAGACTAGCCTCAGCCGTGGAGGCGACGTTTGCCACTCATGTCACAAAGCATTCTTCTCTGCAATAAGAAAAAGTCAGAAAAGGAAGATAGAAAGGGACTTAGCCATTAACAGTTGTCCAGTGAACACGAGACTGTCCTTGACTCATTAAGATCAGGAAAATGCATGTCAAAGCCATGAGCTACTGGCCTGGCTACAATTTAAAAGGTTACTGGTACTAAGTGGTGACGAGGAGGGTAGCTATGGAAGCCATAGGCTGGGCATAGGAGTTGGTGCAGCCACTCTGTGAACTGTTTGACAGTTTCTACTGAACTTGAAAAGATTCATTCCCTGCGACCCACCAGTTCCCCTCGGGGGTCTATAACCAACAGAAACATGTGTGCTTGTTCACCAAGATTCAGGTACAAAAATAGGTTCATCATCAACAGCCCCAAACTGGAAACAACCCAACTATTCATCAACAGTGAAACAGGTCCAGAAGCTGTAGCATATTCAGATGGAAGTGTATCCAGCAATAAAAATGGACAAATTACAGCTATACAGGTCGAATGATGACGCCAACCAAAAACGTGAAGCAGAAGAAACAATTACAAAGAAACATATAATGTGAATCCAGTACCACTATGTACACTCATCTTTAGATTTGCACATGTCAGTGATAAAACTATACAACAAGGAGGCAATTGTGTAACACTGAGCACAGCGGCTACCTTGGGGAAGAGGGTGTGGTGACAGGAACAGACTTATGGTGGCCTGAATATAGGTTTCATGGTAACTCACAGAGCATAGCATTATACAGACTGTTTTCTCAATAACATATTTCACCAAAAAGATGAATTTAGCTAAGATCATCAGTGAAAAAGCCTGCTCTCATTCGCCTTCTACTATCCAATCCCAACATCCTCCCTGACGTAAACCCACTTTTATTAGTTTTTTATGCATCCTTCCAGAGATTGTTTTAAGGGGTGTACAAGGACACATCAATGGATATTCTTAGTGCTTCTGCTTTCTTGTACACAAGATATAAGCATGTTGTTGTTTTCCACTTTGATGTTTGTTGATTGGTGGGGTTGCTTATTTTTTTTTTTAGTTAACAACAGATATTGGCGTTCTTTCCACATCAATATTCCCCTCTACAGCTGCATAGCTTTCCACTATATCTTTTTATATGGCTGATCCTCTGGGGTGTTTCTAATCTTTCACTGCCAAGGATGTTATAATGAGTAGTTTTTCATGTACATCTGTTGTGGCTTGTATCTAGATGCCTGCCCCCCAAAGCCTCATGTGGTCATGTGGGACTTTTTGGTGGTGGCTGGATCTAGGGGGTATGATGCTGGGATTAAGGATGTGATGCTGGGATTGATTCAAGGTACAATGCTGGGATTAAGACTGCCCCAACCTGGGTGTGAGTGCTACCTGCCCTAAGGGGGGGTAGCCTGAATAAGACATAAGGGACAGCAAGAGAGTCACTGCTTGTTGCTTGCTGCTTGCTACTTCCCTGCTTGCTGCCTTCTGCCTGCCATGAACTGTTCCTCCTCTGCAATGTCCCTCTGCCACGCCACCCTGCCTTGGAGCCAGCCAACTATGAACTGAAACTTCTACAAACTGTGAGCTACCATAAACTTTTCCTCCTTTAACTTTGTGTGTCAGGTATTTTCTCTTAACAATGAGAAAAGTAACTAAGACAACATCATTTCATCAGAGAATGCACGCAGAGATAGCTGTAAAATAAGTTCCCAGAAAATGGACTGCTCTGACAACAGGTGGATGCATTAGAAATTTTTATAGATATTGTCAACATTTCTTCCATAAAACAAATTTACACTTCCAACAGGCAGGTATGAAAAATGCCTATTTCCCTGAAGCCTTGTCAGCAGTTCCATCTTACCAGACTTGGCAGTTTTGCCAATCTGATATGTGAAAAATGGTATCTTAGCATAATGTTAATTTACATCTCCTGTATATGTAAGGGTGGGCTCTTACATAAAGGAATAAAAAAAGCGATCATTATAGGGCCGGGGATTTAGCTCAGTGGCACCATGCCTGCCTCACAAGTGCTAGGTCCTGAGTTCAATCGCCTCCCCCCAAAAAGTCATCGTTATTTCCTTTTACGTGAACTGTTTATTCACCTTCTTTGCAAGCCATTCTTTTGAGTTTGAAGCTAATTCTTTTCCATATGTAGGAGATGAAACTTTCTCCCTGATCCTGTGGTATTGATTGCAGCACTCTCTCTCCAGGCTGCCATTACTGTCTACCTTTTCTCAAAGTATACATTTTTGGGGCCCGGGGTTTAGCTAAGTGGTTCCGCTGCCTGCCTCACAAGTGCAAGGTCCTGAGTTCGATCCCTGATACCAAAAAAACAAAATTCAGTCTTCAATTTTGGGGAACATGAACTCAGCGTATTTGACACCTAGGAGGTTGGGAGTTATATTTTTTCCCCTCTATCACAGCCACCAGGCAGTGTCACAGGACTGAAGCCATGCCACCACCTGGCTCGATTCAGGTTACACCACTCTGTTCCCCAGTCAACTCCCCCACCAGAAAAATGACAGACAGACATAAGGCTGTAAGACTGTTTAGGAAAAAAAAAAAAAATCAGAGAGTACAAATCTCTATCTCTCAAATGGAATCACGGTTAATAAGGACAATAAGAGCTCCCCTTTGGGGCTTACCTCCTGTTAATCTTGCATCCCCAAATAATACCATGTGTACAGGGCTCCTGGCTCCACAAACACTAAAGAATGAAGTTGCAAACCACAGAGGTTAGGAGAGATTTTTTGAAATAAGGACAAGGACAATAGCTCCTGGATTTCCACAGGGTCCTGAATGGGGACCCTCTCAATTTAGGACTACTTATAGACAAGTAGGGTACAGGAATTGCTAAATTGTTTTGTGAACACCTATCACTGGGATCTCTGAGGAGTTTAAAAAAGCCAACAGGAACTCATACTCTCTAGCCGAGTCCTTTCACGTAGTGTTCACAGTAAACTGAAATCTTAGAAAGACTAGCTAGGGCCAGAGATGTAGCTCAGTGGTGCAGCGCCTGACTGACAAGCACAGGGCCCTGAGTTTGATTCCTGGTACCAAAAACAAAGGAAAGAAAGAAAGAACTAGTTATTTTACATTATAATAACCTCAAAAGGCCTAAGGAGGGGGTGGGCTGCATTTGATGTCAGAGGAAATTCATTGTATTTTAAATTCTTCAAAATTCAGGAGTTCTGTAGGACATTCCACATTGCCGAGATATGTTCGTTCCCGATCAAAGTTGCAATCTAGTCCTAACTTTGACCACTATGGCAGGCCACCCACTCGCTCAGCCCCTTTCTCAAGCCGCCTTCCTCATAAGCTCAATAAACTATTCTCTATAGTAGGGGATTTATAAATATTTTTGACTGAATCCTGGCCAGGGAGGCTAGAATCATAGGTTGAACTACTTTAGTTAGTTATCTGCCCAAAGGAAAGACCGGGAAAACTTGAGTGAGCAGGTGCCCCATCCAACCCCGGAGGTGCTTTTTAAAATTCAGTGGGTATGTGCGCATGTTTAATAAGAGGAGAAAGGGTGCTGGCCCAAATTATTCACGTGACAAGAGTTCACAGGCAGACAAGTCAGTTTCAAGCTGTCAGGGTCACCGGGTCCTCCCTCCAGAAGGGAGATGGAGGAACATGTCCACGCCTTCTGATCCTGGAATATCCATACAGCATGAGAGGTAATCCAGATATGAAGGGGATAAAGAAGCAAGGTTAATCATTTACTCTGTGCTTACGATAAAGGCATTAGCAGAACAGACTCTGGGGAGACAGCTGGGATTTGGCTGTGTAGATGGGGGCAGAGCAGAAGTCGTGGCTCCTGTCCTCTGATCAGGTCTGGGCTCTGGCTCCCCCGCATCAGCATTGCCTGAGACTTGCCCGCATCTACCCAGCGGAGCAGGCTGGGCCCGAGGTTGGATTTGTCTGATCCACAGAAAAGTAGATGGTGGGAAATGAGCAAAGGAACACTCAGGTGCCATTAGTGTCATTAACAAGTGACTTTCTCACATCCGGTCACTGCCTGCGGGACAGGACCCCACCCACCCATGTGAGTCAAGAGGCAGAGGGCGGCTGACATTCCCCACACCCCAGAGGACCCCAGGAGCTCACCTTCAACACAGCGCACCCGGCACCTGTGTGGCCAGGTCACCGGGGAGGGAGAAGAGAGAGCACATTTGCTCAGGGAAGGGCCGTGTCGTGGCGCCCTTCCCCGCTGACCCGCACCTTCTCCGTGCCCCTTCTGCACCCTCTCACCCTGCTGCCGCCTCAGGGCCCTGGCGTCTTCTGCCCCTCTGGAGCCCCTCTCTCGAGACAGTGACCAGCACAGCACAGCACGCGACACCTCTGAGCTGCAGGGTGTCACAGAAAAAAAAGAACAAAAGCATTCTATTTCTTTTGGGCACTTCCACTCTTGGAGTTGAGCAAATTGATATTCATTCTTTTCACTTATTTGCTTACTTATAGGCAATCTTTTTTTAATTTCTTTTTTTTTCTTTTGTTGTGGTATTGGGAACTGAACTCAGGGTCCCATACTGAGTTATGTCTCCAACCCTTATTTTCTTTCTTTCTTTCTTTCTTTCTTTCTTTCTTTCTTTCTTTCTTTCTTTCTTTCTTTCTTTCTTTCCTTCCTTCCTTCCTTCCTTCCTTCC
>NW_004624781.1:12571543-12606658 GCF_000247695.1 Heterocephalus glaber
TTTCTTTCTTTCTTTCTTTCTTTCTTTCTTTCTTTCTTTCTTTCTTTCTTTCCTTCCTTCCTTCCTTCCTTCCTTCCTTCCTTCCTTCTTTCTTTCTTTCCTTCTTTTTAATTTATTTTGAGAGAGGATCTCACTAAGTTACCCACATTGGCCTCAAATTTAGGATCTTCTTCCTCAGCACTCCAAGTACCCGGGATTATGGGTGTATGCCACCACATCTACCTTCTAGTTTTTTAAATTCCATGGGTATTTTAATTAAATTCCCATTTTAAGATAAATTTGGGGTTGGGTGCAGTAGTACATGCTTGTGATCCTAGCTATTCAGGAGGCTGAGATAAGAGGATCACAAGTTTAAAATGGGAAATTGAGTGAAATCCTGTCTTGAAATAATAGTAGTAATAATAAAGACAACAACAAAGGATTAGAGACAGGCTACAAAATGGATCAGGAATATGACTATTTAAAAGTACATAATGGGGGCTAGGGATTTAGCTCAGTGGTTTTGCCACCTGTTGCACAAGTGCAAGGACCCGAGTTTGATCCCCGGGTACCAAAAAAAAAAAAATGCAAAAAATAAAAGTACATACTAAAAAAATTTAAAAATAAAAAAATAAAACAAAAGTACATACTGCTGGGTGTGGTGACACACATCCATAATCCCAGCACTTAGGAGGCTGAGGCAGGAGGATCACTGGAAGTTCAAGGCCAGCCTAGGCTACATAGTGAGTTCAAGGTTAGCCTGGACAAGATGGTGAGACCCTGTCTCAAAAAAATTTAAAAATAAAATAATAATAATAAACTGCATACCAAGGTTTACATCCTCCAGAAAGAGGGCCATAGACTCAGCTCTAAATTTTCTAATTGAGAAAAAAAAACCAAAACATGAATAACATAAATCCCAGGGTCGATTTGATTCAAAAAATAAATAGAGCTGGGGATTTAGCTCAGTGGTTCTGCCGCTTGCCTTGAAAGTACAAGGTCCTGAGTTTGATCCCCAGTACCAAATAAATAAATAAATAAATAAAACTGAGAAACACATTCCTGACCCGACACCAATGTGAGTGAGAGAAATTTCTCCTTTAGGTAGAATGTAATGAGTGATGTCTCACCCATATCATCAGGGTGGGCACAAAGGGAGGTTTTGCTGAGCTTCTTCCCTGAGAGCCCTCAAAGAAAGCCAGCAGCCCCCATCCAGGAAGGCCTTTGCTGGTAACAATTCCGGGAAGAGCAGGCCAGACTCCAGCTGCCCAGCTCACTGGCCAACCAAGCCAGCAACCACAGACAGGCTGGTCCAGCTGGGCTCATCTGTGGGTCACTGCTGCTGTTTTAGAGTTGATGACTTTAGACCCGACTCTCCACCCTCTATTGTTGCCAGTCCAACCACCCTTCCTCACCTGCCTAACTCATTCCTGAGGCCCTGTGCTGCTGGAGACTCCTCCATTCATCTACTCCGACAACAGATACTTTGGGGCATCTTTTATTGCCTGGCACTATTCCCCATGAGGAAACAAACAAACAATATATTCTAGCTCAGCAAGCTGAAATTCTAGTGGGAGGAAACCGGAAATGGACAATTAAGTAATATGGTACATCTGATGGATGGGGCTGCAGAAAGTCAAGCCAGAAAGGTCGAAAAATTGCCAAGGGAGGAAATTGCTCCACAGTCAGGAAGTCTTCAGTAGAAAGTAGCATTTGAATAATGACCTAGAAGAAATAGAGAAGCCATGTGGATATCTGGGGAAGTGCATGTGCAAAGGCCCTGAGGTAGAAAACTGCTTGCCTTGTTGGAAGAAAAGTAGCCAATTAACATGGCCACAGCAAAAAGCAATGGGGAGTGAAGAAGTGCTAAGAAGTCACTTTTGGACTCCTGCCACCCGGTAGAGAGAGGAAAATGTCTCCCTCCCTAGCCAGGTTGCTCCAGGAAGGTGTTCAGTCAGCAAATGCGACAGCTCTTTCATCTCAGCCTTTCGGTTCCGGGTGCTGTGGGACACATGGCTCTAAGCATAGCTACTTCCTCATGAGCCCTCCAAGACAAACTAGTGGCCAAACCCAAAGCTGCCTGGAATCAATGACAGGCTTCCTGGGATTTTGATAATCGGCCAAAAAGTGATTAGATGTCAAGGGGCCTTGACCACAGTGAGGACTTGGAGAACAACAGCCCTTTCTTCTGGCCCAAAGGTGAGCGTTTCTTGTCCTAGCAGTGAGTGCACCTACCCAGGGAGGGCCTCACAGGTAGCCCACGTCTCAGAGAAGAATCCAGTGGGGAAGCTTCTATGTGTTTTTTTTTCTTTTTTGGAAAAACTCGCTACGTAGGGCCGGGGATTTAGCTCAGTGGTTTCGCCGCCTGCTACGCAAGTGCAAGGACCCAAGTTCAATCCCTGGTACCAAAAAAAAAAAAGAAAAACTCACTACATAGCCCAAGCTGTCCTGGAACTCATGCTCCTCCTGCCTCAGCCTCCTGAGCGCTAGGATTACAGATGTGCACCACCACGCCCAGCCCAGCATGGAATGGAAGAGAGGCCCAGGCACCCTGGCTCTGCCATCCCTGGGTCAGTACCTGAGGCAGCTCCCGCCTCTGTGAGCCACATTCATCTCTGAAGTTGGGGGCTTGCAGGATTAAAAAAGCGTCAGCGGGGCAGGTGGAACCTTCTTGCCGATTCAATCAGTTTGCATCTAAGGAAGACCAAGTGGGTCCCGGCCCATCCCTCCCAGCCACCCTTGTCCACACATGGTCCTGACCCAAACATGCCCCAGCCAAGGAGGAAACTGGGAGACTCCCACAGTGGACAGCGGGGCAGAGGCCACCCCCGAGGGCCCAGCCCAGCTCAGTCCTCAGCGCACCCAGATGGCTGGAAACTTGGTGGAAATCGTTCTCAGAATGTTTCCCTTCACCAAATAAAAGACATGGTGACCTGAAAGGGCTTCACACTCTAAGAAAATGAGGAAGAGGAAATAGGAAATTCCTTTATGGAACAGAAGAATTCCCTGGGTGTTTAATAGGCAAAGGAAGTATGGCTATGTAGAAAGCGAGTCAAGGACAGGGAGAAATTCGGTGGCCTCCATCCATGTGGACAGCGAGGTCTCTACCAGCTGGGGAGGCCAGGGTGACACAGGCACAGAGAGGACCCGAGGCTCCTAAAGTGCAGAGCCAGGTCACTGATGCCTGGGAGCCACCAGGCCCAAGCTCTTTGGGGCCTCCTTGCAATGCACCCCCACTTCTGGAAATAAATTGTTCAAGTCTTCCTCCTCCAGGACGTCTCAGTGCTTCCATAGCCCACAACCTGCAGTCTGCGTCCCCTGGTGGCTGCTGGAGGACACCTGCTCACTCATCATAGCCATGCTCTTCTGCTCAGCCATCGCTGCCTCAGAAGCCAGACGGCACAAGGGCCCTGCGGGCTCCCCTGGGCTCACTCAGGGTGTCCAGGGTTGGCTTGTGTCATCTTCAGTCCTAGACCCCAGCCATTGGCTGCCCTCAAACCCAAGTCCAGATGCACCGACCTTGGCCCTGCAGGCACTGACTGTGTCCTGGTGACCGCACTGGCCTGACTTCACCCGTACCAACTCAGAGCTCAGAGCTGGAAGCGGGCATGAGGTCAGGCCTTCCTCGCAAGGCTTGGGTGCTTTCTGCCATCACTAGTGGACATAAAGCACAGCTCCCCATAGCCCTGGAGACCCCACTGCTGCTGCTGTGTCTGAGCTCTGACCTAGGGCCCCTGAGGGCTGTGATTTGCATCTTCAGTGTCCCCCAAAAGCCATGTATAGAAGGCTTGGTCCCCAGTCCGTGGCACCATTGGGAGGTGAAGGAAGTCTAGGAAGTGGAGGAAATTAGGTCACTGGGGCTGTGGCCTTGAAGGGGTTGTGGGGCTCCTGGCTCCTGCCCTGCTTCCTCTTTCCCTCTCCTTTTTGGCTTCTCAGGTGCCCTGAGATGAGCAGCTTCCTCTGCTCCATGCTCCCCCATGATGCTCTGTCTCACCCTAGGCCAATAGGAAAGGGCCAGGTGACCATGGACTGACACCTCGAACCGTGAGCCAAAATAAACCTTTCCTCTGCTAACCTGACCCCCCTCAGGGATTCTGTCACAGTGAGGGAATGCTGACTACCACGTCCTGGAAGCACAAGAACACAGTCCCTCCTCTCCCTCGGCTTCCCCTCTGGGGTTGGGGCACCTGTGTTTCCCTCACTGCATCCTCTCCCCCTCCTCCTTCTCACCTTCAGTTCCTCTTACTCTGCTCGAGACACTTCCCTTCCAAATCCCCTCACCACCCCACTCCTCTTCCCTCAGCTGGTGTGGAGCTCAAGGTGCTTCTCACATTCTCCTGTGTGCAAAAGCCACCCGTCATTCACCCTGGGACCCTCAGGTCTCGGCAAGCCTGGCACATGGATCTCCCTTTCGCCTGGATTGGATCCCTGGTGTGAGTCAGAAACAGGACTCTCACCCTAGCCCAGGCCTCCTGCCTCAGGCCCTGAGGTTTATCCACAGGGTCCCCTGTGGATGCAGTTTTCAGGGATGGCAGGGATGGCGGAGCGCTCACAACCTGGGCTGCAGGTTAGGATCCCTAGAAAACCGGGACCCAATCCCAGGGCCCCGCAGCACAGTGGACCAATCATATCACAGGATGTACGGGTGACAGGTTGGCAGTTTGAAAGCGACGCCAGGCCGGGAACTCTGCCAGAGTCTCAGGGGGTGGCCCTTAGGAAGCCGGGCTGCTCTGTGACTCTGCCATGCCTGTCAAACCAATTCTGCCAGAAGAGAAGTTTATGAGAGGACAGTGCCGACCTGGGGACCACAAAGAGGCCAGCTCCCCGGACCTGGGCTGGAAACTTCAAGTGCCAGCCTGGGAAGCATTCGACCCCAGCAATTTCTTTGGGTCCTTCAACTCGGGGTTCAAGTTGCTAAGTCAGATCTGACCGGAGCTCAGCTTGCAGCCCTGTTAATAGCCTTTTCCCCAGGGCCACCACAAGACCAGAGAGAGCTGGCTTAAGAGAAGCCACCAGCTGTCACCCAAGAAAAGGAGGCGGTGGCTGCCCAGGGAGAAGGAGGTGTCCCTGTCGGTCCCATCCCATTTTTCATTTCTCTGATGACTGGTGACTTTGATCATCTTTCCATATTCTTGTTCCAATTGCATAGTATTAAATTCAATCTCAGGTGATCACATATTTGCATCCTGCTTCTCTACCTTTGCCATTCTTTCTGCACCTGGTCAATTCCAAAAGTCATGAAGATGTCCTCTTCACATATAACTTGTTTGCTGAAGAAACAATTGCGCATGTTGGGGCTGGCAAGCCATGGAGAACCTCTGCAGGTGACCCTGAACCTCATCTACCGTCTCTGAGCGTGCGTCTCTGCTCCATAGCCCCAAGGCTAGCCCTCCTCTCATCTGCATTGTGGCTGGTTCTCTGCCCTGTAAGCAGCTATTTCTCCAAACACATGGGCGCCTCTTTCCAAATTCACCAGTTTATTCCCAGCTATAGTGTCTGCAGGCCCAACCTGGACAGGAAGTCATCTCTGCTTTGGACAGAAATACACAAAAGTGCCCCTTGGTTTAGGGCTTCTTCCTTCCAAGTTCAGTCTCTCCCACCTTGGGAGAAAAGACCCTTTTGGATTCCTTCCTTAAAGGAGGATGATCTTGCCATCTCAGGGGAAGACCGGTCTGGTGTTTGCTTCTTAAGTGACCAAGTTGTGGGGAATCACGGTCATTTTACCATTGTTTCTTTAAAAGCCACACTGCAGCTGAGTGATGCGGCTGTAGTAGAATGTTAATTTCACACCTTGTAAGCTATGCACAAGAAATACACATATATCGTGATGGTCTAACTGCCAGTCGTGTCTTAAAGAATACCATTTCTTCCCCATCCTGATGTAACATCAAAACTCCCTCTCAGGTATAAACATTTTATTCTGATCCCCTTGATCACTAGCAATTGATCAATCTTTATGTGTTCATCAATTAATTTCATTTGGACTGTTTCAACACCAAGGGCACGGGACCCTGCACAATAGAACCACTATGACCTGGAGGGCTTGGTGGCACATGCCTGTAATCCCAGCACTCGGGAGGCTGAAGCAGGAGGATCATCGAGACCAGCCTGGGCTACATAGTGAGAGCCTCTCTCAAAAAAGCAAAAAATAAAAAATAAAATAAAGCTCTCCTGGGTGATATTTCTAGACCTTCCTCCTCACATTAAAATCAAATATATAAAGCTCAGCCTTTCCCTGACTCCTCAGGCCTGTCTTGGACTCACCCACTGCGCTCTAGCAGGGTCAACGCACTCTTCACATTTCCATATTCCCCATCTATTGGGAAATTCTTTTTCCCACCTTCATCAGCCCTCACACACCAATCACCCCTCCCAGCTGCTTCACTGTTGCCTCTGGAAAACCAAACACAGAGCTCTGCACCGCTGTTGCCTGCTTGTTGAAGGAGAGTCTGTCATTTTCCCGGGAGGCGAGGAATCCCTGGGTTTCAATCCACCTCTTTAATTCTCTCTCTCAGTCCCTTCCCAAACGACCGTAGGATAAATGTCCATGTTGCCGGGGTATCAGCTAATGTACCCCAGCCTCCCTCCCCACCAGGTCCCAGTAGACAGAAGGGCCTGCCCAGGAGTTCAGGAAATACAGACCCCAATCAGCTTTCTGCAGCTGACCTGCGACCGGCTGGCCATCCCTGACAGGATGTCTGTCTCAGTGCACTCTGACCAGGGACATCAGCCACCCGAGGGACAGAGCTGTTTCACAGAGAGGTGAAGCATGGCATTCACTATAACTGACATTTCCAGGACAATTGGGAAAGGGGTCAAGTCCCAGAAGGATGAATGAGAGCAAATTTTATGATAGTAACTGTCAGGCTTGATCTGGCCATGATCTGGTTAATGAATAATTTATTTAATCACAAGTTACAGTTTTAGCAGATATGAAACCCTCAGGGCTCAGCAAAGATATACCACTCCTTCGGGTGGCTGAAGGCCAGATGCAGGCTGTGCCATCTCTGGGCTGAGAGAACACGGAAGGGATGTTATAGAAAAGAGATGAGACTACTACAAAGTCCAGCATGACATCCCTCCAGCCCTAAGTCACTATACATCTGCCGTGACTGCCGCATGGGCCCCAATAGCAAATATGTATAAGGGACAGATGAGTCAGATCCCTTCCCAATCCCCTATAAAACACCCTGTCTCTTCTTTGTTTGCCACTGAAGGCTTTGTCGCCCTCAGTCGACCTGCACCCAGGTCAATAAAGTCTGGGCCTGGCTGCCTTCCACGAGCCTGCTGGGTGGACTCATTCCTCTGGCCTTTGTCACAGTGATTAGCGTTCCCTAGAGTTTACTGTCCTAGCTGAAACCTTCGAACTTCAGGAAGAAGCAACCCCGCCCCATGCAAAGTTTCACCATCTGCAGTTTCTGGTTCAGTGTCAGCCTCAGTCTGAAATATGAAATTACCAGAAATAAACGACTCCTCTTTTAAATAACTTTATTATAGCATGCTGTTATAATTGTTTTATTTTCTTATAATTGTTAATCCCTTACTGGTCCTAATTAATAAATTGAACTGTATTGTATGTATATATTAAAAACACCGTATATATAAGGTTCAGGCACCCAGCTGGGTCTTGGGAAGTATCCCCCGTGGATAAGGGAGCTCCTGTAATAATCATTTATCCAGCAGTATTTATTAATTGCCTATTAGCTACTGGTCTTTCTGGGCATCAGAATGTAGTTTATGTTCTGAGAGGGATCCAGGACCCTCTCAGTGTAAGCGGGGGACTTCTTTCCCCCAAGGAGCATTTTCAAGGACAAAAAGCTGAGAACAATGAACCCCAGGAGCCTTTGTTCTAAGGGCCAAGCTACTTCCACTCCTGCAGACACCTTAGAAATACTACAGGGGGTGACACAAGGGAGAGCCATCTCAGGCTGGAACCACAAAGGTGGACAGGTGCCCCTCCCTCACCCTCCCTCTTGCTATCTTTTTTGGGGTACAGGGGATTGCAGGGCCTTCACACTGAGCTACATCCCCACCCCTTTTTTCATTTTTTATTTTGAGACAGGATATCTCTAAGTCACTAAGTCACTCCATTGTCCAGGCTGGGCTGGAACTTACAACCCTCCTGCCTCAGCCTCCCGGAGTGCTGAGATTACAGGCACTCCCCAACACCTCAGGCTCCCTCTTGCCTTTGCAGTTCTCAAGGTCTGGACAATGCAGACTGAGTTGTTTGCTGAAACAAAGCAGGGCTCAGACCCAGGGCTTCCTGCCCAGGAGCTGTGCCTATGTCAGGCTGTAACAGGAAATCCCCCTGGGCCTCGGAGTCCACCTTTCCTCCCTGAATGGCCTGGACCAAACCTCTTAAGATTTCATTTTCCTATTTGTAACGTGGGAGCAGTAATTTCTTGCTTATTGGGCCATTGTCTACATTAAATGAGCTATATGGTTTGGAGTACTTAACATATAAGGTGTTTGATCAGAATTAGTAATGTTGGTTTCCTCTGACATTGAGAATAATAGTAACAGCTGTTGAAGCTTTGAGGCACAAGTTACAAAGCCCCATGCAATTATCAGAGCATCCTTATTAAAGATGTTTGAAGAAGAGGTGTGGGGGACAGATTCTTACAGTCTTAGCCTATTTCTCCATCTAGTGATAGATTTGTTGGTTCTGGGTTAATATTTTTTTTAAAAAAAGAGAGCTGAGATGAAGTTAAACTGAAATGATTTCTCCTTACTGAGTCTTATGAAACCAGAGAAACACTCTCTAGCTTTTGAAATGTGTTCAAGAAACCTACAGTAAGTTATTTTTACAATACCCACCAGTAACACATAGCAGAAGTAATGTGCACAAAAATACTTTGCCTGGAGTTTGTGACCTAGGGTCCAATAAGGGGGTCGTGCTGTGCTCCTCGATGTTTCTGGCACTTTACTCCCAAACACAGACCCTCTAGAAAAAAATTAGTTAACAGAATTGCATTCATTCATTCATTTTAGTTTTCACTGCTCAAAGACCTTAGCCTATCTGGAGCTGTTGCTTGCACCCTCTCCTGGCTGTGGGACCAGAGGCTTCCCTGCCAAGGACTGTCCTCATGTGACACAGCAGGGGCCCCGAGACACCCCATCCCCTCAGGGTCAGCATCTGGCTTCTGTGGACATTCAGAGACATTTAGGAAAATATGAGCCCAGTCTGTCTGTGGAGAGGACACACACGTGTGTATACTACAGGGGCAACAGCTGTGAAGTTCATGGACTTACTTGTGTCATTTGCATTTCTACACACACACACACACACACACACACACACCTGTCCCCTGATCAGCAGAGGCATGGGTTTGAAATCAGAAGAGACAGGGCCGGGCATTTAGCTCAGTGGTTTCGCTGCCTGGTGTGCAAATGCAAGGATCTGAGTTCGATCCCCGATACCAAAAAAAAAAAAAAGAAATCAGAAGGGACACCAAAGGACATTAATTTTAAAACCGGCTTTGTCAGGGGAAAAAGACTCTTCTCTTTTTTTAATTTTTATTTTGTTATTAGTCCATGTTTGCAGTACACAATGCTAACATTCCTTGTGTGGAGTCGGTCCATGTACCTAACACATCTTAATTCTTTTTTCACCCCCCCCCAAATCTTGGTCCCCTTTCTTTTTGCTAAAGATCCATCTCCTTAATGCTTATTGCCTATTTTTTATTTTGCTCTTTATTTATGGAGAGCAAGTGCTGTGTTCAGGACACAGCTCAAAGCTTGAGCCAGCTGATAACCCCAGGTCCAAGGTGCAGAATGAACAGCACTTCCCGGGAGAAGGACCTTGGTCACTGCTAGGAGGAGGGGACAAGGAGAGCGTGGGCCATGGGCCGTGCCCAGAAGGAAGCAAAAGGGAATGGGCTGTTTCTCTGCAGGAGACCATGGGGCAGGATACTCTTGGGGAGGAACCAGGGCAGAGCATCTGGTGAACATGCCTGGGAGGACCCGAGGCAGCTGAGAACCTGTGGAGAGAGCGGGGAAGAATGCAGACACTTGGTCCCACCCAGCAGGGCCTGGGCCCGGGTACCTGGCCAGGGCCAGGAGGAGCCAAGGGGCCAGCAAAGGGGACAAAGGGCGGCTGTGTCCAGGGCTTGGTAGATGCAGGGGTGTGTGCCCAGCACAATGTCAGACAGCACTCAAAAACTGTTGTCCAGCATTGAGGTGGTGCTGGTTTGTTACAGAGGATGAGTCAGGTGGCTCTGAAGAGTCAACAGCACCAGGAAAAGCAGGTACCTGGGACAGAGAAACGGCCACAGCCGCAGTTGGAATTCACTCTCCTTACATGGTTGGCCAGCCAGGGCCGCCCTAAGTCCTTCAAACATGGGGAATTTAACACAGGGAGATGGTTACCCACATGGTGGGAACCCAGAAGCCGGCAGGGCACAGTGTGGTATCCAGAGGCGACAAGCAGGAAGCTGCTGCTAACCTTGTGGAAAGACAAGACACTGGCAGCCAGATGGACTCAGAATGCAGGAATCCCAGATGGGTCTATTTTTATAAGAATGTTTAATAAGGTATAGGTCAAATTTTATAATTTAATCCGTAATCAGCTTTGAATAATTTTTACTTTAAATGTTACTTTCTTTAACTTGTATTTTGGCTTTAATTTTCATAATTTTGAGGTTGTAGAAGAATAACCTTTTAATAAACAGAAAAATTATTTTAAAATCTGTAATCAAGCCATTTTTTTTTGAGATACAGGGCTTCACACATTCCATGCAAGTGTCTTACACTAAGCTACATGCCAAGCTCTTTCTTATTTTTATTTATGAGTACTTGTCTTCAGTCCATTAAGTTTACATTGATCATACATAATACAGCTTGGTTCTTTCTTATCCTCCTTCCCTTCCCCACGCCCCTCTCTCCCTCTGACTCTAAAAATGCACCATCCCCACTTTCATTATTATTGTTATTACTGTTATTTTGACTAGTGTTCATGATGTATAATGTGTACATGCCCTGTGACTATTTGGTACATGTACACGACACATCTTGAGTCTTTTTATTTGCCCTTCTCCACACAATTCCCTTTGCCCTTGGTCTCTTGGGCCCCTCCCCTTTTGCAAGGGTTCTATTTCCCCGTTTCCTTCTATTGATCCTTTATTTTGCTCTTTATTTGTACTTTGTCTTAAATAAGAGATATCATATGATATTTAAACTTGAATGTCTGATTTATTTTACTAAATATTATATTTTCCAGGTGTATTTATTTTCCTGCAAATGTCTCAAATTTATCCTTCTTTATAGCCAAGTAATATCCCATTATATATAAATACCACATTTTCTTTATCCATTCATCTGTTGATGAACATACAGGCTGCTTCCAGGATTTAGCTATTACAAATTGTGCTGCTATAAACATGGGTATGCATCTATCACTGTTATGATGATTTTAGCTCTTTTGGGAAGATACTTAGAAAGGGAATAGCTAGGTCAAATGGAATTTCGAATTTTAATTCCCTGAGGAATTTCCATACTGATTTCCATAATGGTCATACTAATTTACATTCCTACCAACAATGTAGGGGGGCTCCTTTTTCATTACAGCCATGCCAGCATTATTCTTAGATTTTTTTCTTTTTTTTTTTGAGACAGGGTCTTGCTATGTAGTTCAGACTGTCCTTAAACTCACTACGTAGCCCAGGCTGGTCTCAAACCCATGGTGATCCTCCTGCCTCTGCCTCCCTCCCAGTGCTAGTTATAAGGGTGTATCACCATGCCGTGCACTTAGATTTCTTCTTGATTGCCATTCTTTCTTCTGGTGTAAGATGGAATCTCAGCATTGTTTTAATTTGCAAATCTCTAATGGCCAGAAGCGATGTTGGACATTTCTTCATATGTTTGTTGGCTATTTGTACTTCTTCTGAGAAGTATCTTTTCATTTCACTCACCCATTTCTTCATTAGGCCTTTTGTTTTATTTTATTTCATTTTTCTTTCTTTTTTTTTTTTTTTGGTACAGGGGTTCGAACTTGGGTCTTTGCGCTTGCGCAGCAGGCGGCGAAACCACTGAGCTAAATCCCTGGCTCCAGGCCTTTTATTTTGGATGGTCTAATTTTTTAGAGTTCTTTACACAACCTAGTTATTAGTCCTCTGTGTAAGGAGTAACTGGCAATTTTTTTTTTTCATTCTGTAGGTCATCTCTTCACTCTACTGATTGTTTCCTTTGCTTTTTAGTACAGAAGCTATATATTTATTTATTTATTTATTTGGTACCGGGGATCAAACTCAGGTCCTTTCGCTTGCGAGGCAGGCGGCAGAACCACTGAGCTAAATCCCCGGCCCTGCAGAAGCTTTTTAATTTGCTATGATTCCATTTGTTGATTTTTGGTGTTATTTCTTGTGCCATCTGAGTTCTGATCAGAAAGTTCTTGCTTATGCCTATGACTTTAGGAGTTTTACCAACCCTATTTTCCAGTAGGTTAAGTGTTTCTGGTTTGTTTTTGTTTTTGTTTTGTTTTGTTTTGTTTTTTTGGTACCGGGGATTGAACTCGGGTCCTTGCCCTTGCACAGCAGGCGGTGAAAACACTGAGCTAAATCCTCGGCCCTCCAAGTGTTTCTGTTTTAATGTTTAGATCTTAGATCCAATTTGATTTTAGTATATACCTGGTGAGAGATATGGGTCCAGCATAAATCTGCATAAAAATAGCCAGCTTTCCCAGCACCGTTTGTTAAATAGGCTACCTTTCCTCCAACGTGTTTTTGGTTCCTTTGTTGAAGATCAAATAGCTCAACATGTCTGGTATTTTTCTGTATCCTCTATTCCAGTGCTGGCGAACCTATGGCAAGTGTGCCCAGTGGGCTGTTTGTTATCATTGAAAGCTCTAAAAGGTTCACCATCACTGCATTCTGTCCCATTAATTCAAATGTCTTTGTGCCCAAACCATGGTGTTTTTAATCATTGTTGCTTTGTAGTGTAACTTGGACTCAGAGATTGTGATGCCTTCTGCTTTGCTCTTTTTGCCCAGGATTGCTTCTGCTCTTCTGGGTCTCTTCTGCCTCCGTATGAATTTTAGGATTGTTTTCTCTAATTCTGTGAGGAACGCTGTTGGTATTTTGATTGGGGTTGCACTGAATCTATGTAACAGTTTTGGGACTATGGCTACTTTGACAACATTAGGACAGGGGACATCTTTCCATTTTCTGATGTCCTCTTCAATCTCTTTTACAGAGTACTGCAGTTTTCACCATAGAGGTCTTTCATTTCCTTGGTTCGGTTAGGTATTTAATTTTTCTTCGTGCTAGTGTGAATGGTATTATTCTCCTAGTTTCTTTCTCATTGAGTTCATTAACGGCATTCATAAATGCTATTGATTTTTTGTGTGTTGATTTTTAACCTGCTACATTGTTGAAATTGGTTATTAATTCTAAGAGTGTTTTGATGGAGTTCTTTGTATCTTCTTTGTAGAATATCATGTCATTTGTAAATAATGATAGTTTGATTTCTTTTCCTATGTGTATCCCTTGTATTTCTCTCTTGCCTGATTGCTGAGGCTGTTTCGAGAACTATGTTAAATGCAAGTGGCGTTAGTGGGCATCCTTGTACACACACACACACACACACATCTTCCTGTACGAAGACTCCATCTGTACAAAATTTTTGTCTGTTTCCTTCGCTGTTGTAACACGCACACTGCCCCCTAATTTCCTGACCGACAGACTAAGCCTTGAGCCGCTTTCCTTGTAGTTTCCATTCTCTCCACGCGGGGGCGGCAGAGGCCAGCGGTCTCGGCGCTCTGGGCCAGGTTCACTGGGTTGGACGCCTCTGAACTCCTCGCCCACGCCCTTTCCTCCTCGCCTCTCAAAGCGGGAGGTCCGGTTCCGGGTCAGGTGAGGCTTTATTCGGGGCCCAGCCTAGTTCCAAGGGAAGTTGAGTCACGAGTTTGAAAATTTAAACAAAGCAGGGCAATTAGGGATAAAAACGGCGGAGAAAGCAATCAGATACACCCCACACAGGCTCACTGCAGTCACTGAGACATTCACTCAACTGCACAATGTAAGGAGGGTCGGCACACTGCTCAGTAGTCAAGTTAAATGACGTATAGTTGTAATGTTTCTAAAAGTAAAAATTTACCAGAAACCCCACACGAAACAGAACGTCCAGTTTTTATGTAATATTGCATAGAAGCATGTATGCAGGGGCGTCCATTTTCCCTTTTGCCCCAATTCCAAAGTTGCACCACACACCATGGTTGGATCTGGCCTTGATAGATTTGGCATTTTGTTCATGCTGTTTTGTGCTAATTTTGAGCTTTAAAACATATTGCATTTGGGGCCGGGGATTTAGCTCAGTGGTTCCGGCACCTTCCTTGCAAGCACAAGGTCCTGAGTTTGATCCTTGGTACCAAAAAATATATGTATTGTATTAAAACATTGTTCATCTTAAGTGGGGAGTTCTAGGTGTCCCTGTAAATTTTCCAAAATGAGTCTCTGACTTTGCCTAACCCTAGTCTCAGGCCTGCTAGGTCCCCCTCACTAGGAAGCCCCAACAGAGTCACAAGAGACTTGTCAAAAAAAACCTCTGCCAGGGTCTAGCACACCCAGAATGTTCTAGAGCAACCCTGGCAGCCACAGCACCCTGGCCGCTCCAGGCAGCCGGTAACCTCGGGTCTGCCTATCTGGCAGCAGCCATCAGGTCCCTCTCAATACAGGTGCCTGTGTCTACTGATCAGAACCAACGGAGTCATTTTTTAAAAAAACTTTCTTTATTGGGGTATAAACAAGGAACAGGAGATCTGAACTCTTCAGAATGTTCTAGAATGCCCTGGAACATTCTAGTTGTGCTAGACAGCGGGCAGGGTACCACATGTGGCTGTTAACCGTGGGTTGTGTTACACAGCAGATCTCTAGAGCTTGTGGGCCTGCTGAGTGCTAACTCTTATAAATAAAGCCCCTGTGAAGTTGTCTCTAAGAGGGATGTCGCATGGTAGGAACAAGGCGAGGGGAAAGTTCCAGTTCCAAAGTACATTTTTAGGCTGACAGAAAAAGACGCAGGGCTGTGCCTGGCGTGCTGCGTTGGCACAGGACAACAGCTCTGCCGCTAACCGACCACAGGAGGTCACTGAGCCCTGGAAATACAGCAGCGCAGCTAAAGGATTGAACTTTCAAACGTATTTAACTCCGATTAATTTGTATGGCAGCTTAAACAGACACACATTTCCTTTTGGCCAGAACTGCGCTTTTATAGTAATTCACCAAAATGGGGAACACAAAGGGAAAGGGGAGAGGTGCCCATTATGTGTTCTCCAGGCCTAAGAAACCTGGAGTTTTCCTTGGGCCACATGCACGCCATGCCAATCTACACGGAAGGCGGCACAACAGGTGTCCAGCGGATAGGTGGAGGTTTAAAAAGGAAGGCCCGACAGGGTGGCTCAGCCGTGGAGCACTTGCCTGGCATGCGTGAGGCCCTGGTTTCCGTCCCCAGCACCACCATCAATAATAATAATAATAATAATAGTAATAATACCCCACCAATGTTATCATGGCAAAGCTGGGAGAGTCCATAATGTTACCCCACATGCTGTCAGCATTAAAAACAAATACCGAATATGTTAGGGGCAGGAATTTTGCCCAAAAAATGAAGGTGCATATCAAGTGTATTAGGCCCTCTAAGAGCCAAGGTAGTTTCTGGAAACCGAGCTTTCACCTGCTCCACAGAAGCATCTTCCAGGAGAAGCAAAAAGAAGAACCTGGACCCTTTGGCAGAACAGGCATAAACATAAGTAAATAGATAATTAAGCCCTGGGTGGGTGGGGCCGCATGCAACTAACGGCTGCAGACAGTGCAGCCCCAGGTCAGCGACACTCAAATTTTACCTGGAGTTGGAGTCATGTGCACAGCATGAAGACAGAATGCAGGGCCATCCTGAGAGTCACTGTCCAGGACTTTGCATTTCTGACAAGCTCAGTCTGCATCACCTGAAGAACCACTGACCTAGACAGTATTCTGACTCCAAGAGCTGTGGGAGCCTACACAAATCCCTTGATGTCTCAGGCCCTGGTTTTCTTATGTAGAAGTAAAATGGCAGACTGGGCTTTGGAGACCATAGATATGGATTCAAGTCCCTGCTCTTCCATTAATTAGCTGTCTGGCCTTGAATAATTATAAAATGTCTCTTTGCTCCCACTACAAAGTGAAAATAACTGTTCATACCAAATAGGGTCAATGCAACAATTAAATGTGATGAAGTATAAGCTGGGTGTCATTGCACACGGCTGTAATTCCAACACTCTGGGAGGCTGAGGCAGGAGGATCACAGGTTTGATCTCAGGGTGGACAACTTAAGTGATTTAGCAAGACCCTGTCTCAAAATTAAAAACTAAGAAAGGGCTAGGGATATAGCTCAATGCAAAGGCCCTGAGTTCAATCCACAGTATTAAAAAAAAGGTGATAAGATATATGCCATTTCATAAGTTCTGTAAAAGGCATTTCCTGTTTAAAGTGTATTACATGAGATGGCACACAGAAAGGTATGGCTTGCAACACAGATAAAAGCATTTTTATAACATAATTCTGTCAGGTTTCCCTTGGTCCCGTGTGTTTGTCAGTTTTCTATCATCGTATGTGAGGGTTGGGGACATAGCTCAGTGGCGCAGTGCCTGCCTGGCCAGTGCAAGGTCCTGAGTTCGATCCCTGTGTGTGACACAACGCAGCTGCATGCTCTGGCCTGCTGTACTAGGGGCGGGGGGGTGCGGTCTCAGCAGAAGGCTCAGCTGGGGTGGGCTACAGGGCTGTTTTTTCTTTTTTTTTAAATTGTGGTAAGATGTACATGAAATATACCACCTTAACCATTTCAAGTACGGTTAAGTGGCATTAAGCACATCCACTTATCAGCTGTCAGAGTTGGGGCAAGTTGCTTAACTGTAAGGTAATTCAGTTTTCCCATCTGTAAAACAGGTAGACAAACCCTATTTAATTCAACTCGGTGTTAAGACAGATGAGTCACACACATGAGGGGCTCTCCTGAACTGCCAGAGGCCAGCAGGCGGCAGGGAGGGTCCCGAGCCCTGGCACCCCAAGAGGAGTTCCCATGAGTCGGTTCCCAGGGGTGGCCAGGACTTCAGCGCGTCCCCGTCAGAGAAAGCAAAGGGGTTTTCCCTAAGGAAGTTTCTGCCTCACACTAAAAGCCTTTCAAATTTACAAATCGTACACCATGCTTATTTTGACATTTTATCCTTTTTATTGCAAATTTCTGGTAAAGGAAAGAACACGGAAGCTGATTCTTGTTTAACCTTTGGTGAGAAGTGTCACTGGGCCTGTGATCGGCACTGCTCCCCTGCCACCTTCCCCAGGCCAGATCGCCCTGGGGGCAGCGGGGCCGCAGTGGCTCCTTAAACTCCCCACGTGAGCCCAACGCAGCCCAGGCTGGAGAGGCGAGGCCACTCCTCACGCGGGGCTGGCGACATCAGAACACAGGAGACACCGGCCCCAGCCCAGCGTTACTTGCTCACGTCCCCTCCTTAGCCAGAGTCCAGCTGTTGTCCCAGCCCCTCTTCCCAGGTGTCAGATGCGCTCACCCTTCCTCCTTCCAGACCCTGGGGCTGACTCAGTCCTGCCTCTGTGCCCAACCTGGACAACATGCAACTCGGTTGCAAAAAGAAACCCCCTTCTGACTGTAAGAGAGCATCAATCTTTTTCCCCTTTAAGTGTAAATTTACTGTACAGAGATGAAAAGATGTGTGACCAAAACAGGAAATATATTTTGAATGACATATGACATATTTCTTATATAACCTCTCATGTCCAAATTTTTAAAAAAATGTTTTTGTCAAGCCATTGAGAACTAATGTACTCTAGCAGCATATTTTATATGGGTGTAAACAGTAATAGCCAGTTAGATGTTTCACTTGTGACTTATCCTAAAAATAGAAAATGCTTTTATTGTCCTGAGTCCTTGGCAAATGGAACAACAACAAACAACAACAACAAAACCACTTGTCCTCCTTCCCTGGTCCCCCTCCCAATCAGGAGTGGTGAGTTTCACTGTCCGTTTGCACAGGTGACCAAAGACCCCAGGATCACACTGTCAATGGCTGATCAAACATGGAGGCTGAAAATCATCTACAAAGTTGCACAAGATGAAAGTGTCTTGACAGTATTACAAATGCAATTTGTTTCTTTGTACATACAAAAGTATGAATTTCTATTCCATGAATAATACTGAACGGTTCATGTCTTAACAGTGGTAACATTTTTAGAATATTTAAAAAATACATAGGATCCCATTTTGACATCATAATTCTGAATGATTATTATGCCTTCTCCTGTCGGCAAAGATTTTATAGGGTACAGTGCACGGAGGCGGTTATACCAAGGCACGAGAATACAGTTGCAATAAATGTACATAAACCCTGGCACTGTGTGCCAGTTTTGGAAACATTTAGAGAGGTCATAATGTCTGGAAAATTCTCACATTCTATCATGATTAATGAACAATTAATCATGCAATCAACAAATGTTTAACCACCATTCCATTATTAAATATATGGCTATCACTATGCAAATTATGGCTAATTCAAAAATACTTTTAAATATTAAAACCTGGTATAGCTAGGTAGATGTAAATATTGTGCCTTGTAGTACCCAGAACACCTTAAATTTCTATGTAATTTCCAATCTCTATGGCAGTTATCAATTGTAAGTCTATTTTCATTATAGAAATGGCAGGGTTTTTTTCCTCAAGTGTTAAATCTCTTCCCCTTAGAAAAGACAGAAGATTGACAGGAAGATAACCAATATAAGAAACACACAAATAACAGTACTAAAACCCAGATGTGGACTCAAAGGTTGAATTCTAATCTATTGGGACAACACATTCCAGTGACAACTCATTAGTTTCTTAATTTTAAAAAATCACCATCATGTTTTTCAAAATATTAAATAGTCTTGGTTAGACCATCCAGGATTGAAAAAAATTGTCTTTTCATTCATAAAATGAAGAGGATAAAAGCCTTTCAAAGGGTAGGGATGTCCACTGAATTTAGAGAAGTAAAATAAAGTGGTTAAAAACTGTATTTAATATGCTAAGAGTGTTTTCAAGACTCAAGGTAAACATTTAGACCCATGAAAACACGTCTCCTGGCACATGCACACCCGGGGGCGGTCCTGAATGCACCAGGCCTGGCCTCAGAGGCCCGGGCTCCCAGTCCCAGGCAACACCTTCTACATCCAGGTCCCAGGCCGGTCACAGGGGGGCTTCCGGCTTCTGCATCTGTTGGATTTGCTTCTGCAGCTGGTCCCTGTCCAGCTTCATCTTGGCCTCAAGCACTTGCCTGAGGGATCCTATGCTTTCGTAGATGGCTGTAAACCCTTTAAGGATTAGAGATAAATTTCACAACAGTTAATGCTGTCAAAATGATCCCAAGTTCAACTCTATAGAATATGGTGATAGTTGATTCGGACAAAAACTATAGATGTTAAAACAGCAGGGTAAAAGTTTGATGAAGAACAAGAGAACTGGGCCAGGGATGTAGCTCAGTGGTGCTCGATCCCTGAACCAAAAAACAAACAAACAAACAACAAGAGAATTGCATAGTATCTCACTGGAAATTGCTTTTTCATAACAAAAAGGGAAAGGAACTATTACAATGGAGAAATCGCAGATACAACTATTTTTTTTTTGTACCAGGGCCTCACGCTTTCCAAGCAGACCCTGTGCCGCTGAACTACATCCCCGGCCCCAGACACAACTTTAACCAAGTGATCAAAGCTCACATCCCAACTCTGGGAGAAACCAGCGTCATGGACCTTCAGATAAGATTCCCCAGGCCAGACCTAACAGCACTTCTGTGGCCTCTCCCAGACCTCATCTCTTGGAACCAAGAGAACCCAAATGGGGACAGACTACAAACCCATGGCCAGCATTCTTTCCAAATGTCAAGATCACTGAGGAAACAACCCAGATTAAACAAGAGGAAGTAAGAAACATGGCAACTAAATATAATGTGTGATTCTGGATCAGAACCCAAATGGCCAACAGGTGTAGGAAAAGGTCCTGAATGTCACTGATTATCAAGAAAATGCTCATCGGTAGCTGGTGTGGTGGTGCACACCAATGATCCCAGCACTCGGGAGGCTGAGGCAGGAGGATCACTGTGAGTTTGAGGCCAGCCTGAACTAACCCTGTCTCAGAAAAACAACAAAAATGTATGTAGGATGAAGAAGCCCAGGGACTTGTATACAAGATGAGGGCCACAATCAGTATTATTGTGTTGTCTTGAGATTTTTCTAAAAGAGTAGATTTTGGGTGCTCTTGCAACACACACACACACACACACACGAGTGATTGTGACAGGATGGCTGTGTTAATTGAACATAATAGCCACGTCCTTGTGTATACGAGTATCAAGACAGCTTACATACCTTAAATATATAATATGAAATGTTTTTGCTTAAAAAAATGTTTGATTAGGAAAAAAGAAAAGAAAGAAAGAATGCAGACTGGTGAAGGTTTGTTGAAAAGGAAACAACAATGAAAGCTGAATACTGGATCCTAAAAGGCACTTCATCGATGTCACTGTGTCCGGTAGTTGTGCCAGGAAATGTCCCTGTTCTTATGGAAAAGACATTAAAATAATAAAGGGGTAAAATGGCATCATGACTCTGGCAATTTCCAAATGATTCAGAGAAAAAGAAATTATATTCATACACACAAAAATATTAAGTACACTTCCAAAATGTTAAAAATTGGTAAATTTAAGATATGTAGAGTTCTGAGACTATTCTTACAGAGTTTTAAAATATGAAATTATCTAAAGATAAAAGGTTAAAAAAAAAATAGCCAGGCATGGTGGCACATGCTTATAATTCCAGTACTCAGGAGCCTGAGGCAGGAGGATCACCATGAGTTCAAAGACAGCCTGGGCTAAGCACCAAGACTCTGTCTCAAAAAACAAAAACAAAAACAAAGTTTTTTTAAAAGTCTCTATCAAAAAAGTATTTCATACTATTCTGTATTTCTAGTGTTTAAGTGTTTTTTTAAAATCTTGTCTTCACTAGTAAAATGGAGCACTTTTTTCTCAGCAAAAAAATCACTGTGTGACATTTCATGAAAAAAACTGTACAAATTACTGATTAAAATGCTTTTTACTGAGCCAGGTATTTAGCTCAGTCATTCCACCACCTGCCTTGCAACCTCAAGGTCCCAAGTTCGATCCCCAGTACCAAAAAAAAATGCTTTTTACTGACACAGAAAGATAGAACAATTACTAAAGAAAATAGCAGGTTATAAACCAGTATGTATAGTATGAACTTTTGTGCTAGCAAAATACATGTATAGAAAATATACATAAAAATGACTTCTGGGTGAGAGAAGCTATATTTTAAAATTATTTTGTACTTTAGGGTTTTCCATTAAGAAATCTGTTACCTTTATAATAAAAATATTTTTAATTCTGTAAAGGCTCATATACATATCTTATTAGGTACTAAATATTAACACCCTCCACAGAGGTTAATTAAAGGGCAACAATTCATTCAGAAAATGACGTAATGTTGAGCATGGATGAAATACTCAAATGTCACATTCCAACAGCCCCAAAACCAAGAAAGAAAATTCATCTTTATCTTTACAAGTGCTTCCATTTGAATGTTTAATTATAACTTCTAAATAAAGTAAATGTTTGGTGATAACAATAAAATTATTCTTGGAGGCCCGGGATTTAGCTCAGTGGTTTCGTTGCCTGCTGCACAAACACAAGGACCCGAGTTCGATCCCCAGTACCAAAACAAAAACAAAAACAAATTATTCTTGGAATATCTACTTTTATTTCCATGTAGCTAAATAGGACAATGGTACAGGCAGAACTCACAGCATAAGAAATCGGAGGAGCTGACATAGTTTTTGGTTTGGGTTTTGGGTTTTTTTGGTACCAGGGATCGAACACAGGACTTTCCGCTTGCAAGGCAGGTGTGGAGCTAACATAGTTCTCAGCAAGACCATCTTCTCCTTCCTGATCAGATCAGCCAGACTTCCCCAGAATCCTTTGTTTTTTTGTTTTTGTTTTTGCTTTGAGACAGGGTCTCACTATGCAGTTCAGGCTGGCCTTGAGCTCACTGTGTAGCCCAGGTTGACCTTGAAGTCATGGCAATCCTCCTGCCTCAGCCTCCCACGTGCTGGGATTACAGACATGCACCACCACACGTGGCCCAGAGAATCCTTTCAGTAACAAAGAGCTCTGGATCTCACAAAACCACCAGTGTCTTTAAAGACCGTAAACTTTAAGCTATTTTTTGTCTGAGCTAAAAATCTGTCTTTGGCTAACTTCTTCCACTTGTTAGACCCAGTTCTGCATTCCTGAATTCAGAGTGATAGGCCTGCTGGTACGATCTGAATCTCCCCTCTACAACTCATGTTGAGATTTAGTTGCCACTGTAACAGTATCAAGAAGAGTGGAGGATCTTTAAGAGGTGATGGGCCAGCACTCCGGGAAGCTGAGACAGGAGAGCTCAGCTTTGAGCCTAGGCTGGTTTGAAACCCAAGTTTGAGCCCAGCCTGGGCAACTTAATGACTTAGGGAGACCTTGTAAAAGGGCTGCGGATGGAGCTCAGTGCAAAGACCCTGGGTTCAATCCTTAGTAGATGGGGAAAAAAAAAAAAGAGGTGAGGAGGTCCTGAGGGCATCGTGACCAAGGCCCTTGGCAGAGCGTGGGCTGCCAGTCAGAGGACGAACCTGGCCTGGGTTTCCTCTGCCTGTGTGTGGGCTTCCTTGCCACCTTGAATTGTGAGGATGGCCATGGTTACCACAGGAGTGGTAGGGGTCTGAATGAATGGGTTTTGAGAACAGAAAACACAGCATGGGAGCTGCTAGGTTTGGCCTACCGGCATTGACTTCTGCTTTTATCTCCTGCATGCCCTCCTGCATCTGCAGCTCCAGCTGGCTGATCCGCCCATGCACCTTGTCCTCCTCTGGCTTGGTTCGCGGTCCTTCCAGACTCTTCTTCTGAGTCTCCTCCAGCTTGTCTAGTCTGGTTGACAACTGGTTGAGCCTCTCCGTGTCCCTTTCACTGGCTACCTGAGGTCCAGGGGAAGAAATGCACCTGATTACTCCGAAGACAAAGTCTGCCTCACATTTACATCCGCCTGAATGTTTCACAGCGGTATGCAGGGGACAGAATCACAGTGGCTGCCATTGCCCACCTCAGGGTCCTTCTCAATTGCTTCTGCCTTAACAGACTCCTGATTTTCAGCTCAGTAAGAGGTCATCCAGAAACAAACCACATTTCTCACTGTCTCCTCAACCTAGTACAACACAGGCTCAGCATATGTGTGGCCATTATAGGATTAATTTCTGGCCAATGAGATGTTAGTGCATGTGACAGCTTCCAGGAGAAGTTCAAAGACAGCTGATATATACCTTCATTTCTTCCTTTTTCTAGAATTCAGTCAATGGCTGGAGCTCCAGCAGCCACTTTGAATGGTGAGGATGATAATTCTCTGGGGTTGGCACAGAGTGAAACCAAAGGACCCTGAGTCCCTGAGGATGACAAGCCATCTCGTTAGTCCTGCACGGCCCACACCCAGACTTCTCTTCCATGAGAGAAATAAACTTCTATCTTATCAAAGCCACTCTTATCTTGGGGCTCTTCTTTTGGTCATAAACCCATCTACATGTAAAAATGAACAGCGATCCAAAGTGGAAGCCTGCAAATGTATTACTATAAATCTCAGTGAAATAATTAGTAGACCTGATAAAGATGTGGGAAATACCCATAAATATTTCCTTTCCGCCATGCTTGGTTTTCTGAGAATGTGTGCCTGCAGGCGGGCTCTAGAGGCCAGGACTAAACACCGAGCTGAAAGCAGCTCAGCACAACACAGCCTTCTCTTGCTGGCACCCAGTGCAGGTTCTGCAGCTCCACAGCTCAGGGCCTGGAGACAGCTGCAGAGACAGCAGTCAGGGATGCAAAGCACACCCATCCTTTCTGCTCTCTGCCCCGCCCCGAAGGAAGCTGGGGGGGGGGGGGGGGTGATCACGCTGAATAACCTGAGCCAACAAAATTTGCCTGCCAGGTACCAGCTTCAGAGGCTGCTGGTTTTGAATATGACACACGCGAGGCTTTCTTGGCACAGTTTTGGAGCAGTTTGCAACCCTGAGCTCTGTGGGATTCAGGAAAAGGAGGCAAGAAGTTGGGGGGGGGGTGACCCACTGCCCTGGGCCACTGCACACTGGGGTTCTGCAGGGAGAGATCTACTCCACACTGGTCCTGAAATGAAAACAAGCCAGGGTCAAGCTGCTAAGTGTGCATTTTATTTAGAAATGCAAATGGGTAATTTGGATCTTTAAGCACTTGACTTACATTTGTCTTAAGTGAAAAATTCTATTTAACCTTTTTAACCAAAAGAAATCAAATGTTCCACTTCTTTATAAAGACTATAAACCCAGGTGTGGTGGCGCACGCCTGTGATCCCAGTACTCAAGAGGCTGAGGCAAGAGGATCGCCATGAGTTCAAGGCCAGCCTGGGCTATATAGTGAGTTCCTGTCTCAACAACATAAAAATACAAAGAATAGAGGGTGGAGATGGACTCAGTGGTAGAAAACAGGCTAAACTATGTTAGGCCCTGGGTTTGATCCTCACAACCAAAAAACAAAAAAAAACAAAGAATGAACATAAACCAGAGAAATGGATTCAAAGGCAAGAAACAACTGAACAGCTCTATGTGATACCAAATAACTAGTCAAACACTGTAGACCTCTCACCGAATAACTGTTAAATGATTGGTAAACATCAATACCTACACTGTTTTCCTTAAGCGCCAAGGAAAGCTGGTCAATTTTCTGTAAAAGTTCTTTTTCTATCCGTTCTTGTTCCTGCTGCATCCAGCTCCGTGCAGACAAAATCTGATTACTGAGCTCCTCGACTGTACCTTTAAATCTAAAAGACAGTAAATGAACGTGTTAGCTGTAAAACAGTTTTGAAGTGACAGGAAACAACCTCTGACTCTCAGGTAAATAGCACTAAACTCTGCTCCCTCAGAGCAGCATGCTTCCCTCCTCCAGGGCTCACACTAGGCTGGGAAGGGGCAGCAGGAACACATGACACAAAAGCCCCCGATGATGCTGCTACCCATAGATGGCAGAGTAGGCACTGAGGTGACCGTGACACAGTGGACCTTCGTGGTTCTGAGGCCCGAAGTGCCCCTGGCTCACAGGACTCTGTGTCCTGTATCCTGTGTCCTGCTGCCCTCCTTCCCTGGTTCGAGTCCCTTTTATTTCCCAGGACTGAAGCCTGGCTCGGGTGTTCTCACTTGTGCCCCAAACTGCTCTTGACCCCCAGGGACACATCCCAATTTCATTCAGAAGAATCTTTTTTTAAATTTAAAAGTCTTCCCAAACTCCTATTCCTCTAGTCCTCTCTCTTCCCAAATTCCTGAAAAGAACTGTCTGTACATACTACTTCCCCTTCATCACTCTTTCTTATTTTTAGTATATGTAGTAAAATTATAGAAAAATATATGTGGTATAGGTATATGATTTAAATAATACTAACATGAACATCCACTGTTGTAGAGTCACTACTAATCCTGCAATATCTGCTCTCTTATTCCATATAAAAAGCCCTCAAGTATCAACTAGCCAGAGACCTTGTTTCCCAGCCTCCCTTGCAGCTAGGTGTGGGCACACAAATAAGTCAGGCAACAGGACCTCCTGGTCCACACTTCCTGTGTGGAAGTGATAGAGCACATTTCCAGTCACATCCTTAAAAACAGACTGGGGAGGGCAAGGTCTGGTGCAACAGAGTCCACACCCTAGGGGCGTGAGCACCACCTCACCACTGTTACACAGCAGTCACAGCCCTGAGGCCAGACTGTACACAAACTAACACAGCTATGTCCTCCCACCAGCCCACGACTAGACCTCCACCAGGATTTAGAAATCCCAAGGGTACTTGCTGGCGACCCCAGCCCCCAGGAGGTATGCACCACCCAGAATTTCCTGTTCTCTGCCAGTACTCTTACAAGGGCTCTAGTGATCACACAGGCTTACATGGATGATACAGAGTAACCTATTCATAACCTAATCACACTTGCAAAGTCTCTTCCTACTATATAAGGTAACTAACTGTTCACCCATCTCAGTAATTAGGAGGTGGAGATATTTGGGGAATCATTGTTCAGTCTACCACAACCGCTTATCTTTTCTTTTTTCTTTTTTTTTTTTGGTACCTGGGATCAAACTCAGGACCTTGCGCTTTCAAGGCAGGCACCGGAACCACTGAGCTAAATCCCCAGCCCCTGCTTATCTTTTCTTAAAAGCTCTTATGACTATTAAGAATAATATAGCATCTGTCTACTTAGTCTTTATTTGATTATGGCCACTAGCTCCTTATACTGTAAACTCCATGAGAACCAGACCAGTCTGATTTTCTGTTCATCACTGAACAGTACTTACAGCACTGAATACTCAGAACACTGAACAGCCCCTCAGCCATACTCAACAAATATGGGGCATCGTCAACAAATATGGTGAATGTTTAAATTTTTTAAAATATTGCACCAAAAAAGACACACTGCCATTAACGCTCCTCACAAAATTCTCCTTTGCTTTGAACACACTTATTCCATCACTCTTGCCACTTTCTGAAGCAGCTCTGGAAGTCCTCTTTTGTGAGTGTCTTTAGTTGTGCTGTTGTGGCTGCCTCAATATCTTGAATCGATTCAAAATGTTTACCTCTCAAAAATCATTTTGACTTTGGGGACGAACCAGAAGGTTCATGGGGCCAGATCTGATGAATAAGGCAGATGAGGACACAGTGTCATGTTTTTATTTGACAGAAATTGACATAAACATTTTGAATTGGTTTGTGACATCAAGGCAGCCATGAAAAGATACAAAAGAGGAACCCCAGGACGGCTTCAAAAAGTGACAAGAATGATGGGGTAGTGTGAGAAATTGAAAGTGTAAATAAGGATCAAAACGTATCAATAGATAATGTGAAATAGAAAGAAAAGGTCCAAAGGGGAAGGGGAAAGGAAAGAAGGGAAAGGAGTAATTATGAGAAAAGGAAAAAACGGAAACAAAGTCTTTGTAAATAGGGAAGGGTGGAGGGACTGAAGGGAGGGCAGGGGAAGGGGGAAAAAATAAGAACCAAGATGCATCATGTAAAGGTATAAACTTCCAATGATGAATGTCATATTGTATACCTAAAATGTACCAATAAAATTAATTTTTAAAAAAAGAATGATGAGGTAGGTGTGTTTGAAGCAAGAGGGAATATTTTGAGAGAGATTAATGGTAATGTGTCTTTTACTGTAATAAATTTTAAAAACTGAAATAGTTATCTTTTTATTACAATATACATATAAAATAGATAAATTATTATCCAGTCACTAAAACTGATAATTATGAAGGAAAAGTAACAACAGGCTACATGGAAACTTTTCCTTTTAACTTCTGTGATTGTTTTCATTGTGTGCAATAAATAAAAACCAAGAAGAAAAGAAGGGCAGTACTGCATAAACTCAGAAAGAACGTCAACTAAAAGCTTTTTTTTTTTGATAAGCTCATGACTTACTTAGTATCTAAAAGCTGAAGCTGGTGGTTACTGTCTCTGTGGGACATCTTCAGTTTGGTGCTCTGCTCTGATATAGACAAATCCACTCTGTTCAAAAGCTGAGAAATCTGGAAAAGAAGGCTTACTCTTCAGGTATACTTTCAGAAAACATTTCCTAAGCTATGTGCTAGTCAGTAGTGTTAAGATGCAATCATTTAGGAGTTCGCCTCATTTTTTACCTTTGTTTTTTTTTCTTACACACCCGCTGAAGATCAAGACCAGCAACACTGCCAAAATATTGATCACACACCAGGCACTAAACTGTTCCGTTCTGTAATGAGCAAACCCAATAGCAGCCCCAAAATGGAGTCAGGAAGCCCAAAATGGAGTCTGATGAGTCATGACCCTCCAGGGATCTTACAAGAACATCTGCCAGGTGTGCTCTGGTTGTCTGGGACATCCCCAGAGCACGATCAGGAAGTCCACAGGCTCTGCATGGGCACTGGGTGAACACTGCAAAGCCTGGCCCCTAAAAAATATGTAGTCTCCCATAGGATAGAGATTACATTCCTTATACAATGGCCCAAGCTCCCTTCTAAGCCCCTTTAAAAACTGCTAGACAAAGGGCCTTCTTGGGTATCCTACTCAGAACCCCGTTCTGTCTAGTGGGAGCTTTACTTCCTTGCCTTTACATTTTTAAAATAAATTTGCCTGCACCCTACTTCCTCTGTCCACAATTTCATTCTTCGTCACTGTGGGATAGGACCCTGGAATTCTGGTAACACCATTACCTACCTGTTTCTCCTTGTCTTTTCACTAAAATTTAATATAAACCTAGTCCTTATTTTCCACAAAAATTGTGATGTACATCGTTCCTCACTTAAAAATTCATAGTTTTTCTCAGATCTACAACAACAGTAACAAAATCTCTTTTGATGGATTTCTGTGTTTTACTTGGCTTGGATACTAGGAAGCTTAAGATTGTCTTTACATCTATTTTCTGGTAATAATTTCATCCTTACTCATCCTTCAAAATTATTTTTAAAATGGGCCAGGATTTAGCTCAGTGGTACCATGCCTGCCTGGCAAGTGCAAGGTCCTGAGTTCAATTCCCAGTGTACACACATACAATATATATATATACTATAAATATATATATATATAAATATATATATAGTATATATATATATAGAATATATATATAGACTATATATAGAGAGAGAATATAGAGAGAGAATATATATATATATATATATATATATACACACACACACACTTTTTTTTAACAGTGGACTTGTCTCTTTTTTTTTCATAGTTTTATAACATCTGTATTTTTCACATAAGCGACTTACTGGACACAGGAGATAAGCATTTTTTTTTTGGTACCAGGGATCGAACTCTGGTCCTTGTGCTTGTGAGGCAGGCGACAGAACCACTGAGCTAAATCCCCGGCCCCAGATAAGCATTTTTAATCTGACCTTCGGATTACAAGTGCTATTATTTTTCAAGAATAGTCTCTCAAGTGAAGAATGGTAAATAAGGCAGGTAATGTAGGAAAAGTCCTAGAAGGCCCACCCTGTTACGATAAAGGGAAACTTGTAAAAGGCCAAAAATCAAACTGAAGCACCAAGTTTCACTTTGTGAAATCAGTCTGTGAATTTCAAGGTAGAAAATTCTAAATCTCACTAGGCAGCCTCCCCCTAGCTTTGGCCTAGTTTTGTAGCACAGGCAGACAGTGTGATGAGAAAGCACCCACACTGTGTCCCAGTGAACACACTAACTATTCCCTGCACCACAACTGGGGTGAGTGGCAGGCGACGGAACACAGGACAGCTAACCTGTGCGAGAGGGAGGTTTTCTTTTTGTTTTGATTTGGGTACTGGGGATTAAACCCAGGGCCTTTGCATTGAGCTTCATCCCCCCCAGCCCTTTTTTATTTTTTATTTTGAGACAGGGTCTTGCTGAGTTGCTAACTTGCCTGGCTCAGGCTCAAACTTTCAATCCCCCTGCCTCAGCCTTCCAGAGTGCTAGGATTACAGGCGTGCACCACCATGCCCAGCAGTTTAGAATCTCTAGAACACATTAATCATTTTAAGAATAAGGGGAAAGAAAAAACAAAAGCAAAACAAAACAAAAAAAAAGAATAAGGGGAAAGAATCTTTCCGTTAAGAAGGCTATACCAAAAACATCATTGAGGTTTGGTTGCCAGACTCATGAAGTGTCACTTCAGTGAAACAGAGAAAGAAGAAACAAAGAGATGCTTATCATTTGCATAAACCTGTGCTGGGGCCCCAGCTAATTTCTCCTGCAAAAAATTAACACCCCAGCTAAGAACAAATTACCCACTTTTAAAAGCTACCTAACACAGGTCCTACCTGTCCTTCTGCATCTTTGATTTTTGTTTCCAGTATCAGCTTGGCCGCTTGCTGTTCTTTGTTCAAGTGCTGGAGCCCCTCGTAGGTCGTTTTGTGCTCTGCAGAGAGTCTGGCTATGCTAGCATCACATCTGTCAAGTCAAACGACAAAGCCACCTCTTATGAAAGTTTTCAAACATGTGCAAAAGCACCCTCATGTGGTATGAAATGCAAGACCCAGCTCAAAGAGACTGCATCACCAATCACAGCTTCTAAGGCAAGTTTGAGTGGACTCTGAGACCATCCCTGGCGTACACACCAGCACTAAGGGAGAATTATTCCAGGAATGCAAGTCTGGTTGAGCCCCAGAGAAGCAATTAATTTAATATAGTACATCAGTAGAAAAACAGATAAAAGCCACACAATCATCTCAATAGATGAAGAAAAAAAGCACTGAATAAAATCCAACATTCTTCATGACTACAAAAAACAACAGTCAGCAAACTAGAAATAGAAAGGAACTTTCTTAACCTGATAAAGAACAAATAGAAAAATGCCACAGCTGAATTCAAACTTCATGGTGTGAGACAGAAGCCTTCCCCTATGGTCAGGAATAAGACAAGGATGTCTGCTCTCACTATTTCTACTCAACATCCCAGCTGAGACTCTAATCACAGTATTTAGCCAAGAAAAAGAAATCAAAGTCATCCAGACAGAAATGGAAGAAGTAAAACTATCTCTACATGTAGGTATCATGACTTTCTATATAAAAAATCACAGAACTGGAGAAAAGATAGCCTCTTTAATAAATGGTGTTGGAAAAACTGGATTTCAACTTGCCAAAGATTAAAACTAGACCCCTATCTTTCACCATGCACTAAACTAAAATCAAAGTGGATTAAAGATCTAAATATTAAAATAGAAACACTAAACTTGCTGGAAGATAAGTTAGGTAGAACTCTCAAAGACACTGGCATAGGAAAGGACTTTATGAACAAAACCTCAGTAGCACAGGCACTAAGCACAAAGAATCAACAACTGGGATCTCATCTTATTAAAAAGCTTCTGCAATGCAAGAGAAACCACCAACAAAGCTAAGAGACAACCTACAATGTGGGAAGAAATTTTTACCAGCTGTTCCTCAGACAAAGGTCTACTATCTAGAATATATCAAGAACTCAAAAAAATCAGATCCCCCCAAATATAAAGACCCAATTCAAAAATGGGCATCTGAAATGAACAGACATTTCTCAGACAAAGAAGTAAAGGCAGCAAATAAATACATGAAAAAATGTTCAACATCACTGGTCATTCAAGAGGCAAATGAAAACAACACTGAGATTCCACCTCACCCCACAAAGAATGGCTGCTATCAAGAAATCAACCAATAACAAATGCTGGAGGGGTTGTGGGGAGAAAGGAACCCTTCTCCATTGGTGGGAGTGCAGACTGGTGCAACCACTGTGGAAATCAATATGGAGATATATCAAAAAACTAGGATTAGAGGTCCCATTTGACCCAGCTATTCCCCTGCTGGGTATCTTCCCCAGAGAATTAAAAGAATCATACCACAGTGATATATGTGCACCCATGTTTATAGTGGCACAGTTTGTAATAGCTAAAGCTGGGAAACAGCCCAAGTGCCCATCAACTGGAAACTGGATAAAGAAGATGTGGGGTTCTTTTTATAAAATGGAGTACTACTCAGCCATAAAGAACAAGAAACTAGAGACATTTATAGGTAAATGAATGCACATTGAGGCGCGACTCTTAAGTGAAATAAATAGGACACACGTGTGTAAATATTGAAGTTTCTCTGGTGTCAAAAACTAAAAGTGTAAATAAGATTCAAAATGTATAATAGATAATGTGAAATAGGAAGAAAAGATCTAAAGGAGTAGGGAAATGGGAGGGGTAGGAGAAAGGAAAGAAGGGAAAAGAAAAAAATATGAGAAAAGGAAAAAAATGGAAACAAAGTCTTTGTAAATAGGGAGGGGTGGAAGGGGTGAAGGGAGGGCAGGGGAATGGGGAAAAAATAAGAACCAATATACATCATTCTTAAAGGTACAAGATCCCAATAAAGAATATAACTGTATTGTATGCCTAAAATGTACCAATAAATTTAATAAAAAAAAGAAAATCATAGGAAATCCACTAAAAATTAGTAGAAATAATGAGTCAGTTTAGCAAGATGGCAGAATAAAAGACCAAAATACCAAAACCAATTATTCTGCCACACAAGGACAGGCTGATCGGGGCTGGCGTTTTTGATTTCTAGTTTTCAAGGTTCATTATTTTCCATTTAGGTCTTATTTTCAGGGAAATAGGCATTAGGATAATATAAATCAAAACCACAATGACATAGCTCTTCAGACCCACTAGGATGGCTATACTGAAAAAGACAGCTAGCAAGTGCTGGTGCAGGTGTGGGGAAATCTGAAGCCTGGTACAGTGCTGGTGCCAGGGAAAAACGGTGCAGTTACTTCGGAAAATAGTCTGGCTGTTGTGTTTCTCAAGGTTAATTATAAAGTCACTCTGTCACCCAGTGGTCCCATTCTAGGTACATATTCAAGGGAAATGAGTCTATGACCACACAAAAACTTCTTCACAAATGTGCATAGCAGCATTACTTGTAAGACCCAAAAAGTAAACACAACCCAAAGACTCAATTGACATATAAATAAAACATGGTACACGATGAGATATTATTAAGCCACAAATAGGAATGAAGAACTGGTACAAGTTATGACACAGATAAACCCTGAAAACATCATCCAAAATGTAGGAGTGAGTCTCAAAGGTACACATGTACTATGATTCCATTTCCATTCCTGAAGAGGCAAATCCATGAGAGACAGGAAGTACTGGGTGGTGGCCACGGACTGGGGGAAGGGAAGGGGGAAGCGGAAGAAGATGGGAGAGTGATGGCTAGTGGCTGTGTGGTTTCTTTTTGAATGGTACCAATGTTTTACAAGGAATTGTGATAGTTACATAACTCTGTGAGTACACCTAGAGCCACTGGGTACATATACTTTGAATAGGTGACTGACATGCTGTGAATTATCTCACTAGAGTTCTTCATTTTTTTTTTTTGGTACCGGGGATTGAACTCGGGTCCTTGCGCTTGCGAGGCAGGCGGCGGAACCACTGAGCTAAATCCCTGGCCCTAGAGTTCTTCATTAAGAGAAGAGATGAGAGAGAGAAAGAGAGCATGAGCGAGCCAGGAAGAGCACCTGTGGGGTCTTCAGAGCCACTGGGCCATTTCTCAGGGGCTCCCAGTAATATTCTTCTCCAATTCCCAGCGAGCACCTAAGAAAGAACTTAGGCACCAATTCAGCCCACAGACATTTTTCCTCTGCAGCTGTCACCACGAAATCCAACCTCACAGAGGAAAGTAGAAGCAGCCACAGAAGCCTGGAGAAGTGAATGCCAGAGGAGGCCCACGTATTCCACTCAGAATTGGAAAACTAAACTCCCGGAGCGCCGCTTTAGGGAGAAACGAGAAGTCTCCGACCAAGTCCTGTTCAGGTGTATTATGCTGAGTGGCATAAAAGCACCAGGGAGAACCCTTCTGAGCTGGATTTACAGGGGGAAAAATCAGGGTTTGTTTGCTATTCATTATGTCTCAAATGGATACACAAACTATAAAATTAAATGTGCAACAATACTGCAGCCTAGTAATTTAAGAGTACCACTGAAATACCTCATACCCCTTTAATACAATTATATTATCAAAGTAAGAAAGTCAAAACCTTGCCGAAGAATTTTTATTTTACGTGAATTCATTTCAACAAAGTCTCATTAGCATTCCAAGGGAAACACAAATACAGGCTCAAGACAAAGCAAAAGTGCTCGTAACAAAGTTTCCTGATGGTGCTAGAATAAAAGTATTTGTATGGGAAAGAATCAAGTTGGGTAGACAAGTGGAGAAGAAAACAAAGAATGCTCTAAGATTCCTGACAGCGTTTCCAAGTAATTTCTCTACTACAAGATGCAGGATAAGAAGGACAGTTTCAATCCCCTCGTTGCCCTGAGATGCCAACAGCCACCGTTTAGTCCAAGCTGACCCCATGTGGCGCTGTTATTTAGTCTTTTTCTGCAATTCAGGTAGTCATGAAGATCTGCCAAGTTCTCCCAAAGTCCCCTGAGCCCTGCTGCTCCGGGTATTGCTCCGGTCTTTCCACTCCTTTCTGTCCTGTCCAGCCCACAGCTGGGATTTCTTTCAAGCCAAACCCTGTGGACAAGGAGCCAAGCTTTTTCTGCCTTCCTACAGTGATTTTTCTGGATCATTCATTCATCCAAACATTTGCCTACTGCTCTCCAGAGACTGCTCCAGACACTTGGCCACAGAAGCGAAAGATATGGAACTGCAGCCCAAGACAGGGAGATAACAGAGTGAGGTGGAAACGGGCCAGAGCAGGGCATCAGGAAAGACCCCAGAGGAGGGGACATCCGAGCTGAATGTCAGGGGTGGATGAGAAGCTAGCAGAGGAGGAGGAAAGGCACAGGGTACAGGAATAGCCTGGGCAAAGGCCCAGTGGCAGGAGAATGGCCAAATCCAGGACTAACAGATGGCACTGTGTTCACACAAAGACGCCCCAAAGCTACCCTGTCTGCTCCAAGAGGCCCTGGGCCCTGCGAGGCTCTGTCTCTCCCCTACCCTGCCTCTCTGGCCACCACACTGTCACCCATATTCGTTCCCAAGCCCGCTGCAGGCACATATCCATGTGCTTAGTCTTGTGGGCAGCAGGGGGCAGCAGAGGCCCCAAGTGGACACCCTGTGCCAGCCCTGGACACAGCCCTGAGCAGGGCTCCTCAAGCATCAACACGCACTGGGATCCAGGGGACGAACCCAGTGGTAGACGGTGGCCCTGAGCTGAGCAACCCAGGCTGGGGCCCAGGCTGCAGGTTCACAGAGCACTTTGGGGACAGGGCACAGCCCCGTCTCACTGTCAGAAGGAAATGGCCTCTTTTTTAGAATTTTCACCTGATCAAAAGCCCAAAACTTTCAGAAAATGAAGCCAAATTAAAAGAAAAATGCGATTTCTAAAAAGACACGCAAAACCTAACTCCCAGATTTGTATTATCTGACAGACGCACGAGCTCAGCCAAATGGCACAGCCAGGCCAGCAGAGGGAGCGAAGAGGACAGGATGCAGAAAGACAAGACAGCAGGGCGCTCCCGGCAGCTGGGACGATGCCTGGGGCTTCAGGGGCACAGCAGGGAGAGGAAGAGCCAGGAGTCTGGGCGCCATGAATGTACTGCCCCCCCCCC